>CM055972.1:43865000-44552500 GCA_029531755.1 Holothuria leucospilota | reverse complement strand
TTTCTGCCCGAATTGGGAGGGCATATGCCCCCTTTCCCCGCCTCGTACGCTTATGGTGGGGATTGTTTTCTTAACCATACGCTACAATGGGGCTGCCCGGCGTTTTTGTCTTACCGACAGAGAGCGCTGATACAAAGTCTTCATACTGCAATCTGCAATATTTTTCCTCAGTTTCATCATGGAGCTAGTGCCATATTTACATGAGCAATCTGTCCGTTCGTTAGGTAGATTGTAGTAATTAATAACTTTGTGTAGTCTAGGACAGTGTTAACCAGTAACGGGAAGGGGAAGGGAGGGGAATACCACACCATTAACGTTGTCCCCCTCATAACCCCCTGTAAAACGTAGCACCTTAAATGTAATTTTGGATGACTTTAACGGTACCATTGCATAATTAGCAGGCAGTGATGGTGGGTGAACATAATAGAATATTAATAAAAGTATGAATTCCGTACCATTTGGTGGGGGGAGAAGGGGGTTCTTGAGATGGTTTATATCATTTCAGAACTTCTTGAATACAAAGGTAGAGTTTCCTTACTTGATCAGCTCTTAGAGCAGTGGTACCCAAACTTTTCCAGCTAAACGCCCCCTTTCACCAAATGAGGATGGGCAAACGCCCCCCCCTTGTCTATAGCCTACTGTTGCTATGGATGCTATCGATAATAAAACAAAACATGCTGAAATAAAAGGGTAGATCTACCGTGACATACAACGTTTTTACGTGTGGGTTCGACCCAGGGTAGCAAAACAGCAATGCGGGACTTAAGAAACTGACACCCTTTTGAGATGGCGACTCTTTAACCATGATTTACAAAAGCTGGAAGGCTTGATCGCGGTCAAGAGAGGAGAAACGTGTTTGGTATTTAACTGACTTTGCCAGAGCCCCATCGAGTTGTGGACTGTTCCCAAAAAAGATGCCAAAGGTAAACATCCCAGTGGGCGACTGGAGGATTCGCCCCGGAAGCTGTGAAGTATTTACGATATTGTTGACACGAGAATGACGTACTGTCAGTCAAAGTTTGGCTATCTTCCGATTACCTAAATACAAACTAAAAAGATTGCAAAATCAGCCTTATCACAGTTTGTATTTCAATAATAAATAACGGGAGTTCCCTTTGATGCTAAAAGGGGCTTGTCCTGTCACGGGAGGAAGAAGGATGGTAGGGGTGGCATGGGGAATTGAAAGACTTGTGCCAATCAAGCTGTCCAACAGGTAGAAATAATGAGAAAGCAGAAATTGGCGCAACGAAAAAGTGCATTTTTGAAAACATTTTTAAGTTTTCCTTCATAGTACATTGCCAAAGTTATCTATTTTGTTACAGTTATCTACAATTGTCACTTCTGTCAGTATGTCATGTTTATGGACTGCAAGGAAGAAAACTACATTCAAGGTTAAATTTGCATAACGATTTTTAGCTATGACCCCTTCAGTCACCGCTTTCACTATCACTGATGGGAATATGAGGGTCCTTGCAGGAGAAATTGAAATTAAACACTGTTACAGTAGATGCGATTTTGTGGCATCTGGGAAGGGAATATTATACCTACTCAACTTCTTGACTCCATTCATCTCCTTTTTGTGAGAACCAATTTCAGAGTTCAGCTAGAGAAAAGCTTTTGGAATCTTGTAAAACCTTGGTTTAAAGTGAGTATCCCATTTTTTCAAAACGCCCCCTGCCGCCCCCTTAACGCTCATCGCCCCTTGATTTGTGCAAACGCCCCCGGGGCGATAACACTGTAGACTTAGAGGGTGGTTTTTCAGTCTTAAAGTTTGCCCCCATCTAGCTCGATATCTACACAGTCATACTTTGGTAATTTGATAATACCATGATGGAACAATGTCCTAGCCTTTGTTTAGAGGTGTGGTACCATGTCATAGATGTGAACTTGGCCCTATAGGGACCAGCTTAGTGTGTAAGTCAACGTTGGAATTAATAAGTGGTGTCCCCCATTATGGCCAGTTCTTACTCCAGCATAGCTCAGGCTACAGCTATGAAAGTTGAACATTGTTCAAATCTGAGCTATGTCCGTGATTGGTCAGGGGGAGCAAGGGATGACCATATATGGTTCTTATAGCTTTATAGCTCGTGAGAATTTGGAATTATGAACCGGTCTTTATTCCTACCAAGCTAACTTTGTTCTTAAGGCGCGATGGTTGTCGCATTCTCAAGTCTGCTGTTTGACCTGCGATAAATCATGCCTATCATGATCGAGTGTACCAATGCATGGAAGTACTCCAAGGTAGTACTTGCATGATCAATCAGTATCGAAAACCTTACCATAAAGTCACATGTTATACACGTTTTGTAGGCTTCACGGATGAGTGGACAACGCACTGAAATCTACGGAGGTAAGAGATCCCCACAACACTTTTGAAAACTTGACGTTTACAGATTTGGCACAATATTAGGACATGTTCATAACTAGTTTCATCTTCTAAACCAGTGGTTCCCAACGGGGACGTTTTGCGACTCAGGGGGCAATGAACGGTAAGGGAACGGCAGGGAAGCGTTTTTAAAAAGTGACATGTTAAATATAAACTGGGGCTTTACGAGGTTTCAAAAGTTTTCCTCTAGCTGAGCTCTCAAATCGCATAAATGAGGAGGTAAAATAAAATCAACACTGGCAAGTCGAGTAGACCCAACATTCCCTTCACACTAAAGCGCACTACAAAGTACAAAGTTTGTAAATTATCCTTACTGCCAGATGACAGGAAATATACCATTCCGGTTTTTAACAGGGTGGTGTCATGATTTGCCTGACCGTGGAGAGGATCCCCGACGACAGAGGAGGGGGCAGGGGGATTGCGTACAAACTTTTATCACAAATGTCCCAAATGTGGTATGTGAATTGTCACTACCACATTTGACCAATCAAGACCCACTTATCTTTATAACACATTTTTGTCGACTTTATTTCTTATAGAAGACCCTTAGGCTGATTCTTTTCTAACATCCACGAAGTATGCAATCACCTTACTCGCCCGGCGGACGTTTATTACTACTATTACTATTGGTTTCACTCGAAATACTAAGAGCATGTACGTGAAAAATAGGCGTATACATTTTCTACACCTGCCACGAAGATAAGCAAACACCTGCAATGGATCGACTGTTTTGTGTAATTAGAAGTGTGGCAATTTTATCAAGGAGATGGTAGACAAAAACCTCCCTGATTTAATATTAAGATGGCTGTCAGGGCGGGTGTCTTCCATTGTTACGCTGCCTGTGACAGATCATGGGCAGGTGTGTTTACGGAACTTGTGCAGAGGAGGGCGATAAACAAAGTCGATGATATTAATGCTATTTGACGGTCTCAATGTATTGTCCATTTAGCAGAGAAAAGAGGTTGATACAGCGACGGTATAGCTTAGCTAGAGTTTGTCTCCCTGCCGATCCTTGAGTTTTTAACCCTTACTAAAACAAAACAAAGCAAACAAATGAACTAAACAAATAAGCAAGCAAACAAACAACCAACCAAACAAACAAACAAAATAAGCACTAATCCTCATACTTAAAGGGAAAAAGCAGTCGCCCATAGTTTATTTTCAAAAAAATCTGCTAGATCTTACAAATCTTCTCTCATTTCGATCACAAGTACCTTTCATTATAATTCTGAATAAAAACATTGTGTATTGAAGGCAAAAGGGGTTATTCTGCATGAATTGAACAAATAAGTAACAAAAATATTGCCACATGACTGATAGGAGCCATTCCTGAATTTAGATGACGGGGTACACTAATTCAAATGGAGGGGGGGGGGCTGCATTTTCCCTTTTAAGCGGTGAAAAGTGAAAACGACGTTTTGGGAAACCCTGTGAAAAACTTAGGATACCATGTTTACACTTTTCTTCATTGCAGGTTACCATACTTGCTTCTCGGCCTAAAGTGCCACACAGGGCGAGCCGCCACTCTCCACCACCTTTGCCCTAGCTACGCCAGTACAGTGACGTTAGTGAAAACTTTCCTCCCCTTCCCCCCACTCCCCCACCCCTTTTTCCTAGCAACACTAGTGCATACAGGGAAGTTCCTTCTAATAAAAATATTATTTTGGAGGATTTCGTAGAAAAATTTTAAGGATGAGATCAAGTTGGACGTCAGAAACAAAGGAATAATTAAAAGTGTGTAAAACGTTAGGGTTATACTCGTCACGAGGGATGGAGGCTGGAGCCCCTATTCTAACAGAAAATTTGCTGTTTTCGAGCAAAATGAATGCTATAATTAGGGGAAATGTGCTTACAATTTTGGTAAGAAGCGCTCAGCCTCCCCCTTTTAAATTGAAAGTGGCCCTTACAGTTATGGCCAGAGCCAAAAGAATGAGTACTGAGCCTTTAATGTCCCGGATGTTGGCATTCTGTAAGGTAATTTCTAGCCGTTCTAGGATACTAAATGATAATTTTGGGACTGAGAAAAATTTAAATTGAACATAATTGGGCCAGGAGTACAACACCAATGTCCAGCTCCGGTGTCCCTAAAGTAAGGGGGAACAAAAGGTCTAGTACCTACAGTGCTGTCTCCCAAAAGCCTTACATATAAAAATGCTGGAACTAAATATGCACGACCTAACATTCTGATTACTGTAAAAATTAGTGGCTGCAGTATACTCTTTTGGGCTTCTTGGGGGACTGCGTTTTCCCTTTAAAAGGGAAAAGATTGACGCTTGAAAATCATTTGACGGTACGGTGTATGCTTACCGGTGCAGTATTATAAGCAATGTCTCATCAGAGGATATGGAACGTAGTGACGGATTTAACGGAGGAAAGGAAACGACCACCGCCTCTCCCCCAAAGAGACCTGGTAGGGCGACCCATTTCAAGATACAGGTCCCCTTGGATAGTCGCCGAAGAAAATATTTGTGTTTAAGACGGCAAATTTGGTCAGTCTAGAGTGCCTGAGATGCAAAATGTTCTAAACTCAAATCATACTAAGGTTGTGGGGAGGGGGGAGCTTTCGTCCTATACTGCGCACCTTAAATAGGCCCGTGTGCCCCCCTCCCCCAATTATCTAGAAATAGCTCTATAGTTCTCCATATACAATTTGTGTTTGCACTTTGATTGACATTCATTCAAACAATACCTTCACTCTGGTTTGTCAATGATGACTTGTGCAGGCAGCTCACACACAGTTGTGTGTCGATCTGGCCTTGCGCAATTTACACTCAGTGCAGGCTACTGTGGCTCTGTCTTGAAGGTGTACTAGACAGGTGTTTTACTTACATTGAAGGAGGGACTAGAGGTAAACTTAGTGGGGAAAATTTCTACTGTTTGGGGTAAGATTTTAGAGCCTTAGGGAAAGTCGCCCCCCCCCGACTACACCACGGAATTTTTATGGATCTGTCAATGTGAGAGGGGATGAAAACCTGTACATGAGGAAAACAAGTGCTGTAATGTTGCAAAGCAATTCCCTCGATCTGGGATTTTCCCTGTTGAGAAAAATATGCATTATAAAAGGTGTATTCTACGCTTGATGAGTCAATCATGATTTTATTATATTTTATAATTCAAAATTCTGGTTGTTTGCACCCCCAACTCCCCTCATGCCTTTGGGCGATTTGCTACAGTATAAAAAGTAGCTCTCTTAAATTATCACTTTTAATTTCCAATCACCGAAAGGTCAGTGAATTTGAATTCCAGAAATTACAGCGTATATTTTCAGTCATGATGTGTGTTTACACTTTCCGCCTTCAGTATACAAGGTTCGGGGGAGGTAGGATTTAGGTAGACAGGATTAAGATACTGTTATTTCCTTCGAATTTAGGCAATAATAATTTTATTCATTCAGAAAGACTCCGTGTATAAATTGTCATGACTTCCTGATTTCAGTTGCGGTTTAGTTCTCACTGACTATGGTAAGGAGAACAAAACCTATATATACGGTTCTGCAGGAGGTAAAACAGCGCCATCTAACCCTAAAGGTAGGCTGATAAAATCCCTTTTTCAGTTCTCCTTTTTCTTGTCTTCAGAGCTTCAAAGAGCCAGTTCAAATCAATGTCTCCTGTTACAGTAGAAAAGACCACTGTCAAAAAACCTTCCCTCTAATTATGCGATGCTGGTTGTCAGAGAATCGTACTTGAATAGCATACTCCCGTCGCCATTTGTCGCAATAAATCCCGCCTTTCTAACCTATGTGAAAATGTTTTTCAGATTTTCTTTCGCATGGTTTTGACTCTTTACATAAACAACCGAGAAGAGGACGATCATAATAGTAGAGGTACAATCATGGGCGGTGATCATGGAGGACAAGGGATACATATCCCCCAATATTTTAGGGGGGGGGGGAGATAATATCAAATTTCCCCAAAAATTTAGAGGTATGCAGAAAAAAGTAAATGTTGTTGCACACATTTTCGATATGAATTATTGTGATATTAGCCCATTAATGACAGCTGGGGAGAACTTCAGATCAGAAATATGTGGTCTGTGTCCTCTAGAATGCACCAAATAGCTTCATTTAGCTTCTCTGGGCCCCAGCAGGGGATCTATGCCGGTCTCTTTTACCCCTGGCCTCCCGGAGGACTCATTTTTTGCCACGAGGTTATGGGCAAATTTGATTTTCAAAATTTTTCAAATATGTTTCAAAATCATGGTTAGGGTTGATATTAGAATTAGGGTTACGTGGACTGGGGTTCTTTGGCCTGTTCTTTCATAATCCGGTGTCAGAATTTCAATAAAGGGGTCGAAAGCTGTCATTTTGGAACTAGGGGCGTGGCCTATTTCCAAGGAGCTAATTGGTCCATTGGCATGATTTGCCCATAGCCTCGTGGGAAAAAATTGCGCCTCCCGGAGACGCAAAGCGTTCACGCAAGCACATGTCCCCCAATAATTTCAATAGATCGTCGCCCCCGGGTACAATGACAGGGGGAGTTGTTTGATTGTACCTGTGTAGACTACAACAGATATTTTCGTCAAAGATCTAACTGGTATTTCTTCTTTTGATAGAGACAAGCTGATTTATTGCATTGTAGCCACTATAGCCTTTACAGCCCCTTGCATGCTGTGTTAAGTCTGGCGGGCGAGACATGGAGGAATGAAGTCTGCAGAGAAAGAATGCGGAGATGACTTTTGTGCGCAATGAGATTTCTAGAGGTCCCTCTCACCCTGTGCCCAGTCTGGTCTCACCATGACTGGAAGGTAACTCGTCACGTGTTAAAGAGGGATTTGCATCACCCCAAGTATGAATTTTACTTGGTGGTAAGCCCCGCCCATAATTGTCTTTACTGCTTCTCCTTGCGCAGACACAAACATACTTCACTGCTCAAGGCCACATCCTGGTGAGTATAAAAGACCCCATATGTAATCAAAACATTCTGTGTGTATGCTGTGTAATATGAGCTGCTCTGCATCTTTTGAATTTTGTAACTCTGATGTCAGTCAAAGAGTAGTCACCAATTGAGACTTTTGCTTACCCCTGTGTCAAAGTCATACTTGGGGTGATACAAATCTGTCTTTAAGGAAATGGTGAAATAAACAACGCCTGACCTCATCGATCCTATTCGTCTTCCATCATAGTTGTCCGCTCAAGACGACGGCCACGACAGCTTTTTGGGGATGCGGAGATGAGGAGACGTGGGATATACGTCCCACGTTTCTATGACAAGACATGGACGAGTTGCGTGTTTCGCAAGGGTTGCAGAAGTCGGCGAGCATATTAGCTGTCTTAAATTCTCGTGAACACCGTCGTGACACAGATCAGATCGGACAGGGGCATGTGGTTGACAGTTTCCGAGATGCCGCGGTGCATATTCCACATCATATCAATGTGGGGAAAATCACGTTCTGTTATCATCATGGAAGTACTACCTCTGGTATATGTCTCAGCATTCGTACACTCTGATACGGAAGCCGAGAAGTTTGGTATGGTATAGATAACTCACATCGATTTCTCTGTACACCATTCTAAAGGATGGTGTGAACAGAGAATCCAAAAGGGCAGAAGAGGTATTCAACAACGTTTCATTCAGCGTGAAAAATGTTGAATATCCTCAAAAAAATTGGACGAGTCCCAGTTTTACTACAGAATAGAGCCGCATGGACAAGAATAATGTGTTCTCCTCCGTTGTTCTACCTTTAATACAGAACAAACATGAAAATGGAAAAATAAAGGCAAAAGTGTTGTGCTATTGGTAAAGACGAGTATAAGCGTACGAGGAGGGGGCAGGGACATACGCCCTCCCAATTGGGGCAAAAATAGTGGATCCATTTGGGCAAATGAGACAGCCAAGAATATACATTATGCCCTTTTGCAACCGACACAGCGGTATCAAAATTCGGGCAACTTGGACCAAAGTTCTAAATTCGGGCAAAATTTATCCCTGACCCCCAGAAATATTGACCCCCGTAGGCCTATGAATACGAGGACCCCAAGACGTAAAGGCTTAAAGAATTAAAGTAGGTCATGAAAACAACTAATTAATCGAAGACACAGCTTCGATTGTAGGGATTGCTTTCGTTGTCACGTGCCTTTTCGACTACTTACATGGCTCGGTATACCTTCTCGTGCACACACGTTCAACATGGACATATTGGCAGAGCGTACAGCTATACGCATGCGAAAACGGGGATTTCGCTAAATGCATACATGTTCAACGTTGACCACTGGCGTAACGTGGGTAACGTCCGCACTAACCGCGTTAAATTCCAGCCATGTCACTGATAATAGGCATTGGACAGAATTGTGTATTTTGATATTGATCTCGTCCTGCATAGATATAATGATCGAGAAAGGAAATTCAAACAAGTTTATAATACTTCTTACATGAACGTTCAACCAGAATTGACATTTTATGTAGTAAATTTCTTGGCCCTCCGTCCGTTGGAAACTTGAACGTTTTTCATTGTGCTCACGGATTCGTTATAGGTAAACTTATACGTCAAGGAAATTGTCTATTCACGTACCTGGAATGGCATGGGTATTTTCACAAGTGTATAAATCACAATGTATTGACTGTAACAGAACCTTGGAACTTTCGTCAATGTAGTTACAATTAGTCAGTTTCCAACCAATTGGTTCAAGTCGAGACGACCGCGGCCGCCTTTTTTCCAGTTGTGGTTCACTGGCTTGTTTTCCCTACTCCATTTGCTTGTGCTGAGCACCAAGCACAAAGGCAGTAGGTTCCATTTTTAAAGTCTTTGGTATGACCCGGCCAGGATTTGAACCCTAGACCTTCCGGCTGCAAGTCGGATGTACTTTAGTTACAGTAGCTATGCCACTAATGTTATGCAACTGTATGTCTACCAAATTCTGTTTACTGTGTAGGCTCGCATTATTGTTATTTTGCAATTCATACTGGTTTATAGAATTGGTCGAGGCCGGCCCCCTCCTCTCACCCCTCGTCCCCCTCCCTGCACTGAACTCACTCCCATAAGACAAAAGTTCCATATGTCTATGTCTTCTACAGGCTTCGATATGTAATTGCCTGCAAGTACCAATTGTCTAGTTGAAGGGAATATCCGGAACAGACCTGAGCTAGCCTTTTTGCCCTAGCTAGGCTATGTGTTGACTGTAACCTGGGTAATATAGCCTAGGCCTGAATGATTACCGTATAGGTAGGCCCCATCACTACAATTATTTCAGGGACTTATCCAGGGAGTCGTTGGGGCGAGCGCTCCCCTGGTTGGAAAAAGGGAATGAAAAGAAAGAAAAAATGAAAACAAAAGGAGGAAATGTTCAATGTTGTCATCGAAGGAAAATCATGTACCTCAATATTAAAAGCGCTGATATGTAAATGATGTGACCTTTCATCGTTATTGTAAATTTTACCTAATCGGGGAATATTTTACATGGACTTCGTACACGTCTCGAGGTTCAAGTTGCGAGCTTTGTCACGAATGACTTTTCAAATTGCTTGGAGACATACAGCGCGCAAGGTACAACCTCAACATCATTATGGAGTTATCAGTTACGGTAGTCATTCAATATTAACAGGCGTGTATCCATGGCGTTAGAGCCCCCCCCCCCCCCCTCCATAGAAAAGAAAACAACACACAAAACAGAAAAAGTACAGTAAGGGAGAAATGATAAAAGGAAACCGAAAAAATGTGTAAATATGTGAATCATATATCGTAAGCATTTACATGTCCATCTTATATTTTAACAGAATGACCGTGTAACTTTAAAAATAGTACACCGTATGTATCAAAATATCTTTTCAACATGAATTTAGTGTTCATGACGGCACGAAAGGGCAGTGACGCACTTTCACCCATAAATTTTCGACCAAACATTTCAAATGACCAAAGGCGATTTATTTATAACCTAGATTTCTTTTGGAATAGAGTGAGGTCTTTAGAGTGTGCCCCCTGAAAAATTCTGCATACGCGCCTCTATTTAGTGAGAAATTGTACCGTACCTTGTCCTGCACAGTAGGAGCTCTTTTGTGGAAAAGATAAAGCTACAGACTTTTGGTGCACAAATCTGAAATTGGTTTTACTTTCAAGGGGCTAATAGGGGTTAGGCTGCACGCAGCGTAGTATTTCTTGAGTCCGTTACTGCGCACGAGTGTATGGCCAGGACTAATAACACCTCCCTGGTATGGCATTAACACAGTCGAGAATAACACCTTAGAAGTGACAGACGCATGGTACCTCAATGCTCGACAAATTACTGCAGTAAAGTGCTTTCTAAAGTTCACTGAGGATTTGTTTAGAGCTACCTGCAGGGGTATGCATAAAGCAGTAGAAACTGCTTGACTGATGAAGCCTTGGTAGCCCAAACGTTCAGGCAAGGCAATTTGTCTTTCACATACTTCGGAAATATTCAGACAGAATGGAATTTGTAATTTAAGAGGTCTGCTTAAGGGATAACCTTTGCAATCCGAATTCATATTGTGTTTTAAGAGGTTACAAAAACGAATACACTAGTAAAACAGTAATACACTCTACAGTAGGACTTTCGTCAGAAATTGCCTAAAAGAAGCCGCGAGAGTTAATACAAAGATTTGAAAATGACGCATATACTCAAATTTGCCCGAGACCAGACTTTTATTGTCATCATGATGACTCTCGAAAATGAATTCCTGAGCAAAAAGAATAGCTTAGGCCTGTTCCGGATTTTTCGCTTGCTTTCATTACCTGATATAATTTCATAAGCCTTTGAGGGTCCTCGTATTTAGTTACCAATACCACAATAAGTTTGACTGTATTTCCCTATTTCATGTTTGTTCTATATTATAAATAAATAGATCAGAATACATTATTCTTGTCCAGGCGGCTCTGTTGTCTAGGAAGATTGAGCCTCGTCCATTTATATTGAGAACATGCAATATCTTTCATGCTATAATGGAACGTTCTTGACGTACCCCCTTTTCTGTTTTAGATTACTCTGTTCACATCATCCTTTAACATAGTGTAGAGAAATCGATCGATGTGCGTTTTCTATACCATACCTAACTTCCCGGCTTCCGTACTATGAAAATGGAAGACTCCGAGGTAGTACTTCCTAACTCTGCCAGGACTATCCGATTACTAGACAAACAGACGGTAATAGAGAGAGAAGTTTAAAGGAATTCGCCAGTGCAAAAATCAATGACTTCAAAAAATGCAGAAAATTTTTCTCTTTTAGGAGGTGAAAACCGCATCTCAATAGCTTGCAGCGTTTGAAAGATACTAATTTTCCAAAGAAATGCAATTTTTTTCTCAAGATAAAGTGCATTATGGGAAATCTGTGATGTCATCGCGGCACATTAATTTGACAAAGCATTGAATTTCTTTATGATATTGACACTGTTGTAGGGAATATTTAGCAACTTCATTTGTTATGTCATACATATGGTGTTCAATTATAAAGGAAAACAAAAGAAATTTGAGGCAATGTGCCCACTTTTCATAACATTCTGTGACCTTGATGAGAACTGGAGGTATTTTTTGACATAAATAAGTAGTCTTTAATATTAGATATCTTGAGTTAGGAAAAAAGAGTATTGCTACGGGGTTTAGAGGGTATGAACTGAATTTTTTTCTCTTTCACATGGGACCCTTGTGAAAAGCCACCGGAAAATGCCTTTTAGTCAATACACCTATAAGGGAATTCACGGACTTGTCAACCAAATTCTGGCTCATAATTTGTATACACTTTTTGTCCGTAAAATGCTTCTTATACTCAATTTATGTTCAATTGAAGTGACTCATTGAATTTTCTTCTCAAAACCGAATGACGAATTAAGACAGTCACATCCGTGGAAAACGTAAATATTATTAAATTTCCTTATGTCAACTTGCAACTTGAGACTACCATGGTTTGAGATGAGATTTGGTGCTTAGCAATAGGTGAGGTAGTAAAAATTGTCTATTTTCCTAGCTTCGTTAGTTAGTTAGTTAGATGAGGTTCAACGTCCCAGTTTCCAACCGGCATGGGTAGGTGTGATCCCAAGTTTGTAGTTACTTCTTTGCTGTAGGAAGTCTACTAATGGGGTCTCTCTAGACTTCCTTTCACTTCATCTATATCCTCATTGAATTGATATCGATTCTTTTCTGACAAGTTTGAAGGACATTACATCATGACAATGCTTCTTATTAGCCTCATTGGTGATGTATCAGTTCCTATAGTTACCGACCGACTGTATGGTCAAGTGGTTAGAGCATCCGACTTGCAGCCGGAAGGTCTGGGGTTCGACTCCTGGACGGGTCATACCAAAGACTTTAAAAAATGGAACCTACTGCCATTGTGCTCGGTGCTCAGCATAACAATGGAGTAGGGGAAACAAGCCAGTGAGCTTCAACTGGAAAAAAGGCCATAGCCGGCCCGACTTAAACCAATTGGTTAGAAACAGAGCCATAAGACATCATTTAACTCTAACCCTATAGTTACCGAAAACATGGAAATTGTATTTTTATGGGCTTAACAGAGCTTAGTGTTCGCTATGCTCGTCCAAGCCCTTGAAAGACCATCCTCTCTTGAATATTCAACACGTAAACAGAACTGGAGACTTGATCATAACAGCTGTTCGTATGAGGAGTTGAGAACCTGTCAACCAAGTTGGTATAACTTCACTCATTGCTTGTCTTTGAACAGGGGTTGCCTAATGGTAAAAAGTGTCTGGTTACGAATTTGTAATAAATGACTTTAATAGTTAACTACATTATCATTACCATTTCAGTTGTGTGTTAAATTTGCAGAGTCTCTTAGTGTGACTATTTACCATCACGATGAGAGTAAAACTCAACAGGTGTGACAAAACATCATGAAATTCATGAACCAACTCAATAAACCCCTTTATTCATATGCATACTGAGGCAGGAATCAGGGGAAAGCTGATTCAGGCTGCAAAAATGAAAATTTAATCGGCCTGGCACTTCATTTTCTGGTCAAGATTCATGTGATGGGTCAGATCTGGTTATATAACGTATAAGGGAAAACGATTCAAAAAGAGACCACCACCCACCGCCAGTAAAACGTGGCCTCAAACGTCCTTGTGTAGAGTTCTGTGCATTACTCTAATAATAATAATTAATGTGTTGTACTTTCCTATCTTTACGTGAAGTGATAAAACAAAAAAATTGTTGCAAAAAACGGCATTTTTGATTGTATGTTCACCATCGTTTGCGTTTCTTAAGATAAATTGACGTAAAATAAGGTGATAGATTTTTATATTTTTACGCCAGTCCACGATTTTTTGTCTTAAGTTTCGAAATTCAAAACGTAAATGCTATATGCTTAAGTGGAATTCAATTTCACTTAACTGGAATTAACTTCCTCTGAAGTAAAAGCATCCAATTCTGATAGCCTGTACAGTTAAAACTGATAATGGTTCTTAAACCATTATCAGTTTTAAATGTACAAAACTTGATGGTTGATATCATAGATTAAACCATGTGCAGTTAAAACTGGATAACGTTTCTTTGAACTTGATAAAGTCTTATTTCTCTTTTTACCGTCATAGTGTGAGTACAGTTAAAACTGAGATCATGGTTTAATCTATGCTATCAACCATAAGTTTTGTACAGTTTTACTGACAACGTTCCTCAACCATAGACCCTTTTCCAAATATCAATCCCAAAGGATTGTGGGATACAGTTTTGGTGTGCGCCGTTCTGGACTACAGTAAAATGCCATTGCCAAAAATGATGCATACAAAAGCTTTATCCCACAATCCTTTGTAATCGTCATTTGGAAAAGGGTCTATTATCAGATTTAACTGTACAGGCTATGAGAATCAGTTGGTAAAACATACCTCACTTAAGTAATATTGCAAGATAAAGGTTGAATCGGCTTGCCATGGAGGTAAGGGGGGACAGGGGAGGTGCCCTCTAAAAATTTCTTGTCCTCAAAAAATTTGAAATTACCTTTGGCCTAATGCATTTTAGTGTATCTTGCTCCCATGCAACTATTTTGCCCCCTTTCAGTACCTTGTCTGGCAAGGGGCCGTTTTGGGTGACGTGGGTCTGCCTTTAATTTAAAAAAGTTGATTGCGCTATCATTTGTGACGTCATTCTTAACACATAATCACATAACTTGGAAATGTTCTTATTTGAATAATACTGCTAAGATGACGTTAGGGAATGTCCCATTTCTTGAATCTCTCAGAAATGTTCTGAGCCAAGTCACTATATGACACTGATAACAATTGGGAACGAGAGACAGTGGTTTCAATAAGAAAATTTAAGGAAGAACAACAGTGACAATGATAAATCTTTATGACGCAATCCTACAACTTTGATACACAGATAACCTCAAACAGTTACAGTGGCGTGGATCCATCTCCAAAGGTGGGGGGGGGACTTTTCACAATTTGCGAGTCGCCGTCCAGGGTAAGGGGTCTAAGTGGAGGGGTGTTCCCCTCCCCTATAAAAAAAGGAAATTTGAAGGTGTCTATATGGCAAATGGTGCCATATTTGGGGCAGTTTAGCTTTTAAAATGTAGTGTCAATTCGTAATCTATGTTATAATACTATTCATCACAGTTTTAGTTTTCATCATTTTGAAAAAGTGGGGGGGGGGGCTTTTTGGAGATGTCCCCGCTTCCAAAAAGTGAGCGGGACGCGTTCCCCCATCTCCCCCCCCCCCATGATTCACTCCGATGGACAGTTATATCTCAGCACAGGAAGGTTCTGAAAAGGAAAACGTAACTGGATCTACAACTTTCAATTAACTTTTCATTTAGAAACTTCAAAGGTTACTTATTACTTTGCGTAGGCGCAGGAAGCTGTTCTTGATGGTGTGGGAGGGGTACTTAACGTTACTTCGAACCATCTTTTTGGAAAGGGATCCGTTGAAAATTTTAATATTTGAGGGTCCTTAGATGCAATTTAGGGCAACATATTGGACAAATTTTAAGAAAAAGTACTCCAAAAGTTTGACTTTTTTTACAGGGGGAACAAATAAGGGATTTTCGTGATTGAGTTGAGGGGGAAGCATACTACTACATTTTTGAGCCTCAGCCCTTGCTTCCTACGCTTATGTTACTTTACCTTTTCGGTCTTCCTTCTGAAAACAGTAATTCTTAGAGAGCTGAAGCTTTCTTCAACCGCAAAGGTCAGTATGGTCAAGGTTTTGATCTAATAAAGTTTTAATGTGCATACTCCATGGTAGCTAGGGCTTTTTCTGAACGCTATGTCTCCACACGTCTGACCATTCTCATAACAATGGAGACCATGCAAAAGGTCTCATAAGAGGCATGAGCAGTTTCTCCATCTGACGAGTAGCAAAGGGTGGAGTGGGGGGGGGGGGCACCAATAGAAAACTTCTCACGGCTAACAGATATCGAGAACAAAACTTACTCTTGCCTTTAGTCAATAAATCTGACCTCAAAAGTATTTTGCCCCGTTAAGCACATTGCCTGGCTACGGGCCTACTCTCAGTTCTTATTTGAAAACCAGGTAAACCTTAAAAAAAGAACTTGGTCTTATTCCCCTGATAAGCATATTTTATGATCCTTCATAATGTAAATTAAACATTGCATATTTAAAGTAAATCGCTAGATTATCTTGCATAAATTTAACACTTCAGTCAAAAAATACTACTTTGTGCTTGAAAGAGGCTTACCTCAATTAACTCAAAGTGGAGGACACTGCGTTTATAGGCATTCCAGCCTCCCGGGGCTTGGGTCTCTCGGGCAGATTTGTAGAGAAAGCAGGCATTTTTTCTCAAGTGTTACAGACTTTTCTCAGGAAAATGGCTCACCCACCAGAAAAAATATCCCATATACTAATGCCTATGACATTTGCTTTTCAGCACAATGATACTATAAATGTACATTTAAATCAAAGTTCAGTTCTGAGTCGGATGAAGTGTTTTGTAAGTACTATGTTCTATGCTTCCGAAGGCTTGAAATTAAATACTTCCGTCCTCGATACTATATCTACGTGTACTTCGTATGCCTTATTTTTCTTGGTAGGATCAAAGCACGTGTTTCCTCAGCCCGTAGGGCAATCAAGGCTTACTTCAGCCCTCGAGATGCTACAAACTTGGTAATCGTGGTCTCGTAAATTTCTGAAATAAAATCAACTTCATTTTCTTCATAGGTGACGTCACAGATTCTTTGGTGATCGTTTTGGAATCTTTGTCTGCTAAATATTCCTCATTACAAGCAAGGTCAATCACCTTCGGTTCTATAATTTCTTTCTGTTCGACAGAAACCTCGTCTCCTGTGCAATTCTTCTTTGCCGTTTTATCCTGTTTCCAGAATCGAAACAAAACTCGAAATATTTCTGCCACCTTTTCCATTTGATCTCCATCTTTGACAGAAATTTCGCAAAATGGAAGTTGAAGTTTTTCGGCGAGGGAGCATGCCTCTTCATACGCAACTGACCTTCCTTCCAGCAAGTCATTTTTATTCCCAACAATTATACCTACTGAGGACGATTTCCTTTGAGAAGATTCAATGTTTTTCTTCAGAGCAGAGATAATTTCGAAACTGTTACGGTCTGTGATTGAATAAAGATAAAGGAACGAATCTCCCCAAAGTGCGTAAGCTGTGCGATGACCGACTTCGTCCTAAAAAGTGACCAAGACACCATGACAGATAGAAATATTAGTTACTGAACGAATGACCAGTTTTGCACGGAAACAAACATAACGTCACATTTACGTCATTCATGAAAATCCATCAAAAGCATAGAATGGGATGACGGAAAGAAAAACGTGACTTAGTTTACCTTTGTAAGTAAGCGTTAGGAGCTGTTGTTAGATATAGGTCAAACTGATTAGTCTGGCCTAAGTCGAATTACAGCAGTTAGCTTTGAACTTTTGTAAATTAGGCGTACATATTAATGACTTATTTTACTTTTGTATGCTTAAGTCAGTAAGTTTTATCCCTGATCGGTCAAGAGAAGGTAAACAAGCTTTCATCATGAAATGCTTGTATAGAGCTTATGCATATGACGTCACGCTTGCCTCCAATGGAGGCAAGCGTGTATCATTGCAACTTAAAGTGGGTATGACACGGCCAATGTACGTTTCTCAGTAAATATTCTTTGGGTACAGCTTGAAATGAAGCGAATGTTTTCCCGACTCAACTACGTCCATAAACACAGTAATACGACCTTGTGAATTCCAAATTACAGGCCAGACTCAGCCATCTGAAATCCAAAAGCGAAAAAAAGTATGTGAGCGCGTCTCAAGGATCGTGACGTCATTGGAGGCACGGTTAGTAACACTGTACCAGGGAGCTCACCCATCGTTCTACACATCGAATCATGTTCATGTTAACGCGTGTTAGCAGGTACATCATTGCAAACACCTGTGCTACGATACTATACAGCAGCGCGCGTGACCAGTGACCACATTGTGAACTATGAGTCGTTGCGCGGTGACTACCATTCACAATAGCAACGGTACTGAACAGCTCACTGAGTAAAGGCGCGCTTGTTATGGACTGTCCATACATGTTCATAGCTGTTCTGTACAGCGCGCCGGGACCGCGTTCTTTTTGCACAAAAACAAAGCTGTTTATTATATGCACGGAAACACGGGCGTGTATGCCCTCGAACAAATTGGCCAATGATACGCTTCGAAGCCCCCAACATGTTCCGCGCTTTGCGCTCTGTATGTTGGGCGGGTATTGTGATGTAATCCTTTTCATGAAGTTTCTAAGATATGAAACTTTCCCAAAGCGTTGTATTAGTTTCACATCTAGATACGCGTCCTTACATAGCGCAGTGCGGGGTGCCGCCAATTGCGTCATAAAAGTCAGGTGACCTGTTGCGGCATTTTTCGAAATTGGATTTCTGGACGTTTTTCTTCAAATTCTATCTATGCCGAACTGCGCCGGTTTTAATTGTGTTTGAGATGATACTTTTACAATACTGTACCCAATCTTGCAATACACAAAAGTTATTTTGGCCGTGTCATGCCCACTTTAACGGTCGGATACGCGCGTAGTATTCTACTGTCGCGTGCGAAGTCTACGTCGTGCGTGCACTGTGCTTCACTGTTTTGGCGCCAAAATGACGTCGCATGACGTGAATGCATAAGCTCTATAGTAGACTTTTAATTAAGAGGCACTCTAAGTAACAAGTGGGATACAGCTATACTATATGAATGAATACATAAAACCATGCCACCGGGCAAATGTCATCTGATGTTTGTTATGACTCTACGAAAACAAACAACAAAAGCCAGAACTATACCATATAGGAAAGGACGACAAGATATGTGGGACAGGACAACAGAATATCAGTGGCGTGTCCAGGATTTCGGAGGTGGGGGGGGCACAACCTGTGATTCCCCCGACTGACATGGAAGGGTGTCACAAGTGCACCGAAGGTGCACCACGAGCGCGAAGCGCGAGTTTGCACGCGTGGGGTCCAGGGGCCCGCGTTAGGGCCCCTGGGGGGTCCAGGGGCAGAGCCCCGGTGGGGATCCAGGGGGCGAAGCCCCCGGAAGCTCCTGCAATATAAGGTAATAAGACCGCCGTCAATTGGTTCTAGAGGCTTTATTGATCAGGTTTCGTTTGTTTCAGATTTTGTGAAATTCGATGTCAATGACGGAGAGTTCAAGTTATCCTCTATGCGTTGTAAGCAGCAGTATGCTACAGTATGTGTCACATAGCTTACATTGACAGGGTAAGATCACAAGGACTGCAAGATCACGAGGCCAGTCAAGAAGGCTGCTTGAGATGATCGCAAAAGTTAACAGCACTGTTTCATCCTTAAACCTGTACAGTTTTACCATTTCAGATGGTTAAAGTGACTAGCGCGAAGCATCCTGTCTGATTATTCACTGAAGGACGATTGGAAGAGCTCTATCCTTTGGTAAACAACCATATAATGAAAAAATTCTTTCCTAATTTCATTCTGTGAGCTACTTCTAAGTTTCGAAGGGTGGCTAGACGGGCGGAGGCAGCGACCCGAAGCCCTGACAGCCCCGATGCCGTCAAGGGGATGGTGAGGAGGGATCTGAAGAAAATCTGTGTACTCAACCATGCCATTGTTGGGCATATATGTGCATATACTAGAGGATTTCGGCGCTGATTTAATTTTCGGCCCAGAATGTAAAGTGTGAAATTGCAAAGCGCGAGAAGCGAGCGAAAATTTTTGGGGTTATCCTACACTAAAAATAATCGGTACTTAAAAGCCAATTAAGGTCAATTGTCCTGGCAGTTGGTCCCTACCAGGGTTGGGAAGTAACGAGTTACAAGTAACGGCGTTACTGTAACGAGTTACATTTTGTGTAACGGAACCCTGTAACGAGTTACATTTGCATTTCAGTAACGGAGCAAGTAACTAGTTACAATTCTGTGTAAAAGTAACTGTAACGGCGTTACATTTGGGTCCCGTTACTTTCCCGTTACAAATAGTCAAAATGACCACAAATTGCAATTTTACTCAAACTAGTAACAGAAAATTTTCAAATTGATGACTCTTTGGTAAAATTATTTTCAATATATTTATCATTGATCTCAATTATGGACGTCGCCCTCACCAACATCTTTTCTAGCATGGTACGTACCCCTCAAGTTCCGGCCAGTTCTGATTCTAATGGCACCAGTTTCGAGTCATTTTGCCAATGTATAACATATCAAACTTACAGATGTTTTAATTCTATTGAACATGTCTACCATTATTAATGTCATCGTTTGTAATCACTTCCATAGCCTGGCCTCCTTAGTAATTTAGTTGATCGTGTGTGACAATACTTTACATCTGTACATTGTGCACAAATTACAATGGAACTTTAAACACTTTTAATGTAACTTTCATATTTGAGAACTCGGCTGGAATGAACTCCGAGTACAAGTCTAGTTACATCACATTCCGGAAAAATTTCGATTCCGGAACCTTCTATTCCGGGCAAATTCCTAATCTAGAAAAACACTCTTGAGACGGCCATTAAGCTAGTCGAATCCGGACTCGTGCGTCGGAGCCTAGTAAATTATACGGTCCCAATCGTCGGTAAACACCGTGCATCCATTTATGTATCTAAATTAGCATATATGGTATCCCTATTTGACGAATCAAACGTATGAATTTAGGCTATATTATGTTCTTTTCAATGCCCGTAACTCCTTACACTGGAATAATAGTAAGATTAACATATATATATATATATATATATATATATATATATATATATATATATATATATATATATATATATAAAGCAGAATATTGAAATGGCCAAATGGCGTTAAAAGTATCCTAACAAAGCTAATTGAAAAAGGAGGGAAGGGTCCGACTTAAAGCTTCACCTACGTATTGTAAAGGGAAAGTGAATTATTGGCACATGGTCTGCATGTGTAAACTACATAGTCTCACCATTTCTATGTATTGTTTTGTATCAACACAATGTGAAACCTGAAATTTATGCGGAAATATCACTTAGCCCAACCTTAGCGGTGAGGTTTTAAAATTTTACCGTTAACAATTATAGAGCATTGTTTTACCGTATTTATGCCCTTGAGGGGTGAAGACTTTAATTACTGCTAAAACAATACTCTCCCCTTTAATAGCCGTTAATCTCTCTAAATTGTGATGGGAGTACAAAGATTTCCACTGTCAAAGAAGTACTGTCGTAACTGGAAAACTTTTGGTTACAACCATATTCGTCTAACAAATAATTTGCGTAAGCTCCGACACAGTATCATGATTCGCTGCTTCATGATGAGCGTAAGGAGTCTCTGCCTGAATCCCCAGTGAAGATCAGCTGGCACCATTGACTTTCTTTGGGGAACACCTAAGGATAACCGGCACAAATGAGGTTCGGTCCTCTCATGTGCCCCTTCTTACTATCTAATTATGACCCCTTCTTCCATTCCAGGTACCGAGGTATCGTATATTCGCCTTGAAGTAACTAGTTACTTTTGAAATGTAGCTAGTTACTTTTCAGTCAAAAGTAACTGTAACTAGTTACTTTTTCAACATTGTAACTAGTAACTGTAACGAGTTACAATTTTATGGAATTAACTGTAACTATAACGAGTTACTTTCAAAGTGTAACGGGAACAACCCTGGTCCCTACCGGGCATAACTTACATTGTACTTTTCTCCTCGTGTACCACACTACAGACCCAAGAGAACATTGACTAAATGAGGTGATATGAGGTGAAATTTCCAACATTTACCAGGCTAAATTCGTGTATTCAACTTCTTCAGTTACTTGAAAAGGTGGAAATGGTTTGAACTATATTTAGCTGTAAGTACCAGAACTGAGAAAGAGTGGGCAAAGCGTACCGAAAATCTTGGGTTTCATTGCAGAAACGACCCTTTGAAAGCCAAAATAAGAAAAACCGATCGTAAATGCATGGCGACAGAATTTTCCGACAGAGGGCTGGGCCATGCCAACGACCCCAAGCTTCGACAGCCCCTCTGTCGAAGAGGTGGTGACATGGGGATATGGCTTACTATCCCATGCCATTTCAGGGCATATTTTGCATAATATCACTTAATTCTTCATGAGTTGAGTTGCGCACTTTATATATAGTGGTCTTTGGAATCTAAAAACTTGAATTTGCAAAGGGGGCGAAAATTTTTGGCAGGTTTACACAAAAAGATATGTGATCATTATGAACATAAAGAAAAAAAAAAGAAACACTGTAGGTTCTAGACCATATCGAGGATAACATACATTTTATCGAAACACCTGGAGTACACCCTATGAAATTGGTCCGAGTCGCTCGCAAACTGACCGTACCGCATGACACAATGACAAGAGAATAGGAAATAGGCTTAGCGCCATGGGATGGAACTTTCGACCTCCACATAAACAGTGTGCTCTGCCTACATGTTTCGTGGTAAGTTTGGCAGGACCTGTGCTATCTAGCAATGTGGAATGGAACTGCTGAAGATCATGGAGTAACTGTACAGCGCGCGTAGCGCGCCGAAATTTTTGGGTTCTTATTAGAGAAATTGTCCTCTCTCAGGCGCCAACAGGGACTGCATACTCTATCGTATCGATTAAGACTCCCCGATGCGGGCCATCCCTGTTGAGTGTTCAGTGTGTCTCTTCAATATTTTTCTCTTCCCCTCAACCCTTAAATCCCCCGACTAAGGGATTTTCCCCCGACTGACTTCGGAAGTGGGGGGGGGGCAGTGCCCCCGGTCCCCCCCCCCTTTGAACACGCTACTGCAGAATATAGGACAGAACGACAACACATCCGGTAGAAAGACAACATATAGGACAGAAAGACAAGATATGGTACAGGACGAACACGTATAGGACAGGACGAAAGGATATGGGACAGGACGAGAAGATATGGGACAGAACGACAAATATAGGACAGGGTGACAACATATAGGACAGGACGACAGGATATGGAACACGGCGAAAGATACTGGACAGCACAACAAGATATGGGACAGAACGACAACGTATAAGACAGAAAAAACAACATATTGGACAGACCGACAAGCTATGGGACAGTCCTACAAGATATGGGGCATCAAGACAAGATATGGGACAGGAAGACAAGATATTGGACAGGACAGCAAGATATTGGACAGGACAACAAGATATGGAACAGGAGAGCAAGATATGGGACAGAGCGACGACGTATATGACAGGACGACAGCATATAGAACAGGCCGACAAGCTATGGGACAGGAAGACAAGATATGGGACATCACGACAAGATATGGGACAGCGTTTGGGACAGGAAAACAACGTTTGAGACAGGATGGCAACGTTTGGGACAGGACGACAAGATATGGGATTAGAATATCCGGAATCTACTCAATCAATATTTGTGACATTAAAACTTTTTGAATCACTGAACATCAGATGGACTTTTCTTTCTGTAAATATGTCACCATCTCATTCGTTTGGCGTTCATAGTTGTTCCGTGCATTGCACTGATGCCAAACTGAAACTGGGAACCGGCTATTTTGAAAAAAAAAGATCTTTTCCTATCTTAGCCTCTTACCTCTCCTTGCTCGCCAGCAGTATCTAAGATTTCCATGGTGACGTCTTGACCGTCGATCCGTGATACAACAGTACACAAGGACTCTGCAAGGATAAACATGATTAAAGACAATCTTGCACATTATCAGACTTTGTAAGGTCTTTCTCAGCAAGCTTAGTCCTCCATTTTCATGATCTCTGCCTTCGTTAGCAACTCTAATAATTTACACCGAACCTTGAAGCTGTACCATTCCTGGGATTCGAACGTACCAGAAAGGCTTTGTTCACTCCTCGAAATTATGAACTTGTGACTATTGAAATCATCATGTAGGTGTGTTATAGAATCTAAATAATACCTATGGGAAAAACTAAATAATCAAGACACGTGTACATGAGAGTTGTCAGGGTAACCCTGTCACGAATGGCGTACTTGGTTGTAGTCTCTGCTCGAGCCCCTCGAGGGTTAAGTGAAAAGACCAAAAGTAATACATCACCTTGCGGGAGGGTGACCATGACTAACACGAGAGGTCACAATGGAGAATATTTACGTTACTCTCCCTTCTACAGTGCCTGTGTGCTGTTTACCTCTCAGTGAACTAAGATTTGAAAAGGAATCGTGATTAGCTTCTGCCGATTTTAACAGCATAATATAGGGGTAGGTAAGGCGTTTTGTGCAATATTAAATGAGGGTTGAGAGTTTGTGAGGAGGACTGTTAGTGAGGGGAGAAAGTTCAGGCAAAAGTAGAAAGTAGGGGAGAGGTCTTATAATATAGAATTGAAAATTCCCCGATTAGACGCTGCGGAGTCTGGCCTATCGTTCGTTCTTTGATCAAGGAACGTGAATGAAATACAACTTGAAATGGCAAATACAACAAGAACATAAATTGAATCTACCTACGCTCTTTGGAAAAATGGATGATTAAGTCCCATGGTAGCACTGATAGTAGTAATCTCGCTATATTCATGGCAATTTAAAGCTTGCGTGGATCACCTGTGACGTCTGAATGTGTCCCCGAAATAGCAGCAGTGATTCCTTCTAAAGTATGATTATATTTTTTCCTTCAGAAAAACCCCATAAGTGATATTGGATATTACCACACACGCAAAGACCTGCCCGAAGTAAAGCAGCCCTGACAGAGATCAAAGGGGTTTATTGACTTACATTTGTTTTAAAGTAATTAACGAAATTCACGATCATTCTATCTATTGTATTCTTGTCACAAAGAAAATACATTCCAGCAGATATTAGGCAAGGGGAGAAATGCGTAACCTAAAAACCATAGCAGTTTACAGTGGGTGCATGACACGGATTAATGTGCTTTTAGTCTTATGTAATGTTTACATAATAAACTAGAACGTCTGTTCTATGATTGCTTGCCGGACGAGGAATTACTTGTTAAGTTGTTTCTTTCTCTCCGGAGTCAAGTGGTGCCAAACGGTTCCGGGCCGTATCATGATGAAGACTGCTACCTGTCACGATTTATAACAGACCTTATGTATTGACGTCACACTGACGTCATTATGGAGGAAAACAATGAAGCACACTTGCACTCACGGCGAGGATTTCGCACGCGCGTGTAGTAGACTTACACGCGTATCCCCCGGTGCACAAATCAGCTGCCTGCATTGTTGGTGTAACTTGCAACGATAAGTCATTTTCCCCGAAGCGAGGGAGCGCTTTCTACTCTGTGACATCATATGTATAAGGTCTATACATAAGTATTCTTACTAGATTCTAACAGTTTGACCTCTGGTGATCTCAAATGACCTTTGACGCCCATCAAACAATACTTACCTGGCGCAGGAGTATCCGTGATCACGACGGCGGAGCTCCCAGGGGGACCTGTTCTATTCAGCCAGTCTAGAACGGGACCACTGTCGGGTAGTGTCAGTTAAGTCAAAGTTTGTCTCTTGGAGACGTTGTTACTCCTTCAGGGAGCAGAACTCCTTCGGGAGTATTGTTTGGTTTTCGCCCCTGGCTCTTCGCCAGAGAGTCAGGGGACTTTTGGAAAAAAAACCCATCAAACAATACAGGATTCTGTAACTTATGTGGAATATCTACAAGCGAAGTATGAGATTCATTAGGCTACCTTTCTTGAGATATCTTGCATACGATGTTTTCTCAATTTGCCTACATTTGGGACCATAAAAGACTTCTCACCTCCTCCAAAAACACACTGTGGGTCAGCTACATGCTAAGTGAGAGATGCTTCAAAGTTACACTTCTCGAGATATGAGGTTCACGAGGTTTCACAATTTAACTTCAGGTGACGTTAAATGGCCTTTGACCTCCACCCAAAAGAATAAAAGCTATTGATTCAACTTAGGGCATATGCATGCTGAGTATGGGTTCCCTAAATTTTATCCTTCATTAAATATTGTGTATACAGGATTTTTACAATTTGACTTTCAGTGACCTCAAATGACCTTTAACCTCCATGAAAAACAAGAGACTTCTTGAGCTTAGTGTGGACTATCCGCATGCTAACCGTTAGATCCATCAAGGTTAGTTAACCCTTCTTGAGGCATTGTTTTTAAAAAATTTTCACCATTTGACCTCTGATGACCTTAAATGACCTCTGAACGGAACCAAAATCAATAGCCTCCATGTACTCAATATGAGACATCCACGTGCTAAACATATGAAATTTTTCACTGTTACCCTTCGTGTGATATTGTGTTTACAGTAGTGTCTTCTTAATTTCATTTCTGGTAAACTAGAATTAGCCTACGACCTCTACCAAAACGTAGATGTTGCCTTAAGTACGGCGAGCCTTTCTCGAGACTTTTACCCTACGATGTCCTAATCGGAATGTATACTCAGCTGTTGTCCCTGCTACTGGTTCCCTACTGGGGCTGACAATAAAGTCAAGTGTATATAAAGAGCATTTTAACCCATGAATTACGAAATTTTCATGCGTGTTTTCAGATTAGTGGACTCCCGTGTTCCAGGACCGGCAGTTTACAGCATACATTGTCCCCTGCTCCCAACTTTCGAGCCCACTCCTCAATACGTCCCTCCTCTCGAGTCATTTCTCTATATTAAATGTTTTTTTTTTTCTGTTTTGATCTCTGCCCCTGAACATAACTGAGGGACGTTGACTTCTAGTAAAATTTTAAGAAGTTTTCAAGCGAAGATCCGACAGGGGTAAGGTAGTGCGTTAGTATTCTGGATGGCAGGCATGAGGAAAGAATGTACTGTATACTGGTACTGGATATTAATTAGGGCGAAACTGAACAGAAAATCTTTCACGCAATGGCTTAGTCTACAGTGTCCTGAACATGAAGTGCGGTAGCCAAAGCTATAGTATCACCCATACCGTAATTACTTTGCCAATGTAACCAATCGCGATCTGCCGACGAACATCAGATGGGTGGGGAAGGGGGGGGGAGCAAAACAATAGGTGAACTGGGCAGAGGCAGAGAGTCTAGGGCGGGTGAGTGGTAGCCTCCCCCCCCCCCCCCAACAAACATTGTTGATTTCAGGCCAAATATGTGATTTTCAGGGCAAAATTCATGTCACGATTGGTTGGAAATTAGGGGAAATTCAGGGAAAACAAAATCTTCCTCCCCTCTTGAGAAACGACATCCCATACGTTTATGCGTAGACCGCCTGTTTGGTCTAGTGGTTGAGCATCCGCCCCTCACGCGGAAGGCCCGGGTTCGATTCCCAGGTCGAGTTATACCAAAGACTTTAAAAATAGAACCTACTGCCGTTGTGCGTGATGCTCCGCATAAGCAATGGAGTAAGGGAAAACAAGCCAGTGAGCCACAACTGGAAAAAAGGCCGTGGCCGGCTCGACTTGTACCAATTGGTTGGAAACTGGGCCGTTAAACCTCATCTAACCTAACCCATACGTTTATGGGCAAAATGTCACATGGACATATTCTAGTAAACGCACTCGTCACCAGCCAGGATTTCATGACGTATAGCCTAACATAATTTTAGGCCTGAGTGAATAAAGACACAGTCACGTGTTTCCTTCTTCCAGGATTATGCATTAAAGGGTTATTGTGATGACAAAACTTAAAGGTATTAAAAATACAGAAAAATGCTTCCTACCAAGAAGCAGATTTGAATAGCATGCGTTTCGAAGACAGCAATTTTCAAATAAAAAAAGCTGTATAGTTTCAGAAATGCAATGCGAGAGCTATACAGCAAACAACAAGTTTAAACAATTACATTTGATTTTGCCACTTCACTGGCGATAAGGCCAAGAAGGAGAATAAAGGCTCTGGGAGGGGGAACAATCCCTGCCGACATGGCTGCATCCCTGATTAAATGCCACAAGAAATTGCTCTTTCACGTTCTGATTTGATTCATCTGTTAGTGACAAGATCACCTGATCACGTTGGATTAGAAAGTATATGATCAATCTTCTTCTCTTGGATGTTGTAAGGTTTGACGAGCGTGTAAGTGCTTTGCTTCACACTAAAGAAGGTGATTGTGGAAGATAAATGTTACACTTGGTGTCCTTTCCAAACATAATTAATATACCTGATACTTTCGGAAGGTATGTTCACACCTACGCGAGTCCATAGACCTACGTAAATGGTGGAAACATGAGTGACAGCATGCAAATGTTAATTTGCAGGTGGATCTTTGATAAATTAACTTGTCTCGGAGCAACTCCTTAAGATGATAATGTATCAATCGATACACTATATGAAAGGGGCTAATGATTACGTGAGGCAAATTCATTGTAAATTAACCCCAAATCTTGAGGACACAAGCAGCCCTGTGAAGAATGGTGACAAGTCGTAGGATTTAGACGACAAATTGCTAAATGTCCTTTCCCATTAAGTTCCTTAAGGACTAAAAATCACACATTTCGTCTAAAATCATGGTTTTACTTCATCCATACTTAATCGTTACCCTTCTTTTAGGTTATGTTGTCTATTTTTCAATCGTGTAAGCGTCATTATACGTTCTTCAGCATCAGAATCACTGGCTTCCGGGAAATGAATTCTCTATAACTTGTTGAAATACCGAACAAATAACATGATAAACGAAATAGTGGAGACATCTCAACTTTGCTTGCTATACAACTAACTTGTTTTAGTGAACTCGCTGAAATGTCAGCATGTACAGTGCATTTATTTAGTTAAACTAAGGAATTTAGGAATCTGTGGTGGTAAATCTTCATGCAGTTGATACACTTACCTGTACTAGTGACTTTACTAACCTACACTGGTAAATTTAACTATTTATACTAGTGAATTTATTAACGTATGCTAGTGAATTTACTTGCCTGTTCTTGTGAATTTACAAAGCTCGTAGTAGCAAAGTTTCTAGCTTGTGCTAGTAAATTTATAAACCTGTGCTAGTGAATAAATTAACCTGTGCAAATACACAGTCTTAGGAAGATTTCCAAGATTGTGTGTGTGTGGGGGGGGGGGGGGTGAAGGACTGTATACGTGACACTCTCTAGGAGATTCTATGCCAAGGGCCACCATCAGCTGGCGCGTACCGTGCCAAGAAAAGTTTTACCCAAAATGCCTCCCACACAGAAAACATGAAGCTTCCTGGGTCATGAAGGTTGTGTCTGGACATTCAGAATCTGTGAAAATTTATGTCTCCAGAAAGAAAATTAAATAAAAAAAACTTTGACGTCACTTTGTAGGGGATAGTATAGTACTGGATGTTACTCTCTGGGCTTATGTAAACTTGGTTTAACTTATTTAAATACTGATTGATGTTAGACTAAGGAATGCTGGTTCATGAGAGGTGTGTATATTTGTAGATCTCAGAAAGGGTATAAGGGGAAGAAAGTTTTGTAATTCTGATGATACCTACATGCAAAATGGTCGCATTTACACAGGAATTTGACCCACACAATTGGCATTTTTTAGATTTTTTGATACGGTAGTCCTATTGTCATATTTATTAAATTGTCCATAGCAAAAACATGTTGTTCAGGAAACAAATACAAGGAGTATTGATGTCATTTCCTTGTGTCATGTATGGTCAGGGATTTGTGCCAGTGTCTCGACTTTGATAAGTTCAGTGGTATTTAGGATAATTGTCACCTGGGGTTGGCATCCTTGAGAAAGGGTCTGGTATCCTCCTCACCTCCAGAAAGTTTAGTTCATGCAAGTTTGTTGAAATGCAAAATGGCCCTACATTTGCCAAAATTTTGAACTGACTACACCAGTAGCGCCGACCCGGGTTGGTGTTTTTTTTGGGGGGGGGGAGACCACAGATGACGTCACCATCCCACCCAGATAAACGTGGAAAGTCAACTGTAACGTATATTTGCGTGCCTACGATTGTATGTACCCGGGGTGATTCTTTGTAACCCCGTGCAGAGGTTCCGCTCTGGGGAACAGGTCTAAGAAGAAGGGCTGTCCCCATACTTTTTGAGAAAGTTTTGTTCATTTAAGCTGGGTTAGATGCAAAGTGGTGCTATCTCTAGCAAAGATTCAAACTTTTCCTAATTCAGTGAATTGTTCTTATTGTTTGGTCGGGTGAAAAGGCAGTTGGGTTCCCACGAGGAGGTGGTGACAACTGCTTGTTTTGAGAAATTTTTGTTTCTGTAGGACGGTTTAGAAGCAAAATGGTACTATCGTCAGATTGTTGGCAAAGCTTTTGAACTGATTGCCTTCTTCGTAATTCTCATTATTTGTGGATATTTTGGCTGTGACATGGCACCCCTCTAAGGCTTATACATGAGACAGGCGGGTATTGCTTGTTGGAAGTTCCCGGGAAGTTACACAACTGGGAAACTGGTATGATGCTATTAAATGAAATTTGAATGACACTACAAGGGAGCACACCAAGTACTTCACAAAAATTGAACTTTGAATGAGGGTCCAGATGAACAGCCTCCAATGGGAAATGAGCTAAAGGGGTAGTATAGGCATAACAAAAAGCGTAGACTGAGGACTGAGTGAGCATGTTTCTAACGCGCATTCTCTGGAAATGTATTATTAAGGAATTAAGAAGCTAAATACCTTTGAATAAGCTTGTATAATAAGAAATATACTTCAGATCATCTATGCCAGGCTACAAATGTGGCTTACAATGTACAGTCAGAACATCACCCCCTCTTGAAGCAACACTGAGTTTGTAATTGTACATCTGCTTTAAGCAGGAAATTAATAATGGTCCTCGGCTTATGTGGAATGCAAGTCGTGGCAAGTGCGCCCGAAGCGCGATGAATTCTGCAGTAGAAATGTAAAATGCAGAGCTGGTTGGGGCACGGATTTTCCGTACTTAGTGCTGAAAATAATCGTAAATACTGGAATACGGATTTTTCCTTCAAATTCGAATTTTGAATGACCAAGGTGTTTTCACGAAATTTCTTATTCTTTAGCCAACATATCAAACGACTGACAATAGACTGTTTCACCTAATCTGTTCGGTAGTTTATTTGAGCCCAGTAATCTATGCTGATATGTTATTGGTTGAATTGTTGTCAACAAGTTGGTATTGAACCAATCAGTAGTTAGTTTCAAGCAGATCAATGAATTGCATAAGCTACCATATCATTGGTTGATCATTTGTAAACAGATCCACTTTCAACCAATCAGAAACTGTGTTAAAGCTAGTTTCTGAGTGCAGTGGCAGTACTCTAACAGCCTTCTAGCCAGCCGGCCAGAGATCGCACTGGCAGAGTAGCCCAACATTAACTTTAGATTTGACTGTCACTGAATGGGAAAAATAACATCAAGAAATGGAATCAATGAAACTTATAGCATGAATATCACAGTATGTAAAATGACTCCTCATCATGCAGAGCAGCATAGGCAGCCACAGTGCAAAATGCTTCTGGCAGATCAAATTTTAACGTAAGTGTTATTAAGTTACAGAACCAACAACAAACGTTACGCATTAACGTACGGTTAAACTCAGCGCGTAGGCTAACTTTTAGTTGGAAGCACAAATCTACTGCAGAGCTCCAGGTTTATGGGCTGGAAGCATCATTCCCATATTATCGATGCTTGTGACTAAGACTGACAGTTAATAATGGACGGTCACTTCTGGTGATTTTTTTTTTCTGGAAACAAATCGATTTTTGATTGCTGCCGCGAGTAGTTTCGGATCACATGCTGGGTAAATGTTCCCTGGCTTGCCTAACTGCCACTGGCCTAACCATACTAGCCTACAGTATGTATAGGTTGATTAACTTACAGTACAGTTACAGGTATAATAGCGAATGCCAAGGCTAGGCCTAATCAAAGCCCGTACTCCCTAGTTATGGCCTGTGAAATGTAGGTACCAATGATCTGTCTTAGTTTGTAGTGTTTACAGAGAGCTCTCTGTGACGGACTTTGCACAGGTTTATAGTATTAGGCCTATGTCTAGCCTAAAGTATTGAGCATTGCCTAGGCTATTCTGTAGGCCTAGGCCCTATATTTAAATTATAGCCTAGGCTAGGCCTGTTTGCACTGAAATTGGTCAGACAATACAAAAATAGCATGGAAATTTGAAAGATTGGTTAGACGAACAGTGATTTGTAGCAGCTAGCCTAGGCTCTAAACCCCTGTGGTAAACAACTTTGCCCCTGAATTGAATATTTTTTTATTTGAATATAGCCTAGACTATGAGTGCATGAATTTGTTACTATAAAATGTATGAGCAGAGGTGAATTTGGCAGGGGGTATTCCATTGACCCTGAATCACAGATGAGCTTGTGCTTCATGCAGAACTGTTCTTCACAGCTAGTTACATGATACAACAATAGGTTAGCCTAAAATGTACCTCATTAAATAACATTTTGGGCGAGGGCAAGCTGTTTCTTATCAAGCTTTTCGATCTGTTTGTCAATCATAATTTTGAAAGTTGCCTCATAGATAGGTGCTTTGACGGATTGTGATGCCACTTGTAAGCAATGATGAGGGTAATTATGTTCAATTAGTAGTCGTCAGATACTTTGTTTTCAAAGTCACCAGGGCAGGGGGTCATTTTATGAAAACTTAATGCTCATAACTGCTTCTTTTTACAGATTTATTGATTCCTTGGTTGTATGTCATAAAACTACTTGAGCATAGAATATATATATATTTTTTGCTGAAATGTATCATTCAGTTCGGTTAAATAGTCTGGCACAATGTTGTCACACGATTGCAGCATCGCTTCTTCGCTTCGTCTAAAATAAGAATGTTTGGTGAAAAATACTGACTTTTGGTCTTCAGAATAAGAAAAACTGTTTTTCAAAGTTGGCAGCTCTGAAAATGTAAATCCTTACCTGTGAACAATGAGAATACTTTGGAGATGGTATTAAAGAAAAACGCCAGAAGTAACTTAAAGGTGCCGACAAAAAGTTTCATAGTTTGTTAAGAATTTGGGGACTTTTTGGGAGTTTGCAAACGACTCGTGACAGGAGATACTTAAAACAGATCCCCCATTCAGTCAAAAACACACTTTCACAACCCCTACCGAAGGCTATCACTTAAACGCCTTTTGTTTTTATATAGTTTAGAAATTATTATCAATCAGAGACTTGTTTTGCTGTAGTATTGCCCTACTCAAGGCTGGTGACCAGGGCTAACTGCTCCCCTTAGTACGCTACTGGGTAGACAAAGCGAACCATTGAGGGACAGAAATAGAATGACCCGGGGTCCGTCTTTGATTTGCGCCCAGATGCAAGTAAACATAACTTCACATGCATGTGATCATTATGCACGTATTTCACAAATATCACAACTGATTGAAACAATCATATCATATAAGCTGTCCAAAATTAAATGGGTCACGTACTAAGTTGCCAAGAGTGTGCTCGAATGTCACTGAAAAAATGCCTTTAAAAGGCAATTTAGTAATTACTCAAAATGTAATGCACTTATCATTAACATCCTATGTATATTTTTGGTGCTATACTCATTTGAGGAAAAGTGGGCACCGAAATATCTGAGGTGACACATTCCCTTCCCAACCCCATAGTGCCACCACTGTTTACGGTATAATTAATTGCAAGGGTACATTAGGGCAAAGGGCGCGAAGCGCGACACGATTTTTTGACTTCGTGTATACTTATTACTGTTGAAAATGGATTGAATTTGTAAGTTATAAATAAAAAGAGAATATAATAACGATTATTAATTTTCAATACCTTCAAGCTATTTGTCTATATACCGAGACATTTTCCCAAAATATTGGGAGGGGGAGGGGGGAGAAAGGTATCTCGTTCCCTCAGTCAAATTATTGGAGGCGGCCCCCTCCCTCTCCCGCTTGGAAAGGCTATAGAAGAAAGTACCTTACCTGTACTTGTGAATTACCTTGTCTGCAATGGTAAACTACTAATCAATACTGGTGAATTTATAACCTGTATCAGAGACTTTACTAACCTGTAGAAGTAAAGTTTATAACCTGTACTAGTGAATATGTTAACCTATACTAGTAAGTTAACTTACCTGTACTTGTGAATGATTAATATAAATTAGTAAATTTAGTAACTAGTACTACTTAATTTACCTACCTGTACCCAGGGGCGTAAATACGGGGGTGTGTGATAACCCCCGAAAATCAAAAGTCGGTCTCTGAGCTCCAAAAAGTAGGCCTCGAAGCCAGTTCAGTATGCCGTTGTAACAGTAGACCAGACATGAACAACAAGACATGAACAACATTTGAAGTGGAAAGTTTGCCCGAAAAGCAAAAAAAAAAAAGTCTACAAAAATCCGGATCGTACTACTATGTCAACTTGAAGATCAAAAGTCGTTCTCAAATTTCCCGAAAAGCAAAAAAAAAAAAAAAAAGAAAGTCTTCAGAATTTCGAATCGTACAACTATGGCAATGGGAGTCGGTCTCCAAGAAATGTAGTAGGTCCTAAAAGTTTACACCCCAGTGCAAATTCAAGAATATACGTCCCTGCCTGTACCAGTGAATTTACTAACCTTTAGTAGTAAACCTTCTTACCTGTACTAGTAAATTTTTTAACCTGTAATAGTGACTTTAAGTACCTGTACGTGCAGATCACTAGTCTACACTACTGACTTCATTAATCTGTACAAGTGAATTTACTTACCCGTACTAAAAATTACTAACTTGTAGTTATAATGTTTTTAACCTGTATTAGTGAATGTGTAAACCTGTATTAGCGAATTTACTTGCATGTACTTATGAATTTACTAGTCTGTAGTAGTTAACTCTTTCACCTGTACTAGTGAATTTGTTACCCTGTAGCAGTGAATTGGTTACCTTGTAGTAGTGAATTTGGTACCCTGTAGTTATGAATTTGTCACCCTGTAATAGTGAATTTGTTACCCAGTAGAAGTGAATTTGTTACCCTGTAGCAGTGAATTTGTTACCCTGTAGCAGTGAATTTGTTACCCTGTAGCAGTGAATCTGCTTCTTTGTTTGTGAGAATATGCTTACTTGTACTCTTGAACTTACTAGCCTATAGCCTACTAGAGGCTTTACTAACCTACTAAATTTATGTAATCGATTTTCTTTGTGTCCTCATGATTCTGGTGAGTTGCCTGCTTGAAAAATGTTTACGCCTTACATTTCTCGCAGTTTGATCCATTTCCGGAGCAGTAAGAGACACAATCAAAATTTAGTATTAAGGAATTCTTCATTGAACTGAATTGAAATGGGATTCTTGTGATGAAACGACGAAAGTTTCTATGTTCACATTTAATATGACATCTGAAAAGTCAAAGAGTTTAACTTATGGAGTGGGACTTTCCATTGCCATCGTGACAATGCGTTACTAATCCTGTTTGACATTGATATTTTGATAAAAAATTTAGGAGAAAATCAAGTTTTCCATAGGAACGAATCTTGCTTCCAAGGTTCAGCAGAATGTTGTATCTCCTCAATCTTTAATTTCTCACTGGAAAATGTCCCTCTTTCAGGAGCGTTGGCAGTGTAGTAACTTTTACTTTTAGCATGTTCATAATTTTCACTCACACGCGAGACAAACAGCAAAAACATAAAAATAGCTACGGTCCAGCAGGCAACAAGAAAAGAAAAAACATTAGACGACAGGCTTTGAATGGACTATTAATAATGCCATTAATTTAACTTCTGAGCTCGTAAATGACTGATCTGTTGAAAGTCATTTTATGATTACTTAAATTTCCAGCAAGAGGGGCAGCAACTAAACAATTTCAGCATCGGCCCACGACTGTAACAGATGCTACAACGCCCTCTCTATTAAGCATGTATCCTTTTTTTATATCCATTAGAACGCTTGCAGCTGTCCATTTGCAATAAATACTGATTTTCTTTTACCTTGTAGGCTTTTACTGACTGATTTATTGCACCTCAGTTGGAAACTTAAGTTGGAATCCGATAACCAACACCTCTTATTTTGGTTTATGGTGATACTAATATTTGAAAATTAGATGCAACTTATTGCTGTTTTATAGAGTAGTATAGATGCTCCCTTTTTCATTAATCCCTAGACCAGTGATATAAAATTTACAGGTCCATATCAAGAGAGGCGGTAAAGGGGACAACCTCTCTTAAAATTCTTGCCAGTTGAAAATTTTTAAGAATAAAGTGTACTATTGCTTTAACATATCTACATAAGATCACGGGACCACTCTCAGCCGGGGGGGGGGGGTGAGTGAGCACATTGCCCATTACCCCAAATAGCAAATTTCCTGCTAAACTAAGGGGTTGCGTCCCTCACCCCCAGCACCAGCCTCGTATGTCATATGCATATTTGGCTTCTGAAGAGTATACCGCCCTCTAAATAATTTCCCACACACTCCCATACCTTGTCTAGCTACAGGCCTGGAAACTGTCATGGTGATTGACTGGCTGCCGCGCCCATACATAAACAGGGATTCCCATAATTAAATGTGTGACTGAAAAATTATGAGCAACCACGTGATAATGTCCAGCAGTGCTCATTAGGTACATAACTGCAGTATCGAACGGTCTCAGTATTTCTTTTGTTATCACCAAATACATTCTGTGCTCATTACCCAGCCAACACACAATATGGGGCCCACATGGTATAACCGTGGGATTCATGGGCAAATATGGGCATGGGATTCCCATATAGGCCCCATATGTTACCCATGTTGGAGAACAATTTTTTTAATCGGCCGAATGCGATTAATTTTTCACATTTTCAGATATTTACCTCACTCAATTGAGATTGAAGGCAATATGATAAATTTTTGCAGACAAGAATGGGTTTAGTGTGTGTGGGATTGCCCATATAGGCCCCATGTGGGTCCCAGCTTGTTGAATAAACCTATGCGCAGATTCTTACTTTGGTAACAAGTTCGTTCTTTAATTCCAAAAATCAAACATGAACAGCGATGCATGTCATGTTAATATATACCACATACTCATGTCTTAATTACGTAGACCGAATTCCGAACATCTAGTAATTTAGGGGCCTATTGTTAGCCTATTATTTATTATTTTTTGGCAACATCACTATTGCTGGCAACTAAATCCTCTTAGCTATGGAATCATTTTTCTTCGAACTTTGTTCTAAGAATAGGCCTATAAACGTTTCTGCTTGCCCTAGCAAAGTGCATTCCATACTATATAAAGTATATGAGGAAGGCTATACACTAATCATGTCCTGGACTTGCCAAGCGAATCATTGATGCATATAAACCAAGGTGGTTGTCTTTGTATTCGATGGGACCCTCCTGTAATTTACAATCAGGAAGTCCATTGTGATTGGCTAGTGGAGCCCTTTGTACAACAAAGAGCTTTTCAAATGCATACTGTGTAGGCTAGTATCAGGTTGAGTGAAGCACTTGCAGTGTATACTGTGTGCTGAAAGCACATGCATGGTTTATTTAGTATTTCGTGCACAAGCCACAGTGCAGTGATCAATGAGGGTACTTAAACTGTAACCTGGACTAAAGCGATTTTATGGCAAAGCTCAAGTTGACATTTATTTTACAAAGGATAGCTATGCTCAACAGTTGGATATAAGTAGCCTGTCATAAGTTACATGTCCCTGGATCGGACCGACTTGAAGAAGCATATATTTTAAAGATTTTAAATTACAATGAAAGATATGGCGGCGCGTATGCTACAGGAGGAGGGAGAACTTCCTGCAGGGATGCCTTAAATTCGGAAGCGAGAATGGCTGCCATAATTTTGAAAACAGTTTGCATGCATGGACGGATACGTAGTTGGACTCTACTTCCTTAATATCTTTAAAACCAAGTAATATCATCTGGAATAGTATCGAGTTTCAAGTTTCCGGCTTTAACTTCGGAATTTTAAGCACAATGATGATTCACCTTGTAATCGGACTGCCACATGGAATGAGAAACTAAATGGGATGTAATAAACTTTTCATCTGAAGTGCACGGGAGCATACCCTGCTGGCACTATTGCAGCACACTTTTGTTAATTACATTTTTCAAGGCAGGGGATGAATAGGCCTACATGGCCACTCTGGCAGCCTGAGCATGGGAGAACTGTGAACCAAATAGACTATGGTTGTTTAATTACTGACTGAAGACGTATAAACTGTTCACATGCAGACATGACACGTCCCATATGCTCACCATAAGCAACATGCGAATCCCATATAACCCCCATTGAAATCCCATATTTGCCCCATCTGGACCCCACATGAATACCACAAAAACACCATACATGCCCCATGTAGAACCCATATGAAACCCACATAGGCCCCATATATGACCCGCATAAGCATTGTCTGTCATATATTAGCCCCACATGGGCCCCATCTCCACCCCATATTGAATCCCATATAGGCCCCACGTTTCCCCCACGGACACATAGAGCTGGGGCCCATATGGGAATCCCATGTTGGCCCCATATAGTGCACCACATTGGCCCCACATAGGACCCACATATCATTGTTGGCTGGGTATACTCTTCGGCATGAGTAATTATGGAGTGTGTTCACTTAGCAGATTTTCTGGGCAGGTAACTAGCAGTACTTGAGCAATGCGTTTTCACGAGAGAATTCCTCTCAGGGTTTTCTCCGACAAATACGATACGATCCTGCTCCTCAACTACGTAGCAGGCTGTTCAGCAAATTCCATGTTTAGTCATATTGTGGTTTGGGAAGCTGAGGAGCTGAGCAAACAGAGTTCGCTCGGCGGGCTACTCCTCAACACCCTCATCAAATATAAATCCTGTACGCCAATGGGTGCGACGTCTGTTGACTTCGGAACCTACACCTGTACTTTCATAATAAAGCTCTCACACGCTTATGCAAGTGACTGTAACTGAATGCATGATGCATAAGCAGAGGTTTACGTAAGAAATACCTTGGAGCGTTTTTTCTACGTATAGTTTCTCATGCTTTATAGGCAACGTCGTTGTGACAGCTCTGTGCGCGAGCATATCGTGTTCGAACAAATTGATCTTCCACTATCAGGACCACAATTTGATGGGCTGCAACGTGCCCAGTGGGTTGAATAGTCAAGAAATGACTGTGTTACATAATCACTGAGTCTGTTGTCTGTAGGAATGATGAAACTGGAATTAGCCCCGTAAACCCAACTTTATTTTGAAGAATCAGCTAAATCTAACCTCCTCTTATTTACTTTTCAAGTGATGCCTTAGAACGTAAATATTTCATAGTGAAAGTAAGCCAAGGATTAGTCCTTCATGAATTCTACAATTCATAACCAAAAAAGATGTCACATGATCTAAAGGCGCCAACCATGGATTAAGATACCGGGGTATGTACTAATTTAAACTGGGGACACTGCATTTGTCCTTTAATATCATGTTTATACACACTTTCGGTGTGAAATGGAAATGACGTATTGTAAAAAGTTATCAATTTTTGGAGGTTTTGGTGGAAATAGTGGCCCTCAGTGTTTTTTCTCAGCAGCATATAAACAAGTAGCTTATATTACTTGCTTGCCACCAGTCTTTTAACATGACGTGGACTGGTTCTGCTTCGGTGTCCGATATGAAAGTAATTTCTGCCGATATTTGTAAAGCCTCCAGACTCAGTGGATCTCGAATGGTAGGTTCTTATAAGATTTTACAGATATGAAAATTTAAAGCAATGGAAAGTAATATCAGTAAAGTTGTAGGTTATTGAATACGCCCACTTCAGACAAAATGGTGGTTAATATCTAAATCCAAAGTTTTACGGACACTAATTTTATACTTGTTATTAACCTTGCTGTGGCTTACGTCCAAAGAAGATGAAGAAACACACCGATATACCGATATTTTGTAAAGTCATTGCTTGCTGTGCCAGATATGAGAACTGTGCATTAGAAAAATGATGTACAAATGCTAAATATATCAGATAAAACATCGGAAGGTCACAGAATATTAAATCGCCCATTGCTATATAAGACTATTAAGCATGGAATACGAAAAAGAAAGCATGTACAGCATCTCCGTCAGATTGCTGAAGTAGTGAAAACGTCGATCTTCAATTCACAAAGTTCTTTTGACAAAAATGAAAAACAGAAGAATTTTATCATGTGAGAAGGATGTGAGTAGGTGAGAGAAAACACAAAGAAAGAGTGTGCAGCAAGTCAGGTGATTGAGAGGGTTACAGTGTTTCTGCCAGGCTAATTAATAGAGGTCAATGATTACAAAATGCATGGAAAAATGGCATTCTTACAGAGGTAGTAAGATATTTTATTAGCTCGAATGACTTTTAACGACACGGACGAAGAAAAGTAATATAAACCAAACAGAATTAAGTAGTGAGAATGCGGGAAATCCATAAGGCTTAGTGATTCCTTGCCATTTGGATATAAGTTTAGTACAATGTTTTTAAGTTGAAAGAAAATTGTAAAGTTACCAGGCTTAAATTTATATATATATATATATATATATGTATATATATATATATATATGTTAAAAATCCATTGGCTAAATAGATCACACAGATTGACACCAGTGAACAAGGTCATACTTATACATTAGCTTTTTGGAGTGCTTCATGCCAGATATAGGAGACGTACATGTTTCATACTCGACAAACCATGTTAACATGGTTTAAACAGTATGGCATACTTGACAAATCATGCTAACGTGGATTAAACAACGTGACACCTGATGACTCAAATGACCTAAAGTTGGCTTCCACCACAAAAAATAGAAATCTTGCAATCATTACAGGGCACTCACATGCCACATGAGATTCATGATAAATTGTTTCTTGAAGTATCAAGTTTACACGGTTTTCCACTTCCAGTTTGACCTCCAGGGACATCAAATGACCTTTGACTCCACCAGCTGTTATAGAAATCATATACTTAATATTGAGTCCCCACATGGCAAACGTGAGATTCATACATATTATTTTTCTTGAGATGTCATGTTAACAGTGTTTTCACAATCTGACCTTTGGTGGCCTCATATGACATTTGACCTCAACCAAAACACAAAGGGATCATGTACCTATATGCTTCATATTAGATTCTAACGCATTTCTCTTCTTGAAATGTCATGCTAACAAAATTTCTGCAGTCTGTTAACCCCAAATGTCCTTTGATCTTAACCAAACTGTACAAGAGTCTTTGGTTTAGTATAGGACACCCGCATGCCAAGTATGAGATTCATCATGGTATTTACAAGGTTTTCACAGTTTGACCCATGGTGACCCCAAATGACCTTTGACCTTAACCAAACTCAATAGGGTTCTTTCATTTTAAAATGGGACACTCATGAACCAAGTATCAGTTAGTTAGTTAGATGGAGTTTTACGGCCCAGTTTCCAACCAATTGGTTCAAGTCGAGCCGGCCACGGCCTTTTTTCCAGTTGTGGCTCACTGGCTTGTTTTCCCTACTCCGTTGCAAGTATCAGATTCATCGATGATTCCTTCCTAAAGGTAATGTCTTTAAACCGTTTTCACATTTTGACCTCTGGTTACGCCAAATGACCTTCGACCTTCACAAAACTCAAAAGTATTCTCTCATTTTATATGGGACACCCACATGGTACGTATGACATTCATTAATGCTTCCCTTCTTGAGATATCGTGTTTACACATTTTTACTTCTGGTTACCCCAAATGATCTTTGACCTCCACTAAAAATGATGCTGATCATCTATTTCATAATGACTATCAACATGCTAAGTATGAGATCCCTCACGGGTACCCATATATATATATATATATATATATATATATATATATAAATATATATATATATATATATATATATTAAGATTTATAACGTCTGACCTTAGAAGGTGATTACAAATGACCTTTCACCTCCACGAAACTTAAAAGGGTATATTAACTTTATATGGGACAGCAATATGCCACGTATGAGGTTCATCAAAGTTTCCCTTCTTAAGATATCATGTTTAAAAAGTTTGCAGTTTAACCTCTGTGACCCCAAAGTTCTTTGACTTCCACCAAAAACTACAGGGATCATCTACCTTATACAGCCCATTCACATGACTAGTATAAGATTAATCGATGTTTTCTTTCTTGAGATAGTGTTTACAAGGTTTTCACTGTTTGACCTGTTTTGACCCTAATGACCTTTCCCCTCCACTAAAATAATAGGTATCACATATATAGCACTAGGAGTATCAAAGTAACAAGTATGGGATCTCTCAAGGTTACCCAACTTGAGACACCGTGTTTACGACCAGATTTCAAGATTTATACCCTTTAAACTCTGGTGACCCAAAATGACCTTTGATCTCTACTAACATTATAGGGATTAACTACTAAATATGAGCAGCTCACAGACTAAATATGGGATTCCTCACTATTTCCCTTCTTGAGATATCCTGTTTACAAGGTTTTCACAGTTTGACCTCCGGTGACCCCAAATGACCTTTGACCTGCACCAAAACAATATGGTTCATCTCCTTAAGATGAGACATCCACTTGCCAAGGATGAGATCCCTCAAAGTTACCCTTCTTGAAATATCGTGTTTACAAGTAGCGTCACATACACACATGCACGCACACACGACATCACCATCGCATTGATTCCTTTTGTCTTTGACATGCAACAAAAATGAGATTTCGATTAGGGGGTGTGCACCGAATTTCAAAAATTTTCAGGAGAGGTAGAGGTAAGTTCAAAATTCTCCACACTAACCTTTTTTTCTTATTTTTTCTCAAATCTCTCGATTGAGTAACGAAATGGGTCAATGCCCCTCGCCACCTTGTGAGTACTACGCCCCTTATGTTCACTCAAAATACCCTACATTACTCTAATTAGACATTACATTTAAGCCATTACCATGAGTAATTCGAACACTCTGACCCTGTCCCATATAATTCAATTGTACAATTTTACATCGACGATAAGCAACGAGTTATTCAAAGGCTCTGAACCTGCCCAACAGCGATCAATTATACATTAAAGTTATACAAAAGCAATCGAATCAATCCAATAGTTCCCAGACTGTCTCAAATCATTTACTAACGTATGCAAAGTAACAAATTGAGTTATCCAATAGCTCCCAAAGTGTCCACATCATTTCATTGTACATAAAGGACAAGCACTGAAGTTACCCAATACAGGGTAACTCCTAAACTTCCCCACATCATTCCATTGTAAATTAAAGGCAAGCGTTTGGAGTTATCCAAAAGTTCTCACACTTTCCTACATCATTGGATTGTACATTAAAGACAAGTAGTTGAGTTATCCGATTCCTAGTTTAATGATTCATGGACAAAGAAATTTCTTCAAGTGGGTTTAGGGAATTCTTCTTCTTTGATGTGACTTCTCTCATTTATTCAGCTATAAGAAGAAGATGATGCTACTCTTGGGGCCGTTTCGGGTCACATAGAGTCATGTTGTCAAATATCTTTTCAAAGCGTAACAAGTCTGTCAGTCACCAAGTAAGTTTCCTCAATTAAGTGAGTAGATTCTGCGGATAAGTTCTACGAAGATTTCCCCCTTTTGTACTTTGTTTTGTCAGCCTTTTCTTGCGTCCCACCAAAATTTAGAATTGCATATCAGTGATTCTCAAACGCGGCCCCGGCCCTGTCGGTGAGGCCCATGAATTGATTTTACGTTTAAAGAAAAATCATATTCGGCAAGAACAAAACGTAACAAAGTAGGAAATTAAATTACGTAACTTAAAATCACCACTTGACTCCTTTCAAGTTTGCTCTCCTAAAGGGTTAGGCTAGGTTGCCTACGTGGCAGGCTGTATCCTGGCTCAGTCGTATCTAGCAAAGACTTATTTCGTGTGCCGTGTTGTTAACAATCATGCTATGCACACAGTGGCATTTAGTTATGTAGTGGTGCATTGCGGAGTGGTTGTATTTGTAGTGACAACGCTTGTAGCAAAGTTATATTCCGGATATTTTAATTGCTACGTGAGGTGACTGCACAATTGAAAACGTATCGTGTTAAACGTGTATTGATTGGATACTGAAATTCAAATTTCTGCAAGTCATCTTTGGAAACTAACATGTGTTTGCGACGTTTTATAATGAATTCGCTCTTTCTACAGCTCCGTTAAGTGAAACAGAAACATTGAGTCAACTTAAAGATTTTTTTCGACTTTTGAGAATACGGACCTCTTACTCAGCAGACCGAATTCTCTATCTGACCGCGTTTGGGAATAATTCAAGAGCTTCATGACATGCTGGCCACTAACGCAGGATAAGTGCAGAACTGGAAACTGGAAAGCAAAATTTTCTGACCTCATCCCCAACAATGGTGGGGCTTAGGTCGGGTTGCTCCCCCGTAGATACAGCTGCGGGCCTCATTACAATTATTATCCTCTCTCTACGTTTGAGATCCTTCCCTGCTGCCCTCGACCTCATTCCAGCCTCTTCATTTGGCCCTAACCCTAAAAAGTTTGAGAATCACTGCTCTATATCTTTTCTGTCTCCTTCTCGTTCCCTGTGCAGCAGCTTTAAAGGCCCAGTTACATTTCAGTATAATGCTATAAAGCTATGAATGGTGAACACTGTTCTTCTCTTAGCTGTGTCTGTGATTGGTCTGGAAAGCTAGGGATGACCATATATGGTTCTTATAGCTTTATAGAGCTTGAAATTTGGAAATATAAACCGGCCTTAAGTTTGATAGTAAAATTATAGTGTGGCACCGTATAGCACACATGTTATCAGGTAATTATTGTGACCATCATATGAAATCTTTATTGTTAAGTAACAAAATAAAATAAGTATTTTCAAATATATATATATATATATATATATATATATATATATATATATATATATAACAAAATATAGTACAATATACTACAGTAGGTATAGGTAAAGTCTCCTTCACCTCGATACCTAGGTTGTATAACAGACCGTAAGCTCATAGCGTTACAGGACCATACAGATCGACGTGAGCCCTCTACAGAGTTAAACCTGTATTGAACCATACTGTACAGTACTTTCATTGTTTGTCGTATAACTTGACGTCAGGGTCGGTTGTTGAGGAGATGGTGACGTCAATACATAGGGTCTACAGAAATAAAATAAAAGTGAATCTTACCTAAGGTTGGGTCATATTCTCCAATGAATCTTCTTGTTGTGTAACGCACCGTCAGGGCTAAAGGAAGACAAGAAATACTTTGATTTAACTCACATACTACCAAATGAAGATACATCAGTTACGAAATCTCACTGTGTAAAAAAGGTATACAGAAAAGTGAAAAATTAATTCTATATATATATATATATATATATATACACATACATATGTTGTAATGTTATAAAACAGGTGCAGGGTATTCAAATTTCCAATTAATTATGACGATTCATGCGAATCAATGTCTGCTACTTATAAGGATTATATTATTCGATTTTGAAATGGACAAGTGAGCAAAACGGTTTGCTGTGCATAGCTTAACTTTTGGAAGATAGATTACACTGGGATTTCTTCTTTCATACTGTAACCCAACTGAAGGGATTGATATGTATCTTTTGGCTAGGAATAGTCTATTGCTGTAGTACTGGATAATTATATAATTATATAAAAACAGAATGAACGAATAGCCCTTGAAGTGACCAAGTAGTAGTTATGTATAAGTGTAAACATTGTACACATTGGCGTATCCAGAATTTCTCTCACGAAGGCAATGCAGTTTGTGTGATCGTCGGCCTGGGGGAGAGGTGTCCCCCTCCCCCTTTGAATTTTTTTCAAAATTAGGTGTCGTCACATGCAATCTGGTGCCACATATGCGACCATTTGAAGTAAAATTTGTGTTAAAAATTTACGTATGTTAGGTATTTAAAAATCGGCATCAGTGGCCCCCTTAATACGCCACTGATTGTACATATGTAATTAATTTAACGCAACTGGTTGGATTAATTTTTTCAGCCGAAAATATTTTATTGTTGCGTAACTATTTTGCAAAAGCAATTCATATGGGATTTCATTCAGGATATTCAAATAAATTCTGCCTTTGAAGATAAACAGTAGAGCTATGATGAAATTAACTTGTTACCGAAATCTGTGGATCCGGTAAAGACCCCTGGGCCCGATGGTTTACATCCTAAGGTTCATGTGGAGTTGTATAATGTATTAAACAAACCGTTAAGTATTATTTTATAATTCAGTTTCAACAGGAAGCGTTCGGAATTACGGAAACTTAGCTTTAACACTGTTTTGTATAAAAAGGAGAAAAGAGCAATCCTTGTAACTACTGTCCTTTCAGTTTAACTAGAATTTGCTGTAAGTTACTGGATAAACTCATAAGACTGATATTATTTAGCATCTTAAATTGAATGATTTGCTAAGTGATTGTCATTTTGATTTTGTTCAAGGACGTTCACTACATTACAACTTTTGAAGGTGTTTGACAACTGGTCAGATATATTAGATAAAAGAGGATGTCTTAATGTAATATGTATGGACTTTATGAAGACTTTTGATAAGGTTCCGCATAAAATCAGTAGTTATGAGATAAGTAACCGTTGTTGCAGATAGATTGAAAATTTTCTTTCAGGGAGGAAGCAGTAGGTCCGTGTGAATAATTTTTTATCCAGATATTATCTTGTTACAAGGGGAATCCCTCAGGGAAGTGGTCTTAGACTTGTTTTGTTTGTGTTATATATAAAGTACTCGCCCAAGTCGGTACAGTTTTCTTCAACGTATTTATTTGCGGATGATACAAAGTTGTATAGGGAAATACTGTATCTACAAAAAATGATGAGGTTTTACTACGAGAGGATTTATCCGCTTTGTTCAGTTGGACAGAACGTTGTTTGTTGAAATTTCATCCTAATAAGTGTACAGTTATTCCAGTTGGTCGGAACAATGTTAATGAGAAAAATTATCACCTGTTGGAAGAGGATGGTTCTGTAATTAACTTAAAGGTTTCTGTGTTAGAAAAAGACATTGGGTTATTGGTGTAATCATAAATTACGTTTTTAGATTATTATCAGGCTTAGGTCAATAACGCGAATCGTATAATAGGACTTATAAGAAGAACTTTTACATATTTAGATGATGTGTCTTTTGGTTATTTTTTTCAAGCTTTAGTTAGACCTCATTTAGAATATGTTGCTAGTGTTTGGAACCCTCACCTGAAACGGTATATTGATTTATTAGAGAATGTACAGAGGCATGCCACACGACTTATTCCATCAGTAAAAGGTTTATCATATTAAGAAAGGTTGCGTAAATTGAATCTGCCTACTCTTAGATACAGAAGGCTCAAGGGAAGTTTGGCTGAAGTTTTTTAAATTGTTCGTGGTATATATGACATTAATGTAACTTTTAACATGCTAAATTTCAGTACCAGGAGAGATATTGCAAGAGGTCATCGTTTTAAACTCGCTAAACAACATTGTCAGTCAGATATGAAGAAATTTGCCTTTAGAAATAGAGTAGTTGATTTTGGAATAATCTTCCAGCTAAAGTTATGGAAGCTTACTCTGTTGCTAGTTTTGAAAGAAGACTTGATAAATTTTGGGGAAATTTAGGCATGAAATTTGTTTTTCAAGTTGAAGCTGGCTACCCTTCATATATATGATGATGGTCTGTTGATGTTCAGTTTGTTACAGTGTTCTAATGTTCGATGCGGATATATAGGCTTGTAAGCCTGCGTCCGTAATGTATCATATCATGTGATAAAAAGGAAAAGAACTGATGCACAATGCATTCTATAGCACATGGGTTTGCTACGGAGAACAATTATGTAAAAAAAATCAAGGATTGACAGGATTGTAAGGAATTCTGGATTTGCATAAGTCTAAAGACTGTAAATAATGAAGAAAGATGCTTAAAAAAGACATGAAGGATTAAATATGTATATATGTATATATAGATTAGACAGAAAACACCGAAAAACACAGATACATACATGCCAACTAATATATTGGAAACTGAAATACAAACTATTTCGAGCAGTCAAAAGTTCTTCAGTTGCAAAACAGAATAACGGGACAAACTTAAAGGTTATATACTTCAGAGGCAATTCGTGCATGAGTGCTCATGAGAGAAAGGTCTCTATTTTGACCAGTAGTTTGTGTTGTTGGAGGATCGTCATCATTTCGCGGTTGCTTCTCTGTTGGGCTGTTTTAAAGTTGCCAAACAAAATGCTACTTTTAAGGTGGGATAAGTTGTGGTTAGGGAGATTAAACTGTTCTGCTACGGGAAAGCCAATGCTGTGTGTACGTATAGGCCTACCGTGTTTGTGGTTATTGGAGCGGAGTCTGAAGCTTGTGCTAGTTTCTCAAATGTATGTAGTGAGGGGACAAAGAGTACAATTGAGCATGAAAACAACATTTTCTGAGTCGTAGTTGAATTTTCCAGGTCTTAATACCGTGCCTGTGGCATTATTAATTATGTTGAGTGCAGTATCAATGTGTTTACATACAAGACATTTGGGTTTAATACACTTCTCATTTCCAGAGCGGGGCTTACCTATGGGACTTAGGGAGGTGCTAACCAATAAGGACTTAATATTGCGTGGCTGCTTATAAGCTACTACTGGGGGAGTATCAAAAAGATCTGCAATCTTGGGGTCGGATTTCAAAATATTCCAGGATTGCCTGGCATGTTTTAGGAGTGGACGGAGATTGGGATGGTAGGTGACCACAAGAGGGATACGTTCAATAACGGACGTGGTGCGGACGGAAAGTAACTGGGACCTGGGAATTGAAAAGACCCTATCAAATTGGCCGATAAGAAGCTTGAGTGGGTAGCCCCGTTTGAGAAAAAATCAAAAAGTTCTGTGGCTTTATCTGCGAAGTAATTAGGATGTAAACAAAGACGTTTGCATCTGATAAACTGACTAAAAAACTATGGACTGTTTGCTGTGGTAGGGGTGAAAACTGTTGAAATGCAGGTAAGTGTGCTTGTCGGTGGATTTAGAGTAGACAGATTTTAGTTGCCATTTCCTTAGTCCATCCAGGTAGCAAATTTGTTTCGATGAATAGTCCACAGAAAAAGTAATAGAATTATGACATTTGTTAACAAAATCAAAGAATTTTGTGAAGTTTTTGGCACTTTTCTCTCTAATCTATGTTATCAATAAACGCCTACCTACTAATATGGCATATAATATAATATAAAATAATTATGTATATATATATATATATATATATCTGTCTGTCTGTCTGTCTGTCTGTCTGTCTGTCTGTCTGTCTGTCTGTCTGTCTGTCTGTCTGTCTGTCTGTCTGTCTGTCTGTCTGTCTATACTTATCATACTAAATTGTTCTGCAACAAAAATACGCCAAGTCTTCTAAACATATCTGGGATTTACAGAAAAAAACCCACACAAAATTACATGGCAAATAATTCGAAAAGCTGATACGATATCTGGCCGATCGGGGCTTGTAACCTGTGCCAAGATGAGAGATTGGAAATCCTTAGAAGCAGAACCGAAATCTATAAGCATAAGCTGCGACCACCGAGCCGTGCTAGGGAGAAATAAGCGTACTTGCATAGGTTTGACTTTGGTCAGTCAGCTCACCTGATTATTGCCGGAAGGGCGAGAAACTCAGAGTAGTTGAGGAAAATATGCTTGGGTAAATACATGATTTCGTATATTTAGCTCTGCCAACTTGGTATGAAATAAGCTATCCTGTATCAAAACATTTCAATCAAACCACTCTTTATCTAATTTAAGATTTATTCTGCTCGGTTCTAAGTACCCATCTGTCACTGAAAGACTCAAATCTGAAAGCACTGAAGTGGGTAATAGAACTGCCCACACACACCCGTGGCCTTAACAAGGACCTGGACATCTTAAGCGATTTCCCCTCTGTGATTTATTACCCTCGCCAAGGGGTTTAAGCCCACTGCTATGTCTGTTGTTTGTAAATTAACCTTGACTTCACATTTTGCTCGGAAGAAGGACACATGGGTGTCCGAAATATACGCTATTTTGTTACGTTATCTGTGCTCTCGTATTGTCATTTTTGTGGTGTTTTCTACTTAAAATTTATATATATATATATATATATATATATATATATATATATATATATATATATATATATATATATATATATATATATATATATATATATATATATATATATATATATGGTAGTATTGGTGTGACGTTTCGACTTTGTGCAGAAACTGAAGAATGCGAATGGTAGGTTTTGAATCCTGCAGAATTGACATTTAACATTTGCAACCTTTGCATTATTATGAAGGACAATACTACTGATGTTGGAACTAAAATGCCAGGCATTCACACTCGCGAATCTCAAATCGAAGGTGAAAAAATTTATGGGAGTACGTAGAGAGAATTCAAACTTTAGATATCTACAACCTCTCGAATGAATTCGAATGCCTTATCCAACTAGGCCACGGCACCTTCACGGAGATGTCGTGACTTTATTAATATATAAACTCTGTAGATCATCGTGCGTACTAACCAGGGTGAATCAGCATAGTAATGGTGACAAATGTAATGGAGTTTTGCATTTTGAGGGTTATTTTTATTCTCTTTAACCATGGCAGGTGCTCACTCGAAGGTAGTAGGCCTACTTCCATGCTTTAAAGGGAAAATGCAGTCATCCCAATTTGAATTAGTGTAGTAGTCTATCCTATTTCATGAATGGCTCTTGAAAATCATGTGACAATATTTGTCTCACTGAATTCTGAAATTTATGGGGAGTAACTCATTGGTTTACCTTGGATATGCAATATTAAAGTCCTAAATTATCATGAAAGGTACTTGAAAGAGTAATAAGAAGAAATTAGTGAAAATTAGCTATTGTTTCAAAATAAGTTTGGGGGGACTGCTCTTGCCCTTTAACTGGGGATCGTTCACCAGTTCAGGCATTTACCTCTCCCTTGAGTTTGACAATTATTCCTATTGCTGATCAATGTTCGAACGTAATTAGTAAAATCAGATGGTCAATTAGGTAGTCGTTTACGCCAAATGTAAAGGAAAACAACTGACGAAGATTTACGAAGTTCTGGTTACCTCAAAGACGTGACGGAAATATGTTGCGTAAATGCAGTACGTGCGTACGTAACCGTACTATACTATCAGTATCATACTAACTGCGCCATCGGATCTCATGTGTAGAGACCCTATAGTGGGAGAGATTAGCCAACTATTGTTCTCAGATACGCTTTCTGATTGGACGAAATGTATGGGCACCATTTTGGAGCCAAAGTACGAGCTTGCAAGATCATGTGTAGCCTATGTACATTCGATTCGAGAAGCAGTACAGGCTGTACGTACGGCCGGACGTATGCATCCCGTGTAAGATAGACATGTTTTGTTTCTAAAATTGTGCTGCATTTGGATGCACGAACAGACCAGAAAAGGGTTGCAAGTTGTATAGATTCCCATCCTGTACAAAGAAGGCTTCGGTGGGCTGTAAAAGTTAGAAGGTTCAATTGGAATCCATCAAATAGCGATCGCTTACGCGATGTAACTTTACAGTACTATATACAACTTAGTAATACATGTAGGCCTAACGTTAGAGTAGGCTTAGCCTTAGAGTTAGATAACGACGTTCTGTACAAGGCGTAGCCTATACCGTATACGGCGGTTCCATCTCTATATTCCGAATGCTTGATATTCAAACACATTAACCCATCATACAACTCCTGACCCGTTGGCCTAACCCATAGGCGTAGGAAGCTTTTCGAGACTGGGGGGGGGGGGGACCTTGTTTCGGATCACCGTCCTGTAGAAGGGGTGTCCCCCTCCCCTTTGGAAATTTTTGGGTATTTGAGTCCTCAGATGCAATTTGGTGCAACATTTTGGACAAACTTTAAGGAAAATTACTGCAATTTTTTGACATTTCTTACGGAAGAGACAAATAAGGGGTTTTTGTCCTTAGATCTTGGGGGCGGAAGCATACTTCGCCCCCTCACATTTTTGACTGGGGGCTAAAGCCCCCAGTCCCCGCTTTCTATGCCTATGGCCTAACCGGCTAACACTAATCCTAATAGTAACCCTATTGGAGAGTTGTCGGAAACTTCCCCATAGAGACGTTGGAATACCAGAGCTGCAGTCCCCAGTCATAGGAGCAGTGGCGGTTTTGGGGGGCCAATGGGCCATGCCTCCACCCCTCACTGATGCCGATTTTTTTTTTACTTACAAAAGATACGTAAATTTTTTAACATGAGGTTTACTGCAAATGGTAGCATATGTGGCACCAGATTGCTTGTAAGGACACCAAATTTTTAAAAAAATTTGAAAGGGGGAGGGGGAACCCCATTGAGCCATGGATCCCCCTCACTGATGCAGATGTTTTTGTTTTAGTTCCTAAAAATACGTCAATTTTTTAAGACAAATTTTACTTCAAATGTAGCCTAGGTGGCACAAGATTGCATGTAAGGACACCCTATTGTTCAGAAATTTTCATAAGGGAGGGGGACACAATAACAGATCAAACATTGCTCCTGGATCTATTAGTAACATGAGAAAACTGAAACATTTGCGTACCTTTCACTTTGATGTAGGTTTTTACATGGAATACACCCTGGTCAGTCACAATTTTGTAAAACCTATTCCAGCTAGGCCTTTCCATAAAATAAAAGGTCTCACTAGGAAGTGCTCCCCTATATTTACCCCTTCCCCCAGACCTCTCCTGAAACTTTCACTAGATAATGTAAAATCTTAAATGATTTGTTCAACTTGCTTACAACTTTCCATAAAAAGCACCATTTTGCATTTATGCCATCCTGCATTCACGTACTACTAGTTTCTAGAAGGAAGGGGTAAACCCAGCCCAGAATAGACCCACCCTCCCTTACCAGCACAAAAATAAAACACACTAAAATGAGATTTTTTTTAAATAAAGTCACTTTTAAAACTGTCAAAATAGCATACACCATTCTGCATTTTCGTCACTTTCTATTAGCAAAAGTTACTCAAAATGGAGGGTGTTATCCCCTCCTAAGACGGCTTTTCTTACACCGGGTGACAAACTAAAGGACCCGGCAGTGCCAGCCAGAGTCAACCAGTACGAATGATTGTCACAAGAGAACAGAACGCTGTAACTCACTTTGTTTTACATTTTGTAAGGAAAACTGTACGCACATAGTATATATGATATGTGGCCATAGTTAACATTTGGCTCCAAAATGGCGCCCATGAAATAAGTTGGCCAATCTCTCCCACTATAGGGTCTCTATAATGTGCATACAATGACTCCGTCAGTGTTAACATGATCACCTACAAAGCAAGCACCTCTTTCCAAAGAAAATATAACTTTCAGCTGAACCTGATGTGCAAAAAAGGTCACTACGCAGTGCTTATTGCCGATTTGTGTACATACGGGGACTTGATAATCTTATGCGTTCGCTGTTCCCAACTCCACGCGAAAGTCTTCAATTCTGAAGAAAATATAATGTAACTCTATAGTTTGTAGCTCTTTTTCCAGTCATAGTTGGGCTATTTTGAAGAAGATTCACCTGTGTGATACGTTGCTTATCAAACACAAGTTTTTACTTCAGTAGATCTCACTCAGACGTTTCAAAATATGAGAAATGAAGGGCAACAATCTCTGTAAACGGAATAGTAGTTGACAAAAAACACGAAAAGCTCCGTTAAGAACACTATACAGTCGCTTCAAAAAGCGTAAAATTTAACTATATCTCAAGGAATTTTCCATGAACTGTAACAAAGCTAAAGACTTACTTTCATTATTAAACTCTGTTATAGCTAACATCTATTAATCTTCACTGAAGTCACTTTCATACCCATTTAGATTAACAAAAACAACAACACGCACAATGAAAACACTGTGACAAGTCCAGAAACCGACTGCTATACTTCGCATTCGCTCATAAAAACTGAGCTTCGTGCAGGAATCGAACCAATCGAATCATTTTTGTAGTTCTTCCAAATACATACACATATTCACTACAAAGATTATTGGTAGTTTTTCGACATTGCGTTGCAACAACGGTAAAACAATAGAATTCATGAGCTCATTAAAGGCGTAAACGCTTATTTAATCCCATATCAAATGAAACGACATCACCTTTTGCAAACACATTATTATCAAACTAATTGATAGTAAGATGACACATACTATGAGGTGCCTGTAGTGTTTGGCCCGGTTGCGTTGGCAAATTTGCCTTAGGGTAAGCTTAGCAAATAGACCTTATGCATATGATGTCACAGGAAGTGCTCCCTCGTTTGGAGGAAGAGCGGCGTATCATTGCAAATTACAACTCAGTCTCTGGTTACACCAACAAATGCAGACAGCTGATTTGTCAACCAATCGTATATGTGCATAAGTCTACTACACGCGCGTGCGAAATCTACACCGTTTGTGCACATGTGCTTCATTGTTTTCCTCCAAAATGACGTCGCGTGACGTCAATGCATAAGGTCTATACAGGATCCACAGAAATGATAAAAGGTTGATGTGAGTGTCCTTTATTGAACTTTTGAATGATTTCTCTCCGGTTGATTGGAGATGAAAATATAAGCAGATGATTTGTTGATAACTCGAATTAAGTAAATGACTTCACTGGTTAAAAAAGCAGATTTTTGGAATCAATCATTTACAATCTTTCGAGGGCGAGGTCTATTTCTCAACGGCCGAAGCCGCGTGGCCGCAATAATTCAACTACTGTACAACTTTTTCCAAATCCCCTTTAGCTAGATGCTCCACAAACCAAAGGTTGCCCTCAAAGGGGTACCTGCTTGCCAAAGGAAACACATACTCTGGGGACACTAAGCCTTGACGTGACCAACCTCTTGACCTTCAGACCTCTACATCATGGGTCTGACATGCGCGGCCCCCGTTCTAGATTGGCTGAAAAGAACAAATGCTACACATTATCTTTATCTAAAGCCACAAGGCGATCTGCTTCGTAAATTCCGACTAGTATGGTCTTATCTCTCGAAGTATCTGATCTAAAGTAAGAGTAAAAGCTTGCGGCAATCGAGGTTGCTGCAAGTATGGTCACTTGTAGTCATCGCCCACTGTGGAATCGCTAGATTGCTGAACCATGCCGAGAGTAGCCTCGTCAGGGTTATATGAAACATCCATATTAAGAATTAGAACTGTGAAATGAGCAATCAGAGGGACAAACTGGATTTATTTAACCATAACCTTTAGGTAACTTCCGCAAAATAAATCGTTTAGCTTAACGCAACCTAGAAACTTGTTAGCCGTCTAGCTTACCGTACATCTAGGAACTATTCATGTACAACACATTACGTGATGTGTCCCGTGTGGATATTTTTTACTTGCCAATTTTTAACTTTCTATAGTGTTCATAATCTACCTTCTTTAGTAGTGTTTAATTTACCTACCACAAAAGCAGACACAAGAACTTAAGAATGTCATGTATTTTGCCATAGTTCCACTTCATCTAATGGCATTATAATAGAAGTGTAGGTGGCGATATGCGTCTTACATGTCTGTAAAGATGAATATGCAACAGCTGTCTCTTTAACAAGCATCAAAGCGACAACAATTTTAAAAATTAACTTTTTTTACACCTACAACATATCTGAATATTAGGGAAATATACTTTCATAAAGGGGACTGGAAATGCTAAACTAAATACTGTAACCCTTTAGTTGCATGTCGAAATTTAGTGCAGAGAGATAAAAGGCGCCTATTTCAGTAAGCCAGGCAAAGGTTTAAAGGTTTAATCCCATATAGTTTTATCATTCATTCCAAAATGAGTCACCAGCAACCATAGAAAATTTGTGACGCTAATGTGACCCCTCGATATATGATGGGATATTGACTCTCTTTTTTGCCAAATTATATAAATCCTCTGTTTTCCAGATTTAAAATGAAACAAGATAACCCCTGTCACTTAACACTTATCCAAAACACTCACTTATATTCATTTTTTGACATGACTAGTTACCAAAGTCTCAACCATGGAGGATTGTCTGTCAAAGGCAATTAATTCAACGATACCTTTTTCCAAAGGAAACATCTATTCACTTGCGCAAAGCTTATATCTATTTTGGTCGATTAAAACTGAAATATCTCTTCGTGTGGATTCACAGTGGCCGTTTCTCCGAAATTCATTGATATTTTGGAAGCACTTATCCAAGTTTAGCCTATGATTGCCGGGTGCATTATTCTGTGCACGAAAATTGCCAGCTAAATGACTGATGTTTCCTGCCAATCATATGGACTACACTAGCGTGCAAGCAAATTTTGTTTTTGTCTTTTGGCTGTATGACCGCTTATCTTCTACAAATCGGATTTAACTGTCACTTATGAGTATCATTTCCATGAAAATAGGATGTGATTGCCATGTCGTCGTTATTCAGAGAAGGCAATTTCCTGAATGTGCTACAAGTGCATACTTTAAAAACAGCAGCATTTTTAAGAAAAAAAGAATTAGGAATGTTTCAATAAATTAGAAAGAAAAAAGATGTACATTAATAACACTGCAATTTCAAAGATGAGAAATGTAGATAACACTTCAAAGGGAGGGGGTAAATTAGTAAAGGTTGAAAACGTCCCAATAAAGATAACAGCAGGATTTTTATGTCCATGAATATCAATCAATTTCTAATGATAATTTAAATCTTCAATTATGTTATAAGGCTTTTCTTTGAAGACAAACGTTTCCAACCACACGGCGTGTCCGTAGCGGCCGTGTTCAGAGAAGATTATGAGCCAGCGAGATCAGAGGCTGGAAAGAGCAATTTTACCCAAAATGCAGAACTTCACGGAAATATAAGTATACGGATATGCAAGCTTCAAAGTATTCAAACTTAAATATTGCGGAATATAACTCGAGTCCCGGGGGTCACTGTACTAGCGTTTACATTTCAAGAAATAATGTCCCCCGCAGGGTCTTATCCTCCTTGAAAAGGAGTTAGTTTTCTTTGGCTATAAATGATTAAGAGACTATCTTGCGGTGTCATACCTCTCCAGGGAGCTTTGTCTCAGCACGACGTTATAATACATTATATTCTTCATTTTTTGTAATTAACATAAGAGAAAAGGACTTTAAGCTCTCCTGGAGAAGTTTTGTTCCCGGGGAAAAATGGTAGCACTACCTACTTGTAAATGTACTTAACATGACCTTGGCGTAAGCAGTTACTCGGGGCTCCTCTTGGTTAGGGTGATTTAGGCGCGGGTCACACTACAGCGATTTCGGATCGGATTACGGTCCGGTTTTCTTGTAAGAATCTTCTCCATCGCTGGTCTGAGGGAACCATAAATTTGCCATCCTGTGTAAATATTTGATTTGTACCAGAGGACTATGTAAATGAAATTTAACCTAATTATTTCGTGACGTCACATCGACAGACAGCTTTTATCGGACTACGCGTGTCCGATAAATGCTCTCTGTGGATGTGACGTCACGAAATAATTAGTACACATTTCTTTTTCATGAGCATGTGATACAAATCAAATATCTACACAGGTTGGCAAATTTTTGGTTCCCTCACCCAGAGATGGAGAAGATTCTAACTAAAACTCAAAAAATCCGATCCGAAATCGCTGTAGTGTGACCCGCGCTTTATAATTGCAATAAATTTACAAACTTAAATAGGTAAATTTCTCCTAAAAGTGGTATCACATTGTCTTTGAAATTGGATATGCGTACCCTTCAATGTTCAATTTAGCTGGATGAAACCCTTTTCCTAACGGACTGGTGAACACATTCGTTAAGGTCAAACTACAGACTATTATTGGTAAGTAAATCGTCGTGACTTCAAATCCAGTAGAATTTCAATTCATCAGCGTCACTCTGCGGTATGTTGTTTGACTTGGGAAGAGTGCAATAATTGCATGTCACTATTTTACCAATAAAAAAGCCAGATGTAAGGAATGAACCGCACTGAGCGAACTAGTAGGGGTAATCTGTCAAATCTCAAAATTTGTCAGAACATTGGACGAAATGACTCCAAGTCTGATCTTATGCCATACGTAGATTCAAGACTATTTATGAACAAAATAATTGTCAATAGAAAATATCCTGTAGTAACTCACATCACGTACAAATATGCAGAATGCTACTAAACAAAATTGTACTGAAGACTAACTTAAAGCTGTTTTCTGATTTCTATTGGCAAGGACAAATATTACTTACAGTGTGGGTAGCCTAAAATACATGTAAAGTAGGCTTAACAATACACCGTATGCACTTGATGCATGAAAAAAGGGGATGCACGAAAATACGGGATAGCAGTGTAACAGTTGACTGACTCAAACACTGTTCAATTTGAAGTTACGATGTGTTTTTTCTTATAAAATAGTAACATGGAAAGTAGGTGTTCTGACATTTGGCACTGGCCTATCCTGGGACAGGCATGGTTAGTTGTTACTCAGTCGAGAAAGCTATAGTAAGATGCACTAACTGCTAATTTAAGATAACGTTAGGATGCCGTGTAACTGGCCTAAAACAGAACTTATTTCCACCGAATCACCCTACTTTCGTGAGTCCCATTAAGGAACCGTATGGGAAACTATATGGACCAAAATTGACTTCCAGTATGGGTCACTTTCTTTGCCCCTTGGTGAAATACACAATTCATTCATTGAACGTCAACGGATTCTACCGTGTGTACAACACATGACATGGATGGTAGTGCATTGGTAACATTGTTGTTATATTTTATGATTTATAAATATTGTTGTTGAATTCCTTTTGTTTAATGATAAATTTGTTAATTGCGCACGGACGTTGTTCCAAAAATTGTTGGTTTCCTCGGGGTTTTGCTTTCAATAAAAATGTGGTTATTTACAAACACAAATTTTCTTGCTTTTTCGTCTGTTCCATCAAAGTCTTGCTGTGTATGAATGAACAGGGTTAATAAAGGCTGAAGCTGTGCATTAAATAGACGATAATGCACTCCAGGGGTTAATGCTTTCGGGGCGTGCAATTAGGCTGCTCCCTGGTGCATCACTTGATTTAATCACCGATAGTGCATTATCCTCTATTTAATGCACTGTCCAGCATTGATTAACCCATTATTAATCCCATCATTATGTTTACTCATTGTTCATGTTTAGCCCATCAACACCGCATGTTGAAATCCCGTTTTTATCGAATTAAGCGTTCTCATGTGATATGATTTTGTTCATGCTCAGGACATCCACATTGTACATTGGATCCATGTTAATCTTATACCGAGGTGCATAAGCAAAGTTATCGTACTTTTACTTAAGGGTTTCCATTGACTTTAGGCCACTGACGGAGTTTACAGCTATTACATAACGTTATGGTATTGGTAAAATCAGTTGTCCGCTAATCCTTGCCTTGGTTATATAGTTGGCTGTCAGTGTAATAACTCACCTACATGTAGACTTCATGCAACATTTGTATATGAGTAGTTGGCCTCTTGGTCTAACGTCAATAAAAGAAAGTTGAGGGGAACCAATATATTTCGATATGCCTTATACCGCAGTTAGCAGAGCGGGGGCAGTGGCAAAATTTGCGTTTGACCGAACAAAGGTCTCGCTTTTCTGAATTCATGACAATCAATTTTAAATTTTGCTTGGTATACCATTGGCCTAAGCCTTGGACGTTTGCGGACATAATGGTACGAGACCACTTTGAAGTGGGAACTGAGCATTTTAATCCGAAATTTTAACCCCTTTGCACCCTCTCCTCAATTGAATATATTTTGCCCGAAAAAAAAACATACGCATTGCCGAAAATGTCAGTTTTCTTTCCTGAGTAGAAGGGGCTGCAACCCAAGGCTCCTGCCGCATACACCTATATTTACAGAGTCTTAGACATTGTGTGACTATACTAGAATAACTAGGCTTGGAGTAAATGTTACATTATTGTGGATGTTGTGTACATCTTGCATATACTTACTTGTACCTCTCTGAACTGTTTACCTGTAATTGCTAGCTGTCAATCTTGGTCAAAGGTATAAATTATATTGCGGCACTAAAACAGTTGACAATCTCTGCTAGATTTCAGCATTATTTTCTTGCTTGCTATTCTTGCCTTTTGACGTGAATTATTGAACAATTGTAATAACTGGTCATTGTTTGACCGATCACTACTCATTGTTTAAACAAGGAAGTCCAAAGACTTAGTGGTTCCTTGCCGATAGGAAATGCTTTGTTGCATTGAGGTTTATTCTTCAAATTTATGATTCTTGAGTTACGAGGTTTTAAGATGTTTTCATACTTTGACCTCTGGTGACCTCACATGATCTTTGAACTGCACCAAAAATTGAAATACAAAAACAAAAACAAAAAAAAATAATAAAAAAGGAAGTGGTTTGGACGGGATTTGAACCGGGGACGTTTATATGAGAAACCGAGCACTTTCCACTACATCATCAACAAACTCGCTACCCTCTGGTGACCTCATGCCTTCGAATTTCAACAAATAATCGGGTTCTTTCCCTTAAAATTACAAATCTATATACCAAGTATAAAAAGTCTCCATCATTCCCCGTCTAAAATAAAGAGGTTTTTCAAGATTTCGGTTTTTGACTTCTGGTAACCTGAAATGAACTCTGACCCTCACTCAAAACACTGGGTTTCTTCCTCTCAGTATGATAAACTTATTAACCATGTATAAAAAGTGTCCACATTGCTATCTTGAGATATTGTGTTTTACAAGCATTTTTTAAGAGTTCTGTATTTTCACCTCAGTGTCCTCAGATAACATTTGACCTCTGCCAAAAATAAGGTCCATTTTCTGACTATAAGGCATCCACATGCCAAGTACGGAAAGTATCCATGCTTCCTACCTAGAGACATCGTGTTTACAACTTTTTCGGCTTATGACCTCAGTTTATCTGAGTCGACCTTGGAACTAGACGAAATATTATAGGGATCTTTCTCTTAATATGGTTAATCTATATGCTAAGTATGAGAAGTATCTTTCGTTGTTATATTGAAATATCGTGTTTACAAGCAAAGCGTTAGAAACACACACAGGCACACACAAGTCAATTTTACATACAAACTGAGGACCTCATTGATATCGCCTTTGTGTTTTCTTCCTTACCCCTAACCTTGACAATGGACTGTCTATTGTTCAAACAAATATACTGTCTATTATCCTCAGGTGGCAGGAGAACAAGTTCACCTACACACACCAAAACGCACACATACACACCCCGGCGAGATTGCATAGATTCCTTTTCCGTTCTGCAAGGAAACAATAACGGATCGCTGCAGACCGACTGTACAATAAAAATGCGAACTATCCAAATTGATCAACTTACATAATAGTACTCTTGACTGCAAGTCGGAAAAAGTATTTACTTGCATTTTCATTGCTTCCTTGCCCATAGCTAAGCTTTGAGTGCATGGCATTCTACTAGAACTTTCTGTGCACCTGCAGGAATCGGCATTCTGAAAAATGTAAATGACGTTTCAGTACGAGAAGTTGAAAGAGTCAAGGATCAGAGGTTCATGTCTAATCGCTCCCTTTTGTCATTTTGGGGCGAGCAACTGTAGTGTTGACTCATCTTTTGATCGTTAATCTCATTCCACGTATTTTAGTGCTTTTTTAGGGTTTTCTGGAAATTTCCCCATTTCCGTAATTATCCGATCATTTGAAATGTTTTTATTTTCTCTGCTGTACTACTGCTCATGTTTCATTGTTTAACTTTCCTACTTACCTGCAAGAGTGAAGTTTCCCCTGTAACCATACCATGCCATACCATTCCATACCATACCACATCATACCACACCTTACAGTCATATTTCATACCATATCGTACGATACCATGCCATGCTATGTCATACAATACCATACCATTCCATACTATCTAATATTATTGCATACCATACCAAACCATACCATACCATTTCATATCATACCATGCCATACCGTGCCATGCGATGCCAGGCCAGGCCATGCCACCATACCATACTATACCGCACCACACAAATCCACAGCATACACACCATACCACGAGTCTGCTAAACCATGTGCCACCATAAACCAAGTCCTACCACGAGCCTGCTAAACCATGTGCTACCATCTCTTGCGTTGTTTTTTTATTTACTCCAACATATTTGTGAAAAGAATAATCCTCCAATAGAAATGAGTAACAGTGAATATACAGTCATTATACTGGAGTATTTGATTTTTTAAAAAAAGAGACAAATTGGTTAAGTTGCAACGATACATTTACATCATCTTACCAGAGATCAATCAATATGGTTATGAAGGGAATAGTACTAACTATGTTGTGCAAGGTCATATCGTCCTGAAAGATGGCCTGGAACCAACTCATACTTCTCAATCCAAATTAAACTGCTTCACCTATCGGTAAACTAAGGATCAAAAGCTGAGATTGTAATCAAATCTGACCCATTTCTTTGTAAACAGTATTTTGTCCTTTTCCCGTTAAAACAGTAAATTCAACTAACCGATTAGTATTCTTACCCTTGAGGTACTGTGTTCCTCTTGGGCTTGCAACTAACGCATAGTTGCCAGTAACAATAATCACTATTCAATGGGTAAAAAAGTACTGTGTGTGGTTCCCCAGGGCTCCATTCTTGTTCCTTTTCTGTTTTTAATGTATGTTAATGATCTTCATCGTTCTAGCAAGAAACTTACAATGATTACTTATGCTGATGACACAAATCTCTTTTATTCTGATGTCAATTTTGCTAATATTTTTTCTACGGTTGTGCAAGAGTTAAAAAATATTTGTCTGTGGTTTCAGGTTAGTAAGCTTTTCCTTAATGCAAAAAAGAGACCTGTTCGGTGATGTTTTTTTCCCGTGGTAAAAATGTGCCCCCAGAGTGTCAAGGTATTTTAATTAAGAACGATTTCATTCCATTTTCATCGCATGCTAAGTTTTTAGGAATTCTTATAGATAAGCATTTGTGCTGGGAACCTCATGTTGATTACATTTCAAGTAAGATATACCGAGGAGTAGGTATATTGAACAAACTAAGACACTACCTCCTTTGTAACATACTGCTTTCGATCCATATATAACTCTATTATTTTACCGTATTTCACTTATTGTAACATTGTCTGGGGAAGTAATTACTCATCACGCCTACAGAAACTCGTGTCGCTTCAAACAAGAGCCATTCGTTTTATTGCCCATACAAATAGTAACACCAGAAGCAACCCAATCTTTTCTTCTCCTAATACCGTGAAAGTCTCTGACATCAACAAACTCCAAATAGCTTGTTTTGTTTATCAATGCAACAATAGGCTCCTTCCTAACTGCTTTGATAATATTTTTACAGTCGGTAACTATATTCATAGCTATAGCACAGCTATAGAACAGTAATTTGTGTTTTTCTGTTTGATGTTAATTTTATTTTGCCTGTGGTTGTTATCATTTCTATATTATTAATATAGGAGTTTCCTTCCCCACAAGTTTTGTTTTTAAACGTTTTGGGAACTCCTCAATCAATGCTCTTGTTATATTTCTTATGTCATACTTACCATATATGTTATCCGAATTTTAAGTGCATTGATTGGAATAAAGTGAACAACTGCATTGAATTGAATTGATAGTTCCTGGTAAGCTTTGGTATACTTCAGTCTTTGGCTGTTACAAGACGCCTAGATCATGACGATAGTACAGAATAGTAATAAAACAGTTACGGTTTCCGTATCGGAAGTATTACTCGCACAGTAAGAGCGAAATATATATTTTTTTTAACTCATACGTAACCTAGTTATGGGAACTGGTGTAAATGAACCCCATCAAATATCAAAACTGATACAAGTTGGTCTAGTCCAAGGCCATATTTCTCAAACCGTTATGGAATGCATCGTGCCTCCTGTTATTAAAATTATAAGTTGACAATTCCCAACACAAAGTCTTGTTTTCTTCGTAATGACAACTTTTAAAAAATTCACAATAAAGTGACCAAGTATGCGTTTAATTGCACAATTACCCGAAGGCGAGACAAACAACGTAGAATTCTTTTGAAGCACAACGCTTTCTTTTTATAAGGCGGCACCGAAATATTTTGAGAGACAAAAGCAATAAAAATGAATGCCTCTAACCAAACGTTTTTCGTACTAAATCTCTCTAGTCACTAGTGATCCTTCTAGTGAAGATTATGCATATTTGCAATTATAAAACTTATCTGACGTCCGGGCAACGACATTTCTAGAACTTACAACAGTGTACAATCATCAAATCGTTAAAGAGATGTTAGGAACTATGAATACCCTTACGGCAAATTTTTTATGACGGTTCGTTATAGTGTCCTAGTTTCTATAGCCTATATCAAAAGAAAACAAGTGACTAAAATGACAAGGTGGGTTTTTAAAACCTTTCCAGTGTTTTACCCTCTTCCATTTCATTTTATGTACAAGTTGCAGATCCCATTAACTTTGCTCTTTCTCTGGCACATTTTGTGCAGTTGTGTTTCTTTCTCTGAACAAGGGTTGTTCTCAGTTTGATCTTTCGATGTTATGCCCTAGAAATAATACCGCTCATAGATATTTCCCAAAGCTTTGTTGATATCAATTTAGTTTGTCATTTTGACACTTCTTTTATATATATTTCATTCGTGTTTCCCTGTCTTTTGTTGTTTCATTTAGGAATATCAGAACTCCCAACGGTGTTTTCTGAAGTATGTGTTGAAAGAAAATAATTGTAAGTTTCTTTTAATGAACTCTTGAAAATATCACTTACCAGTCTTTCCCACGCCCGGGGCTCCAAGGATAGCGATACGAAAAGTAAGGTGCGGTCCTTTGGTTCCGGTTTTAGATCTTCTTACGTCGAATCCTCCACTTATTGTGGAAGCTCGTCGTCTACTCATCTCAGGAGTCTAAATTTCCTAAAGAGAAAGCGAAAATTGATACTAAGAAAAATTAGTTAATTGCCCATTTCTTTTGGCAATCATTTATTAATTTTGGAAGTATTCCTTTCAAAAAGATTTTGATCAAACAATGTACACCAAAGACACAAACACAAAGTAAAACCAAAATTGGTATGAAGTCAAAAAATATTACATGAAGGTTTTTTGGCATCTGATGAAATTGTGTTTGGGATTATTTTTACTTCTTTTTATACGCTCAATAATATCTCATCTTTACAGAACAGTACAACTAAAAAAAGAAAAAGAAAACGTCATCAACTCTTATCTTCTTTAATCAGGACGGTCAATTGACCGCTATATTTAAATTGACCACTTGCAAATTTTTCAGAGAAGAGATTGAAAGTAACTTTGGCATAAACAGGGGCAGTTAAAAAAGGAAGTCCGTGTAAGAAAGGACATAAGGACAAGATTTAGAAATAGGTATCATTTATTTATTTGTGATGAATGTATCTCATTCAAATTTATCCTGTACCATTAGGAAAAGGACGAAGTATAATGGATTAGGAACCATATACAAGTGGGCATTGTGTTCATGATTTATAAACCTGTGCTTTGTAATTATGTTGGCTTTAAAATCTTGTAGTTCTAGCGTTGTTTGTTTATCCTAAACGAAACAAATTAGTCCTTGTTGTGTGAGAGAAAGTGACCTTCATGCTTACAAGGATCAACGCTGAATTTTGTTATCAATTTCACCACAAACATTCCAAAAATTAACGTTGAAAACGTGAACAAATTTACTCAAAGTTATTATTAGATTTAAATTTCAGTAATTTTTAAAACCAGTTTCAATATTATTCAGTTGACGTACGTCCTTTGTCTTGGCTCAGAATTTTTAGACAAATGACGTCACTTTACGTCACTTTAACTGTTCGTGTTAGCTTTTCAACTTGGACTTTATAATTTGTCAATTTTTGAAACGCATGAGTGGATTGATAGTCATTGCGTAATTTGAAGAAAATGGAATCGCTGACCGTAAAGATATAATGATTATACTAAAATTCCTCTTGTGTTGCGTACTTTTATTACAACGTCTGCTTCCAATCTTTTTTTAAAATAAATTGTCTGGACATTTCTCGGTTACAGGTGTCATTATAGGTCTAAACAAAGTGTCATAAGAACGCTTCATTTTATTAAGAACTTCGTAGAGTTTTTCTTTTTCGATCTCGTTTGCTTTCGATGGTTTGTTTTCTTCCTTTCAAAATTGTTTGAAAAATCTTTTTTAGCTCCTTGAATAGAATCTTTAAAATCGGTCATTATGTCGTTTTGTATCAAATGACCTTCACAGCATATTAATCCTGCTATCAACGTAGTAAACGTGTTTTTGGACTTCTCTTCCCCTGAAGCTAAATTGTGAGAAACGAGTTACAGTTCTTTACCTTTAATGCAGCTTGTGGAGTATCCCCAAAGGGCTAAGTGGTAAGCATAAGAGATTAATTTTGTCTACTACTCTACTTACTTGCAATGTGTAAATTATCTTCACTTTAGAACCTGTTTATTTCTTCAGATATAGCTGACAGATTGATAAATATCTTTCTTACAGCACTTTTGCAAAAGAGAAGCTTAAATCTTTACTTAAATGATAAACAAAGCACACTGCTTGTCTTAATCTTGGACAAAATCTCTGAATATCGTTAATAACGAAAATACCAGCACCTTCCCATCAAAAATTATTCAGAAGCTAAAGATGTATTGTGTTTTGATTCCGTTGATAATCTCATTGGCTGATTAGTTGACCAACGGAAATCAATGAAAAATTGAGCGTACTCTACTAGGCAGGTTATGGCATATTGCATACTAGGTACATCATACGGTTAATATCGTCACCTCAGTGAATACCGATATTTCTGTACACCGGTAATATATGAAAGTCAATACCTTCAGTATGGCTGTGCCAACAAAAATACTGATTATGTTAGAACATACTAGTATAACACCGGACCCTTTAGATAATTGTATACAGGCGCGTAGCCAGAATTTGTAGGCAAACTATCTAAGAGTAGCGCCACCATAGGTTAGCGCGAAGCGTTCAAGAAAATTTAGCTGAAAATACCTCCCAGATCTCTGAAAATGGCACTTCCCACGCCTCGTAAGTTGCATCTCAACATTTTTTATTTTGAGTTACTAGCAATATCATAAAAAATCATTATAAAAAATACAAAAAATATCCTCAAGGGGGGCTTCCCCCTTCGCCCCTTGGCTACGCGCCTGATTGTATACATTACAAGACGTCAAGTAAACAAGAACAGACACTTTATTTAAAACTACTCGTAGTTTGCTTAGTATCTATATTTGAAGGAATCAATTACCGATCGGTCACCGACAGAGATCCATATATATGAATGCACTGTAGCTTCCTTCGTGGGAGCATCATTTGAATTATCGACTTGTCATACTTTCCAATTTAGCAGGGTCCAAAATATACGGGGTAGCAGGGGTTCGTCTTCGCAGCATGCAGCCTAAATCGCACAGGAAAACTGCTGAAGAGGGCAAATATTGACAAATGCCAAAACCTTCCACTTCCACTTCGAAATAATTGTAAACAAAGACAATCAATTAGCCCCTGTCGACCCCGAATGGGCGACTCGGGGGCAGTATTTTTAAACATTTACAAAAAGCCAAGCCCTCCACAACATGTTTAACCTTGAAATAAACAACCACTATTAACAAGTGCAAGTTTATGGTTGATCACTGTAAGTACTATTAAATAGACCGTTGCAATGAAGGAAGAATTAAAACTTGTGTACACCGTGGTTAAGAAAGGCTAGTTAAATAGCTTCTTACGTCAGACATCTAAAATCTGAAATTATACCCATCTCGTCGCAAAATTGTCCTTGTGAAAAATGTGTTGTTTGAAGTCAAAACTTAACGTGTAATGCATCTAATTTCTACTGCTGTTTAAAAATATCGAATTTTTACTAAAATAGTCAAATTCTTGTTTCTGCTTTAAGTTTCTTTGCTTTTTCTCAAATGAAGATTTGCTTTAGGGTGACCCTCACGATGAAGTGCACTGTAAAAAATTAGTCAATTGCTGAATATCTGCCTATACTACCGATTTATACAAAAAGATTATCGGCGACCTATGGTCACAGTGGCGTGAAAGACATTATTTCTAATTGACTACACCAGCCTACATTGCATAAGGCAACTCCCGGGCAAGAAGATTCTGTCTAAGAAATAGCCTGCTGAAACTGTTAACCCGCAAGATTCGGAGAGTGAAAACGTGTAAAATGCACCTGTTTAGGTAGAGTAAAAGACGATATTTCTCAAAATTGTCGTCTTCAGAACTTGCCTATGTCAGTATTAAGTAAAGAATAAAGATCCACCCATCTAAAGGCAATGGGCAGTCCCCCAAAAATAGCTTTGAAAATTTAACAATCTCTTACCATTTTTTTCTTATTTGCCTTCCAAGTATATTTGTTGATGTTTTTGAACTAGGCTACAGTACTACAAACAAAAGGTAAATTAGTAACAATTCATCAACAAAAATATTGTCACATGACACAAGAAAGCCATTCATGAATAATTATGACGGGGGTTTACTAATTCTGATAAGGGTTTTGATTGGGGTGACTGCATTTCCCTTTAAGTTGACAAGAACGAAAACAAAGAGGAATGCAGAAAACCATTCTAGAAAAAATTGGGTGGAGCAGGGAGGTGATATTAGGTGGAGATCCATAGAAAACTTTAACTTTAACCTCAGAGTGGAGACTAAATCCTTTAATTGGGAATTATGAGACAAAGGGTTTGAATTACTTTGTCTAATATCTAGGCAACCTTATTCATACCTACAGCCACAAAAGAGATTATTGGCGGCAACAAATAGGATTCAAAGAAAGAATTTTCGATGGATCTCCATCTAACATCACCTCCCTGGTTGGAGTTATTGCTGTTCGTGTTTAATATGGAAAGGTTTAGAAAATGTTAGCAATTATACATTGCTTTACTCTTATGTATTAAGACTTATCCTTAATACCTGCCTCATGTAATAACACATTATGCAAATTTTGGCACAGTTATAAAAGAAAATGATAACGTTTAACAACTATTTTTGTGTAAGAGATATTCATCAGCACTTGTGATTGCATATTCTCTACAGATTAAAGGAGAAAAGGATATGACGATTTGGTAATTTCAATGAGACTTGAATATTTTCTGTAAATTAATTATTCTGCAGGCTCCATCATAGTTTTTCTTTCAACCCGCCTTGAAATTCCAAATCTTTAATTAAATGTAAAGCCTCGAGATAAGCTCTGCATGGCTAAGTCAGCTTTTACCCTTTGCACGCAGAAATATTAAAAGAAGCAGAGTTGAGAACCTTTTATAATCCAATGTAAATATTTCATTTGTTCCAAAATTTTAAAACCTATCTCATTCAATTTAATCTGTTGTAATTGTTATCCTATTATTCACCACTCAATACAGCTTATTTTGGGGGGGCCTGATCCAGGAATATCAGAAAGGGGGCGTAACAGTCTGCACAAAGTGATCAACCCTTTTTCATGGGCTTGGAAATGTAAAATTCTGGTTTCAAAACTCATTGCTTTATCGCAAATAGGGGGCGTACGCCCCTTACGCCCCCTTGGATCCGGCCCTGCTTTTAATCACACTGTATCATTCGTTCTAGCTCAGTGGTTTCATTCACAAATCGGGTGTCTGATTGGCTTTACATTTTGTCTCGCGTCTCCCAGTAGTCTTCTTTTGAAAGAATTTTCAGGTGTTTTCCAGTAGGGCAGGATAGCAAAAGTAGTACTGTTCTTAAAAAGCCTGTGTAGGGTGTAATTACAGATCAATAATCGTTTCTAATTCATCTACCGATCTCTAATTCTCCAACCATTCCCACTCCCAAGTGAATATGCGCCTGTGTCCAGCGAAGGCTTTCAAGTATCCAGTCGGCTGAGAGAACTATGGTTCAAACACACAAAATTTAAGTCTCTGCTTAAAAGGGCGCAAATTGTGTTTCGTTTACCCATGAAAATTTCAGTTACAGTAGGTGATGACCTAGTTTTAAATATTTAATGTTTTTAACCACACGGAACAAGGAAACAGTTGGAATAATACGGGAAGTCATCGATCTTCTGTAATTACTGGGGAAGACTTTAAATTTGAGAGGATTATGGGATGGAAAAAGAATAATTTTATCTTTTAAAGTGACTCTGTCTGTGGTTAGGTCTTGGTATTTCGGAGACACTCATTCAGAGAGCCATAGAATGACCTGTCGAAGCGCGTCTTGTCCACTCTTACGTTATTAAACATTACCGATCAGCTTGTGAATAGTCGTATTTAACTTGATTAAATTGACATCGATGTGATCTTTCTTATCCCATTTCTTTACGTCCCCCAGCCTCCACCGCTTTTAAAGAACAGCAATGTTCAGCGAAAAACGTTTCGAGCATTGATTTAACACAAATTTATTCTAAAAGAAAAACATGCAAATTTATTTTGAAGTTGTGCCATAATAATTATTGTTACCACCTAAGATTACGTTATTTACTTGAGAGGACTTCATTTTAAATCTTTAAACACCGTGGAAGCTAAGGATTCCAAGCAGGTAAACTACGGGCTCCTTTAGCTCTTGAGGGGCCATTTAGCCAATCGATGCGTATTACTACTATTAATACAGTTGCACGCATGTCCGTCTTCGCTCTTCCCTCCCTGTCATTTACTAGTTCCCTTGTCTGCCTCCCCTCTGATATGTTGGTCTCATACCGCGGTATGTCAGAGACAACATGAAGCTTTAACAGAGCGATACGTACAACAGTAACCCAGTGTAACCCCAGCCAAAGCTTCCTAGGGCATTTTCTTTGAGAATCTGCAAAACAGGTGGTCCGGTTCAACATGGTCTAACTCTTTTTCGGCTAAGATAACTAAAACTTTGTTGTTCGAATCAGGGATGTCCCTGTTCTTACCCCGGCATGTCATTTACATAGATATTCGTCTGGAGAATACACTAGTACGTGACAACATCCTAGGCACACTATTGAATCCGTTGCCCTTAAGAGTTAAAAGTGAGACTTACGATAACGCATACACAGGTATTACCCAGATCAAATCGATCTTAACCACGGGGAGGTGTAGAAGATGATGACAACCTTGCCGAACTTTCTCTCATTTTAGTGTGAGGGTCAAAAAATTTTACCTAATATATTTCCCCTTCATGAAAGACTTTCTGTGACTCATCTTACATGAGATTGGTCACAGTTTCCTCCAACAAAGACAAAAGTGTGCAATTCCACAAATCAACAGGTTTTCATGCAGAATATTTTGGTCATATTCTCAATGGCCTACGGTACTTCAAATCACCATATGCACGATTTTCCCCTTTTTTGTAAAAAGTTAGCATTTCGTGTTGACAGAAATCATTGTCACCCAGATAATCTAATACATTCAATAGTTTCAGTATTTTCACATTTTTACTATTTTGACGCATGTTTCACATATGTAAAAACTTAATTATTACTTACTTACATTTACTCCATTAGTAATTCTGTGGTAACTTTTTAGGTAGGGCACATGGATTATCTAACCTCTTAAAGTGGACCTAAAGTCTAGAATTACAAGAATATATATTTTAGACCTTGGAAAATGAATTCCAATCATTCATCTCCCATTTTCATAGCTTACTCCGTTGCCGAGATATAAAATGTTGAAATTTATTCACTTAATTTGAAATGGTCGATTGCGCAATAATTTGTGATGTCCTTCTTGTACAACTCACATTACCTGCCTTTGTTTCCTATTGAAATTAAGATGTTTATCTGACCTTCGGACATTTACCGTTCCCTTGCATAGCATGTTGTACGGAGAGGGCTTATAAAGCCAAGCCACCCTATAACATTTAGACAGTGATCACATTTTGGCACAAGGTGCAGTGGCTTTTTGAAAAAACAAAGAAAAACAAAGGTTGTAATTTGAGTAGTACAAGAGTGACATCACAAATTATTGCGCAATTTACCATTTTAAATTGAGTGAATAAGCATCAACATTTTATGTCTCAGCTCAGGAATTTCCTGTGAAGATGGGAGTTGGACTATCTGGATGCAGTTTTCAAGCTTTGTAACATATATTTTGAAATTTCAGACTTTAGGTACACTTTAAGTTGTCCTCAAATAGATGCTGACACACGACAACTTTTAATCTATTTCCGGTTGTTCTGAAGAGTACTGTACAAACAGGATATGAGAGACGTGCGAGGCTCAGTGCTCCGCACCCGTAGCTTCCGATAAATGTACTTGAAGTGTAAGAACCCGAAAAAGACAAGAAAAGATTTCTGTTGAGGTACCGTAGACGGACTGAGTACGGCAGTGTGTGATATCATCATAACCTGCAGGCTTTGTCAGCCAAGAAAGCGGCCGGGGATGATGTGATGTTACGACCAGTGGGCGTTGTGACCAAGGGTCGTAGAGAGGATAAAGATTGCCCGTCTCTCCTGTAAAATATTTGTATGGAATTGTATCTTTCGTAAGCCTAAAATGAAAGGTACGAACTGTTGACGTCTACTTACCGGGATGTATTCAGGATGAATTGCAAGAAGAGCACAGAGCATTGCTTGTTAAACTAAGAAGCGATGTTCGTGATTCAGTACTGAGTGGGTTAAGGGTCTGGCTAGTCACCCGTTTCCTTTGCCTGCCGTGGCAACGAATAACGAATTTTGAATACTTGGTACACTTTGAAGATGAATACAAATCAATGCTGAACTGACATCGCACTATCTGAACGTATTTCTTGCAACATAAGTAAATACTGCCTAGTCCGTTTGAAGCAAACACGTGTTTTTGTTTTTTCTTATTGATCTATGAGTGTAAAATGCAACAGGTTTTTCTAAATGTGACATGCAAATGTTGATTTAGGCCTATACTAAAATGGAGAAATAAAGTTTATTAATTCTTTCAGTGGAAATGATTTCACAGGAATCTATTTGTTAAAACCTCACATTGTAAAAGTGAAAATATCTCATTTGTCCTCTGTTGTCTCATTTAATGTTGCACACGCAGATTACACTTCATTCAACTTAAGTTCTTCAACAAATCCCTGGTTCTTCACACAAGATTTGCCAAACTTCTCTGAAAAGCTATAGATTACAACAGAAACGTTGTCGAAGGCTGTTAATGCAAACGTATTGCAATACGTGCGAGGTTGGGTTAAGAACAAACTTCCGAAAAATGGAAGCCATCTGTACAACGACAGCACAGTTTAATTTGGACAGACGATAGTTTTACTGTTTTTCCTATCAACTCAAGCGATTGTTCTCGTAACAATTCACCTTTCGACTAAATGTATCTCCCACTCTTCAGACTTAGTGGACACTTGTTTTCCCCTCCAGTTTTCTAGAATGATCGTAGTATTTTAATTGAAGCGATCACTTAAAGGTCACAGCTTTGAAAGCATTTACGTTATCCGATGGGCTCTTCTTAATGCCTATTCAAGCAAATAGTATTCTCCTACAGAAAGGGATGAACTTTCTTGGTTGTGAAATTGCCAGAAAGAATGACTCAAGGAGTTCATTTGTTTTTTAGTGCATGGAATTTGGCAAAACACCATTAAGACAGTTTTCAATCTCCTGAAAGGCCTTTTGATACCCATTAACACCTTTATATGACAATGCCAAAATACACTTCACACACTATGGGAATTCCCGCATAGTTGCAAAAACATTCTTCAAATCTAGTCATTGTAGGGAGACGTGCTTTGCCCAAGGAGATCATATCGTAGTATCAGGATGTACGGATTTGTATACTTTTTATACAGAAAGTAAAAATCGAGGAAGAAGGGCATAAGAGCGTCATATGCTAATGAAACGTGACGTATGACAGGTTTCTCCTTGGCAAAGTATCGCCATGTTTGCGAATTGCAATCCTCCATTGTAAAGTTATATATGTACATGTTGCATAAAGACTGATAAAATGCTTGCTGAAATGCAACAACCCACAAAGAGAACACAACAAACGTCTACACGAGTGACCCCTTATACTTGAAGGTAAATGTAACCAAAACAGCTCTGTTTTATTCAAGAATGATAGATTAAGATTCCCCGATGAAACAGCTGTTAGAATTATTTGAACGTCTGTCACCGTAAACAAGATACACTCATTCTTCTATTTCTAAAAAGGTTTTATAGAATTATGATGTTTAGCTTTGCACAGTGTTTTCAATTCTTTTGTTAATTCTTTATAAACCACCTGTCCATTACTTACCAGCTAGTTCTAGTTTAGTGTATATTGTTGACACTTTCCAAGTACTAGTCAACAGCTACTTCAAGTTTAAGCCCCTCGGGGCATTCCTAAATAGCAACTGTCCTTGAAGGTTAAACTAACAAAGGATAGCATAAGACGTAGCTCATGTGTCCTTCTCTCCACATCACAAATTTGCATATATAGCTCATGCCCATTCACGGTATGAGAGAAAAACCATTATCTCATGGAATGGTCAATATTCGATGGATATTCATGGGGATAGTAAAGTTTTCAATATAGAGCTTATGCACCTACGTCACGTTTCTCTATTTTTCCATCCAGGCGTACATTGTGCAACAATTGTTACTAAGGTGCTGTCGTGAGCGCGTATCTTTAACACACCTACTACGTATGGCAGTTCCATCCAGTAAGCCAAACTGAAACGCGCTGACGTCACGTGCATAAGCTCTATAGCTTTACTCTGATTAGTCAACGATGAATTGTAGCCTATAGAGGGATTTTAGTCACGTGACTTTAACCAACTAGACACAATTTTGAAGGGCAAGATTGCGCGTCTTTTATGTTTTGAAGGGCAAGCGTCCATTGTGTCACAATAGTATCTATGGCTATGCCTTGCGCGTGAGTTGTAAATTCGTTTACTGCGTGTGTGTTTTGCCCTTCAGTGCATGGGAATCCATTGCGCGTGACGTCACATGAAATCCCTTTATAGTCAGTAGTGTTCCCAATTAAGCTGACACACAGTCACTGTGTGGCAATATATACATTGCCTCGGACAAATTAAGTTCAGTGCAAGCTAGGTAGCGTGCCCCTGTCTTGAAGGTGTACTACAAAGATGTTCTTTGTTTAAATTGGTGAAGGGGATAAAAATGAACTAAGTTGGGAGAGTTTTACTGTCTGAGATGAGATTAGGGAGCCTTCAATATTTCCCAGCTTCAACCTCCAGACCTACATGCATGTGGGATACAGCTCACTACGAATTGTACCGTCGTGCATAAGTCCGGAAAGGACGTCCTAACAATCGTTGAATGCTCACGGATTTTCAGTGATTTCATATCCTAAATCACTAAATTAATGTACATGTGGCAAGTTAATTAATTGCTACCCCTTCCCTCTTCGCTGGTTTTCGGAAATCGATTCAGCAGTGATTATTGAAAAACATGTTTTATAACATGTGTCAAGGTGGTGTAAGGTTACAGGGAAGAGGTATGAAGGTACCCTAAATCAACATGGCTTATATTTTGCAGTGACGGATCCATGCGCAACAGGCGCGCTTCCCCTATTAGCCGTCATGCGTGAGAAAAAGTTGAGGCAAAAAAAAAAAAGAAAATGCTTCAAAATGTGTCAAATATAGTACCATTTTGCATCTCGGTCCTCTTCCAGAAGCAAAAATTTTGCAAAGGGAAGGGGTACACCCCCTCCCCTTTTCCCAACCCCCAGGACAGTGATCAATCAAACCTTGCGCCCCCTCTTGTGAAAATTCCTGGATACGCCCTTGGGTTTACACACTTGTGAATCAGTTATGATGAATATTTATAACTACATGTGTAAGAGAAGTATGTATCTTCCAAAACCTTAGTCGAAATGTCATCCCCCCAAATAGATTAACATCTAGAATCCAGCAAGAATGTTGTTCCTTTGAAATGTACCGTAAAATTGTCCTGTGAACTCGACAACAGCCACAGGACCTTAATTAAACCAACGCTATATTTGGAAATCTCCCCAGGCGAAAGTTTCTGGTTAGCCTAGTCATTGCATTCGTTTACATTTGTTTAGTGATAGATTGTACTTCTAATTGATTTTCAGATTTGAAGGAAAGTATAACATCTGAACGTTCTTCAACATTTTTCTTATTTCATGTTTCAACAAACCAAGTTCGACAACCACTAGATTTTAAAACTTTTCCTTAAAGGAAAAAGAAATTCTGCTTTCTAAGTAGGTACATATGACATAGCAAAAAATTATAAACAAGTAGAAGCAAACAGCTTTATTGTATCTTACTCCGGTCTAGAGATACGGTATGGCTATTTATTGCAATGACAGGGTTCCACCATAAATGACTTGAAGCAAGTCTGTGATGTCCCATCAGAGACACATGAGGGCAAATCTGTAATGTACATCCTTGTTTTTCTTTGTACTGGTTTTTTACATTTTTGGAAAATGGAATAAAAAATTTTCTGCATCCTTTCTAAAAGCCTGGGGAATAAATAGTTTAGACAGAAACTTAACAGTCCTGATGGTATCGAAGAATTATTGAGACAGATTATAAAGAACTACATAACCACTTCAAGTTATACACGTTGCAACAGAAACAAAAATATAATGACAAACTAACAAACGGCAGTTAAAATATAAAACAATTTAAAACTGTTTCATTTTTCTTATTTGTTGCTAACAATGTTACATCTGGGTATTTACTTTTAGAAGTCACGATTTTAAAGTTTAAAAGACATGTAACGAAAATAGAACAAGGTAGACAAGTCGCCGATTCGGCTATAATGTTACCTGATTATACCTGATTACAGTTTGATAGTCTGACAATACAATGAGAATGTGAAGATTAATTAATACAAACGCAATCATAATCTCTGAGAAAAAGAGGAACTGAAATGGTAGTTACATCCTTTTGGTATTTTTTGTTTTGGCTTCTTGATCCTTCCCGGATAGAGTTGTTGAGTTATTTGTCCCTAAAGCCTTCCCAATTCTGAAATGACTAATCTAGATTAAAGAATATCACTTTAACAAAGGAGACAAAAAGATTAATCCAATGACTATGACTCAAGCAGTAAATAAGTGGGGAGAAAAATGTCACGTTACCCTTTATCGAGTAATGTAAAGTATCAATATGTTCCAAACTGGATACTGGTTTTGCCATTTGTGCAGATTTATATTAATAACGTAACTTCTTAAATCAGAGAATAAATTGGTTGTGCCTCTGGATGTCATTAGACTTGAGGGGCATCAAAATCCCTATTCCTGTGTTTTGTTTTCTTCGCCTTTCTATGGGTTGTTCGAAAGTCTTACCTAAAGAAGAATGGTAACCAAAATCTCAGGTATACACATCTATCCAAAAGTGTGGTATTTACCTACGGAAGTATTTTTATTTTTAGTACAAGCGGCGAGATAAGAAACTTGAAGGTGCGTTCAAGCGGTACCTGGAAATACACAATGTAATATTTCAAACCATTACTGTTCCTTTTCTGCATTAGGGTTGGAACAAGTGCAAGTTATTTATGTTGAGAATGTCACGAGGTATTCTATTTCTGGCTTACCTTGAGTGATGGGGAAATTATTAGCACAATCTACAAATAGCATTCGATGAGCACTCACAAAACGAATACGTTTATCAGGAACTCAGTGCACGCTAGATCTCAGTCTGGTTAAAGATGGCTGCTTTATCACGTAACGTAATGTTTGACGTCGATAGCTAAAATCGAAAGGGTAAATTTAAAAAAAAGGATACTCTAAGTAGAAAAATGTGTCAAAAAGTGTCATCGTCTTTAAGTACTGTACAGATCTGGGGAAGGTGTGCTGATCAGAATCACCGTCTACGCTAAGATGTACAAACCTACAGACGTTTGGTATGATCAGCATCGAGCGGTTACATCCCTTCGGGAAACCAAAAATACGTTCTTTTTACGTTACATATCAGTAAGCTAGTTTTCCATACATACACTGATATTAAATTTGTATGGGGATTCTGCTTCATGAGAGAACGATACACTTTTAATCGATTTTTATAATCATGCCCGGCTTTTTACAGTTTGTACAATAGCCTACCTTTTACCTAAGAAGATACCAAGCTAGAATAAGTTTGTAATTTTTGTGAATATGACGAGTTAAAGAAAGGGGAACTACAAAAGAATTGAACGATATTTATTGGCCTTGCCACACACATCTAAACAAGTCTGGCATACTGTGTTTCTCCATCTTGGCTGACAAAGACGGCATACTTTTCTGTCCAAACTTCACAAAGGCCAAGGCCAAGGCCAAGGCCAAAACAACAATAACATGTATGGTAATGTATAAGTGTGTGTATGTGGATGCGTATATGTATGTATAATGTATATTTAAGGTGTATCTGAAGACTTAAATCACAAGAAATATATTACAGAAGTTAGAAAATCGCCAGTATCATTGGTTCAGCCGGGGTTTCAGTAAGGCCGTCATACGTTTCAGCAGCCCTCTGCGTTGTGACTGTAGCTTTACGTTTTGCCCCGTCGGCATTTACCCCGGACGGGGCAGGCCGCCTTGTCCCTACAATCACAGTTGTCGATAATTTTATGGGTTTTATTAAACCTAACTTACCATAACTGAAAGCCCTTTAAGAATTGATTTAGTAACCGTTAAATTTCCTTTAATAATGTGAAATAGAAAAACAGCACTATTCTCAGCAAATTGATCTGGTCCCTTGGAGAACAAAATATGTCATTCACTATCACATGGAAATTCCTGAGAGGGCAAAGCCAGTTTGCGGAGCGGCCAAGATTTCTCCATACGCTGGTCAAACTGACACGGTCAAGCACCCCTCTGATCTGCAACCTTTGTCAAGCCAAGAAGCTTGCAATAGTCGATCAACGGCCTCCAAACCTCCTGAACAAGAGATCAGAAATCATCTCACAATGCCGACATCACGGTCCACTCAAGAAACTCACTCAAGGGGATAAGGGTTAAAAACGGTCACAGCGAAGACTTGAAAATCATTATTCATCTGAATCTTCTGATGAACGCATTAAGGTACGTTCACAACAAAACCGAAATCTGCTGCGTTTTGCGGGGCCGGAGCCGCAAAGCAAATGGCTTGTACGTATTTCTATGAAAGCGATCACACAGAAATCGCCTTGTGAAAAGCGTTTTGCGGGAAATGCAGCGGTCTCCCGCATCGATCCATCTCTTAGCGTAAAACTTTCAGAAGAGGTTTTTGCTTTTACGCCATAACTGACTTATACTAGGCTCCTTTGTTGGCATAATTGAGCACTGTTAATTCCTGTCATTTAGAGATTTTATATATAAATATACATATATATATATATATATACATATTTATAGGCTACATATATATAGCCTATATAAATATACATATATATATATATATATATATATATATATATATAGGTTGAAAGTTGTGTTTGGTGTTCGATCATGAAGTTGAAATCAATCCCACGTGCTGGCATAGCCTTTTCACACAAGGGAAAGTACAGAAGAAATAAATTCAGAGAGAAAAGTCACAACCAGGAATTGAACCCGGGTCTCTCGCGTACCGGGCGAGCGCCTTAACCACAAGTGTCCCAATGGCCAAGTGGTTAAGGCGCTCGCCCGGTACGCGAGAGACCCTGGTTCAATTCCTGGTTGTGACTTGATTTTTCTCTTTGAATTTATTTCTTCTGTACTTTCGCTTGTGTGTTAAGGGTATTCCAGCACGTGGGATTGATTTCAACTTAATGATCGAACAGCTTAAACAAATTTCGAACTACTTATTCCAAGTTAGATGTACCTAACTTCGACCTTCTAATATATATAAATATATATATATATATATATATATATATATATATATATATATATATATATATATATATATATATAATATATATATATATATATATATATATATATATATATATATATATATATATATATATATATATATATATATAAATATATATATATATATATATATATATATATATATATATATCACACGGTGAGATTACATTTTTGCAGCCCTGTTCATGCACTCTTTATGGCAGTCATCACCGCAACAAACTCTTGCACAGTTCAACACTGCAAAAGCTATCGCTTTCTTTACGCACGGTTCGGTGGTTTTCCTTTGTAAGGGTTACCGTGTCGACGAGTGGAGACGAGCTCTGCCCTTTTGTTCAGATTGTTCTTCCTGGAGCGGATTATTTCTAGTTTCTCTTCGATGCATAGGCTGCAGAGGCTCTTGTTATATTTCTTCGTATTTTCCATCTGATTGAATAGTCTGTTTTTTCCCCTTTAGCGTCCAGATTTGTTTGGAGAGCTTCGTGTCGTGTTTGTAGCGGCTAGCCTATGTATGAATTATTTGGTATGGTTGTTAAACCTAGTTTTGAACTGGCCGGTTTTAAGGCTTATATACGATACATTAATGGTGCCTGATGTGACTGTGGCCTTGTAAATTATGTCACCGAGGGAGGCAATTCCTGTTGCTGGGTTTTCTGCAATTATACGTTTTTGTAGTGTTGAATTGTGCTAGGAGTTTGTAACAGTCATTTGCCTGGCGATCGGTATACAGAGTGCGTGAAACTCTAGAGTTGCAAAAAAACTGTAATCACACCGTTTGTAATATATGTATAGAGCTAGTACTTCGGTATTGAACAATCTCATAGTTAGAAGTTACCAACCTTATAATGTATATATATATATATATATATATATATATATATATATATATAAACATAGTTCTGGGTCGGTGTACAGTTTAAATTTGAAAATAGGAGTTAAATGAAGACACCATACTAGTTCAAAGTACTGACGTTTCGGTCGTAGACCTTTGCAAAGTGGCATTGACAACTGTTCATTAAAACAAAAATTACCAATCGATAAACAAGAGTAGCAAAGTGCATAAATTGCAGTTGCGTACGATATATATATATATATATATGTATATATATATATATATATATATATAGTCGAAAGGTAAATAGTAGTACATTCGAATGTACTACTATTTACCTTTCGACCTACACATTCTAACTTCGATCTACCAACCTCGACCTACTATATATATATATATATATATATATATATATATATATATATATATATATATATATATATATATATATATGTATATATATATAGAATATGAGTATGACTGCAATAAAGAGCATAACTGGTTGATTAGAGGAGTACGAAATCTACATAATCTACATTTTTATTTCCCAATTTTTCCCATATTAAATCTTGGAGTATACGTGGAACTTGACTATTTTGCTGTCTATAATTATATATGTATATAAACATATATACACATCTATATATGACCTTAGGGAGACAATTTTCTTTGTTATTTTAGAGAGGATGCTATTAGGGAGACATTCCATGTCTCCTCAATGTTTTAGGTACTATTTTTAGACGATGTTTTAGTTTCAGAAGTAGTTTTAGAATGTTCTTTGGACTCTTAATATCATACTTTGATAGTTTCAGGGTTAGGGGTTAGAAAATTAGGTTAGAAATTGGTGTGTAAGTCAATGGAAATGTCTCCCAAATAAACAATTTAGATATATGTGATGTCGATTACTGCGTAGCACTCGTGAAATGTGTAGGTCAATAAAAGTAATGAAGAGTGCTTAAAATTTAGGAGAAAACTCCGCACGTTTCGGGTAAATACCCTTCATCAGGCGGCAAAATATCAACTGATCAAAAAACGCGATTCAAATGAAACAAACAAAGGCCTGCTTACACGACTCGATTGACGGACGTGCGTTGGAAGCGCCCGTAAAGAGTGATTAATGTAAAATAACGCGGTAAAATAACGCAACCGCGTATAAAACAGTAAAACCACGCAACTCGGTGCGTGAAATAACTAAAACCTGTCATGACGTGATCCAAAACAAATTACGCACGGCAGTCACGTCAAGAACGAGCACGCGTTTGGCAAGAAAAATAAAAGCGGTTGGAATGGGCAAGACCAATCCTGCAGAAAATAGTTACAAAAGTTCGAGTTTAACATGAAGTCCGTTAGGGATAAGGGCCCGAGCTTCACTATTAACCGGTTCAAGCTCTGCCATAAAACAATAGCGGTCGGAACCTCGGCAAGATATGGCTGCCGTGACCATAAAGTCCTGTATCGAGCAAACTGATGCGGGGGGGGGGGGGGGAGTGGGGTTGTAATGACTAGGAAGGTTATGCTTGACGGACCGCTTGTTTGGTCTAGCGGTAGAGCATCCGCCTCTCACGCGGGAGGCCTCGGTTCGATTTCCAGATCGAGTCATACCAAAGACTTTAAAAATGGAACCTACTGCCGTTGTGCGTGATGCTCCGCATAAGGAGTGGAGTAAGGGAAAACATGCCAGTGAGCCACAACTGGGAAAAAGGCGGTGGCCGGCTCGACTTGAACCATTTGGTTGGAAACTGGGCCGTTAAACCTCATCTAACTAACTTGACGGACCGTAAGTGTTTAGCAACCAGTCAGCCAGGTGTATAGTTTCATTTCACCAACAATCAAAATGGCACACCGCTTACAAGTTAAAATGTATACTATACGTTTAGTGGATTTATAAGTAAAATGCTGGTTAATTTGAAACTGTTGTTGTTAGGACCCACAACAGACTGACAGAGAGAAACTTGTCATTGGTAACTACTGGACAAGTGTTACATCGTACACGATTACAAGGAAAAGTCCCTGGAGGATCAGGCTTTAATGGATGGGGATGAGAGGCCAAAACTAAGTGACTAGGTAATTTCTCTCATTTTTTTTATGCCGTGATAGACGGTTCATCCAAAACCTCACGGGTAGAGGGACCTTGGCCGAGGATTTCTACGTTCCCATAAATGGACTGAATTATGGGACGAACGGAAGGATGATAAGATATGACCAAAGGTGTTCTGGCAGTGGATTTCACGTTCGCCGTTTTGGGGACCATGGTGGTAACTCTGTTTATTCCTTGTAAACGACCTAAGGCATTCCAGAGTACTTTACGCGGGTGCTGACGTTTTTCAAGGAAGGATGTTATCTCTTGAGAGGCCTTAGCGAAATCTGTGTCATTAAAGCAAATTCGTCTTGCTCCGTTTTGCTTTAGTCTTTCTGTTGGATTTTCGGTAGGAGCTAGCTTGTGTTTCCTTCTAAACTCACTATGCTGTTTTCCTTTTCACCTTGCACTGTCGCTTCAATGTATATTGTGAAAGCTGCTTTGATCAAGGCGCCAGTTGGCTGCCGAAATATAGTTCTTCTGAGTGGAATTCCCGTTTATTTTTCTATTGTACTTTTTATTTAAATATATACATATATATATATATATGTGCATATATATATATGTGCATATATATATATATATATATATATATAAAACGAAATATAAGAATATACACGTAGACAAGTTGCATATATATATATATATATATATATATATATATATATATATATATATATATATATATATATATATATATATATATATATATATATATATATATATATATGAAAAAGGTTGTTTGCCTTGCCGGCTAAAAGGGTTCAATAGACGATACGGAATACAATGTAGAACGTCGTAATATGTGCAGTTCGTGAGTAAATGATGGTTTAATCACTACCCGCAGGTTACGTGGCCACAGAGTGTCACTGTCAATAGCAACACAATCAAAGTTAGTTACAGTTGCCTCCCCAACGTGAAGAGCCTAACCCAGTCTTGCCCGCCCGGCGGACGTGTATTACTCCTGCACATATATTGGCTGCTCTCGTAATACCAGAGTAACAGAGTACGTTCGCCAAAGAGGAGTACATATTCGACACCTGCTATGAAGGTATAATCCAGTCACACCACCGGAGAGTCTTGCAGCAGGCAGAGACCACCCAAAACCACAGCTATGCAACTGCAGAATAAATGATTGTCCTGTCAGGTCTTTGCCTAACGAACCATGTGGTTTATCAAACCCATATCTCCATATCCTTTCTCACATAGGTGTGACAGGTGCTAGTTTCAAAAGCCGCTATTCAAACCATAAGAAATCTTTTCGCAACAACAGATATGAAGGAAAGTGAGCTGACCAAGTATATTTGGCAATTAAAGCGGCAAGGCACTCTCCAACATCAAATGGTCCCTCATTTCAACTCTCCCTCCCGGGCCTGCCGCCCCCCCCCCCAGTGTAACCTGTCTCGAAGAGAAGATACGCATAATGACCTGCACAGACACCGCCCCCTCAGCAAACGCAGTGGATACCTAAATACCTGTAGACACTCAATACAGACCAGTAGGAGTTCACCCAACCTTAGCTTGTGCACCACGAGCTTGGCGGACCCAGGCAACCCTACTTCAGTTAGAGTACCACTGTGTGCGCACGAAACCTGCGGGTAGTAATTTAACCATCATTTAATGACACACACACACACACACACACACACATATATATATATATATATATATATATATATATATATATATATATATATATATATATATATATAATATATATATATATATATATATATATATATATATATATATATACATGCATACATATACAGGAAGGTGTAGAAGGTGTTGGGAAGGAGATACAATGACAAAATCTGTCAGACAATGTGTACTTGAAAATGATTTAGGCTAATTCTTTTCAGGCAGCGCCATTGAACCATTGGATTGACAAGTCTTTATGTCCCTATTGTTTAGTCTCTATTGACTAAACCCTTTTAATGATTATCTCCTCCTTTCTTTTTCAAGTAATCCCGAGACAAAAGCTATTGTTTTGACATGCTTTGAAGTGAGGTTTGTTTCCGCCAATAAGCAAACTTTAATCAGGATATCCAGTAAAACGACTGGTAACAAACGTTTAAATAATGTACTTCAATTGTGCTCCCACGATTTTAATACGTCAACTGGTGGAAACATCGTTCAAGCCTAGACATTTTTTTCAGTTTTTAGCAATTTTTCCATCATTTTGAAACATATTCGAAAAGCAAGTTGAAAAGGGCTTCTTTGCCGACTTTAGATGAATGAAAATTAGTGTGAAGAATGACGGCGAAAGATTTAAATTTCCCATTTTTGCATAAAGGCTGGCAACGAAAAATTAACGAGTTCAACGTGATGGGAGTGTCTTCTCATTATCATTGACAATGCCCCACTGATCCAAGTTGATAAAGGTATTGGAATAGGAATTTGAGAAGAAAAGCAGGGGTTACCGAAAGAGAGGAAAAGTGTTTCAAAGAGTCCTATAGAGCGTTGGATGTCCTTCCTAACACATCCCTGACATATATATATATATATATATATATATATATATATATATATCTATATATATATATATATATATATATATATATATATATATAACCCCAAAGCATCAAGGCTCACCTTCAAAAAACTTGTTAATTAGCCGTCCATTACAATAAAACTCCCCACAATCTTGAAGATTTCAGTTTCCTTCTCATTGAGCAAGTCTATCAGACCAATGACAACAATAAAGCTCTACTCCTGCGTGAAGCTTATTGGATGTCCCAATTGCAAACACTTACCCGTATGGTCTGAACAAAAGAAACGAACTTCGTTCCAAAAACAAAATTAGCTTTTCTGTGTAGACGTTGGTCCTATGCTCTTCTTTGTTATTTATACATTGGTTCCTGACTGAAGGTCGAATGGCCGAAATGTATTATATTGTATCTTCTTGTGGGAATGATTACAGCATTTGGAGTAACAGAAGTTGTGTCTCTTCGTTATTTTTGGAATTTGTACTGACTTATAATATATATATATATATATATATGTTTACATATTTATGTATACCTATATAAAACTTTGATATGATTGTAAAGGATAACACGTGGTTAAGGTTGCCCTGGAATCGTATTTCTCTCAAATTTGACCCATATAAAACAGTCTAAAAGAATGCACTAAAAGCAAGAGCTAAAAATGGCTAAAACCGTGTATTTATATATGTACGGGATTACACCTTTTTACAATGCAAAAGGCTTTTAAAATTCACTACAAAACAGATGATTATGCCTTGCGTCAGTACACGTAAACAGATCTGAAAAACCCGTGAGAGTTCAGTGATGATACAGTAATTGTAAGCATCGGAATGGCATTTTATGTAAACATTTAAACATTTAAACTTACAGTTCTGTCAAAATTCATGACTTAACGGTCTCTTGGAAACAAACTTGACGGAATTACGATACCCGGGCAACCTTAATCACGTACTATTCTTTACAATCATATCAAAGTTTTATTTTGTTATCGAATTCTTAACTTTATGCAAAAAACTCCATAGTTTAGTTGAGTTGTATTCAATATTCGTATGAAATTTTAATATCATGAACGACGGTTGTTGGGAGGGACATGAAAAGAGATTGAAGATTCATTTAATGTTTTTTAGTACTGTTCAGGCACCGCTAATGCCACTGAAGGTGTGGGTGTTGTTTTATTTTTATTTTTTTTTGTAAACTGACAAATGATGGCTAAAGGTAGGCTATGTACCTGTACCTCTAGCCGAAAAATAAAGTCACAAAATAGTGGCCCTACTAGAGGATAAATATACCAATAGGTCTATCATTAGTTCCCATATTTTCTAAACGAACTCTCTGGCCACCAAACCACCCCCTTTCCATACTCCCCAATGCTTCTTCGCAAAACTGCATGAAAACTGTAACAAAAATTACCCAGCATTTGCTGTTATGCTGTAGAGTTGAAAAAATTAGAATTCGACAATTTGCGAAACCCAGCAAAGGTCCGTCCCTTCCCTATAAAACAAATCAATTCACTTTTCCAACATCCCCAGTGACAGGTGAATAAAATATTTCTGAGTTATAGGAGTATTCAAAATGTTCTAACCCTAGATAAGGACAAAACGTTTGGTGACCTACCTCTGTCCAATAGGGAAACTCAACCTCTGTTCTCCTTTGCTGTAGATACCATATCTAGACTGGATCAGGGAGTTACTACAATTTGTCTGGATCCACCATATTATTTGCTCTCATTGTGTTTGTACTGTCTGTTTTGTTGCAGTACCTGAATGCACCTTTTCTACTGTCAATTTACCAACACTGTACCCTCTTTCCTCTGTGTTGTTGTTTATTCCTTATACTGTGTGCACTTATACAAACAAGATGGCTCTGTTATCAGTGATTGTGTTGGCTTAAACGAGTTCCTTACAACCGCAGCTGATCGCCTACTAGTAAATTCATGGAGCTATCATGCTAAGAGTGGGTAAACACTAATTGTGCAGTCAAGTTACTCATACTTTACAACTTGTTAATTAAGTCGATGTTCCACTCGGAGGGCGGTCACAGCTCTGTACGCAAAGCAAGCTGCCCTTAGTTTCATGCACTGGCGGGGCCAGGAGGGGGGTATCCAGGCCGGCATTAGCCACCCTTCAAATGACAAAAAAGGATCAAAAAGTGAAAAATACGGGAATATATGATTTCTTTGATCCACCCTTGACTGCAGTATCTTTCCATTGACTTCAAACTCTGTCCAGATGCACTGTGTAAATGACAGGTTAAGTGACGTGCACTGCAATCCATACTGAGTATCGGAAATTATAAAAACGAACATGTGTTTATCCCTCCCCCCCCCCTCCCCCATGAAAAATCCTGGTTAAGTCAGTAGTTCAATGACACCGTGAACATATATCTAAAATTTGTAATATCTGACTAAACTCATGAATGTGATGGCTGTCCTAGTTGTGGGATGTTTTCTAATTGAAGAGGAGGATACACTGAGAAATTGTCAGAATAATCGATGATGCTTAGATGTTAATCTTGTGCAGTTCTCGACGTAGGTCTTATGCACAAAAGTTGGTCAGCGTGGAACTCTTTGATGCGGGGGGGGGGGGTTGTGTCGGCCAACAGCTTCGACCATACCCTGGTTGCAAGCCCATTTTCTACAGCTACTAGTTAACTTGACAAACAAGAAACTTAAAATTTTTGAAGTAAATTAATCTTCAAGGGAGATTATTTGTTTTTAAAAAAGGAAATATTGAACAGGCTTTACCAGCGTAAAAATCCTCAGCAAAGGCGTCCCTAAAAATGTTTGACCCAGGGGGACCTTCCCATTGCAGGGAATGCCGTACTAAGGCGAGGATCTAAGGGGGTGTTCGATCCCCTCTGAAAAGTTTTTGGTAATGCAATTGCAAAGAAGATCAGATGCAAAATGGTAATATTTTTGACAATACTTTGCGGTAGTAGTCCATTGATCATCAGTAGCCTATTATTTACATCATACCCACAACTTACTATCTTATTTTTGTTTGGGTTTTATTCTTTTGATGTTTAAGGATACGGTAAGTCCAACAGTCAGAGATTACCTTGGCCTAAAAGAGGTTCTTCACGTGACGTCATTGCGTTTCAGTTTGGCATACTGGCCGTCACTGAACATGCGCAGAAGGTGTGTTATCTATACGCGCGCACGATACGGCCTTAGTTACAATTGTTGTACAATGGACGCCTGGCCGTCAAAACGGAGAGACGCTCAGCGCAGTGACGTCGGTGAAGAACCTTTATAGTGATCCTCAAGCCTTTACAAATTAGCAGAAAATGTATAAAACAAATCCCCTTCGCCTCGTTCACAGCTAACTTAGCTTTTAAACTTAATGTACAAATGCTTTGGGCATATAAATCTTCATTTCTAATTTTTACTTCAAAACGATAAGACCCATTGTTAAGCCACCTAAGAAAATCATCTATTTTTCAAACGCCCTGCTTATATGAATACGTTCGCCTCTCGAGACGGGTTGTTGAAATGCGTAAGTTGACGCAATGATAAAAATCATTCAGCATTGCATTATTTATTTCTGCCAAAAGCATGATGGTCCGACTAACGATTTCACTTTCCTTGGAACATTGCCAGAGAGGCAATTTTCGGTTTTCGTATAGGATTTAAGTTTTGACGCTTCTTCACCGCGAGACCAGATGATTGATAAAAACTATCGAAACTGGACTATATTCCTTGCTTTGGTACATAACGGATGAACGTTACGTTTATTTTCTATGTGCTAAAGCGGATAAAGAGATTTACTTTTATCAGGCATTTGTCTTCCTTATATAGATTTTGCTGTTATTATTTCTCTTTATCATTATGATTTGAATTTTAACAGAGGCAAAAGTTAGCAGATGTGAGGAAGCACAACAAATGCAATTACTTTTTTATATTGGTTTTAGTAATTGCCTTTTTCTACATTGTTTCCCACAATTAAGCATTTTTTATATTTTTGCCCGGAAAAGAAGATCGACGGATGATACATACAACTGATGTGCTATAACAAAATGTTCAACCAGAAACATTTTACATTTCGTGAAAATGTTCCATCAAACTGAAGGACAACCAACAGATATCAAACAATTTCGTTTGGCTTCCAAGCCAGTACAAAAAATATATACATGTCCATGGTGAGTTGACATTTCCAAACGAAAAGTTCGAAGCAGAGAAAATATGATAGTGTCAAGAACTCATTACATTTGGACTGATTGTATTAAAACCCTGTCGTTACACCTCAAAATATCATTTGAAAAAAGTCATCGCAACCTTTAAAACAACGCGTTCTTACTGTCTTAGTATTTTTTATTATTACTGTACGTTGCTTGACAGAATATTTACTTATTAATCATGATGAAGACGTCTTCATATCGTAAATCAATGAAAAAAGACAGTGAATTAACAGACAAAGAAGCTTGATGGCACCAGAGATATCAGTCACTGATCGGGTGAGAATTATTGTGAATATTTTAGACTTGTTCCAAGTCTATTCGATGGAAATGACAATTTTTACTCTTTGAGCAATCGTGAAATCTCCCTAGTCTTTTAACTGCTCTATCGTGTACTGAAGTGATATCGTCTAGGAAGAGCCGTTTTTCTTTCCCTTCTCCAGCTCTAACTGATGAATAATGAGATATCGTGCCTTAAGGGGAAGGTGTGTTTGGGAAGAGGAGCCCTCCACCATGATAACGACTTTACTGAGCCCTGCTCCCCGAAAATATGGAATGTAAAGCTTTGTAACAAGTTACACTTAAATTGAAAGTAGGCTACAAAGATAACAATTTTACCTTTATTGAAAAACAGGTCAAACGAAAGTCCCTAGACTTGGGCAAATGGGTTGAAAGAGGGCTAATGGATCTGGAACTACACTCTAAAACGTCCGGTTCAAATTGAACCAAAAACGGATCAAATGGGCACTGAACCGAAAAAAACCAAAACTTTGACTATTTTCCGTTCAAAATTAACCATTTTCTGTTCAAATGAACCAAATTTAGTGAAATAGTTGAACAGATTTCTTTTCAGTGCCCATTTGATCGGAATCGGTTCAAATTTGAACCGGACGTTTTTAAATTGTAGGTGGAGTGCCGGAGACATCGATTGTAGAACAAAAAGGAGGCTTTTCCATAATCTGTGTCACTGTAAGCTTAAATTAATTAAGAGTGTGAGTTGTGCATGTAGTAAAAAGTATCGCTCAAGCCAGGGAGGTGTTAAATAGCAACTCCCTGCTCAAGCAACCAGCAACTTGCAACCAGAAAAGAGAACAGAAAAGGTATACTTCCCTTTGAAAATGACCCCAACAGAGGATTCATAAGGACCATCGACCCCACCATACCTTTTTAAAATAGTTAGTTTTCAAATAGTTACAGAACAGAAACATTTTTCGCCACGGAGGTATCTTAACTGAAAGTTCCCCTCCTCGGGTCTCTACTTATTGATCGCGATTTCTGATCCGGAAGTAATTTTAACGAGATTACTGCAGGCAAACTATCATAAGAAAAGTGTTAGTCGACACTTGGAATAAGTAAGGAAGGACCAACTGTTGATTACTAGTACAGTGAGAAGACGGGTACAGAGGCCGAGTGGATAAAGGCGGTGTCAGTTGAGAGAATGACATGTAGCAGGCAGGAGGGTCTAGGTTAGGCCCTTCGCCGTGTCAAAACAAAGAGGGATTTTGAGCCAAGGACAAGCTTTCCAAAAGACCAAATTTGATCTTAATTGTTGAGTTATGTGCAGATGTAATTTAGAACACTTATGCTACTCCTTTACTTTCGAGATTGCTAAGCTACGTAAAAATAACTTCCCTTCAAATTCGGAATTAAATTTAAGCAAAAAAAAAAAAAAAAAAAGAATAGTCTCGTTTATTCATTCCGTGGCTTGCGTGGACTATAACGTATCTTCAGAAAGGCACCTCATTCAGCTATACACATTTTCGATAATATATCCTAATGCATTCCTTACCATAGAGCTTATCGCAGTCGATTCCTTATGTTTCAGTCCCTTCCCTATGTTTGTCTGTATTCATTCAAAGATCGTTGTTCGATTTTGATGGTTAACTATACTAATTAACAAGAATTCTTTATCTTACCTTTATGGGCTATCTTCAAGTCACTATCGTTGCGCTGGATGCATGTTAGTAATAAAGTAACTGATACAAGAATGAAGTGAGCAAAGGGCAAACAAATTGAAGTGCCCATTGAAGTACGATGTTGCTATGACTAGACTAGCTATAAGTTTCTCAGAGAACGTTTCTTTAGTACAGGTGCAATCAAGTGTTACACCATCATTGGGTAATCCTTACCGCACTGTAGTTCTCCACAGGTTTGTATTGAGCCGCAAAATAACAAGCCCTTAAGGCTATCAGTGCTGTAAAACTCTTTTTTTAATCCCGACACTCGAATTCTTTCTTTCTGATTCGTAAGAAATCTTTGCAAACAGAAGTATCTTCATCTCAAAGAACAGTTGTCAGTCCTTGAGCGATTCTCTTAGGCACTGCAGCCTCAGAAGGGACAGTTACCAATGCGACCAGGTTAGAAAACTGACACTTTTGAAAGGTTGAAAAGGCAACCTCTCAAACCACTTCGTAAAAGGAGAAATATAAAGGGAAATTTAGTTGAATAATGATGGTGAGTACAACTAGTCCCAGACAATCCAAGTTCCCTCTTGCCCGCCATGGCAGTTTGTTCATCTATTTATCAATTATATTAGGTGCTTGCCTGTCTTTATAACAAAAATATAACTGTTATTCGGCGAGGTACTCGCAGGCAAAGCAGATTGGTTTTGACAGGCTCTCTTACAGCTCCCTGGTTTTGGTTCGTCAGTGACTGGTATTTTTATACAAACTTAGGAAGATTGCTTGTACCGTTTATATTTAACCACAGGAAAAGAGTTTCAGAGGACACGATGTTCTCGCCATTGGTGGAGACGATGTCCTTTGGTGTGTTTCTTATGTATCTTCTACAAGTAGTTAAAGTCAGTGGCGTAGCTACAGGGGGGCAGGGGGGACAATTGCCCCTCTGGCTCTGGAAAATGAAAAATTCGGAAATTTACCATAAAGTATGCAGTACCTGACTAGTAGCCCCGACAGTTTACCTGCTTTTTGCTCTCAAGAAGACAATTTCTCTAATATCAACCGAAAATTTTCGGCGCGCTACGTGCGCTGTAGAGTCACTTCAGTTTCTTCATTAGTTCCACTCCACATAGCTAGATAGCACAAGTCCTGTCCACCTTTCCAAGTAACATGTAGACAGAGCACACAGTTTATGTAGAGGTCGTAAATTTCATCCCATATCGCAAAGCCTATAGTTGCTGTTCTCTTGTGTGTGTCATGCCTACGGTCAGTTGGTGAGCGACTCACGGAGCAAAGTTTGGCCATTTCGGGTAGTCCCGATATGTATGTTATCCCCGATACGGTTTACAACCCCAACAGTTTTTCTTTTTTTTTCTTTTTGTTCTTTATGATTACATATGGTTTTTGTGTAAGCCTCCCAAAAATTTTAGCACGCTCCGCGCGCTTTGCAATTTCACGATTCAGATTCAAAAGAACACTATCAGCAGGGACCGCGGAGACGGGGGGGGGGGGGGCTACGGGGGCTTTAGCCCCCGCACTTTTTCTGCCGTGGGCCTTTTGGGCCGACTTAAACTGCATTTTGGGCCGCCTTAAACTGCATTTACTTTATTGAACATATTGGGCCGCTTCGATGATTAGCCCTCGCACTTCAAAATTGGCTCCGCGGTCTCTGATCAGTGCACAACTCGGCTCTTGAAGTATTAAGTGACATTATGCAAAATATGCCGTGGCGGCCAGGGCACATTTTGCATAATGTCACCGGTTTGGCACCGGTATGTGTTATATGTAATCCGGATGTTTGTAACCTACATTGCAGAATGCAGAACGTTCCCTAATACAGTAATGCTCACACTTCAAAAAAAAAAATGGGAAAATTGAGGTGCTTGCCCCCCCCACCCCCTGGAAAAAAGTCTAGCTACGCCACTCGGGTTACAGTATAGCCGATAGCCCATCCTACCAGGAAGGAACCTACTTGAAACTGTTACTCTAAGCCTCTGGCAGAGGGAATATCCCGAGTTTGTCTGTGATATTGCCAAGCCAATACTTAATTACTTAACTCTTAGAAGTACTTCCATGCTTGATTTATGGAAAAACGGAGGTAGTTTATGCGTCAAGTCACGACAATTTTTTTCCTCACATGTTTCGTTCCTCATTCCTGGTATTAATCTCGTCATTCTTCTTTGTTTCCATTCCATTAAATTGACGTCTTTCTTTAGGTAGCGGAACACTTATCTACATTAAATCTCATTTGCCACATTTGTGTCCACATATAAACTTATCCAAATCTTGTTGGAAAATTTCTCGTCGCTCTCATTAGATATCGTTCTATTAATTTTTGTATCATCGGCAAACATAAAAGTTGTTCTTTTTCCATATCGCTCATGTACATAATGAAAAATACCCGATCCAGAACTGACCATGCACTACTGAGCTAGTGACTCCCTTCTATTGATTTCAGGCCTTTTAAGACTACTTTTCTGCATAACTTTATGTGATACATATTTCTCAATTTGATTAGTTTACATCTGTAAGAAGTCCAAGAATAACCGAGATAATCCAATTGCAATATATTCATGAGCTTTTTTCTCAACTGTTCAGTCTTTATTCAATACATCTGCCATGTAAGTGTACTTATTGTAAAAATGGAGTCAAAATGTATCTAACTTCTTTTACTTTTACACAACAAATCATCCGGACTTGTTGAATGGGTGAATTGTAAGCAAGGCTGGGAAGGAAATCACTAACTAGCGCCCAATTGACTTTGTAGCATGAAAAGTTTGGTAATCAGACTTGCTTCAGCTTCAGTCGAGTTTATACAGGCCCGTAGCCAGGGGGGTTCGGGGGGTTCATACGAACCCAATTTTTTAATGGAGTGTTGGCGTTTTCCAGGGCAAATTGTCAATTTGCACAAAATGCACGAAAATGCATATTTAAATCACTTTTCAACGACAGGTAAATTCGCAAAATTTCCACGAAATCTGGAAGGCTACTGTGGGGGTGGGGTGGGGCTGGGCAACACTCTCAAGCCAATTGAAGTTTGCCATGATATGTGCCTCTGTGAATCATCTATATAATCACAGTACCCACTTCAGTTTTTATGAGACTGGATCACAATAAAAGAGCTATTTTAAGTATTGTTGATCATCAGTGTGTTTTTTCCTCCATTTACAGTAGGTTGGAAGGAAAGATAGGTGTTCATGATGAACACCTATCTAGTGGCGGCGATGAAAAATGAAAAGTGGGGGGCTGAAGGTATGTTCACCCCCCAATATTTTTCCAAGTGTTCCAAGAAGCAAGGAGAATTTCGAAATGAGGGCTGAACTTCTTGCTTAAAACACTCAGGAAGTGCCGTTTCCGGCCATCTTGGGGGTTTGAAAAGCCGAAAAATTTCTTGTACGCTCCGCGCCAACTGATGGTGGCGCTCCGCTTAGATAGTCGACGAATCCCCCCTGGGTAAAAGCTGGCTACGGGCCTGCTTTATATAAATATTTATGAGTTTGCACCGTGCTGGTGTTTGTATAAACGGATCTTATGGTATTGTACAATTTTTGACCAAACACAACGTAGAATTCAGTCAATCCGTGTAGGAGTGAAAATTTACTAGGAGGCGAAGATTTAAATTCATTTGTTCTTTTCGTTCATTTCTTTTATTAATGGAGGACGACTCATTTAGCTTGCGACAACTTTCCATGTGTTATTCTTGCATTAAATCGAAACAGGAAATAGAGGTATGAAGTTTTATGGTTAAACCATAGAAATTATGTAACGTTGACACAAAGGACATTGCTGGGTGTTTGACCACCCTGGTTTTACCAATGAAGTCACGAAAATTTATGAGGACGCTTCCGCTGAACGGGGGAAAGCTAAAGCTGGTTGATTGATGTGTCCTCGTAATTCAACTTCAGAAGTTAAATGTCATTTTATCAGTTTTTTCGAAAGATTTTAGGAGTAATTTAAACATCTTGGATAAGTCATGTTGAATCAAGTTTTTTGTTTGATACTCCTAACTTGAAAACTTGTAGTTTCTCCCCCAATAACTGGGGCAAAGGCAGCGACGTGATGTTGCTCTGTTGCCGTACAGAGAGCCAAATCAATGGCTTCAGTCCAGATCGCCAGATGTCATTCTCCCTCACTTTACTTTCTATGGACTTTGGTTTCTATGGGTTACTCAGAGACTCGAGTTCATACGGCAATTTCAAAACATAGCTATAAATAGATAATGCAGAGAGGTTGCCTTTCGAAGGAGAATAACAAATATGAAAAGAAATACAAAATGTAATAACACGTAAAAATGAAATTAACACTGAACAATATCTTGCAAGATTTACGTGTGCCAGAGTGAACTCTTTAACAGTTGGGTAAAAATTTCACCCACACTGCGTATGTATGTAGAACCTTACTGAAACAGGGTGGAGATTACCTAACAACTGTAATTAGTGATGGGTTTACCGGAAGGTTGGTTACCCAATTAAATGGATTATTTTGATGGATAAAGGATATCTGTCCAACAAGTTTCTTAGTTGTGGACCGACTGCAGTGGCCAAGTGGTTAGAGCATCCGACTTGCAGCCGGAAGGTCTAGGGTTCAAATCCTGGCCGGGTCATACCAAAGACTTTAAAAATGGAACCTACTGCCTTTGTACTTGGTGCTCAGCATAAGCAATGGAGTAGGGAAAACAAGCCAGTGAGCCACAACTGGAAAAAAGGCCGTGGTCGTCTCGACTTGAACCAGTTGGTTGGAAACTGGGATGTTAAACCTCATCTAACTAACTAACTAACTTCTTAGTTGTGGAGCAAACTTCAATTTCAGTTTTTCTAAAATAGGCACCCAGTGGTGGCGACAAGTATACACAATTTGATGCTTCGTTACAAGTGAATTACATCATTTATCATCAATCTATGATCTAACATAAATCTATATCTAACGTTCGATCCAAGTGCAACGCTTCCGTTCCTTTACCCTTTCTTTCTTCATCCTTTCTTTTTATGACGTTCTTTAAGCTATCCTACAAAGTTCTTTAACCCATTTTGTCAGACTGCTGAGTACCAGGATCTCGCATCCATCGGTGTTTAACTTTTCCTAAGACCTGACACACCACGTATCTTGGTCGTTTTCAGGCGCGTAGCCAAGGAGAAGAGAGCGAAGGGGGAAGCCGCCCCTCCTATTTTCGTATTTTTTAATGATTTTTTATGATATTGCTAGTAACGCAAAATAAAAATGTTTAGATGCAACTTATAAGACCTGGGAAGTGCCATTTCCAGCGATATGGAAGGCATTTTTGGCCAAAATTCTCTTCGTACCAAATTATGGTGGAGCTACGCTTACATAGTTTGCCTACAGGCTTCGCCCCCTCCTTGGCAAATTCCTGGCTAAGCAACTGGTAATTTTGGCGAATACATGGTATACGATACTTGCTAACCTACGCCGAATTTGCATAATGCCAGTGAGCACACTGCATATAAATGTGTGCTTTAAAATGTAATCTTTTTGATATTATGTTGATTGTCAGATGACAGGAAATAAATCGTGTGCAACTGAGTTTCATACGGAGGTCTCCCTAACCTTTGTCGTGACTTCATGCCTTCGGTGGATTAAGACTTCACAATTACAAAATAATCCTGTACATAGTCAATGCCTGGTTTTAAGCTAATGTTTGCCCCATTGATGGGTAATTTAAAGCACATTTGCGAATGTAGTTACTGACTGCTGGATCCATAAAGGGAGTTATGTACCGTTTATATGCTAGTCCATCGTATACACTCACTGTCCGTGGTACACGTACCCGTATTCATGGTCCACATGCATTGTCCAAATAATAAAGTGTACTCAACTCCAAGTAATCCAAGTTTTACTGCACCATGTGCCTTAGTACTGGACTTTATTTAAAAGAAATATGCAGTCACCCCAGTCTGAATTAGTGTACCGAGGTATCTTAGTTCATGAATGGATCTGTTCAAACATGTAACAATTTTTTGTTATCACATTGTTAAATTTATGCAGGAAACTTCTTATTTTACCTTAAATATTCAATACTTGAAAGTGAAATAAGAGAAGGTTTGACAGATTTAGCTGAATTTTCAAAATAAATTGGGGCGACTGTTTATTCCCTTTAAAAGTAATAGGCAGTCGCCCCAAACTTTCTCTTAGAAATCAGCAAACTCTTACAAGCCGTTTGTCTGGCGCAAAGAGATTTCTTTCCTTTGCTTGGTGGCTCCAATTTGATACCATTCACCTAGCAACATCATCTGAGTCACGCAATCCTTTATCAAGTGGCCTGGGCAGAATAAAACTTTGATGTGTAGGTTTGCGCCACCAACACGTTTAGAGCAGGGAGTTTTTATGTGGATGGAGGTTGAACGGAAATTTAATTTATGCTAATACCCTAAGACCCACTTTACCGTGAGAAGATTATCAATGATAAGCTGTGCATTCTGCTAAATGGGATTTTCTTTTATTCGTTGACTTAATTTGATATAAATACGCTAACAACGTCATTCAGGTGTAGTAATCCTGTCATATTTGACCTTCAATTGCAATGCATATAATTGTAATACATATATATATATATATATATATATATATATATATATATATATTTATATATATATATATATATATATATACATATATATGTAATTGTAATTAGCCAGTGAGGTTCGTCCCTTCCTATAGAGCGAACCTCATGCAAATGAGCTGCAGAGGGAGAAATCTAATTTTTGTCACAACAATCTCGCAAGTTTCCGGTGGTTTCCTAAAACACCAGTTTAAGAATCATGTTCACATTTATATATAAAATCTTACTGTTATATTCTCATCCGCGTCATCGAGGGTCCAAATATGCAATATTTTTTGATTTCCAAGAGACTGGTAATCCTGTGGCAGTAGCGAAAAACCTTCAGTCTCACAGTAGATGTAGCAGACGATAAATCTCTATTGTAAGACTACCTAATCCAGTGTAGTAAGCCCTATAGAAATGCCAAGAAAGATGCAATTAACTTCCTAATTCACTGTATTATAGAAATGTCATCTTAAAGAGAGACACTAGATATGGAGTGACATCGGCGGTACAAAACTCACTTCAAAGCGATGTATCTCCATCCAAATAACAGCTCCCTGGTGGGTGGTTCAAATCAAAGTTCGAACACTTCTTTCAAATGTCTAAGGAGGAGGGAAGGCGGGGGCAGTTGTCCCTTCCCCCAGAAATTTTCAAAGCAAATTTTTATCACATTGATCCGAATAAATTCCTGACAATTTAAAGTAAAGATTGATTATATTAAGCAACGTGTAAGGCATGGAAAGTGCCATTTACAGGAATATAGGACAGGCATAGCTAAGGGGGACCTCCCCCTCCTTGAGGATATTTTTCCTATTTTTTCAAGTAGTCTTAACTCATATCGCTATAAATGTCGAAAAAATGTGATTTTTGGTGCGCTTTGCAGAAACACATTCTGACAACTGGTTTTGTCATTCTTACTTCCAGACCGTAAGACAATTTGGGTTAAATTGTTGTAAGAAAGCTCCTGGAAACCCCCGAAATTACCTATCATCCCCTCCTTCCTCAAGCCCTCTGCATCATCAATCCCGGCCGGCTGTAAATCATACCAAGTAAGACTATAAATGAAACTTTGACAGTGATATTGTGATTTTTGTGGTCTTTTAACCGCCCATTCAATGTCATATGAAAAGCTATAATTCATCATTCCAATGCCCACAATGTGATGAACAACCCAGAGATTCAGGGGACTGGGTCCAGTGGATCCAACCCGGGTATTACCACTGAACCCAGACAGGGGCTCTAAGGTGAGTCTCTAAACCCCAAGCCATTGAAGGAGGACTTCGCATTCCTCCCCCACCCTTGAGACTGTTGAGCAAAAAAGGTTCGCCTGAATTCCCCCACAGAAAAAAATCCTACGTACGGCCATATAAATGCTTGTTCATTTATCTGTCAAAGGTAAGTATGAGCTTATTTGACCAAAAAAATATGAAGCAAATGATTTCTTTTTGATAATATTAATTATTGGTTGGTATTTGAGCAGATACTACAATCATTTCCAGTAAAAGAACGTTCCTTGGTCACAGAATACCAAAAGGTCTAAACGAAATAAATGTTCGTGTTGGCATTTTACTATAGAACTGGGGCCCCAACGCCACTTCACGAACGTATTTTGGTAATGCTGTACTGTTAATACGCATACTATTCATCAAAACATGCAGACTAAAATGTAAGGCTTCTTTCCTTTAGCTCATCTTCGAGTCCTCTTCGCGGAAATGCTGTTTACAGTGTTAACTGAAGTGAGTTTTCTGGGTACTTACACCTAGCTTGTTGACAAATTAATTGAGGCTCTGAATGAGCTTAACGGTTTCTTTTATTTCAAGAAATATTGATACATTCATTAAGATGAATCTGGAATGATAAAACAGCTTACCGGAAACCCAGCCGAAAAGTTATCTGTTCACATGAACAGTCTTACTTATAGGGCAACTTCTCCAGCTAATCTGTTTTGCCTACGTAGCAGGCTGCACGGCATATTCGTTAGACAGTCATGTCACTGGTTTGCGGAACCTTATAGAGAGATTGAGCGAACAAAGTCCGTTCTGCAAGGTAATCTGAGTCGTGCATACTGGTGTTTAGCAAAGTCAAGAGTTTATAATAGTACCCAGAGGACAGTTCCAGGGCTGACTCTCCCTGGATACATGATTTTAGTATGGACCACTCCCCACTAACAATTTCCATGCAGACACTGCCAACTCTGACAAACATTCTCAACTGACAATTTAAGTTTCCACCCATGAATCTTTATATCCTCTAGACACGTACTCCCCCCACCCCATTAAAATCGAATAACTATAATAGGCTTTGTATGCCATTTTGTCTGTTATTTTTAGATTGTCCAAACAAGTTGTCCTGGGGTCGAACGGATGACCATGGTAGTTCACGGGGACATTGGCTGGATTGGAAACAGTTCCAGGTTGGAATTTTTCGGGAAGAAAGGGCAATATGGGGGGGGGAGGGGTAGGGGCGAGTATGTTCAACTATCCAACAATTACAATAATGCAGTAAAGACTTGCTACCCTTACTTATAACCGTACTCATGACTTGGTACCCATACTCATGACTTGGTACCCATACTCATGACTTGGTACCTATACTCATGACCTGGTACTCGTACCCATACCCGTACTACTGACTTGGTACCTGTTCCCGTAGCCTTACCCATACTCATGGTACTGTACTCAAACTACAACACTGACCTTTGCTGAACTCATTCTCAACCATGGCTTGCTGCGATCGACTTTGGTATAGAACAGAGTCCCTACTTGAAAAGTTCCTGACCCTCTCAGGGTAGTAACCAGGTTGATTAAGGGAAAAGCCGCGTTCTTATTTGAACGGGACTCGGTGATAATTTTTAACATATGCCAGGAATAAATTTATGGTGATAGGTGATAGAGTTTGTCTAATGGAAGGCTACATTTGAGAAGTTTTTGAAAAGTCAAGGATGTTAAATACTAACTAGGCCGCTTATTGACAGTTTTGAAGTAACTGATTGTCCACGAGTTAGTCCAAGCGGAACTGCCTATGGGGGGAGGTGGCTTCTCTCTCCTCCACCCCTCTGGCCCTCTGGTAATAAATTACTGCGATAAAAAGCATTGCTCTTTGTTGTCATTTCCCTGTTAGATTTCTTCAACGGTGTTGAAAAATTTCTGTACGTATTCTCATTAAGAGCTTCCAAAAGATTTTTCCATTGGAATATTTGAGTTGATGTATCACGTAAACACAATTCACTTCACACGGAAGAATTACTCGCAATTTATGTGTACAATATTCTCCAGAAAAACAATCAATTATTCCCAAACTTGATGACACTAGCTAATTTCGAGCAATATCTGAAAATGACACTTAATAAAATGTATCGCTCACTTTAATCACGAAAATGATATTTTTCCTTATGGGCCACTTTGACAGAGTTGCGTAAATCAACGTTTTAATGATTCTAATAGTACCACTCTTATCAATGCAAGAAACGTGTAAGCCCTTAGGTCTAGCTTTCATGAATGGTTTAAGTTAAACTTTCTTTCTGGGAGCGATTCTCGAAATATAAGCTTTAAACTTTTACATTTACAATCCAAAGAAAACTTAAATTGAGAGACATTGTTGTAATTTATAAATGGTGCATTTCTCTGTCTCCCTCTCCCTTCTAATTGTCATACAATATTTCCCTCGTTGATCTGAAGTTTCATGATGTGAATGCACTAGGGGTTTTGGAATGCTAAAGGGCGTCACATAAGCATATTTAATTCAAGGTTGGAACAGATCATTAAAATGCAAAGAAAACAAAATACCGTAAATCAATGTTTGAAATTGATATCCCCTTGCTTGCTTCAAGTCCACTTAGATAGAAACTGAGTGGGAACTTCAACTAAAAGTTTGTCAAAACTGTACGTAGTGCCTAGATTTAGTTCCTCCTTTACATAATAGATCTAAATATTGGTTCAATTTATTCCTTAAACGAATAGTCTAAGCTCAAATCAAGATTTGATATGTTAGAGAGGTACTTATTCTCAGCATTCTGGGGAAAATTGCATTGAAATCCGATGTGTGGTTCTCAAGATATTAGCAGTTATTGTTGTCACATTTTTAACACAAAGTAAACTTGAAGAAAGCACGTACGACGTCATAACCTCACATTAATGAACACTCTTTTGTTACAACCAGTTTTCTCCTCCATAAACCTATGTTATCGGAAATGTTAATGCATGAGAGGCATGGGAATTTTACATATTTCGAATTCCCCATTGGGGCTCTTGTCCCTATTAACCTCAAGGTCAACACAACAGACTGAAGAAACAAAGGAAACAAAGCATTGCTCATCAATGTGTTATAACCCCCGTTTGCCTCAATCACAAATTTAGTAACCTCATTTGCTGTTATCTCGAGGCTTGCATGTCCGATTTAAATGAAAGCTTCACCAAATTGCGTAAATTCAGTTCCTCTTTCACATATGAAAATTATTTTTTGCTCAAACCCTTCCTCTTGATGCCTATCAGCGCTTTTCTAAGTTTGTTCTTAGATATTTTTCCTTCACGTGACAAACATATTAACCTTCGACCCAATAGTTATAAAACCGTTTTTTTTTTCTAATTTTTATCCAGTCTGCGAAATCTAATTGTCATAAGGTTAGCGTAATAATTCACACTATTGCTCCTGAGATAATTTAATTTTTGCTTTTGCTATGAAAACACAAATCTCTCCAAGAAGTGATCCTTTACCGTGCAGTCGATAAAAGTGATATCAGTATCGCAGTTATTTTTGAGCATACCATTTACCGGAATTTTCAGTAATATCCATTGGTAGATCTTGAAATTGTCCTACATACCCATAGCTGTATTAAAATTAATTTCTCTTCTTATACAGATTGATGGTACAAAATGACGATCCAATAAGAAAGTAGAAAAATCCGTTCCACTATCGGGGTTAATTAATAAATAAAAGGAGAGTGTGGGCTTTCTGATAAATAAAAAACCCGTGAAATGTTTTATTGACACTTCAAGTTATGTTCAAACTGGAATTCGAGTTTTTAATTGCACTCGTCGTGAAAACGACTGGAGTAAAACTGTGTGAAACTTAATTGATGGGCAAAGAGGTGCCAAGACTAAGCGGAACACAGTTCAAAGTTTTCAATGAATGACGTCTAAAGACAAAATTTGCATAACCAAATACGTCTTCTGCATCGTTATCAATGCTGTGCAAATAAACTAAATCGGAAACTTGAAGTGTTTGTTTCTTTTCTCATCTAAACATATTCGAGAAATAATGACATTCATTGAACTCGATATTTGTATTAACGGCTCAGCACATTTCCGGATGAAGCGATCCTCTTGTCCTTTTTAAGGCCCCGGCTACTTTTCAATGTTCGTGACTCGACATCTCCTGATCTCGTTGTAGACGTGATGGTGTAGCAGAAAGTCACGAGTGAAAAAGACATTGATTTTATACAAATTTCCATAGCAACTAGCCTAAGTTAGGATTAATTTGTGAATGAATGTAGAAGATTATGAGCACCCAAGGCAATTTGTACTTTTTTGATCTAGCAAAGAGTGATATTTGAAGGAAACACCGTGACACCTGTAAGCTAGAAAGTGACATGAAATCATTAGTCCAAAATGTCCCACCGCACTATATTGTCACGACACGGGACCAGATTAACTCTACTCTCTCCTAGCAAAACTTTGCCATCTCATTCCAAAGGTAAGGGCATAAAGATCATATTATAAGCACATACTTGTTAAAATTTGAACTTCCAAGCATTAGGCAGATAGATCTAGCTTTCAGGATCTGTTTCACACAAAGGAAAAAGTTACACTGCAGAGTAAAAATCTTAGTTTTACAATGGGGTCACAATAAATGGTCCCTAAAAAGCTTTACTAGGGGCTATTTTGGGTCTTAATTGACTATTTTTTTTGAGTTTTGTTAGCAGTTAGGTAGAGGAGGATAACGGTTACTTTAAGATGCTTGGTATTTTTTCCTCCTCAGGATCTTTATGGGGGTGGCTGTTGCTAGGGGGAATATCCCTCCGGATCAAATTTGTGTGTTTTACCCTCTTTTTCAGTTACAGGTCTACTCTATCTCAATTCAGCCTAATCATCAACTGGTAGGATTACACTGAAAATTAAAACTGTACGCAAGCTACATGGATGAAAGGATGGTTTTAAGCGCGCACAGTCAGGGGCGCTTATGAATCTTTCGAAAAGTTCTGACTTTAGACATCTTAGTCTATTGTTACAACCAGGGTTGTTCCCGTTACACTTTGAAAGTATCTCGTTACAGTTACAGTCCATAAAATTGTAACTCGTTACAGTTACTAGTTACAATGTTGAAAAAGTAACTAGTTACAGTTACTTTTGACTGAACAGTAACTAGCTACATTTCAAAAGTAACTAGTTACTTCAAGGTGAATATACGGTACCTTGGTACCTGAAATTGAAGGGGACATAATAAGATAGTAAGAAGGGGGCACACGAGAGTACCGAACCTCATTTGTGCCGGTTATCCTTAGGTGTTCCCCAGAGAAAGTCAATGATGCCAGCTGATCAGCTGCTTCTAACGCTCATCATGAAGCTGCGAACCATGATACTGTGTCGGAGCTTACGCAATCTATTTGTTTGGTCAATATGGTTGTAACCAAAACTTTTCCAGTTACGACAGTACATCTTTGAGGGTGGAAATCTTTATACTCATATCACAATTTAGAGAGGTCAGCGGCTATTCAAGGGGAGCGTTGTTTTAGCAGTAATTAAAGTCTTCACCCCTCAAGGGCATAAAGATGGTAACACGATGCTCTGTATTTGTTAACGGTAAAATTTTAAAACCTCACCGCTAAGGCTGGGCTAAGTGATATTTCTGCATAAATTTCACATAGTGTCGATATAAAACAATGCATAGAAATGGTGACACTGTAGTTTACACATGAAGACCATGTGCCCATAATTTATTTTCCCTTTATAATAAATAGGTGAAGCTTTAAGTCGGACACTTCTCTCCTCTTTCAATTAGCTTTGCTATGATATTTTTAACGCCTTTTGACCATTTCAATATTCTGCTGTTTTTTTTTTGTTAACCTATACTATTATTCCAGTGTAAGGAGTTACAGGCATTGAAAAGAATATGATATAGCCTAAATGCATACGTTTGATTCATCAAATAAGGATACCATACATGCTAAATTAGATACATAAATGGATGCACGGTGTTTGCCAACACTTGGCACCGTTTAATTTACTGGGCTCCAATGCACGAGTCCGGATTAGCCTAGCTTAATGCCGGTCTCAAGAGCTTTTTTCTAGAGTAAGAATTTGCCCTGAATAGAAGGTTCCGGAATCGAAATTTTTCCGGAATGTGATGTAACTGGACTTGTACTCGAAGTTTATTCCAGCCGCGGTCTCAAATATGAAATTACATTAAAAGTGTTTCAAGTTCCATTGTAATTTGTGTACCGCAATGTACAGATGTAAAGTATTGTCACACATCAACTAAATTACTGAGGAGGCCAGGGTATGGAAGTGATTACAAACGATGACTTTATTAATGGTGGACATGTAGAATAGAATTAAAACATCTGAAAGTTTGGCATGCTATACACTGGCAACAAGACTGGTCTCGGAATTGGTGTCATTAGAATCAGAACTGACTGGAACTTGAGGGGTACGTACCATGCTCGGAAAGATTAGGGAATCTAGAATCGCACTTAGTTCCGACTCGGATAGGGTGGACTCAGGTCCAGTCCTGACGTCTCAAAAGGCAATGATTAAACTTTCAAAGTAAGCCTCAGTATTTGAAAGCCTATGGGCCGACCTGTTTCTCACGGTGCACTATCTCCACTGTGTCCTCTGAAGGACAATAGGAGTAAACTAAGGCCCAGCCGACTTCACTTAGTATATATACTATATAAAGTCATCTGGGCCTTAGTTTGCCAGAGGACCGTTCAGTATTTTTCAACGAATCGCACAAAGATTCGGTCTCACGGACAATAAGTATTGATCTGTCTAATAAGTAGTTTGACACACAAATCAAATTTTAAACTCAGTCTAATCGATAGTCAAGTGACCCTGTAAGCCTGCAGCATGTGCCACTAATGTCACCTTCTGATTCTAATCGTGAATAAAATTTGATGTTGGTGAGGGCGATAATAGGGATGAATGATAAAAATAACGAAAATAATTTTACTACCAAAGTGTCATCAATTTGAAATTTTCTGTTACTACTTCAAGTAAACTGCAATTTGTGGTCATTTTGACTATTTGTAACGGGAAAGTAACGGGACCCAAAGTAACGCCGTTACAGTTACTTTTACACAGAATTGTAACTAGTTACTTGCTCCGTTACTGAAATGCAAATGTAACTCGTTACACGGTTCCGTTACACAAAATGTAACTCGTTACAGTAACGGCGTTACTTGTAACCTGTTACTTCCCAACCCTGCATACAACTAATCTGTAGGTCAAACGAGAATGAATTACGGATTGGACCGGGAGAATTTAGGAACTTGAGAAAATATGACATACATAAGTAAAGATAGGGAATTTGCCATGGTTGCAAACATGAACAACTTTGATTCTTTGAAACAAATATATTTCCAACAGCTTTTAAACTTGTCTGTCATCATTACATCAGTTACTCCCTACGGAACACAAAACTTGATTTATAATACCCTACATTTGGTGGTACCACCCACAGTTCGATTTGTATTGATTGGTAAAGATAGGCTGAAACTTCCCCTTATTAGTTTTCCCTTAATTTGCTGTTTTAAGACAATTGTATTTTAGTTAGTAACTTGTTAGGTTGAAGCAAAATCTGGAACTTTATTAAGGGCAGTGAAAGGATAGGTATCAATATCACACTTGTTCATGTTTTGAACCACGGAAAATTTCCTATCTTTTTTCATGAATTTTTTAAGTTCTTAAATTCTTCTGGCCCAATCCGTAATTCATTTCCGTTGGACCTACAGATTGGTTGTAACAATGGACTAAGACGTCTAAGACCAGAACTCTTTCGAAAGATTCGTAAGCGATATGTAAGACCTTAGGGAGCAATTTTCTTTGTTATTTTAATGGGGATGCTATTGGGGAGACATTCGATGTCTCCTTAATGTTTTAGGTACTATTTCTAGACATTTTCATGGTCGGAAATAGTTTGAAAGTGTTCTTTGGACTCTAAATATCACATTTTGTTAGTTTTAGGCTTATGGGTTAGAAAATTAGGTTAGAAATTAGTGTGTAAGTCAATGGAAATGTCTCACAAATGTAAAATTTAGGGTTTTATATATATATATATATATATATATATATATATATATACATATATAGTGGATAATATGCAAGACGACGGCCATCCACTTAGTGTGATTCTGCACAATGCGGTGATCCCTCGAAGAGACAGAATGAGATTACCCTACTCGAGTACTAATCGTCACTCTTCCTCTTCTATTATTCCACAATCTATTAAACTCCATTTATAAAAATTTTACTTTCAAACGCTAAAGCTTGCCTGGTTCGTTCCTATTGGATTTCTTCTATTTTACTTTTTTTAGGATTGTTAGGCATGTACATATTTTGTCATTTTACAGTGTCTATTGTTATTTGTTCTGTTTTATATGAGCATTCAGTGGCGTTTAATAATGTTGATGTTATCTTATCTTAGTATTCTATGGCCATTCAGAATTCTTGCTTGTTCCTAGGAGCCAGGTGATGTATTGATCAATGTTTTATAGGCCACGATTGTCAGTGAATGTCTTTTAAAGTGAAGAAACAGAAGCATGTTAAAATTTGGGAACATTGCTTATAGATTGCCGTCGGAGGTGAAAGTTCTAACGTTTGCACGCCTCATTCGTATATATATATATATATATATATATATATATATATATATATATATATATATTTATATATATATATATATATATATATATATATATATATATATATATATATGTAAATACAGAAACAGACGAATAACACGGTACGAGGACTGTTACGAAACTTCATAAAGCAGAAAGTTCAATAACAAAAAACTAGAAGTTCCTGTAGATCTACCCAATTTCCCATGCAGAAGACTGTAAAAAACAGGACGTTTCGGATAGTTCTGCTATCAGAACTATCCGAAACGTCCTGTTTTTTACAGTCTTCTGCATGGAAATTGGGTAGATCTACAGGAACTTCTAGTTTTTTGTTATATATATATATATATATATATATATATATATATATATATATATATATATATATATATATATATATATATATAGTATTCTGCAAAAAAGACAGTACTGAATTTGTACGATATCTTCAAAACCCAAAGAATATTTTACACTTTTAGAGGTTTACATTGTTCCATGAGATATAAGGTACCGTGGATACTAGCTTCAAAACTACATGTTTATTGTGCACAGAACGTAAGGCAGTATTTACGTAAAATGACTTTTCCATGATATGCCAAGTATATTGAACTACCCTGCACTTAAACTCTTACTTGAGTTAGTTAGTTAGTTAGTTAGTTAGATGAGATTTAACGACACACCAACACGAATGTGTTATATAGTGTCAACTGGATAAATACGGTTCAAGTTCGGTTTCAAATATTGTTCAAATACAGTGCAAGTCCTCCCCTTCAGTCGCCTCTTACGACAGGCGGGGAATACCGTTGGCATATTCTACAACCCCCAGCCCACAGGGGGCCCAACCATAGAGGGGGGCTTGCTCGGTTTTGTGGCGCCGACAACCCGCCAGTCTTGGGTTGAGTAATAACGGTATCATGTGCGCATTTTATAGGCGTGAGTTGGGGACAAACTATGTGGGGACAAACTACTCGCCACGCACTACCTCCTCCCCCCACCTGGATGCAGTTTAACGTCATATTCAGGACAAAACTCTTACTTGAGGTGTTACAGGATATATGTGCACCCTGTACTGTACACAATTTGAGATAAAAGTAACAAGTTTATAACTGAACTATGGACAATACCCCAAATTACTGCAAAAGGCCACGACGGTGTTAATTTTACATCTATGCTGTCGTGCATTCTCGTTGGACTTATTTCACCTCCCCATGGACCCAGTTCCTCTCCTTAGTCAACAACCAGAAGCGATGAGGCGCCCCTGTGGTTTCTGTGGTTGTGAAAAAAAATGGCAGTAAAAATTACGTTTTCACTTAGGAAATTGCAACATTTGTGTGGAAATTAGCCTAATTCGATATTACCATGCTTAAGTTAGTTAAAAGAAATATCAGATACCTCTTACACCAGAGTTTAATTAAAAACACATCACTTTTCAGAAACAATGAGCCTTTACTATCAAAAAGGCTTGTCTACACAAGCAGTTTGTTTTCCTGCTAGTTCAATAGTTAAAAACCAATAACAAAAAGTGGACTCGGTCATGCTGAAAATAATCTTTGATTGCATAGCAACGAAAATTTATATAAAAAGGCCAAGATGCATGAGAGGTATATTTTTACCTTTACTCTTAACGCTGGCTTTCTTTCAAGAAATTTGTGAGATAGTTATCTTTTTAGCTAATAGACATGTCAACAGTCGAAGGAAAGTACTTGAACCTTGCACTGTATATGTCTTGTCGTTCTCAAATTATGACGTTTTTTCTATGAAGTATTTCTCTTATATATTAATAAAATTTGCTTGATTTTATTGGTTCACTTTTCAGGTGCATCTCAAAATGGTAATTTTTGTGTAAAACGTGAAGCTATAACATTGATTTGTTCATATTTTATTCAACAATGTCAACTTTCAATGGACTTAATTCTCTTCGGCGAAGGGCGTCGAAATTCTTACTCAATGTGAACTTTGGATGTCCTTTTGAACTATTGACGTTGCTTAAAATTGAGAAGACCAAAGAAAGGATTTTATGTCAATATTAACTAAAACAATTGTAAGACTTTCTGATCAAGTTATGTGTTCCAAAGAGGCACACTGGTATATCATTGAAATCCGCGTCCTTGCGTTCCAAGTTTTTTTCGGCCCCATGTCTACAAGATGTACTCTGAAAAATCATCAATAGCTGTCGTCCTCCTTCTCAGAATGTCACGTGTCACGTGTCACGTGTGAAGGGTCATTTTGATACTGTTGCTGAGGCACTACCAATTTTTCCCCTACCCCCTAGAACTACACATTGCATTTGTTTCGTTCCGCGGCAAAAGCGGTCCCTCATATGAAAACTCACAGCAAGATCTTTCGCATTCTTTTCAAATTTGTGTATCATAATAATTAAAATTTTGAGCGATAAGAGCTCCTATTACTAGGTGGTGATTCGCCCGTTCATCCATATTCAAAATGTCATTTTACACTGCGGAAGGGTGCAATGTAAAATGTGCCTTAAACATCTTCAAATTCTTTCATTTTTGCGTAATGAGTACTTCAATTAATTAGCTGAAACACGTTTATCACGTTCGGAGTGCATCCCTTCAGCAAAATGATCTACGCTTACCATACATGTTAAGGGACCATGTTTTTTAATATAATTTTCGACGGAAAAACTCATGAATAAGTAGTTTGCTACCCAAAGGTAAACCATATGACGTCAGGTGGAAGTAGGTTAAAGTTTGTTTAGCTATGGCACTCTTCACTCACACAATTCTAAAGATCTTGGATTTAATCCACGACAACGTTACGGTTAAAAGTAGGTGTGTTTTCTTGCAAGTGTAATACACTGTTTTTTTTTTCCTGACCGTTAAAATTAAAAGAATCCACCATTGAGTGAAAATGCTAAACTGGTGACTTAACACGTCATTTTGATTTTTTCCTTTAAGTGGTCGCCCCACAACGTGATTTCATTCTTTGTAAGTGAAAATGTCATTTTGTTGCATGCATTAAACTCCAAATCGCTAGTCTGACAAACTATTCGGACATCGCATTAAAGTCAGCCATGTCATGTTGTCAGGTACCAGGAACTGAAAATGCCTGAAGGTATTAATTACGAACACATGCGGTAGACCGCTAGAGTATAATTACGTTCCAATTCCCGCATGCTCTTAGCAGCTGCGCATGCTTTCTGGAAGATTTTCGATCTTCTCGTGGCCTGTGAAAAACTTAAACCGCTTAGTTTACATTCAAAGTTTTGGCAACTTTCGGTTTTACATTTTGCAGTTTGTTTCTACAGCATAATTTACGGAAACGGCTGTTCCTCAACTCAGTATTGGTCAATTACTGTAATCCACATTAATTAGAAGTATTTTAACCAACGGTCAGCCAAACAGTGAAAAATGCTGAAAGGAAGTGTTGACTTAATATTATAGCTTCATTTGCATGAGAAACGATGTAAATGGGGAGCAATTATCAGAACCTAATTACTGTGTGACTTTTAACATCCATTAGGTAAGTAACCTCATTTATGTGGTAAAAGGGACCGAAGAGATCATCTGATGCTTAGTGTGTAATTTGCATTCTTACTTACACCTAAGGAGGTTGGTACCGATCATAGAGTACGCAATTCCCGGTAGCCGCAAAAGATAATTTGGGTTAATGGAACAGTCACAAATTACAACTAACAAATCTGGGACATAGACTTTGTGTCCAGAAACCGGTGTGATAATGTAATACTTACACCATGAACCACAAATTTTATTAACTAAGTATAAATAAATATAGACACACTTCAAATACAGGTCATTTTTGTAGTCGCTCTCACAATCACATAGGGCGTCTTTAAAATATCTCACATGGAAGCGAAAGGTGTTTGCCTGAAAATTTTCCTCACAGGCGAACAATGATGATATGAATTTTTACCGGAGGAACCATATTTTTACATTGATATCGACCGTGTTTACGCCGGGGTAGCCTTAGACTAAAGTTTCTCGTGGTGTCCTCAGATCTCACTACATAGTCGTGTGCACTATGTCGGTCTTTTGATTATCATACGCCACCTACAGATCGCTATCTGTACCCCAAAGAAACACAGATAAGCCGCAGTTGTAGACTTATTAATCAAATGCCCGGAAGAGTGTACACGACTGTGCAGGGAGACCTGACGACACCACAAGAGACTTGGGCCAAGTCTGAGGGAGGGGCGGCTGGCGGCGGTCCCCAGACCCTGCTTCATACGTCTATGGTGAACTTCATGATAAATGGATTCAAACTTTTTACAAACAAATGAACCAGTAGTCAGCAGCTCAGGATTGAAAGGGCCACATACGGAAAGCTACTATGATCGTTAGCGATTGCAAAGTGTAGTTCTACGTCCGGGCCGTAATAACTGTGAAAAATTGGGGTGTAGAACAGTCGAAGCTAAGCAAGTGATTTTGCCCTTGAAGGCCCCTACCAGGCGTGTAGCCGAAAGAAGGGATTAGGGGTTCAATCCCCACATGACTCAAGTGACAAAAAACAATGCCCAAAATTACCTTTCAGGGATCTTTCTCGGTCAGCAACAGGGTCGTTGTCCTTGAAATCAACCAGGGTTCATGCGTCTGATCACTGAGCTCCACGCTCATAGAGAGGGCATTGCAGTCCGACGTTTTCCCTAGTGTTGATGTCTTCAAGACAAAATCCTGGTTACGCGCCTGCTCCTACTATGGATGCATCATTCATTAGTTGAGAAATTCCATCCATGCCGCTCCACGTCTAAATGATATACCATTTGAAATGATTTGTGATTGTCAAAATTTTTAAGACTGTTCAATTCGGAAAAAACAAGCATCACCAGACTTTGATTTGATGATCACACTATCACATGAGGGAACCGGTCATTACATTAACTAGCAAACAATCTTGGCATTATATTAACTAGTGATTTGCTTCTCTGTCTTCCTTGCTAAAATTCTCAAACGTAATTGAAGACTATAGCACAAAAATGAAACGATTTATTGCGCAGGCTATCGTACAATAGAAGCATTTCATCACCATCACTACTGTAATTGCCATACAACTCATCCGACTTATAGACCTTAAGCATATGACATCACAGAGTAAAAAGTGGTGTCCCGGTTGGAGGTAAGTGCGTGTAATTGCAACTTACACCAACAAATGCAGACAGCTGATTTGTGGACCAATTGTATACGCGCATAATCTACGTCTTGCGCACAGTGTGCTTCATTGTTTTGCTCCAAAATGACGTCACGTGACGGTAATGCATAGGGTCTGTTGGAAGATGCACGAGGGATTGTTGTATGCGCAAAAAGTAGGTGACCAATCACTTTAAGTCAACCAGTGATGCTTGCAAGGCAAACCTCGTATAGGCCTACGCACTTCTACATGTGCATGTGTGTGCATACTCAAAACATACAAAATTTCCAAGTGTTTCTTCAACACGGAGGCCTTAACAAGTCATGATTGTTCTATAATCATATTTTCTAGAGTAATTTTCATGAAGTTAGATTAAAAGGATGACATTTATGTCACGATGTTGTTGCTGTCTTCAGCATGCTTCATCAGGCCCCATTTGTGTCTGTGATGCATAAAGTTTAGAATATTTCCACTATGTTTTGTGTGAGAGATCTTGAATTGTTAGCTTTCTTGCACCCTCCTCCTTGAAACGTGAGTAATAGTCAAGTCCAGATTCTTAAAACTCAAACTAGTACTCATTTGGTATTAAAAACAAAGGCAAACGTTGTAACAAGTCGTAAGAGAATTAAATTTTGAACAAATTTTTATCAAATTTGAGTGATTGATTAGGCCAGGCGTCAATCCAGAAACTTCGGGGAGGGGGTCCCATAATGGGTGAAGGCGCGAAAATTTAGGTAATTTGTGAAAGATTTGTAACGGAAAAAATACATCAATCATTCATCCTTAAAAGCATTTTACACCATCAACTGTAGAAACCTTTTGCTTACACTTCGTTTGAATAATTTAAAATTTCGATTGGAAACCATTTAGTGTTCTCTTGCTCCCTTACAGTAAGTGTTGGCATTATTGTTTGTTCCCCTCCCCTTTGAGATTTTTTTTCAATTAAGATGGCTTAGATGCAAATGGTGTTATATCTTTAGCAAAGTTTTGAACTGTTCATATGTGGAAATTTTTGCTTGATAGCTGAAATGTTCTTATTTTGGGTTGGGTGAAAAGAAAGGGTGTGTGTTCTATGTTGAAGAGGTGAAAACTCCGCCCCCGCCTTGAGAGTTGTTTGTTTATGCAAGATTGCTTAGATGCAAAATTGTGCTATCTTTGGAAAATCTTTGATCTGATGAAATGCTTACAACTCATAATTGAGTGATAGTTTGGCTGTTGCATGGCACCCCTCCAAGCAGGGAGTTGCAAACAGACTACTCCCTACTCCAAGGCTGGTACCATGAGACCGGAATAGGGACCTCTGGGTAGTTGCCGCAAACAATGACAATTCAATGGAAAGTGAGCGAGAAGGGAATAGGAATAATCGAAGGGTCGTGAACTAAGAAGTATGTAAATGTTACCATATATAATATTCACTATCTACCAATAGCGGGTAGGCACGAAGAGCACCGTGAAAATGTTTTGAAAAATGTCCAACGACAATTACATACTTCTGATCTTTCATATCATGCTACAAACCTGACAAATCTTACCATAAGCTACTCATGATGTTGGATTGTTATAATGCCCTCTATATTCCGAGGCTGGAGTTGCACTTCTAAAAAGGAGTTTTGGCCAGAATTACATCCCGTGGTATTGTTGCCCTAATAATGGACACAAGATATAGGTCGCGAACAATGATGGAAAATGACGAATTGATAATAAGCACAGCAATGAGCCTAAAAGCCCCCATGGGAGCGAAAATTTTGATAGTTTGCAAACGATATTTATAGAAGATGATTAAAATAAATCAATCCCTTAGTCTAAAACACACCTCACCCTATCCCCTGCAGAAATCTATAGCTTAAAGACTTTTAGGTCCATTTTTTTAAACTTTTCGGAAATTGATTTGGGCGGGGGGGGCACGCACCCCACACCCCCTGTCGGAGCCAATGCGCACGATATAGCACGTCCCCTTCAGCTGGGGGTCTTTATGCTAGAAGGCCTGTATGGCGAAATAAGCCATTTCATTCAACAAGAATGCAGATTTTTATTTTAACACAAATTTGCAACTGCAGTTCAAATCGCAAGCTGTGCCCCCCCCCCCCCGCGCATATATCATTGTGTTCACCTCCATAGATCTGTAGACTTACACCAGTGCCCAGTCATCCACCTGTTGTCGCCAATTGTGGCCATCCTCCCGTCGTCGATACTTTAATAATGGGTTTCTTAGAGAGATGATTCAACCGGAAGCGTTTCTTCTCTCCTTTTCTTCCTTCATTTTTTCCCGGGGAAGAAGTGGGGCGGGGTCCCCTACCCTCCCTTAATCTGCGCCTGGATAAAGCCCACATAGAATTTGAATACACTCGCCCTTTACGGAAAATCATTACTTTACCTGCAAAAGCTATTAACCCCATCCCCACGAGAATACCTAACCGAATGCCCTAACAGAACGTTCCTGCTGTTTTGAAGGTGCCTTCTTAAATCGGTTCTTGTTTTATTCATTAGAAAATATATCTTGCGTAAAAACATAATATGTGCGCATATTCTAAAGACTGTAGGTAAAAAAAAATCAAAGTTAAAGTTTAAAAGTGCAAACTTGTACTCAGTGCTTGAATTAATGGTCTCGCTCAAAGGAATAGTTGGGTTCATTGGGAATAAATTTAAATTTCTGCCTTCCAAAGGTCAGCTATTAGTCAATTTCTTTTAATATTCAAGACGATTTTCTTTAAACATAAAAGACTTGTTTTATTGATGTAGCTTATCTTTTATCAAATTGAACACCCCAGACTGTACACCAAAATTTTATCGAACTGAATGCAATCTATAAACCTATCGTGTTTGCGTCAAATTTAAGGTACTGTATTCATCTTACCTTTCGTAACCACTTAAAATTTATCTGATCAACGTTACTAGCAAGTAGTAAGCGTCTGAAACGACTAGATGGGCCCAGCAGATATCGTGCGGGTAGCTGGAGTTTAACACATCTGATTCAAAATCTTTCTTTCTCTTCGAAGGAGTGATAAAATCAAAAAGTTAGTCTCGATTTTTGCAAAGTTACCTTCTAACTTAAACTCGTATTTTCTGGAAATGGGTGTTGAGCCTGATCGACGATCGCTATCAATGAGAAACACAGAGTTTCCCTTTCAAATGTCTGTCATACGGATGTGTGTGTGGACGGCTCATCCCACGCACTTTGCAATATTGGCATTACGAGTAGATTCGCCTATCTAACATTAGTATTTATTAATCGAGGCGCTAAGCTCGCCGTTCAGTCTTTTCTCTCGTTTGTCCTAGTGCTTCGTAAATGGAGTCAATTGTCTCGGAAACAGAAGCAAGGCGTGGGTGCAGCGCTGAATCCTCATGAGCGATTTCTTTTATGACCTGTTTGTATTTTCTTGGCAGAAGGAATATCTTTTTGAGCAAAGCAAATAATTGTGCCTTCGGTTAACTCACAATTGGCGACCATTTTTCGTATGAGTTGGTCCACCTTAATTGTTTGAAGTTTACTGTCTACCTCCACGGCGACACCAGGATGTCTACAACTTCCCAATGGATTCTCTTTCTATTTCTCTTCTGCGTTTTTGTTTTACCTCTATCCGGTGAGTCTATTGCCAATACTTCTGTCTCATTTGTTTAACTTGGCTACATCGATTTGTTGCTCTTTTGAGTAAAAAATCTCTTTTTTATGTCAACAACTTGATGGAATACTTGAAAATGCAGATTAAATAATCTCACTACATTCACGGATTCATGGAAAATCATTCGATACAAATTTTTGAAGATGTTCATCTTTTAAGGTAACCTTTAGAAAATGTTAAACTGAATGATTGAGAGTTGACTCCAGTGTTCAAAAACAACTTAATGCTCTCTTTAATAAGGATCTCGATTCTATCATAACTAACTAATTAATAAATGACTATTTAAGCCTAAAGTACTCATGAAACCAGCTCCATCCCAAAAATATAGATGCAGAATGAGGCGACAAAGGTGTCTAAATTTCTAAAAAAAAAAATGAAATGCGAGAAAAGTTAATTTAAATTAGTGCCATTTAAAGTATTCTTCGCTGTTTAAAAACTAAGCTACGTTTTGCAAAGTCCCCTCGACTATCTGGCGAAGAGTCATGGGCGAAACCAAACGTTAATCCCGAAGGAGTTCTGCTCCCCAAGGTGGTTACGTCCCCGAAAGGATAACAAACTTAACTGCCCAACCTCTCGACTCTCAGACCTCTACATCAAGGGTCTGTGATGCATGGTCCCATTCTCCAAAAAAAAGAACAGATACTACACATGATCTTAGCCAAAAGACAGAAAAGCTTGGAAGGTTAACCTGACTTATGCGGAAGTGCAACCAACACAATCTCTTAGCCGTAGGCTGTTGCGATAAATGAGCTGTTTACAAGGAAAGAGCATTGTAAATACTGCCCTCACTTTTTGTAGTTGTACTTGTTTGCTTGACACAATATGTCTCTGTAAATGCTTTAATACACTGACCTACTACTGACTGGCAGTCTCTCTCCTAAGAACATATAAGTTGTACAAACGTCCTCCAAATTGGATGACATTGATAGTAAAATAAGGTTTGAATATAAAGTTTTAGAGTAAATTTTTAATGAAAGAGACCTTGCCTTGCTATGGTAATATTTCGAAGTTTGTGCATATCTTTGGACTTTGGGCTCTTTGGGCTATAATGTTTCGCTATGATTACATACTAAGCAGCTCGTCTTTAAAATGAATCAAAATTAGTTGCCTTATTTTGCTGTTTGTCTAATGACCGAATGGATATTACACTGCTTGTGTTAGATCTTAAGTGTCCACAATATACGACTAAAAGTCTAACAGTGCCACGATATTTTACTGTATCGGTTACTTGTTAGGCAAATCTTCGCACTAAGTCCCTGTTTGGTTTAGTTCTCTTCCAAAATGCTCGTTGATTGCTTCACTTCGACGAACAGAAATGTGTTTGCACATAAGGAGAGAATGCACAAACATATGTCGTGACGTCATCGTTGGTGAGCTCTTCGTCATGCGAAAGACAACATCTGTACGTCAGTATTTTGTTTGGCTTTATGACGCAATCTATCAAATGTGACGTAAGCTCATCTACCTTAAATTTAGCAGATTAGATTCAAAATCTTGTCTTCACTGACAGCAACTTGTTGCTTAGCTTTGAAAGGTCAGCAAATGCTGGTTAACGTTTTCTGTTTTGTAGTAAAAGTTTCCTTCAATCCAAGTGTACTTTAAAAAATCTTAAATTATTTGCTACACCTGTTTCGAAAAGTATTTTAAGAACACTCTCCATTGGCTGTTCAGCAGCGTTTAAAGAACGGTGACGTTTATCTCTAACTAAATCTGTAAAAATGTGAACGCCAATTACGCATGAACTGCAAAGTGTACAGTGTACATGCATGGTCTGTTATTCAGCGAAATACAAAGGCATCCAGATTGATTTCCGGTAAATGTTTTGTTAGTTGTACATGCATATTGTGTCAGAAACATATTTGAATAAATCACCCTAAGGCGCCTTGAGGTAGAAAGAGGTAACGAAATGGGACAGAAAGTCAAAATATTTATTTTCTAATGACATGGAATTTTGGGGGGAATAATTATATCATGGGAAACAACAGATGCCGTTCATGTAAAAACAAACACATTATTTATGCTATAATTGTGTACTGAAATTTGGCCTCAGCTGAGAATCACATTGTTTTGATTTCAAATTGATGTCGTGGTTGTCTAGTTGGGGTCTTTGCACCCTCAAGTCTTTGTTGGCAACAGTCTTTGAGGACTGGACTAGAACAAGGGTCCTCTATTTAACTATTTAACTATTTAAGGAAAACTTAGCGCTATGTAGGGTACTATATATATGAGATTTTCCAAATAAGTTTCTTTTCTGAGAAAATAATGCGGTTTCGGAAATATAAGTTTTAACCAGCATGATCAAAGTTTCAGGGTCAGGTATACTTTCCAATTAAATGGTGTTGTCATGGGCAGTTTATACCATTTGTACATAGACATGACCACAGGCGTCTGCAGCAAATGTCAGAGGGAATACGATTTCCTTTGGAGGCTGCCTCCTTGAAAGGTTTGGTCGACGAAGCTTTCACCATGAGTACTGAGGGGGCATGCCCTGTGTATCTGGGGGCTCTCCCCGAAAATTTGCCTTAAAAAGGTAGCTATTGCGGCTATGATGGATCACTTTAAGGGAAAATCCTTTCTCCTCCATGCGTTATTTGAAACTCCAATGAAAGATTTTGGCTTAAGATTATCGTAAATGAGGACTGACAAAGAAGTTCATTGCACTTTGCAAAGGCTTTGTTGGAGCACTATAGGCGCTCCCCTTGCCAGAGTGCAATACAAGGTACACCTTACTCGTGGGTTCCAGGACAACAGGTCCGGTGCGGTTCGATATCAAATTTGGGGTTTCTACAAAATTGTGGACATCACAAAAGCCTCCACCTGTCGACAATTGGCACTTCCAATGAACAGGTCACAAAGTAATAATTTATCACCTTTTAAATATATCTGAGACTAGTCTGTCGAGTTGATGGAGGACGAGTAGTTGGCGGGTGAGGAGAGCGAATTGCTGGTTTTCGAGGCAATAATTCCACTCAAGCTGCAAGTACTAGTAGGACTACTTCACTCAAGCTGAAGTAAAGAAGTTGATAATACACTTTAGACACCTATCTTTATTATGAAGCGCCCGGAAAATCTTTCAGTCTTTGGATTTCTATATACACGGTAAGGTTTCTCAATTATATGTGCAACGGCCAGGGTGAACCCCATGAACTGTAACTTTTTCGTGACCCTAAGTTAAGGGCTTCATGCCACAAACACAGAAGCGGCAGGGTTCTCTCTCACCGCCTCCCTGTCGGCGATAACGATGCATTGTAAGGAAGTTTAGTTAAAGTGTCAGAAACTTTCTTAGGAGACTCTGAGGACTTTGTATGAGGAATTGCTCCGCTCTCCCTTCCCCTATAGCTACGCCTCAGCTCTGAGCACTAGATGAAGAGGGAGGGCCATTTCGCCCATGTTCGATCAATTTATTTTGAATCATCCTGGGCCTGAGGCGTGGAGTGAGAACTAAACTAACTTAATGCCACTCCGGGTGAATCCATAGTCCGTGTTGAAGATGTTGCAGCTTTCGTTAAGACATGCAGGTCTTCGAGGTATTGACTGACAGGTACAGGGTCGTCGACACCTGGGGCTGGAGAACTGCACCCTAATAATTTTAGTTACAACCTTTTTTTTGTCTTAAACACTTCCAGAGTTACCTCAGAAAATGTCAAAACTATGGAGCTGTATGGTTCCTACCCTAAAATCTTAAGTAACTTCTGACGGCACTGAACTATTATTTAAGAAACGTACTACACCGTTCTTTGGGCCTCGGGATGACAGTCTCTTGTTGTGATATTTTTAGAAAAGTTTTTAAATGAAAAGATAATATATGGTAATACGATCAATATCCCCACGGTCATGGCCGTGACATATACAGAAGGTCACTGCTTCGTCACTGTTATGTTGCAGTAGTCTCACGCCTCCTCTTAAATGCGAATGGGAAGAGAACTTCGCCCTTGTATTTTTGTATACTTATAATAAATTTAAGCGGCTTCGAGCAAGGGTTCAGACGGTTAGGGATTAGGATTGGGCTTTGTCAGTTAGGGGTTGGGTTAGGGTTAAGTCAGCTTACTAGCTAGGCTGAACTGCCCTTGTTGCCAAATAGCCTATGCGGCCGTATAATGACACAGCTGTCTAGGAAATGAGTGCAAATTGCCTACATTCTCGGTTTTGAGGGTGGCGATCTCTTCCCAGAGTCGTGTTATTCTCCACAGAGACTCTGTGCTGGTTGACAGTCACTTCCATCTTCACATGCTATTGGAAAATTACAGTGGTTTGAAGACAATCTGGAATATCCATGATGAATTTCCCCCTTTTCTAATTCTTTCAAAGTGCATTTACCAGTTAAACATTTAAAACGTGTTTATTTGAGTAGCTTTTGTGTTAATAAGAATGATTATTTTAAAGGGCATATACAATGAATCTGAAGTTGAAGCTATCAAAAATGCTTTACCTCTTTTCATAACTACTAGCCAGACGTGCAAAACCTCTTATTTAATAAAACAATAAAACAAACTGAAGGCTTATTAGATTAATCTTAGACAAACAAATGTCGCCCACATAAGTTAGTGTCTGGCAAGTACTTTTTGGTACCCGTCTTATTAATTCAAATAACTTTGACTGCAATTTATCTTTTAAATCCCACGCACTGATCTGTTGAATGTTTTCTTATTATTAATTCTATGTCGATTAATCTGTTCTGCAGAATTCCTGCAATCACATAGGGTAGTGTTTCTTAACCGGTGGGCCACGGAGTGGAGTCTGGTGGGCTGTCTCATCCAATACAGATAAAATTTTAGTATATTATAGGTTGTGTAGTGTCGAAACTTGGTTAAGTTATAAATAAAAGCAGAGTTTCGTTTTTTAATAGATAGTGAAAGGGGGCCATCGGGTCCTTTTTTGATGAGAACAATCAAAAGTGGCCTTAGTTACTAAATGTTGAGAAATTCTGACAAGGATTAAACAATCTTCCATGATCTTCCTGTATAGGACGTTCAGATATGTGATTTCTAAACGTTAACATTTTCCCTTTGAACGGCATCGATATGCTCTGCCCTTTTTTATTGGATTGGTTGTTTTTTTCTTGCGCTTCGATGCGGATGGTCGCGTTATATTGCTTTGCTGTCCAACCTTGAACCAAGTATATGTCAATTATCTCAGTGAATGTTGTCTCGTATCGATTGATCTAACTTCTGTTACATACATTTTTAAGCCGTTTTTTATAACGTCTTCGTTCTTCTTCATTGTTTGTAGTAAAGCATAGCATCTATATACTATCTTTGTTGCTGTTTATTTTGAATAGTAAGAAAGAGCAGGTAGTCCTTGAAAGTAACGTCTCTCATTTCAAAGAATACTAGAGAGGGCGCATGTTTGAAAACATCCTATTTTTTTTTAATTTTGTACAAATCCCTCACCTGGCAATCATTCATTAGCGAAGGCAAAGGGCTAATACTTCACTTGCTGTCGACAAACATATATTACATTATATTCATTGGCGGCAGCATCTTCATACTTTACGAGACCGACTGCATGGCCAAGTGGTTAGAGCACCCGACTTGCAGCCGGAAGGTCTGGGGTTCGACTCCTGGCCGGGTCATACCAAAGACTTTAAAAATGGAACCTATTGCCATTGTGCTTTGATGCTTAGCATAAGCAATGGAGTAGGGAAAACAAGCCAGTGAACCACAACTGGAAAAAAGGCCGTAGCCGGCCCGACTTAAACCATTTGGTTAGAAACTGAGCCGTAAAACCTCATCTGACTCTAATTCTTCATTCTTTACAAACAAACATGCACTTAAAAAACGACAATCGTTCTAGTAGGGAGGGTAAAAGTGATTAAAATACATCGGTTGGTTCCCCAGGTGGCGATCATGGGGGATATGTCCTGTCCAAATATTTCTAGTGGTTGGCATAATATTAAATGTCCCCCAATATTTAGAGGGATGCAGAAAATATTAATTGTTGTCACACACATTTTCGATATGAATAATTGTGATATTAGACTATTAATGGCAGCTGGGGTGAACTTAAGATCAGAAATATGTGATCTGTGTCCTCTAGGATGCACCAAAATCTCTTAGCTTAAAGGGGCTTTGCCCATGATCCGCAACAGGGGATCTATGGCGGTCCCCTGTACCCCTGGCATTAGGCGCAAAGCTTTCACCAAGGCAGATGTCGCCCAATAATTTTAACAGATCACAGTCCCTGGTCGGTTTTTGTATTGTGCTGGCTTTTCTCTTTCATAATTGGCATAATTCCATTTCCTTTTTAAATTAACAAAACTGAAAGCCTTTGTAGTGTCCTCAGTCAACGAGAGTTGTTAAATCCATTTAAAATAAAAATGCTTCTATTATGTAGACTTTAACACGATATGGTGAATTAAAGTGCCCAGTAGCTTTGCAAACGTGATCAAAGTGTATGCTAAAAATTTTGTTTCCTTGAGCCAGATAAGACTGAATCACCCGGAAAGGACACACCCCCTATTTTAAACGATGTAATATGTTAATTGGTACTAGCAATAGCCGGAAGTATGTTAAATACGTAAAAACAAAGATAATACAAAATAATCACACACGTTTTGTCATTGAGCTTTCCATTTGAATATAATAATGAGTAGATGACTTGTCTTAACTATCACACACTATGACCTTAAACATTACTGAGGCATAAATGACCGCAGTGGGGTTAAGATATTTTCAGGGGTGGTACTCCTCTATGATTAAAACCCTGGTGGGGGGATATTTCGCTGAGCTTTAATTAATACCATTTTTAACTAAGACTTTCTTTCATCATTGCTGCTGCAAAATTGTAGGCCTTTTGAGTTGAAAGTATTGCATACAAGCCCAAAATGCTACTCAGTATGTACATCAATAAACCCCATTTCTTCGAGATAAATGGGTCATTCAGATATTCAGCTGATAAAGGTTAAACACAACAAAGGGGAAATTTGCCTTTTCATATGCGTAAGTCGTGTGTGTAGAAAAATACTTAACAAGAACCCTCCTAGAGACGATGACCTGGAGGTTGAGTTCTGTTGGTACAAATTCTGGGGTTCAGTGTTCCTTGAATAAATTATTGTCCCAGTTGGATACATATGGATCTTGATGACGATTCCTCAAAAAGACCACTTATGTTTTTGATACTTAGCAACCATATATGTGAGGGATCCTACTGAACATTGTACATCACATTTGACTTGATTATACTTTAAATTTCAGTTCAGGCTGGTGAAGTGTATTTTAATCTTGGATTTATAGCCCACACTTTGACCAGGCTGGTATGGGCATCGAATCCAGAGTCTTCCACCTATCACCCGCCTCTACACCTCGGTTGCCGTTCTGCCGGTTGCAGATTGCCGGTTGCTGGTACAGACCGAACTGCTGAATTAAAATGCTCCCTGATACATTATACAACCATATAGTATCACATGGTATGTACTGTATGATGGACACAAGCAAACCGCCCACCAATTTTTCTTTAACAACAATTTCAAAGCAGAGTTCTTTTCTTGCACACAAGGCTGTGCCGTTGGATCCCCAGTATTTTTCAATGTTTGTGTACTATTCTAGGCAATGCTAAACAAGGAAGACATTGAAAACACCTACATTTTCTCAATCGAAAGTTTCGTCCAACTAGTACACATGCATTTTGTATAGTACTGGAGTCGAAGAGACTTCCTATTTGTGCACGGTGAGCACCCGAGCGATTAAGGTCTTAGGCGAGGTGGCTCATTTGTACCTAGGGCATGTCGATGGGCAGAGATAGTCTTACAGTTTATTAGCCAAGCTCACGCTTAGGCCTATTTATCATATGGAATATCTTATCATAGTTAAAACAGTGATTTATGTGACAAAACGTTGTTTTTACCAATAAATTAGAAAAGTAAAGTAGTCCGCAAAGATCACACGAACAGCTCATGAGTTTGACAAAGAAGGTCAGGTGCCACGGGCACTTCACGTGCACCACCAACAACTCTCCGACCAAATATTTTTTTGGAAACCTAATGGTCCGATGAATACGAAACCAAGTGATAACAGTCAATATTTGGGGTCTCACTCATTCAAAATAACTGCCAAAAGAAAGATGGTGGCAAAACTTAGGAATATTCTGTACAAAATAAAAATAGAGAAAATAATCTTTCAAATATTTTTAACACATCTACCCATAAAATTTGTTCGTATTTTATGAAAAAGTTCCAAATTTAATTTTGGCGGGAGTTAAACCAAGAGGTTAACCAAGATGGCTAAAAAATAAACGGCAGTCAAAATGAATGAAATATTTTGAAAAATTGTGTAAAAACATTGCAAAACTCCCATTCATAATGATGTAACTTTATGTTTTATAATCAAATCTGGATTTTAAAATCCTTGGCACAAGAGCAAATATTCCCCACAGAAATAAAAAATAATTAAAAATTATTCCAAAAATCGGAGAAAACAATCATTGAAATATATTTCAATCACGAACGTTTAAAGATTTTACATAAAAAATAAAGTATGATTGTTGATATTTTAAGCAAGACCCCGACCTAACCATGGTGGCGTAACAAACAATGTAAACAACAAAATGGTCGTCAATTTAATAAGCATAATATATAAAAATAATAAGAAAAGTAATCATGAGAACACTGTTGACGCAGTTGCCCTTCATATATGGCCATGTTTTATTACAAATAACCAAATATTATATACAAAATATTTTTGGAGTAATTTTCAGGTCAACCAAGATGGCAGAAAGAGCAAAATGACCACCAATGCAATAATTATGTCACTAATTATAATAAGAAAAATAATCATCAAAAATACTTTTGATCAAGCTAAACCGAGGATCTGTCCAAATTCCGTTATAAATTTTGAAAACTTATTTTTCCGGACATTCCTTCAAATATGTCCTGAAAAAATTGTGATTATTTTGGCAAAAAATATGGACAGATATTACGGGGCAACTGTATCAAACATATTTTCAAGACTATTTTTCTCATTATTTTAATGTATTATAATCACTATATGACAGTCATTTTGATATATCCGCCATCTTGATTGACCTGCATCCGGGAAAAAGTGTCTAGAAAATACGATTTAAATATTCATAACAGAACATGGACAGATTTTAAGTTTAAACGTGTTAAAAATATTTTTATGGATTATTTTCCTTATTATTACAACATATTGTAATTTTAACATTAGAGGCCAGTTTGCATTTTTCTCCATCTTGGTTGATTCCAACAAATATGTTCTGGAAGATCAGTTTTGATTATTTGACCTTAAAATACGGCTCGATATTAGGAGCTACTGTCTCAAACATATTTTCATGAACACTTTTCTCATTATTTCAATATATTACAGTCATGATATGGGCGGCCATTTTGTAATTTACTACCATGATTGGCCTTGATCCTGAAAAAAAATGTCTAAAAACATGCGCTTTGGATATTTATAACAGAGTATGGACAGATGATAGGTTAAACTTTGTCAAAAGTATTTTTAATGATTATTATCCTTCTTATTATTTTTATAATGTATTGACATAGTTATTGCATTGGCGGCCATTTTGCTCTTTGAGCCATCTTCGTTGACCTGATTTCCAAAAGAAAATATTTTGTAGCATACGTGTAGGTTATTTATAATAAAATATGGCTAGACATTAAGGATGACTGTGTCAAAAGTATTTTAATGATAATGTTACCCATTATTTTTAAATATTATGATTGATATATTGGGGACCATTTTGTTGTTTCCACCACCTTGGTTAGAGTGGGTCTTGCATAAAGTATAAACAATCATGGTTTAATTTTTGTTTATGTACAATCTTTTAACAAGATATTAAGGATTTTTGATTGAACTATATTTTTAATGATTATTTTCTCTGATTTTTTCTGGATTATTTTTAATTATGTTTTATTTTTGTCGGGAACTTTTGTTGTTTTGTTTTTATTTCTTCTGTGCTTCTGCCATATTGGCTCACATTTGCTGTTGTGCCAAGGATGTTTACATCCAGCTTTGATTAAGAAACATAAAATTACATCATAATGAATGGAGACTGTAGAATTTCGCAATGTTTTTGCATAATTTGAAAATATTTTATTCATTCTGGCGACCGTTTTATTTTTCTTCTTGGTTATCCTGAACCTCGCCAAAAAGTTTTCTTTATAAAATATGAACAAATTTTAGGGGTAGATGCTTTAAAAATATTTTTAAAGATTATATTCTTTGTACGGATATTTTTAATGAAATGATTATACATAATAAGAGGATAAGGGATTATTTCCGTTTGTGGATAAATTGTTAAATTTAGCAATTACGCTAATGATGCTGTAATTATAACCGATGGCACTAATTGTTCGTTATTAATGTATTGAACACTTTTTTCAAAAGGCTTAGGGTTAAGAGTTAATTTTACTAAATCTCATCTGTTTGCCTGTGAACCATTTTACAATAGTACACCAAATTATTTCCTCAAATATTCTTTTATATGTACTGAAGAGTCTATCACTTATCTGGAAATATCTTTCACCCATCATGATCAGGATTTCTTTAGACTTAACTATTTGCCTTTACTCTCTAGAATTAAAGCGTCGTTGAACACTTCGGTGCCAAGAGATTTGACACCGATTGGAAAGATTTTAGTAATGAAAACGTTCTCTTTATCTTAGTTATTTGTTTGTTGTTCTCCCAAATCCCCCATTTACCTTTCTTCATGAACTGGAGAGCCTTTTAAATAAATTTATTTGGTCAAATGAACCTGATAAGGTAAAACGTTCTGTTCTTATAAGTGCAAAACGTAAAAGTGGTTTGGGAAAGGTAGACTAACCTTCTTTTGCTTGTAGTCTAAAATGTAAATGGGTAAAAAATTATTATCAAGAAGGTTTTGTTTCTTGGAAAGTTTTGTTCGATAATGAGTTTAAAAAGTATAGGGAGGAATTTCTTTTCGAATGCAACTTTTCTAAAGAAGAAGACGTTATTATTGAAAACAGGTTAATTTATGATGTCTGCTGTGCTTGGTCTTGTTCGCTCCCCGAATATGTATGCCAATCAATATATTTTGAATAAATCATATATTCAAATTGATGACAAATGTATCCCTTCTGAACCACTCATGGGTGCCCAGGCTTTCAAAGGAAATGATTTTTTTAATGAGGGAGGTAAAGTGCTTAATTATAACGTTTTTCGTCACAATTGTAATGTTACTGGGTTCTTTCCTTTAACATAAACTATGGTATAATGTCTGCCATCCCGAGAGAGTGGAGATCAAGTTTACTTCCTACTAATGAAATCAAGCATAACGTAATGCGTTCAACAATATTTATTTCACATGCACGTGGCAACAAAGTCGTGTACAATGATTTTGTCAAGCAAAAGGCGTCAATCCTACTGCGAATCCAAAATGGGAGTCTTATAGCAATATTACGTATTTTGGGCAGATATTTTCACCATCCCTTTCAAAGCGGTGAGAGACACCAAGATTCAACTCTTTCAATTTCGTTATATTCAAAAAATTTTAGGTTGCAACAATTTCATTTTTTAAAATTAGGAAGAAAGTTTCTCCTGCTCGTAACTTTTTAAAAAATGCCCACGAAACCTTAGACCATTTGTTGTGGTCCTGCAATATTATCACTTTTTTGAAAAATATTATATTCAAGTGTTTAAAAAGCAATCTTGCCTTTTGCCACGCCGGTTTAGTTGGTGAAAATAGCCAATTCCTTTTACTTTAAATTTCTCTTTTTACTGGACTTGAAATATTATATCTTGCAAAAGGAAAACGAGGAGGCAAGAATGTGTAAAAGAATATTTCCTTTAATCTGTAGCTATTGTACATATGTAAGTGTTATGATGCATAAGTTTTAAAAATTGAGCTTACGTCGAAAAAATATTTTCTTTTCTATTATTATTCAATACAAAATGTTCATTTTTGAGGCCAGTTTTGTTTGGTAGCCATTTTGAATGAGTGAGACCCAAAATATTTACTGTTATCACTTGATTTGATTTGTGCTCAGAGGACCATAAGGTTTCCAAAAAATATTGGGTCGGAGAGTTATGGGGTGCACGTGGAGTTCCTCTGGCCCATGGCCTACAGGCGATGGTCTTCGTTGTAGACAATATCCGTTTATTCTAGTAGCCCACATTTCATTATCTTAGGAGAGCCCATGATGACATCTTCGGTACGATTGTTTGCATCCAGCATTGACTATATAAATATACACCATTGCAGAGTCAGAACCTTACAGAAATATCAGGCAGGCCAGATCGGAGGGGCAGGCAAAATGACCAATTAGCATAGCAACAAATTTTGATGGCCTTATCTTTTATAGAACACTAACTACAAATATATAGGCTAATTACTCTTTGAGATAGTGTGATATCAGAAGTACCTTCCGTCCCCACACAAGCACACACTTGTATATAGGCCCACCTGAAGTGGGCCTATATACCTGCTCCACGCGCCTCGGGAAATTAGACTGTTCTAAAAATTATGGCAAAATTGTTATATTTGTGGTTATCTATTTGTGTTCATTTACTGCCTTTCGAAGATAATTGCTCCATTCTGATGTCAACAATTCTGTAGATACCCCCACAACATCCGGAGGCTTTGCACATTGTTTTCTTAATAGGCTGTTTTCACTAGACCCAATTCAATGGCGTGATTATGTTCCCCTCTTAGTATTTCCCAAACTGAGACATGAATGTTTCTTAAACTCTCATGCCATAAATATAGGTCTAGATCTTTGTGACATGTAGTGCCTATGCATGCCATTCAGTTAATAATGATTATTACCGACCTTCAGTTTGACATTCAGAACTCCCCCTCTCTTATTATGTTCCACACTCAGACGTCACATATTAATCCTAGTTTTAGAGATTATCACTTGAGGACAGTCGAAAGAAAACAACGTAAAAATCTTTAATGGCACTGTACACCTTTTCGTACATGATCAAAAACGATCTTCTGCAAAAGAAAATGCGTTCATTGGTTAAGGGACAAAAGCCCATAATAACCTTGACGATAACTTGTTTCCACTTGACCTTAAAATTCAAGCTACGGTATTTTATTGTGAAGAATCATGAAAGGGACTCTCGAAGAATCACAAGAAAATCTTTTGATAAGGGTTGAATTGTAAGCACGACGGTTACCTAATTTATGTTATGACTGGAATGATTGCGACTGCAAAGCGTCAAGATTGAAGGGCACATTCCAATATGTCCGTCAGTGGAATAGTAAGGGGGAGGGGGAAGGAACAATTCACCCAGGGTACCAGCACGGAGGGAGCGCCAGGCCTTACCTAATAATTCCGCTCTCTCAAATTTACTAAATCATGATAAAGATTTCGAAAGGTATTTATCAGTTCATAACTTTGCCAAAGACGGACCCAGTTTATATTTTATCCTCTTTATACAAACAAAGCTTTCTCCAAAGGGAAGGGAAGTTAGCCCTCCCTTTAGCACAGGCTGACAACTAAGTTTTCATATGTTAGTTGGAATCCTCTGACAAGTTATGGAACTCATGGACTTATGGCAAATAACTATATTTTACTAATGCACAAAGATGCACGTGGTTAAGGATCACACCATTCCAAAACGGCTTAATTAAAGGTGTTAGAAATTTTCTTTAATACGTCTGTTCGATTAGAAGAATAGATCATTCCTTCTATATTTATGAATAGAAACTTCACGCCTTCATGATTTAGTTAAAGGTTACGTGCGCCTAGTGTCAGCTACAAATGCTCCCTATAGACTTTACTAGAAAGTCTTTGGGGTCCATGAGTGATGCTTACAGCTTCTGCTGCTTGGAACGTGACCAGCTTCTCTCTTCAGTTGACATCTTACATCGTCCACAAGATTTATGAGAAACAAAACACACTGCATATTTATTTAAAAATGATAACCTTAAGTGTTTTATTTGTAGCAAGTGACATTTAAAAACGTGGTCTTGAGACCTACACATTTTTTGCCCCCTTGAAAAGATCTATCTGTCATTGTAATTAGAATCATTTTAGCTGTCTTTAGTTTTTAAGAGGTCCACATGGAATAATGCTGAGCAGATATTGCGCATTAAGGTTTGTTATTTCGTGTAAAGGTGAAATATATAAACTGATGGAATCCCCCAAAGTTCTGTTAATATGATGATAAAGGAAGATGTTCCCCCATGCACACTGATTATTCACTCCTCGATATATTTACGCAAGTCATTCAAAACAGTTTCAGGTGTTTACACAAAAGAGGCATGATTCATACTGAAATTTTTTATCAGTGTTGCTAAGGTACAATCCTTGCTTTCCCCAAACGTACAGTGTACTATTTTCTGCTCTCACACACCTCATTGCAACAGTGTTCCATCAGTTGTCTCAACGTCGTCCTTTAGATTTATATGGTTCCATCATCAGTGCTTCCACACTCTAAATTCATTTTTCCTGAAATAGAAACCAAAAGTTCCTGAAACCGGCTGGGTATTTTCTGAAATTTTCAACAACGCTTCTTTTATGTTACTTTAATTGTAAAACTTTCAACGAAAAGCTGCTTTACCCAGGAATATAAACTCGATACAAAGTTAATTAATATGAAATAGAAGATCAGAGGAAAATATTCTCTCGAATTTCAAGATAAGGAGTTTTTCCTGCAATTTGCAGATTTCCCGAAATTTCCTGAAATTATCCCCCTTTCCGAATATTTCCCCAAAAGCATACAGATTTCCCGAATTTCGAGAAGAGTGGAAACACTGTTCATCATTGTGCTCAAACTACATAGAGATCTTTCCACATCTGTTGGTAACGAATGTTGTCCACATCACATTTTCAGTTTTCTTTTAAAAAAATTATAGCAAGTAGGTCAATTTTTTGCTTCTTAGTTCAAGGAAGGGTTTAAGCAAAAAATTAATTTTCATATGTGAAAAAGGAACTAAATCTATGTAATTTAGTGAAACTTTTATTCAAATCAGACGTGTAGTAGTCGAGTTATCAGGAAATGAAGTTACTAAATTTGTGACCCAAAGTAAGCTTGAGGCACGCAGGGGTTATATCACTTCCTCACATTGATGAGAAATGCTCTGTTTCCTTTGTTTTGTTCAGTAAGTTGTGCTGACCTTGAAGTTAGTAGGGATAGGACCTCCCCATGTGGAATGTAAAGTTTGTAAAATTGTTATGCCTCTCATGCAATCACATTCGGATAACATGTGATTGTGGAGGAGAAAATTGGTTGTAAAGTTTAAAGAAAAACAAAAGACTGGCCATTAATGTGAGGCTATGACGTCACACGTGCTTCCTTCAAGTTTACTTTGCATTGAAATGTGACAACTTTAACTGCTAATATCCTGATAACCACACATCGGATTTCAATGCAAATTTCACCAAAATGCTTAGAGTAAGTACCCCTCTACCAAAAAAAAAAAACTTGATTGAGATTAGACTCTTTTACTAAAATAACACAGATCTCCGAAGGTCCAGTTCTCGTAGACTTTCACAAAATATTTTACAACATGTCATGGCTTGCAACGAGTTATGCATTGGTGTCAAAACGTAGCGAACGGGAAAATATGCCCCACTACTTCTAGAAGAAGGGGATATCATTTCGTCTGTACCCCCACTTCTTTAAAACCCCTAAGAAAAATTGTAGGCATTTGTTTAATTTCATCGCTTACAGTAGGTGGATCAATGATATCTAACTCGAAGATGATAGAAATAGCCATTAAATGGATTACAATAGTTAGAAGATGTCTCAAATTACACCAAGATCATCTGAAATAGAAAGTTTTCGCGGGCCCAGGATCTTACTCTCGATTTTCGCTTGAATTAGTTTTAGTCAAAGTTATGCCCCAACACTTTTGAAAAGCTATTGAAACTCTTGGTTACGAGGCAGTAAGTAGTTCAGTCCAGTAAACTATACTCCTTGTGTTGCAGCAAAGAGGCAAACAAATACGGTTTGCTTTGAAAATTTAATATGGATATAGGTTGAGAAGTGTGAAGTGACTCCAGAGAGATGCACTTTGGAAGGAGACTGAACGAACAATTTAATTTATGCTGAAACCTAAAGAGTCACTAAATGAGCCACTAAATTACGAAAAGGTTACCACTGATAAGCTTTTTTATTTCACTTTCATAGAATCTTCTTCTTTATTCTTTGGCTCCAGCTTGAAACCAACAACAGTGGAGTCGCTATACTTTTCGAGATGCGGGGTGGGGGTGGTAGGGGACTGGGGGCACACCGCCATGAAGGACAGAGCGTCTCTGGAGGCTTCATAGTAACGCAAAGCGCTCCTCTGCAAGTTTTGGGGTCCAGAGGCCCACCACACATCCCTTTGTGGGGTCTAGGAACAACGCTCCTTTGGGTGTTCAGGTGGCTAAACCCCCCTAAAAAGCTCTGGGCTGTTTACAAAATTGTGATCTTTAGAATGAAGCATTTAACCATCTCCAGTTATGGCACTTCTCACATTACAGCATCGACGATGCATCTTACAATCACGACTCCCTGATATCTCCAGCATCAAAAGATCTGTTTGCTACATACAGTGATGTAATTGACAGATTTCACGAATGACAAAGCAACACAAGAACGTTAATACGGAAAACAGGTTAACGCTCTCGAAGATTCTAAATACTATTTATATGATATTGTTTACTTGAATACATCTTCTTATAAATATAACACAAGGCTTCACTTTTCTATTCCCTTAAGTCTTCAAAATCTCTAGGCGTGGGTGTAAACATAAACAGTTTGTTAACAGATGGCGCCACTATGTAACTTTTAAAATATATTTACAGTTACATAAGAGCAGTAAAACTTTCAACAACTAGGGTTTTTTCGGTAAATTTTACTTTCATCGGGGAGATTTCTTTTAAGAGGTGACAAGGATTTTGTAAATGGTTTCGACAACTACTTTGTTCTAGGCAGTCCATCGTTGTTAATGCATGAGGCAGGCACCTACGAAACTAGATTGCTGCATATTAGAGAAGAAAGCTTCCAAACTTTCTGAAAAGTATTTAAAGTGTATGAGGTTCAGAGATCAATCTGTTCGAATCATACTTTGCCTATGATACGAATGATATCTGTTGTAATCTTTAATGGATTTTTGTGGCATACTTGTTTTTTATCTTTATCATTAAACTGAAATGAGTGTGCTCAGCAGGAAAGCTTTCCGATTTTGTTTATAGTGTGAAACGGTTCCAGGACGACTCCGCCTGGACGATCCCTCGAAAAATACCCCAAGGAAGACAACCCGCCACTCTGCAAGACAATTCTCCGACTGGGGAGTTGTCATGGTGGCAATTGACATGGTGGGTAATTATCCAGTTGAAGGAGATGTCCAGGTGGAAACGGTCCACTGGAGTGGTCAGGTCAGTTGGTCACGGTGGGAAACAAAAATTTATCAATGTTGTAACATTCATAATGATGTTCGATCATTTAATATTAGAAACAGTAATATTTCGGCAAGATTAAAAGCATTAACAATCCTTCACTAGATAAGCCTATATGATATCCCATTTTCTTTTAAACAATAGGTTTATTTGATTTGTAACACTAAACAGGTGTAGGAAAAAAAAGAAAGAAATGAATAAAAAATTGCCACAACTTCTTAAAATCTCCACTCATAAAAATGTTCTAGTATAAATGAACGTAAATTTCCTTTATCTATAACTGCCTTAAAAATCCAAACAATTTTAGCAAAGTTGTTTCCTGATGTTTTGCACTTCTCCACGATTGATAATTAGTTACAAAAAATTTGCTGGGTTTGATACGTTATCGCAAGTTTCATTGATTGCAATGACAAAACTTGTCGTAGCTATAGATCTTATGCATATGACGTCAAATTGGAGGCAAGTGCGTTTCATTGCAACTTACACCAACAAATGCAGACAGCTGATTTGTTGACCGATCGCATACTCCCGTAAGTCTAATACGCCCGCGTATGGATGTCTACGTCCAGCGTACAATGTGCTTTATTGTTTTGCCTCCAAAATGACGTTCCGTGATGTCAGTGCATAAGTTCTGTGGGTGTGGGTCGGTCATGCAGGTCTTTCTCCGTTACCCTAGCGACTTTTGAATGGAAACAACTGACTACAGTTTGACCATGTGGAAACACACTCGCGCAATACATTGTTTTCACTCCAACAAATTGTTGTCGTGCGGAAGTGACGTGTCACCGACCGACCCCATACTAATAGTGATGATGCTGTGTTGTCGCTGTCATCGTTATTCTCATTGTTCAGTGCAATTTAATTTTTCCTCAAGCTTTACCCCTTGGTTCTTCTTTGTAGTACGGATACTTCACATTGTTAACATAACTCTTCCTTCTGTATAGGCCTAGACTTATACACTGACGTCACTCGACGTAATTTTGGAGGAAAAACAATGAATCACATGACACGCACGAAGGAGTCTTCGCACGTGCATGTCATACACTTACGCTCGTATCCGACTGGTTGACAAATCAGCTGTCTGTATTTGTTGATGTAACTTGCAAAGGTATGTGCTTGCCTCCAAACGAGGGAGCACTTTCTGCTCTGTGACTTCATATGCATAAGGTCTATACTGACAACTTCTAATTGGTAATTTTTATGCTGAGTCGTACCTGACCGTTAAATGTATTGGCGTAAGGGGATATTGAAAGATATTTCACCTGGCGAGCTGGCAGTTGTTTTCCCAGACGTTTCCCTACCAGGCAGTCAATCACGATATGAATTTTGCCCTGAAAAGGGAATTATTAGCCCTAAGGCCAACAAATTTGCTGGAGCGGGGGAGGGGGGGGGTCTCCTGACCAGACTCCAGATTCATTCGCCTATGTGCCGATGGACACATGACGAAAGTGGTGTAATAACAACGCGCGACCTGTTCCGTGCAAGGTTCTTAAAGCGTAGGCGTAGGAAGCTGTTCTCGAATGCTCACCGTCCTGGGTGAGGGGTTTTAGAGAAGGGGTGAACATTTGAGGGGCCTTGGATGCAATTTTGTGCAATATTTGAACAAATTTTACGGAAAATTAGTGCAAACGTTTTACATTTATTACAGAGGGAATAAAGAAGGGGTTTTCGTATTCTCATAGCTTCACCACATTTTTGACTGGGGGCTTCATCCCCCCATGCAGCCCTCTCCCCTTGATTCCTCTTCCTACGCCCTTGTCTTATAGATAGCAAAAGGAAAGTTCTATCGGTGTAATGGTCGATGCTCGTAGTAATACTTCTTGTTCTTTAAACCTTGGGGTCAGTGCCATCAATATTAAGTGTTATCAGGACTAAATCAGAAGCAATTTGGCATGATATTTATTTCCAACGTATTTTTAGGTACTAAACAAGCACAGAAATAAAATTTTACGTAAACTGAGGTTAATCACCTTTTACGTAGTGCTGACTGTGCGTCGTTAGCTCACAATAACAATATTTCACTTTACTTAATGACTCATTTGACGTTATCAATGAATAGCTGTTTCCTCGTCTATGATACGTTATCTTCTGCCTTTGAAGGCTATTTACTCCCGTACTTGTGTTTTCTACGGAGTCTTGATTAACATTAATAGGTGCTATCAGGGAGACGAAGGGAACGTGTATTTTTATGCATTCATGAAGTACTTCTTGTTGGGCAAAATGGACATATGGAAGATTTTCAAGTAAAAGTTGTCAGTAAATTTGTCATAAAAGTGACGGCATTGTATTAATGCCATTGTATATCCTCAGGGCTACCAAATACTTTGAAAAGAGAAACACCAAACACAGGACGGATAGTTTGATAAACAACACAAATAACATAGTACAAAAATGTTTACATCTTTGTAATCAACTGCGTACGGCACTATTTAGAGGAAAAGGGAAGCTAAATAGAGAAATTTGATTATCATCAGCAATAGTATAAAAGAAAAACAACCATTAATCGATTTCCGTCATTTACAGTTTCAATAACAACAGTTTTACGTAGATAACGTCGGATTAACCCAAACAAGTGTTACTCTTCTTGCATTGATCAAGTAGTGTGCATTTTAGGACTGGAAAAACCTTTTAATTAGAGGCGTAGGCTATTAGACAGATATTAGGTTAGGTAGTATGAAGTTTCGTTAAATAAGTAGCCTAGATTGCCCAGGTCTTTATGTCAAAAGTTTGCCCAACTGGGATTATTGCAATTTAAAAAAATGACTAAATACCAATGGAGATCGTTAGGAGTTATTTTAAAATTACAATGGAATTAAGCTTTTTTGTTTAAATTTTGGGCCACAAGACCAAAGCATTTTCTTCGACTCTGGTCAAGCCTTGACCTTATTTGAATTAGGATAGTAAAATGTGTAAGCGTTTGCTTATCACAACTTCAGTAGCTTTATCGTTGTCCTAACTCCACCTATAAAGGTTTTAGAAGACTTAAATAAAGTAGTATTTATTTCATTCCGTCAGGCAGTTTCGATAGAGCTAAACGTGTCACCATTTTTAGTCCATTCTACGAGGATGACCTTAACGTTCCCCATGTTGCTAAATTCATTATAAGCCTGAAGTGTACGTGGGTGCATCATTTCTGGACAGAAGCGTTTGGTAACTAGAAATTATTATTGACCATCGTCTTCTAAATCATGATAAAGGTTCCTTTATAAATAAAATTGTATGGGCAATCATTTTAATAAATGTACAGTGTGTGTCTTCAAGCATAAGATAACAGTTCACCACCGTACAGCGAAACACATGGCACATTATATATAATGTGCCATGTGTTTCGCTGTACGGTGGTGAGCTGTATACAGCGTGTTAATGAGCACAAATGCTGGCATGATCCGCGTGTACAGTTTTTGTGGAAAATGGTGCACACAACTTGCGGATGTGTCGAGTCTACAAATTAAGCTTAGGACAAAAGACTTTACAAAATTACTCATTACCTCAAAAACTGCGGGATAAACTTCCAAACATAGCACGACTATTTTGCTGTATTAACGACAAAGTTTCTAAATATGACATTATTTCTTTCGGAATCAGCGAAATATCCAGGTTGTTGTAAACGTTTATCTTCGTTGAACGTACACGGTAGGACTTTCCACAAGTTTTTTTTTTTTCAATAACCCTCATTTTCGCTTGAAGGGGCCCACCTGGACGTTATCCAATGCAAAAGTATAAGCATTGCACCCCAGTAGAGTAGTCATTCAGAAAAGACACCAGGTCGATTGGTTAAATTTGCTGAAATCCTGAAGTACTATTACATCAGATTGATGAGAAGTGGCGATCTCCGGCTTTGCAATATATTTTCGATTAATGGCCATGGCCTAACAATTCTTCTTCTTTCTTAAATGAAGAAACAAAGAAATTTTTCGAATTCCTAAAAGTAATTCTTCGAATTACTTTTTGAATCGGTCACAAAGTCGTCTCCACAATTCAGTGACAGTTACAGTTTGTTTGTTTGTAATTTTGTTTGATTTTTGTTCCAAAACACACAGGTTTATATAAGTAATTGTCATTTTGGGGGAGGGGGTTATAACTGGGGGGATGTAAAGTTTGCCAACAAACTTACGGTCCTATGAGTCCCAAAACTACAGATAATTACTGGATAGATATAAAAAATAACTTTGTATACTTACTTTAGAAGTTGCATGGACTTAGAGACTTTTTATAGTCTTATGTTTTTATTTGCAAGTGCCAGGGACAGCTACACGACGCCAACGTGATTTTCCATAAATTAAAATTGTTCTTCAATATAATTCAATATAATTCAAGGAAAATTAAGAAAAGAAGCAGTTACCGTGTTCTAAAAGACACATTCAATGAATCATGTTATGGTAATTTTCTGTAAAGTCGATCCTTTTCTTAAGACTGGCCAGTACTTGAAAAAAATCTTTCTTTGATACTTTTCACCACATCCCTTATGTTTCTTGTACATATGTAATCATATTCAGCAACTGCGTTTGATGACTTTAACGACTATTGCAACAAACGTTGGTCATTGTTTAGTAAACATCATCGTAAATGCAAAAACCATAGAGGTGAATAAAGTTTTTATCTAGAGTAATTCCACTTATTTGTCCATAGGAACTGGTGATCAAATTGTGAAGAAACAGACAGCTTTCCGATGTTTTGTTTGGCTAACTTAAGTAAAAGGAATACATAGATACCACGAACAAAAGATAGTCCTGTGTCATTTTATGTCAGCAAGTGCTTAAGTTAAAGTACATTTTCAAGTTTTAAGCTTCAAGTTTATTTCTAATTTCCACACAAGACGAATTTTGTTCATCATGTTAATAATATTATGCATGCAAGTAAACAGAAAGTATAACAATGCACAGAAAATCAACATATCAAAAGATGGAAGAAGAGGAATCAGAAAAAGTTTAAACTTTTCCCTGAAATATAAGAACGTAACAAAACAAGAATCTGAAAGTGTTCAGGACAAAAGAAAGAGTTAGAAAAGAAATAAAAAAGAAAAGGAAGGCTTTGTATTAGTTAACTATGTTTGCTACTCAGAAGAAAATGTTTTAACCTGCTTTTGAGAACGATAAGTAAAGGAGAACGTTTAATGTAAGGACTAAAAGTTCCACAAATGAACACCTGTGCCTCGTATTTGAGAAGAGTTTAGACTTGTTCGAGAGTGAGGAGGGTGAAGGAATTCCAAGTGTAATTAAGTGTGATAGCTAGTGTTGTAACTGTAAAAGTCGTCGAAAGCTGAAGGACGAAGTAATGGTGAAATTTTTAAAGGAAAAACCTAGCTGATACTTTTACAAATCGTACAATGTGAGTGTTTTAAGTGTATGAATAAAGGAACAGTGTGTGATCTATAATTTACATGATTTATATTGCGGATAACGCCCTTTGAACCTTAAATAAATTATTTGATAGGGAGGTAAGAAAATTACCCCAAACAAGAAGACTGTAGTTAGAATGAGGAAACACAATAGCATAATAAAAGGTAAAAGTGCATCCCTGGGCGGAAATTCCTTTATCCTTTTGGTTACACCAAAAGATTTAGAAACCTTTTTGCTAACCTCAGAGATATGTTTCTTACGATTTAGATTTTCATCTACAGTGATTCCTACAAATTTTGTATGAGATAAAGTAGCAGCAAGATGACCATCGAGTACAAAAGCAGAATTTACTCAAAAGAATTTGATGTTCAATGGTGTCAAAAACCTTAGATCAATAAAAAATACGTACCATCTGTAGTAGGTCTATTATCTAAACCTTTGGCAATTCTATCACTGAGGCTTAAAGCTGCCGTATAATAAATAATCGTTGAGAAATCCATACTGGTGTTCAAATAGAACTTTATGTTTTACAATGAACCTATAGGGTCTATCATACACAAGACGTTCAAAAATTTTGAAATGAAAGGCAAACTAGAGATTGGTCTGTAATTAGTGAAACGTTTCTGGTTTCAAGACGTGAAAATTGGCACTATCTTAGCGATATTCAGTTCAGACGGGAATACTCCATAAGAAAGACATATTGATAATATGAGTAAGTGGAGTTAGTATTGTATCAACTACACTTCTAAGAATGTCATTCGATACATTATCATGACCAGGGCTCTTGCCGTTTTTTAGTCTGGAAATAGAAAGTTTAACCTCATCAGTGTTTGTGGGAAAACATAAAAGAATCTAGAACATGAGATTTAATATAACTTAGGGGTGGAAACTTACCCGCAGGAAGTTTATGAGCCAAATCTGTTGCAACAGAGGAAAAGTGCTAATTAAAATTATTTGCAATTTCGTCCCTATTCAAAATTAAACCATTTCCACAAACCAAAGTCTTATTAAAGTCAATATTATGCTTCTTATGAAGAATTTTGTTAATGACTTTCCAAAGCTTAGTAGAGGTATCCTTGTGGTCTTCAATTAAGTTACTGAAATACGTTTTCTTTTCCAAGTTTATTGCAGTTGTGAGAATAGTTTTGTAGTTTGGGTACTTAATTTTGCTAATCGACGTAAGGATTTGGATGTACCTTGAATATAGTTTGTTTTATGTCTAATTGATTTCAAAATTCCAAAAGTTATCCACGGGGATTTTTTGTACTTGATCTTTTAATGGAACTTGTTTGAGGACAACACTTATTGAAGTCATCAACAAAATTGTGGAAAAATTCCTTTAAGCAGAATCGGCAGTCTGATCATTTGTAACGAATGACCAATCGATATTACTTGGTTCGCTTTTCATATAGTTGATGTGTCTTCTTCAAGTTTTTGTCCTTATAGATAGTTTGACTACTTAAAGTGTGTATCTTACTCAATATCAAACAAAAATAGGATACTGATGAGAAATAAAAGTCAGCTTTAAGGAAGACATTCTTGTGTTCGTGATTTAAAGTTACTCATGCAATCAAGAATATCATTCAAACGTTGTTCAGGTTGACGGTAAATAACCCACCATAATATTTCTAAATTTTTTGTCTTTTACTTACACGAAAAGAGTTTCGGCACTGTCTCTTATTAAGTGACTAAGATCTTTCCTGATATTTCCATGTAATTCATGTTTAATAAGGAGAGCAACACCTCCACCCTTTCTGTTACTTCCTTATTTATATGAGAGTTTGCAGCCATCAATTTGTAAAGTATCAAAAGGTGAAAAGTCAGTTAACCAAGTTTCTGTGATGGCAATGAAAGTAAATTGATAATTGTCAATGGAGTCCATAAAGCTGACAAAAGCATCAAAGTTTTTGATGAGACTTTTGACATTATATGAAGAATTTCTAAGATCTTAGAAAGGCCTTACGAAGACAGAATTGACATTTATATGATTTCAAGATGTTAATGGTCACTGACTTCTTCTCCAAATTGTTAACATTTAATCTCTCAAATTTGATATGCTACTGCCAACATTTTTTTCATTTGCAGACTGTAACCTACAGTGGGTTTTCGTGGAGCACATATGTGTACATGTAATACAGTGTTCCCTAATACTTCACTCCGTGTGAAAGTCAGTGTTCTTTTTGTAAATGCATGCTCGAAAATTATCCTTGAAATCGACGTTTCTGATTTTGGTTGATGTATTTTTTATCATTTATAAATTGACTTCAGCATTACGTGTTGCTTTAGAACTGGCCTCTAAGTTGTTTTATAGTTGAAAGGGAGTATCAGAGCAGTTAATTTGGCCCAAATATGTTCAAACCCCTTACAGCAATGCTTCTACACGTTTCCATTACTTGGTAGCGCCTAAACCAGGTACTGCTCTACTCCAAAGTTTTTCTTTGTGAGTCCTCTTATAGCAGAGATTAGAGCCTGGCTTTATGACAAAATATATCCCACTCTGAGGTAAGTAAACTCAATTTACAGATATAAGAAAGTATAAATTTAGTTGACTTTTGAACAACATATAAAAGATAGACACATCAAAAGCAATTTATCTTAAATCTAACTTTGCCTTACTTTATACGTGTAAGGTAGAGTTTACTTCTTTGATATGATCATTCAGAAACATTATTATTGCCTCCAAAATATATTGTAGCAGATGTCTATAATTTGTAATAAGTACCCATTTGTGATTGATCTAAAACGGCCAAATTTAGTCTACCCCCCATGCATGTAAGCCACTCACTTTTTCACTTTGTCAGTGATTAGTGAACCGTACAGACTAAATGACCAAGTTGTGTTAAGGAGAGGATCCCTTTTACCATTCGGACGGAACTAGATGAAGAATTTCTAATGTCTGAGTAAATTTGTATAGGGGAAACTATCCTGGGTAGGTTCTTGTCCAGCTGGAGGTTATACTGAACACCTTTGAACAACCAAAGATACTCCTATGCTAAATGGTGAAACCTTTTGGCAAATGTTGAAACAAATGTACTACATCGAAAAGCTTGGCCTCAACGGATTTCTCTGTTGGTGGGTGGGGAGGTCGTCCTGCCCACTCTGGTGAAAGAAATTCGCCAGGGACTAAATTCAATGATTAGAAATGTCATTGCATCTTTGTATGATATTGACACGTCTGCATTTACCAACTTTGTATGCTATACCCTACATATGGTGTAGTTTCATGCTAGATCTACATGGGAAAATATTCAAACATTCCAACAGTATCAAATTTCAAGGGTAAAGTAAGATTTTCAATTATAAAGAAAAGCAAAAAAAAAAAAAAAAATTTCGAGACAATGTGTCCACTTTACATAACATTCTGTGACTTTGATCATGAGAACTAGAGGTATTTTTGACAAAAGTAAGCAGTCGTTAAAATAAGGTATCTTAAGTAAGTTAAGTATGGAGTATTGCTACAGGGTTTGGAGGTAATGAGTTGTCATATTTTGACATGAGAATCTTGTGAAAATGACATTGAAATATTTCTTTAAGCGCTTGATGTAGACGGACATTGTACAAAAGATTGGTTGTGCTAGAGGAGTTTCATTCACATTCTTGATCATGACGCCACATTGTTTGAAAAAGGACGATATGGCAGTACAGAGGAATGCTCTTGTGGAATAAATTTATCAAGTGCGTGGTGCGAGGACATATTCGGGGAACGATAAATAGAACTTTGCGGGGAGATATCAACTATGCGGTCTTGAAAATAGTCTCTTGTGCACGCAAAAAGTTGGAATTCCAATATTATTAAATCATGTGCGCTTCGCGTGATCTAAATACAGGAAGAGCAGTTGCTGAAAGAGAAGTTATTGAGCTATTAACATACAGTTCATAGAAAATGTTAGCCAAACATTATAATATGACGAAATATAACCCTTGTACTAAAGGTAACGAATGCTAAAACTAGGTACCATAGGTGCAGGGAGCGGTGGGGAGTGGTGGCTGGAGTGAAAGCAGCTCCTAGTCGAAAATATGGGCCAATGAATGATTCTAACCCCACGTATACTTTCTAAGGACCAACCCCCTTACTTTTCTTTACTGTGAAATTTATCAAACTTTTTCAGTGAGAACAGCTTCCTATACCTATGCTAAGTAATAAGGTGCTTTGAAAAAATGCTGAAGGAATTCAACATTAAACGGCCAAGGTTTACACTAGTGGCCTCCATATCAAGACAAAAAGATGTTCAATTGACGCTGTTATGAGGTAAGCTCATATGATCACCATTTTCGATATAGGCCTCATAGACATAAATGTTGATCCCTTACGCAATGACCAACTCGAGTGACCAGAGACGCCAGACCGCAGTACTAAAAATTCAATGAATGCAGCCTCAGTACTTTTACGAACAGTAAATTTGATCGACGTCTTTTTAGCGAGTTGTTGTTATGTTGCGCGCAGCCTTTCACATAATCTTTCATTCTTGAGGTACACTGTTTAGAAATTATCTTTCGTGTCATTAAAGATAATTACATAGTCGTGTTGATTGACGGAACTAAAATCGCCTATCAAACAGATAACTATCTCAAGTTGGTGGCAAAAGACTTCGTTATGGTTCAGATTACAGAATTTACATATTTTCTTTAATAAATAAGAGTGTCAATAAATTTGTAAACTGCCCTTTCGCATTTAAAAAATTTAGAGCTGTTTAATCCCTGTTCTTTCCCTGTCGGCCTTGATGGAGTTACAAATTGACTTGTTAATTCCACATTAACCGATCGAGTTCGGTAAGGCTCTTGACCTGTTTTTACTAAACCTTTCAAGTACTTCGCCTTAAACAAAGGAAACTGAGGCACAGGATGGGACGTTTACTCAATTTCCTGTTAGACAAGAAAATCCGATACGGAGAAATTATTCTTCGCTTGCTCTGACATAGCTTACAGTAGCACCTCTAAGGTAAATCTTGTAAACCTTCAATAGGATAAAAAGAAAAATTGTGATAAAAGCTGAGGCGTTGACCTTACTAGCTCCCAGGTCTGGAGTTGTAAATTGGCCTGCAAGCCTCACTTCAACGGATTCCATATATAGCGTAGTCAAGTAGAAGTATATAAGATCAATCAAAACATCGGAAATGTAGTTTTCCCATTTTCATGGAAACACGTTCCTCTGTAATGGTGAATATTCGAAGTGGATGTAATCCATAATGCCTTCATAGTGTGTTAACATCGTGCTAGCATTTTGGCCAATTAACTATGTGTAGGTAGTCTCGTCAATTTTTGTTCTTATCGTAGAAACTACCAGGGGCGGCGATCTGTGTTGAACGTGAGGAGGGATATGACAGACGCATGATAGCCAGGATTTTGTCATGTGGGGTCAGTTCCCAGTGACCCAGCAGCACGGAAGAACCGGTAGATATGTAAGGGTGTGAGGTCCAGGGGTTCGCTTTAGGTCTACCCTCGGGTTCCACCAGCTATTCCCTAGTGGAAAACGAGATTACGAAGCCTCCTTCAGGTCTGGGGTATTTCCAAAGTCGTGAGCATGAGAATGTAACATCTAACTATCTTCAAAATGTCGCTGGGTGCGTACTTAACAGATAAATTGACGACTTCTGTTTGCATAATATTCTAAGGTAAAGAACTTGGGGTCAATTGTTATTGTCAGTGCAGGTGGTCGCCAGTCTTATGAGGAGTACAATAATTCTACTCGGACAGTGCTGCAGAAAAATTCTAACAAGACAAATGGACTACCTAGGATGGGTGCCGGAGAAGCGCCCAGTAAAACAGAATTTGTAAGACAATTTAGTATATTTTATTGCATTTTACATTGCAGAAACTTCTCATTACATCATTAAAGATATTTTCTAATTTCATTTTCTGCTATTACTATTGCAATGTGTTCACCCAGATTTCGGAAATGGGTGATATGTATATCAAATTTAATTCTCACCCATTTTGGTGAGGGGGATATATCCTTATCCTTCAGAATCGAGGCAACGAATGCTGCATGTACATCTGCTATAACGGTACTGCTAGTACGTATTCAATATGCCGTCCTACGCGGTCCCGTGGTGCCGTCAATAGACTCTTTTCCAAATAGCATTTGCACTGGATTGTGGGATACTGTTTTGGTAAGCTTCGTTTTTTGCCACAGTATAATGCCGCTGACAAAAACAACTCGTGCCAAAACTCTATCCCACAATCCATTGTAATTGCTATTTGGAAAAGGGTCTAGGGAATACCTTTATAGAGGGCTTTTGCTAATTGACGTCAGTGCGTTTCCGGTAGCCTTTCTGACCATCGCAGGGCTTGAACAGAACGTGTATTATTCCCTAGATACAAGTACCATTGTCATACCAGGGAGGTGTTACTTTGGCAACCCCCTGATCCTTTGCCTTGAAAACGTCTTAAGACCAGAGAGGCGAACGTCGAGTGACGTCGATAAAAGAAACGTTGAGCGTTTCATTACGTAAATTTTCTACCATTTCTACCAACACAATTTACAGTCAATAACTGTTAATTAATCTACTTGGGTGGTTTTTAAGAAAAGTTATCTTCTCGCTGAGTGTTAATTGAATTTCTATCTATGCCATCATCCAGCACTATACTTTAAATTTTATTCGTATACGTTGAGGACGTTTTCTCACTTCTATCCAGGGTTGTTCCCGTTACACTTTGAAAGTAACTCGTTATAGTTACAGTTAATTCCATAAAATTGTAAGTCGTTACAGTTACTAGTTACAATGTTGAAAAAGTAACTAGTTACAGTTACTTTTGACTGAAAAGTAACTAGCTACATTTCAAAAGTAACTAGTTACTTAAAGGTGAATATACGGTACCTCGGTACCTGAAATGGGAGGGGACATAATTAGATATTAAGAAGGGGCACATGAGAGGACCAAACCTCATTTGTGCCGGTTATCCTTAGGTGTTCCCCAAAGAAAGTCAATGATGTCAGCTGATCTTCACTGGGGATTCAGGCAGAGGCTCCTAACGCTCATCATGAAGCAGCGAATCATGATACTGTGTCGGAGCTTACGCAAACTGTATGTTAGACGAATATGATTATAACCAAAACTTTTCCAGTTACGAAAGTACTTTTTGAGGGTGAAAATCTTTATGCTCCCATCACAATTTAGAGAGGTTAGCGGCTATTAAAGCCGAAGAACATTGTTTTAGCAGTAATTAATGTCTTCACCCCTCAAGGGCGTAAATATGGTAATACGATGCTCTCTCTATATTTGTTAACGGGTAAAATTTTAAAACATCACTGCTAAGGTTGGGCTAAGTGATATTTCGGCATAGATTTCAAGTTTCATATTGTGTCGATATAAAACAATGCATAGAAATGGTGAGACTATGTAGTTTACACATGCAGACCATGTGCCCATGATTCACTTTCTCTTTACAATAAATAGGTTAAGTCGGACACTTCTCTCCTCTTTCAATTAGCTTTGTTAGGATACTTTTAACGCCATTTTACCATCTCAATATTCTGCTGTGTTTATATTAACCTTACTATTATTCCATGCAGCGTAAGGAGTTACGGGGATTGCAAAGAATATAATATAGCCCAAAATCATACGTTTGATTAATCAAATAAGGATACCATACATGTTAAATTAGATACATAAATGGATGCACGGTGTTTGCCGACGATTGGCACCGTATAATTTACTGGGCTCCAACGCACGACTCCGGATTCGACTAGCTTACTGCTTACTGCCGGTCTCGAGAGCGTTTTTCTAGATTAGGAATTTGCCCGGGGTTCCGGTATCGAAATTTTTCCGGAATGTGATGTAACTGGACTTGTACTCGGAGCTCATTCCAGCCGAGTTCTCAAATATGAAAGTTACATTAAAAGTGTTTAGAGTCCCATTGTAATTTGTGCACAATATACAGATGTAAAGTATTGTCACACATGATCAACTTAATTACTGAGGAGGCCATGCTATTGAAGTTATTACAAATGATGACTTTATTAATGGTGGACATGTACAATAGAATTAAAACATCTGTAAGTTTGATATGCTATACATTGGCAAAAAGACTGGTCTCGGAATTGGTGCCATTGGAATCAGAACTGGCCGGAACTTGAGGGGTACGTACCATGCTCGGAAAGATTAGGGAATCTAGAATGGCAGATAGCTCCAACTCAGATTGGGTGGACTCGGGTCCAGCCCTAACGTCTCAAAAGGCAATGATTAAACTTCCAAAGTAAGCCTAGTATTTGAATGCCTATGGGCCAACCTGTTTCTCACGGTGCACTATCGCCAATGTGTCCTCTGAATGACAATATGAGTAAACTAAGGCCCAGCTGACTTCACTTAGTATATATAATAGGCTATATAATGTCAGCTGGGCCTTAGTTTGCCAGAGGGCCGTTCAGTATTTTTCAACTAATCGTACAAAGATTCGGTCTCATGGATAATAAGCATTGATCAGTCTAATAAGTGAATAGACACACAAATCAAGTTTTAAACTTAGTTTAATCGACAGTCAAGTGACCCTGTAAGCCTGCAGCATGTGCAGCTAATATCAACTGCTGATTCTAATCGTGAATAAAATTTGATGTCGGTGAGGGCGACGTCGATAATAGAGATGAATGATAAATATATCGAAAATAATTTTACTACCAAAGTGTCATCAATTTGAAAATTTTCTGTTACTACTTCGAGTAAAACCCAATTTGTGGTCATTTTGACTATTTGTAACGGAAAAGTAACGGGACCCACATGTAACGCCGTTACAGTTACTTTTACACAGAATTGTAACTAGTTACTTGCTCCGTTACTGAAATGCAAATGTAACTCGTTACAGGGTTCCGTTACACAAAATGTAACTCGTTACAGTTACGGCGTTACTTGTAACTCGTTACTTCCCAACACTGCTTCTATCATATACAATCATTGACTAGATTTTGTTGAAATTTCTTCTTTTCCTTAGCGCTCCCTGATCTAGCTGGCTTCCTTGTTTCATAGTACCTTTACTGTTATTTGAGATCTATACATTGCATTGCATAGTTTGTACCACAAGTCATGATCAATGACTATGGACTGCGCCAAAATAGCTGTTTCCACACACTCTCCCCCGTTATTCTACTGTATATGTTGTGCACCTCATGCGGCCAACCCCACAGCCTACGACCGTTGCAAATAGACGTGTTGGGAAATGTCTCCGAGCAATGCATTATGAAAATGAGTCAAAGGTGAAGTGTACCACGCTTGCAGTGTCCCAGCACGGGTGTTACATGCTGAGCACGTTGCCGTTGTCATGGTACACTTGACCTTATGAGCGGGCCGAAAGTACCGAAATCCTTAACTCGTCTATTGAAGGATTTTTGAAATGCATTTCTGTGGAAGATACTTGTGTCAATCGATTGTATCTTCGAGATTACTGCCCCAAATGAGCTGAACACCTCTGGGTAAAACTAAGAACATAAGGTTGATAACTTCAGGGATCAATTCGTCATCTTAAATAAACAGTTAAAAGAATGAATTATAAGGAGTATTATAAACTTGTGGAAAAAACACTCTTAGAAGTGTATCGATTAGATGAACATGGAGTCTTAAATCGACCTTATTAAGGACAATTCAAGTATCAAAAAAATTGATCACGCTTCATAACGTGACAAACTCTTGGATAAGAAAGCTGGAAGAAATGATTTTTCTTTCAAAACGTGGTTGCTGTACACGAGGCATTTTTTGAGTAAGTCAAGGGTCGGGTTGGATTTATGTGGCCATGCATACAAATATGCAGTCACCAACGCACTATTTATCATGCAGTCAAAGGCGAATAGCCCAAACCTCCGTCTTCAAATTTCCCCCAAAATACCCTCCTGCAATTATCCAAGGGTCCTGTCTGCCGACCTGTGCCGTGGACTTCGTGACAACGAATTGCCCCTCTCAACCTATGATGGAGTATACGGATGACATTGTTAAGATAATGAGTAACGTATTATGAAGGATAAAGGTTATTAGGCCTAACTACTTTTATTTGAATAAGTGACTCGCACACAGTCTATATACTCACAATCCCCCTTACTAGGACTTTGCAGAAATCAGGAATTTTTGTTGCTGCACAAGGCACCTGTGAATCATAATTGCACTGGTGACTCCACAAGCAAGGGTTGGGAAGGAAAGGCATTTGCCATTTTTCAGCTATTGTTACTGATACCAGAAATCAGTGATGTAACGAGTCATGACGAGAGTCACTAATTTTCAAAAGGTAAAAGACTCGAGCAATTGTATCATAATTTTCTTCGTAGAAATAATACAATGACTTGAGTCACTGACTCGACTCGAGTGACATTGAAAGTAGAAAATGACTCGACTCGACTCGACTGTAAAATTGAGTGACTCGTTACATCACTGCCAGAAATCCACTTTATTGCCCGCAGCTGGCATCCTCGGGGCACTTTTTAGTGTGTTGAAAAGCAACTTGTACCATATGTTGCAGTCTTGATTATAAATAAATGACCCCCAACCCAACCCCTCTCTGTTAAATTATGGTGCCCCTGATCTTCCTCTATGTTCACTTTATCAAAGAAATAAAAACTTTGGTTTCAGTACTGAACATTTTCTAAGTTCATGAAGATCGCTTTCCTAGCTCGTAAATGTAACACGACTGTGGTTATTTAAAGTGGCATTCACACTGAACTCTGAACAATTCACCTCAAAATTATCCTCTCGAAATGTTCAATGCACTTAATTCAGCAGCATAATTCAATGGAAAGAATACGTGCCATTCCAGACGTCCAATTTAACTCGCCTCGACGAAAGTAGGTTGTTCCCCCCGTCGCGTCTCAAAGTTACAAATATTTACAACGGATACGGTCCACATTCCAGGGCAAATCGGGCTATTCACCAGAGTAATGGTTTCTTGGCTACGTCAGTCCGGAAATACCAGTAATCAACGTCAAATTTAGGAGGATTTTCATTTCCCGCCTTCGTGTTGCACGTAGTCAACTGAAGCAACCCAAGGGCTTTAGCTGCCATTTACACCCCAACTACAATGCGATTAATGAACTCTTCCTCTAAAAGAGTCAATGTGACGGCAACTTATAGAAATCGTCTCATTGCAAACTCGGTAAATTTTATGGCATGAGAGTTTACGATACGACCAGCAATGAGTCAACTTTATCGATGCAAATGAAAGAAGATGAATGCTAGCAATGACCAGACGTAGTTTGATGCGAATTACACCGTACACAAACTGAAAGTTAAGTAATCGTGTAGATGAATGCAAAACGGAAAATAGATCTGTTAGGCTTCATGTCATCTCACAAACTCTACCCTGCCTCAATGAAATTGATCAATGACGTCAGAATTAGTCGATTCAAGAGTTCTTTATCAACATGTGACTAAAGGCATAACGATGTCTGTTTAACAATAATGATGCACTGAAATAGTACTGTAATGCATTCGTGATTCACCGTGGCTTGCTTAAGTAGATGATGCAGGGGTGAAAGATAACCGGTTACAACTCAGGTAAACTGGGACACCTCGCCGTTTTTGTTAACCATCCCAATGCTCATTTCACAGACATTGTCAAGTATTTTTTTTTTTTCAATTTAAAAATGAGGCTTACAAAAAGGTACCTGTTAAGTAATAACTTCTGCAACTTCCGTTAATCAAACAGATGTTAAAGGGTCCAACCAATCCAGGTTTAGAATCTAAAGCAGCAAATAATAGACGAGTTGGGATATATTTCCAATGCAATATGGGAATGGGTCAAAGATGAAGTGTACCACGCTTACAGTGTCCCAGCGCGAGTGTTGAAGGCTGAGCGCGCAGAGCTAAACGGTTTGCCCGTTGTCATGGTACACTTGACCTTGTGACCTCACCGGAAGTACCGAATTTCCCAACTCGTCTATTGTTCTCCTAATGTACTTGGTGCTATTCGATAATCTACCAGTGGTCTGTTTTCTTTTAAAGCATTTGAAAAAATATCCCCTTTTCTTTTTCAGCTACATCTTTAAGAAGAGCTTTCCCTGTAGACTTGTCATCGTTCACCGACCAGGAGGTAGGGATGATTAGTTCATTTCTTTCACTATTGAGTTTACGTCTTTAGCTACGCTATCTTTTCTAATGCAGTCATTCATTCATCTTATAACATACCTTGTCTGCTAATAACTTGTTCTGGAAAGGGTACTGATAGTTCGATTATTATTGTTATATATAACACGTATCAGGGTGGTCATCTTCATTCAAGCACGAGAAATCGTTGACCGTATCCTTAAATTAAGTTTTGTACATTGCAGTACGTAAAAAATTTTCTAAATTAGTCCCAAGCAATGGAAGGTTTTACTAGTTAAATAGCTCATCTGGCAGTCTCTTTACACTCCTCTACTTTAAGTAAAATTCTTTCTAACATCTTTTTTCATCTTAGGTAAGACTAAGCTAAGGCTCTGCTCCGCCGTTTTCTTTCTTTTCGTCTTTACAAGCGACATTATACTAGTATTCTGTGCATTTTGACCTCTAAGTAAGTATACGTTGTTAAAACTTAAAAGGGCGTGTAAGCCAGGGTAATCAATAATTATTTTCATATACTGAAAGGGTTCTGAAAGAGGCTTCCGCTGATGTTGGTAACTAGCGAAACTTAAACTTACAATCAACATTTTACAAGGGCTCATTACAAAGAAACTCCATGGTCAGATGGTCTACCCCTTATGGGGAAGAATATGGAAGTAATCGTTCCCCTATGTTCACGGGCACTACCCTCTCCCTTGTTGCAAAGTGATAAGTGAATGAACCGCTCACAAACAGGGAGACATTTCAACTCTTACTTGAAAGAAGTGTCACGGATTAATATGAAATGTAAACTGGTAGCAAACATTTCTTTTCGGAAAACCAATAACTACTCCATCTTCACTTGAGTCGAATTGGAAAGCAGTTCCATGTTCCTATGAGAGACGACCTCTACAGAACCGTAACGTACAGCTCACTTTACTTTCTGTCACGACTTTTGTGTGTGAACAACAGACTGAAAGTATGTGTTACTCAACTCGGTTTTTAACGTAAAAAACATTCAAACTTGATATTATTTTTCCAACATTGCCACGGTTTTTCAAATAATTGAAACATATTTTTTAATATATATCTTAGCAATTAAGCAAATGACACAAGAGTAGTGTATCAAAAACCCCAGACTGGTGTCGTTGAAGCTCTGGCTTTTAAAGGGAAGGTCCACATTGAACAATTTTCAGTAAACAGGGGACCGCCCATAAGTTGGCGGGGCAGATCACACGTTTTACAAAAAGAGTCATTGTGTAGTAACCCACAACCATGCGAAGGCCATAGACACAACCCTTCCACAGGCAGTGGTCGTCCAAAAAAATGAAGTAATATTTACTTCATGCATGTTGTCTTTATAAAATTGCATCTTAATGTGCAGATTAAATATTTACCATTAAGAAAGTCAACATTGACGCTTATCTATAAATTCTATTCCCATATGAGTGTTTGAAAAGGGAGTGATCAAGATGGGGCGATATGGCACCTACCAAAAGGAAGCAACTTGACTTCAACAAACTTTCTTCAAACTTGCTTTGTTTGACTATCAGCAGGTGACTCTTGATCAGCTGATCAGTGAACAGCTGGTGACGTCAAATAACATCAAATTTCTCATCGGATTTAAATTCTCGCATGAAATAGTGTCAAAGACCGTCCCAGTCCCATTGTCAAACCAATTCCAAAGAATCTAATACCATATCTGAAGCCTTGTGACATTGCCAACCAGTCACAGTTCACTAATCAAGCATCCCCCCCAAAATCAGTCGAAATTATGATGCTGTGAGGAATAGAAGCAAAATGTTTCTTAGTTGTGTACTTGATAAACCGCTCAATGAAGTTTTACGAGATTAACTTGTAGAGTACCTTATTTCCACTGGAGGAAACAATTCACTGCGTTTGCGTCCAAGTCTCTACAGTCTCTGAACCTTAACGCCGCCGTAACCCCACACTATGGCTTCTCCATTTGCAATTAATTTGGTTAATGAACCGGAAATAGCGATTCTGCTAAGGAGTGTAACGTGTTAAATAAACGTAAGAATAACCTACCCGTTATATTCCTCTATAACGAGAAAACCAGCTTTTTAATCGGGCAAAATAAAATATATGAAGAATTGCTCATTTCATGGGTATGTTTCAAAGTTCATATGCTGGCTTCTAATTAACCTGTACTCTCTGTCACTATCATCGAATTTCATAAAATCTTAAATGAAACAAAACCTGAAAAACAGAGCCTCTGGAACTGATTTTCTGCCTTTTTTATATCTGATACTGCAGAAACGTTGGGGGAGGGGCTTCGTCCCCCTGGATCCCTACCGGAGCTCAGCCTCTAGACCCCGCCAAGGGCCCTAACAAGGGCTTCGCGCTCGTGGTGCACCTTCGGTGCAGTTGTGACACCAGCCCTCATTACATTACTCCTCCATATCAGTCAGGGTAATTACAACTTGTGCCCCGGCCTCCGAATCCTGCACACGCCACTGCTATCATACATGTAATGAACACTAAGGCTCAATTTTTGCTATTAATTACACCCTATCTTCACCCAAGTGGTTGACCTTTCTCGCAATTAGACGGCCTTCCAGACCTTGGTTACAGTGTAATTGCACCTAAAATTTTTATTTCCATTTACGATTCTTTCGGCAGATTTACAAAATCGACTCAGAAGTTGACGCAAAACAAGAGTCTTTTGAGCCTTACGAAACAAGCCTTTATCCCGTATATCAGCAGCTTGTAGATGGTCCGACCATATACGATGTTCTAAACAGTCCAGCAATAGAACAGGTTAAATCACGTAAGGATGCCTTCTCTGTAGATGAACCAGCGTTTAGACCACGATATGACAGCATCACGCACATATCTGATAGACATGATGAACAGCGTATGAATGTTTACAAAGTAAGTTTGCCAAAAACTGTTTGTTTCTTAACCTTTTTTATTTTCAACCACGTTTACCTGATATTGCCTCCATATGAAGATGTTCCAGGTTAAATGCACTAATGATTGTTCAACCTTTTGATTCCAAAATGCCATCCTTTCATTGTTTAATACAGTATGAAAGAGAAAATGTACGTTACAAATGGGTATGATCAACCCTAATATAGAAATAGCATAGATATGAGCATAGTTTGTTTAAGACAAACTCATTCCTGAATCTTGCACGGTTTAATAAATACAAAAACTCTGCTGGAGTTGTTTCGCCGTATCCATGCTTGAATGCAGTGTTTGTTGCCAGAAGTATTTCCTAAAGCTAAGCATATTAACCTAAGTATTAAACGAATGTTGGTTTATTATCGCTTGCTGAGAAAGAAATGTATGTCTTCTAACACCACTTAAACTTTCAAAGCTTTCCATCCTCCCCTATGTAGTTTGATATTTTTTCATCCTTAATCATAACAATAAAAAACCATGAGATTTACCCATAAGAATGCTTAAAGTGAGTTAACAAAAAAAAGGAAGAAATACAGTCACCGTTTTTCTTTGTAGTATGTTGCAAACGTGTTTCAAAACAAACAGCCCACGTAAGGACCATATTGTATACAGCCTGTAAACTGTACTGTGTATTTAACAAGAGCTTACCCATAACAATCAATTAATTACATGGGCCCGTGCTCCCAATTTATCCCAGTGTACTCCTACATCACTTGAAACCAAATTCACACACCATAGTTGAACACGCATATACCAACACAGGAACATGTAGCATTGTACTCTCAGATAATTCAAGGTGGTTCAAGCCCTCGTTACTTTGATATTCAAAGAAGACACAGTCCCAATTTTCTGTTGACAGTTTCATTCGATTCTTGTGTAAAGTTTTGGATAAGCAATTGAAGTTATTACTGTTTTCTACCAAAAGAAAACTAAAAGCCAGAAGGAATGAGATCAAACAACTTAATACTTGTAAACCAAGTTTTCGTTTTTCTTTAAAATTCAGTTTTCTTCTTTTAGATCCCATATATTCTTAATCTGAGCATTAGAGACACCGTAACTCAAAACCTTCATGAAGCTTCATGTCGGCTTTACGTAGTGAAGTCAATCAAAGCAGTAGGCTGTAAAAACACTGTTTATCAATGTAAACATTTGTGATCACACCTACTTACTCCATTTTCATTAGGTTCCAGGTGGCAATTTCAACGGTCAATATCGCACAAACCGTACTCAGGAAAAGAATGTCAATTTACTAAAATGTTCAAATAAATTTATGCTTTTGGACACCTCATCAACTTTGTGGCTTAAGTTATTCTTCTAAAACTAATTTACACGTTTTTCAATAGATTCACTCTTACTACTAACAATACTATTGGTACATGTAAATAATCTATTTAATACGCTGAAAACTTCAGAGATTTTAAGGAAGTGTGTGTGCTTCGGACCTCCCTACAGTCAGACAGTGAGAGTAATGTTAAGTGTATAGTGGTAATTATTAGAAACTGTTAGACACTGTTGTTTATGTATGTATCGGCGTATCGGCATTTTGTTGCAATGGGCTTTTCCTCTTTGTACTTTATGCCGTAAGCCTGTATTTTTGTTCGTACCAATGACAGAAGCACATTAAATTTAGATAGAGTTTGTGAATTCATGCCAATTGCACCATACTGTGAATCATAAATCCGTTGATATTTGTCATACAAGAAAACTAACCTGAAGTTAGCTACTACCATCTAATTAGTTTATGTATCTCTCAAATTTATTCATGTTTCATACACGTAGAAAGTTCTTGATTGTTTTCTCCATTATGTTTGCTTCCTTCTTCATAAGTTTAACAATCGAACCTCCATTATTATTTTAAAAAGAACTCGACTGTTGTTTGTGTTCATTACCAAATAAATTGAAAATTTCTATGTTAAAGTCCTCGGTCTGAGTACAATTCTGCAAGTACACACACATACACACACAATACACAGTAAACCTTTTACCACAACGTGTGCCACAAGGGGCGATACTGGCCCCTTCACAGATCAAATAACTACTATTAATCAGTAACGTTCAGGCGGAAAACAATAACATGCCATGTCCCAACAACTGTCTTTGCCTGAGGAAATGGAATGATAGAGTTCAAACTATTCAACAACCTTGCTTAAATTTATCATAGTACTGAACAAAGGCGGCAACAACAGTTAAAAAATGTTCTTCCCAAAATAAAAGTAAGTAGAAGCAAAATTTAAGTGTAAGAAAGTCATATTCAACAAACAATGCTTGACCAGTCCGGGAGATTCTCCCGTTTGGGGGAACGCCAAACTTCTCCCGAATGGGGGCAACTTATGCGACACATTGCACAAGCTTGTGACCTTAACAAAGACGACGTTTAGCTAAAACTAAAGACCACTCAAGAACTTCCGTTTTACTCAAAAAGGTGTGGTGAACCATCGACTAGGTGGTGGCTTTTCGGTAGCTACGACAATACACGTTACGAATATACATTTAATTCCATTACATTAGACCAACAAATATTGCAAAGGTGTTCCAAAACCATTTTTCTACTGACAATGTACACAAAGAATGCGTGGAATTGTGGGTAAAATAGGCAAAGGGGAAATCTCCCTAATTGTTGCACGAGAATGGCGGCCCCTTGAGACGCCTTTGCTCGTTATAAGTGCAATACTACTATGGAAACACCACACAAGCCTCCTCTTGTCCTGTATGATTTCGAATTGTTGCTTGCATGGTGTGTACTTCTGCAAATGTTTTCAACATCTTACTAGTTTCTGCATGTCTCTAAACTTTCTTCTCCCTATAAAGCACCTCTGTAGCTTTTTGACAACGTTCAAATTCAGCCACACGTTGAAGTGAAGTTTCATATATCTTAGGGATCAAACTTTCAGTTTGATTTGCTATAAGTACGGTGTTTGTATGTACATATTTTAAAAAAAAACCCTGCGTCTTACGTTACGTGCGTATCGAACATTGAAATTCGTCGAGGGATCCACAGAACACTGCGGAGGGGACAGAAATAAGTAAGGTGAGCAAACGTTTGTTGTTTCATGAGCGGCATTCACTGCTCAACAGTTCATATTTTAAAGGAAAGATTAGAATCATTCAAATTCTTCATTCAAAAATGGATAGTACAACTATATAAGGTAAAAGTTTGGCCTTAAGATACATGAAATTTTAATAGTTTCTCTTGGAAGAAATTTCTCATTCTTTCTCTGTTGCATGACAATAAATTTTCTATTTCCTCTATCTGATACGAAATCTTTTCTCATGGAGTTTGTTATAGCTCCATGCTTTTCTAAACTTTTGTATAATATTTGTAACTTCTAGCAGGGATTGTTCTCGAACGATCCTTGGGTACGGTGCACATTTGTAGTTTCCGTGATGTGATTGGCTGACATCATGGTCACATGCTTCCTTAATCTTATTCAATTTCCATCTTCTTTGTCTTTGCTCTTGACGTAACACATGCTGTTGTTTCTTCTTGTAAATCTGCAAATTTCTATCATCTCTGAGCTGCATCTTTAACAAATCTGCTTGTACAAATGCACTTTCTTGTCAGCCGTTGTGACGCATAAGAGCTTTACAGTATAACTGATAGGTATAGACAATCTACGCAAGAAAAGCTACCTGAATTTTTTGCCATAACACAGTGTCTTGCGAATTTGAGAAAGTTCAAAAGTGTTGCTCAGTATTGGTTGCATCAACTACTGACTTGAAGTGCTTTTTATCTCATTTCAAGTGGTTTATATTCTCCCAATAAGTTTTTGTTTCATCAAACCCTCTCCAACCTCAGGAACCGTCTGAGCAGCTTTCAGTAAGTGTCTTAAATACCTAAGGTATAATCCTTGATAAATTGAGAAGACAACTCGTCTCAAGCAGTTCATCCCCAGTCATTTGAAAATCTGAATTCGTCGTAGACCACTATGCGATAGTTCGTACTATTTTACTCACTTCTTTGCCCTAAGGCTTTGCTACTTTGTTTGACCTACGTATTCGTAGAGGAGTAGTATGCATCTCCTCTTAATTGCCAATCAATGTGTTGTGACCAGTCCTAAATTTTAGGGATGTGCTGCCAATTTGTTTTGGAGTTAAGAGCGCAAACTTACCTTAAGGAAAATGTAGATGAAGAACAGATTTTTGTCTACAATTTGTCCTTGTTAGCTTTTTGATTCCTTGCCGACGGCAAAAGGACTCTATGCAATCACGCTGGCGCGTGTTTGCGTGTTTGTGACGCTTTGCTTGTAACCACGATATTTTTAGATAGCAGTGATGGATACTTTACACATTGGTATATAGATTTATCATACTAAGAGCAAGAACCCTTTTGCTTTTGGTGAAGGTCAAAGGTCATTTGAGGTAAAAAACCTAAATCATTTTAAACATGATATCTCAAGGTAGAAAACAGAAACTTTTCCTACTAAGAGTGTAGATACATAATGGTGAGTAAATAAATCCTTGTGATTTTGACATAGGGTAAAGCTCATTTGAAATCACCGAAGCTGAAACTTCGTAAAACGAGAAAATTGCTCGTAAATACGTTATCTCAAGATAGGAATGATAAATACTTTTTACACTTAACATATGGATTTGCCTAATTGAGAGAAAAAACCCCATTGTTTTGGAGAAGCTCTGATGCCATCTGAAGTCGTCAGAGGTCAAAAACCGAAAATCTTGGAGGACTGATATTTCATTAAAGGAGTAATGGACACTTTTATTACTTGATATATATATTTGTTACACTACAACAATTTAATTGTTTTTGATGGCGGTCAAAGGTCATTTGAGGTCAAACTGTGAGAACCTGGTATGCCAGTGCGAGGGATATAATACGCATCAGTTGGAAGATTCATCTTGAGTCACCAGAGATCACATTGCGAAAACACCATAAAACATCATATCTCAAGAAGGATTATTCCGAAGATAAACTTCAGGGCGACAAAACATTTCCTCTCCGCAAGGAATGACCAAGCCGTCGGACTTTCTGATTATAGTACTTATAGGTAATGTAATTACGACTTTAAAGTTAAACCCTGTCCTACTTGGCAATAAAATGTTACCTGGGGTGGAAGATAGCTTGCAAGTCTTTTCATAACAGGTATTTTCAATCCTCTGCTCTTGACTGAGATCATGCTAACTGCGTGTTCCTTCCAGCCAGTCTGATCCTACTATCCCTGAAAAAGAAGTCGTCCTTGGGGTTCTCAAGTCCTTGGGAACAATTGCCCGTAAAATTGTCCACAGAACATCATATGAAAAGTAAGGAATGTCAAGTTTAAGAAACAATGTCAAGAAATATTATAAGATACAGTATTCTGAAAGATTTCTCTGGCAAAGTTTTTCACTATTGTAAAATTACATTAACAAAACTTTGACTTCAAAAGTATTCCAGGAGATTTCATCTTAAGATAATGCAGATTAACACAGGGGATTAACACAAAGAGCAACTGTCTGTATTGTTGACCTCATATCAAAATGCACCCAACGATGCTTTAATCATGTTTAATCGTTCAGTAACCAGCATGAGAGTTTGTGTACTACTTTCAGTAATGATTGCTGACATTAAACAGTTCGATTGAATTTTTTACAATTCGAAAGGTCATATCTGTCCTTCTTGACTAGAATAAACATATCACATCACGTAACAGTGTTTCTTTGTTTGTAACGTTACGTTTCTATTAACCTTGTTTCAAATGCCACTTTCCATTGTCATAACAAAGGTGTAAAACTACAATTTTTTTTTCTGAGCTAAAGAAATAAGTCACGTTAACAACCTTCCCTAATAATTATCTATATAACGGTAATTTTTGGTTATGTTACTTTGTCACGTGTATAAAGCAGATCTCATTAACCACTACTTGAAAATGTAATTTACACTTTGGAATGATGAGGGGGTTTTCATCTGCGAAGCTTTCGTGAAGGTCAACGGAAACATCAATTACATATCTGCAACAGAGTACGCTTGAAACAAACTTATATACAACCATATACAACCCTTCTTTTGAGAAAAACAATAAATATTGAAAACTTAATTTCATATGCACGCCCGTGCCTCAGGTAACAATTTCCCTTTTAATTTGGATCAGAACTTAAGACCTAATACATAACACGAACGGTTTTGGCTTACTTTTTCCGTAATCGACAGTTTCAACAAAATTTTCACTTTCCAAAAGGTTGTTCTTGTTACGGACCCTTTACCAGCCACTGACCAACATGAGCGTCGGGATAAAACTTCGAAGGACTAAAGGTTACCTTTTTAATAACCGTAATAACAGGAGACGATCAACAGTCCTGTTTTTTAATAATGTAGAAACACAGGCATCAACAAGATTCGACTTACCTCCCTCAAATAAAGACAGAACTAAAAAAAGCTGTTTCTTTTGGTGACAAAATCGGAAACAGCTTAATATAGCATTTCAAAAAGGTGTTGTGGTAACAAAATTGTTGTAGTAATAAGTGTAAATTGAAGAAAAGTATATTAAAACAAACTTGGAGGTCTACATTACTTTGTGTCTAATAGCCCTCCTTAATAACTTATTATCGTCAAGTATCTATCCAGGGAGGTGTTAGAAAGGAGATCCAATATTCTACAGACCCTCTGAAGCAGTGTTTGCTTCCGATGGTAATCTTGCTTTTCCCCTCAAACTGTTTATCACATTACTAAGATCAACTACGATCAGTGACTTGCTGTTAAAATAACAAGGGAAAGAACCTGTCTTTGCGTAGAGCTGGGTAACTTTTAGTTGTCAGTCGTTAAACGAGACTGTGAAAATTTGAATATTTCGTCGTTATTTGTCACAGAAGATATCACTACATTTAACGCTACTGAAGAATTTTCACAAAACTTCTATTTCGAGTTCATTCCTTTGTGATGCAGAAATTTGCCAAAATTGAGATAAATGTTTGAGGTGTAGTTTCAAGGTTTCAAGCAGACGTAGCATCAAAATCTTAGGGAAGCAAAGAAAGTACATTTATTACGACGTTTATTACCAGTCGTTCAACTGAAAATCTTGATTAACGCTTGACCCATGTCGAAAAAAACCTCTCATCTAGAAATATATTAACAATGACCCCTTTTCAAGTTAACTTGGATATGACAAGAGCAGATGATCATTTTGGCGGTTTATTCAATAGTGGCTAGACAATACCAACAAAGAGACCAGTCAATCAAAGTTTGATACTCGAGGAGGATTACATCATTTTCAAGTACGTATTGGCTGACAGATGTGGCTAGTGGGTCTCCTTCCTTACTCTTCCTGCTCTGTCCTAGTGAGGGCGGCCTAGTTTGGCTGAGTAAAACAGGACACTGTTTATGTCGATCTTATACTAAACTTTTCCTCCATGTTATTAGAGTTAATGGAATCACATTGCAAGAACAATGCCGCTTTTGAACTTGGCGGGGTTTTTTGGAAGAAAAATCTTCTTAGATTATGTTTTAACACATTATAAAGCATACAATGGTTTAAACAGAATATGCGTATATGCATAGAAAAATCATAGGCTTCTTCATGGGTTAGGTAGGTATTATTTTATGAAGTATTCTGAATGGGTTCCTCAAGGTAGCTGTAGTTACAGGTGACATTGTAGTCAATAAGGAAATATCACCACTACTTCTTTGTTGCTACAGGAGTAAAAGATAGTCCTGCCCTTTAGGGGCAACCATGGTGGTACACTGTTTTGACTCTAAAAGAAACTGTTTTTCATGTCCACCATTTTCTTGGTTAGGTTTAATTTCACATGTTGCCAACCCCATAACTAAGACCGTTGAAATGCAATGATCTTCGAAATGAATTTCTGTAAAAACGTTAGTGTAAATCTTCGTGATAAGTGCTTCATCCGAATTTTACACCCGTAGGTAAAAATAAGAAAATAATAGTTCACCGTCAGGCCGATACGTTTTGAATGTAGCAGAGAAGTTTGTCAAATAAAGAATTGCCATTACAAAAGTAATGCCGTTGTGATGATAACCACAGGTTAAAAGCAATAGTTTCAGTTAAGTCTCATTAACCTTATACGGATTTCCATTTTACGGAAGAGCCCTCTTTCTATCTCAAAAACGTGTCCCTAGTGTTGCACGGGAGGGCGACGGAAACCCAGGGAGGTAATATCACCTCCCTGGGAAGCCTATCATCGATTTTTCATACCACTTGTGACTGGACTTCAATTGAAGTTTCTAAATCGAGTTGTAAAAGGAAATAGAAAGTTATGAAGTTATTAAATTGGATCGCTAATATTGGAACTCACATAGAATATTGAGGGCTTGTCAATCCTGCATTGCAAGTTTTGTAGTAGTTAGGAAGGGTATGCATAGGCATACGGGGATCAATATTTTGGGGGGTCAGGGATAATTTTTGCTTGAATTTAGAATTTTGGACCAAGTTGCCCGAATTTTGATACCGCCGTGTCGGTTGCAAAAGGGCATAATTAATTTTCTTGGCTGTCTCATTTGCCCGAATGGATCCACTCTTTTTGCCCGAATTGGGAGGGCATATGATCCCCTGCCCCCTCCTCGTATGCTTATGAGGGTATGATAAATTTAAGGATCAAGGAGCCTCAGACAACCAGCCGGGCTGTGTGTAGTTTTGGCACAAGTGTGGATTCTTCACTTAATGCTTACAAAAAAGGAGGGACTCACTAACTTGGGATGATAGTCGTAGGCGTGGACGTTGACTGTACCCCGAGGGAAATTTCGATAACCATTGCCTTAAAAAACTTGAACAGATCATCCCACTTAAGTTTTTGCCCCCACCCCGCCCCAGAGGCCATCTCGCTCATCCTCTTCAGTACCTTGTCTGGCTACGGGCCTGCATCAGACCCAGTATACTGAATAGCCTAACATTGTCTGGAAAGTGGAGACATCGCAAAGTCTCGATCATTTAACCACGCTGCAGCCAGTTTTGCCAAGACCTGCTTTAATAAGGGTGAAAGTGTGATCATTCATTCGTAAACCAGCAAAGAAAATGACCCGTTCATAGAATATTAAATTGGTTCACTTCTAAGGTATTTACCAAAACACACATCAATGGTTATTGGTTAAAAGGAGTCCATCCAGCTGTTCATAAGTATTACGGGTTCGGAAGTACAAATAACTGTTTTGTGCTTTAGCATACAATATAAATGTAAATTAAGAAGTTGTTGCAAAGTATCTCTCTTTTCGTTTCAAGTAAAGCCATGATAATCTGATGCATATATAATTCAATGACGCTATTGACAATTTAGTGACAAATGAAGACATTTAACTTAATTTTCTGAAAGACTGAACTGGTGTATTACCTTGGTGCCACGACCATTGTTTTGTCATCCATTTGGATCTAATTCCCACTGAGCTCTCTATAGAACTTATGCATTGACGTCACGTCACGCCATTTTAGAGGAAAACAATGAAGCACACGTGCACGCACGGTGCAGATTTTGCACGCACGTATAGTAGACTTATGCGCTTATCTCCCGGTGCAAAAATCAACTATCTACATTTGCTGGTAAAAGTTGCAATGATATACGCTTGCCTCCATTGGAGGGCGTACTTTTTGTTCAGTGAAGTCATGTGCATACGGTCTATAAACATACCATACAGTACATTCGCATAAATTCATTAAAACGACCTTCTCTTAGTCATATAAACTCTCTGGAGTTGGTTGTCTTTCCAGATTCTCGACATGGCAATTTCTTTCCACTGAAAGAACATTCTGACAGCATTTTTCCAAATGATCTGTTTTTAGAGCCGGGAGCCACTCCATAGCTTTAAAATATCGTCGTCTAAAGGATTTCAAGAACAGAAAATTTCTTTTGCCATAAAATATCTTGCCCCTTGATTATATTTTCCCTCAAAGCTATATGGACCCTTTTAACACCTTGTCTGGCCATGGGCCTGCATCAGCCATCTATTCCCTTCTCCCATTTTTACATGATGTAACAGGACATGATAGTCCAGATGTAAAATGTCGTTGCTGCTACCTTTTAACCAAAAAAGCCTACACTATAAACTATAAAACCACATGAAAGAACCGAACTTTGGTACCGGTATATGATAGTCCATTGAATTTCCCGAATCCTCCCTATGCTAATGTTTCAGTGGCGATATTTGATTTGAATAAAACAAACATGATTAGATTTAGTTATACAATGATATTTCAAAGATCAATTTGCATATTTACTTATCAACTTCACTTTTAATATTTTAGTCACATAGAACATCACGATTTACATATTGAATATTGTGAATATAAAAACCAATGTTTAGCAATACTAATGACATCATTCATGCGTAGTTCTGAATACCGAAAGGAGGCTACAATACGAGCAAATATGTAAAAGTTCCGAAATTGAAAAATATTATGCACGGCTAAGGGCTATCCAAGACAGTTCAAATAAGCTTATGCATGGACCCTTAGAAGCGATATGAAGACAATCAATCATTGTAATTATATGTCATAAAGATGGGAATTAACTTTGCCTTCACATGATTTAAAGATTAAACAGTGTCAAATATGGTGTTATTCAATCTCCATGGATATCTTAATACTATCACAAATTTGTGCAGAGAAATCTTTATGATTCATAAATATTAAGGATATTTAGAAACTAGTGTACACATATGCTTTAAAGAATTAGCATCATCATCTTCGACCGTAAATTCGAGTAAATCTAAAAACACGAGGATACCAGAAGCGTTTTTCCTTGCGTCTGACCATCTTGTCATCGTGGGGATACAAAGATAAATTTTTTGGGTAATTCAGTCGCCTGTCAGTGTGCCAAGTTGTTATTTTTTGTTCGATATCGTGCTTAAACACAATCTTAGGACGACACCTTTGTTCTCAATTACATTTTCTTGATGTAACATTTGTTCTTCCTAACGATGATGTCAGTCAACAAGAGAAGTTTATCTCAGTAATAAGTCCTCCTATGTTTTTTACATATTTCTGTTCACATTCGCAATTTTAATTCCCCGTCATTTGTAAGGATGATCATTTTTTGATACCACATACGATATCCTACAAGAGAATTTCTGAAGAAGTGAGTAAGCAGATGGATAATGGCATACTTTTGTCATTCTACGAAAAAATATCTACGGTTGTTATGGCAACCAAAATTTAGAAACGCTTCTAGCTCTTTCTTGTTGTTTTAGTTCAAATTTTGTGCACGTGGTTTTTAGTCCCTAAGAATGGAATCTTGCAATCGATTTAAACGTTTACCCTTGTATGGCATTGTTATCGTGTGTATTACAATCCGTTTATAGTTTGAAGAGTAAGAGGTTTTGTATCAAACTGTGATTTGAGGCAACTTTTCTTTTACATCTACTATTTCTTCAAATGTTTACCTACAATCACAAAGAGATTTTACATTGTACATCAAAACAAATTGTTTTGTGCACTAAAATACAGGCAAGCATTATACTCATTTAACCCTAAAACTTACCCAATCAGGTGATAGAAAATTACACACCTTTCAATGATTCTTAAACGTAATGGGAATACAGTCAGTTTACAAGTAGATTAAATGCATATACATTTTCAAAAGCTTTATTTTGGTATATAGTACTGCATATAGGGTGAAACATTGAGATGCAACTGTTATAATGGACCGAACGCATTTGCCAATCTATGAAAGGAATGATACAAATTATGCACATTTCACAGAAATTGACGTTTCTTTCATAACTATTCAATTATCTTTGAATTGAGGTTCACAGCCATTATTGAACAAATGTTGGTTTAACTGTGCACTATACCTTAAACCACCACCTAAATGTAGGTGAAGAGGAGAATAAATACAACCACTTTCTCACAAGATCTTTCACTTATAAAATACGTAGCCTCAAACTTGATATTCCACTCAAAAACAAATCTCACAGGAGATATTAACGTGAAAATTAAATTCCAGTGGAAAATATCCATTTAGAAGGGTTTTGGCCCCTCTGTACATCAGTTATTGAGATTATTCCGATGGTTAACCAGTGATCTGTTATTAGTTATTAATGCAAAAGCGATCGGCAATGCTCATCGAAATACACAAAGAATTAGCAACAAGAGGAGATTGGTGATACTTGAGGCTGTTATTTGTTACTAGGGTAACTAGCCCTTGTCTTATGATGTTAGCACAACTTTATCGTACCATATTTATGACTGTTTGAGGGGAAAAGTTTACTTACCTACGATTGTACACAGGCAGACATGTCAATGACCATACAGCCAAACGTAATGTGCACAACAGCGATTGCATTAGTAGTTAGGCTCGTCAAGTGTTTGAGGTTCTCATCTGCAAAACGGTGAAGTCATCAAGTGTCTTTTTATTCTGCAAAATTGATTGTCATGATTGAGGAAAATGAGAGAGAAGACAAGAAACCTGTATAAGTGTGTATGGTCAAAGGCTGCAGTGACCTCTCTGAATTTTTTTCTACACTTCCACTCTTTTGTATGACCCATCGATTAGTTTGCATGTAGACTAGCCCATCGTTATACGGAATTGACGGTTGCTGAGAAAACAATAAAGTATTCTAAGACTGGGGCTAACAAAACCTAACGTAACCAAGCTTTTTATTAGCTAGTAGTAACCGCACCAGAGACAAATAACCTTACATGTTACTTGTTAGTAGGCCTAATAAGGCAAACGTGCAAAGAACTTCCAACATGTCAAACCTGACTGCATTAGTACACTATTTTAAAAGGCTAACAACCTTAAAAACTCATCCAACATCACTATTAGTAAATCAAGAGTAGTAACGCGTTCATAACTTATTTCCAACATACTCAAAGTAGGTTGCGAGTTTGCGACGACGTGCATGGTGCTGCATGTTAAAGTGACGTTAGGCGCATTTCACCATATACCTTTAGACCTGAAAAGCCCATTAGCTTAAGTTGCGTATTACAGGTATCATATTGGGGGTATTCCGATCTTCGAATGTGTGAAAGCTACCCAATGGACGATCAGAAGTGTATATTATACGAGCCGTGACTAATGATTCCATTTCTAATCTCTCTGGCCTGAAGAAATTGCACGTGTGCGGTAACAACCGTGAAAAGCCGTTAACAACTTACGCTAATGGAGCTTAGTATATACGTCTAGTTGACACCTATCCCTATCCTAAATAATGTTCCCAAGACGTAGCCTTACTGGTACTGTTTCCACTGTTTAGACCTTATGCACCACGTCAGTTTTGATGCAAACAATGACAAGCATGTGCACTTCGAACGCGCGTGTAGTAGACGTACGCGCGTATCCCCCGGTGTCCAAATCAGCTATCTGCATTTGTTGGTGTAAGTTGCAACGATACACGCTTGCCCCCACTAGAGGGGGTACTTTTGTTCTGTGACGTCATATGCATAAAGTCTATTGTCCAACACGTCGCAAAAGCTCCAAGCTACCATCTTGTGTTTCTACGAACAGCCATTTCTATTCAAGATGTAGAGATTATAAAGTCGGCATAGTTAATAATTAAATGTAGTCCACCAATGCATATTATTACGTTAAGGTTATCTTGACATGGGACCAGAAGGAGCTATTTTTGCTAACCAGTTTAAGGGTCAAAAATCCCTAAAGGAAGGATCAGTTGGAATTATTTCAGTATCTTTTACCATATTCTAGATATTCGTCTTCAAAGTTTATAGGTTTCTGAAGTAACTCATTGCCTATACGAAATTACTGATGTGGAGTGTCGTAAAGTCATTGCATGTCTTTGGTTAACCCTACATAACTTTCTCATAATTATTTGTCTGATAGTTTTCAGTTAGGTGAGTGATTTTGATATTTCTAGAATCATTTCTTCAAAGAGATAAGCTAAACATTCAAAATTAATCCCTCAGGATAAACCAATATTACATCTGTCCTTAAAGTGAACTTTGAGAAAGCAAAGGTCAAACTTAGACACACTTTGTGAGCCCCTCTTGACGTCACAAATCTGCACAGTTAACTCAGCTTGTGTTTATTCATCATAAAAGTGTAAAATAAAAATAATTCTGTAAAATGTTTAATATTTGATGAAACTTGTCAGGAATTGTACGTATTTACTTGACTTTTAATGCTTTTCACATCAAATAACTACGTCATTTTATATCACCACATATAAAAATATCTCCGTAGGACATTACGTCTTAATTACCGTACCACCGTCAAGCACAATAGGCGAATAAGGAAGTACTGGTGAAGATATTTTCTACATGGAAAACCAAAAGAATTAAAATTATCATCCAAATGAGGTGATGAACTTTATTTTTAAAACTAACAAACGCGAATCGTCCTTCAAGATCCACTTGGTAGCTTCATGAATAAGTGAAGTCAGAAAAATAGCCGTATTCAAGATCCACTGGGAGCTTCCCGAATAAAGCCATTACTGTGAAATTTAAAAAAAAAAACTGTATCCAATCAGTAGTGTCCCCTTGACATTCACTATGCGTGAGAAACGTGTCCATTATTTCAATTGTTCGACCTAAATTTATTTCAGACGGGAAATTGTACGTTAATGTATAAACAAAGCTTTCATTACCTGACTAAAAAGTTGGTAGAAGAAACGTCACGACCCGTTGAAGATGTGTCTGTAGCCTGATTGTACGACAAACAAGAAATTAGAAATCATAGCAAAGACCCTTTTTCACATAGCAATTAAAGGATTACAGAAGACAGTTTTGTTACCCGTCGTTGTGACCAAAGCGATGCCATTTACAAAAACGACGAGTACCAAGACTACATTCTACAATCCTTTGTAATTGCTGTTTGGAAAAAGGTCTATTGGGAAGACACCCTGGCTAATTCAAATATAAATGAGACGCTATCCGACAATCCTTTGTAACTGCTATTTATAAAAAAAAGTCTATGGGGAAAACACCCCGGCTAATTCAAATATAAATGAGAAACTTTTTTTAGTTCTTTCAGTGAAATTGTAATTCTCCTTATTGTGATAACTGTAAACAATGGCAGTTTACTTTGCTTCCATAAAATATAAAGAAGATAGACTGACGACTTTGCAATTGTTTTCATTAGTATTCGTCTGCCTGTGACGTAACTAGCACAGCCAAAGCGGCATTCCATGAACTCACTCTAAATGTGTTTTGAGGAGATGAGATGCTTATCATCTTGTTGATTAGTGGTTTGGGATAAATTCAGTGTAACAGCACTAAGTGGTGCACAAGTTTACTCACGTGCCGATTCTTTTATTATTTTGCCTTTAGGTTTTACAATCAATGAATATTAATTACTTGCCTCTAGACTGAGTATTGTCGAAGCTTACAAACAAAATTTGCATTAAAGCAATTTTCCTGAGAAGAGTCAATATGTGTTCCTTTTTTCAGTAGTGTTTCTCCTTGAACAGTCAAGTGTGTTTTGCTGATGGCGGTGCTCAAAACAACTTTTGCATTGTCAACATCTCCGTGTCTTTTTATAGGCCTATACACTTTTTCTGCACTGAGCCACCACTTGGCATATGGTCATATATTTCTACTGTTTAGTCACGACGCTGAAGCCCCGTGACATTTTTAAATTCAATGTAAGGTCTAGGGCATGGGCCGTGATCGGCAGATACGGTGGATAAACCCACATGAAAGTCGATCGGGATATCATGCACCATATCCCACCCACTAAAATAAAATTATACAAACTCTTCAAATGACTCGGAAGTTGGAGATAGTTCTTGAAGCCAAAGTTACACGAGGTAACACATTATTGAAATGTCTCAAATATTGTTTTTCGAGTTGCTTTGTACTCACCCATCATTCTATTGCATTGTAATATATTGTATCGTATGGAATCGCATTGCATTGTTTTGTACTGTGCTGTGTTGTACTGTACTGCACTGTAATGTATTGTACTACCCTGCCCTGCCCTGTCCTGTCCGTACTGCACTGCACACTGTATTGTATTGTGTGTTGTATTGTATTGTATTGTATTGTATTGTATTGTACTGTACTGTACTGTACTGTACTGTATTGTATTGACAGAGATTTCCACCAAAGTCTATACAAAGGGCTAAAAAGGCTGAAACCTTGTACCGGCAAATCCCCCTCCCTTCAGAGTACGATAGATGTACACAAAATAAGAATGAAACAAAGGAGGATACTTTACCACTTAAAAGAACTAAAAAAGCCCAAAGAATAAGTGACTTCACATGACCTTTGAATTCCACCAAATATCGAATAACAAAAAAGAAGAAAGTTGTTGTCCTTGATGGGATTCGAATCTGGGTCGTTTGTTTAAGAAACCGAGCACTCTCCAGTACACCATCGACAAAGTCGTTATATGTATGGTATTTCTAATCATTTTATAGTAAAAGCATCTTTCACACGTGTTCATAGTTAGGTAATTAAAATTAGAATTACCAATTACTGTAAAAGTTACACTTTTGAAAAAATGTGTTCTTCTATATGATTTTATCTTTGGAATGGTACAAAACTGCAACTCTAACTTTTCGGACGTCACGAAACGACACAATCCGGAGGTACCGCCTACTGCCTATTTAGTTTACGCGGTTGTTATAGTTTCAACTTTTGTGACCCCAGATGATCTTTGACTCCCGCACAAAACCTATAAGTTTTCTACCTGTTAAAATGACGAATATTTACCTAGTACGAAAAGTATGCATCATCCCTGTTTTGAAATATGGTGTTTTTTCAAGGTTTTAGGTTTTTGACATCTGGAAACCTCAAATGACCTCTGACCTCCCCTGAAGAGAATAGGGTTCTTCGTGTCAATATGATAAACTCTATGTCTTGAGATATCGTGTTTACAAGCAATTTTACGAACTCCGTATTTTCACCTCCGGTGAAATCAGATGTAACCTCTTCAATGATAGGGTTCATATTCTGAGTACAACGCGTCCACATGCCAAGTATGAAAGAATTCATGCTTCCTACCTAGAGATATCGTGTTTGCAAGGTTTTCGGTTTATGACCTCTGGTGACCTCATATGACCTTTGACCTCTACCAAAAACAATAGGATATTTCTCTTATTAAGGAAAATCTATATGGCGTGTATGAGAAGTATACACCAGTGCTATCTTGAGATACCGTGTTTACAAGCCAAGCGTCACAAGCACAGATACACACGCATACATACTCTCTCTGCAAGAAATCAAAATGAAACAAAGAGATTGGGTTTAAATTGTTGAACATTACTGCTATGTACATATCAATATGTTACCCACAGGATTTCGTCAAATTACAAATTGATGAACATACTCTAAACAAGTTTGGTAGACTGTTCCAAAAAGTAGCACCGGTTAATAACAGGGACTTACTTAGCTTACACTTTTTGATAAGGAAATGAAAATAATGTATGACTTCTACTAGGGGTAGTAATTAACATTTAAATTAAGGAAAAAGTAATGATGACATATATTTAGAAGCAACAGATAGACTGGCTGTTGTGGCGATGGGGCGCCCTTATTGGTGTGGAGAGCCATCAACCGGTTGCTGAAAGCAGGGAGGTATTATATTAGATGGAGTTACGCCTAAAGAGTTTTCTTTGAAAAACACTAGTTGCCTACAATAATCACTTCATTGTGTTTAGTTTCCTTTTCGATTCGGTAAGCTAAAAAGGTGTATGAAATTAGCACAAATTGCTAACGTTGTCTTCTGCGTCTTGAAGATAACATTGGGCGTTTTCATTTTTGTTATTCCCTTAACACTGACAGTCGATTAAGTCACGAATTATTAGTAGGTTCGACGCTTTTGGACGCTAGTAACAAATGGTCAGTTTGTTTCTCTCTTACACTTATGCAACTTGCGTAAGAATACGAAAATTGATCAAAATCTAACAGTAATTTTTAGTCTTGAACAACTTTTGCTCATTTGCACACAGCGGTAGTGTTACAAGGGAGTTTTTAATTAGCAACTCCCTGGTGTTACATTATTGCAACATCTCTTCGGTCCGTGACGATAAACAATCGTTTTGAGTTTTAAAATAGCCAGTACTTGAAGGTAGGCAATTAGTTGGACATCAAAGAATTGTTCAATGAAATCCTTTTGTTAGAGTAGCAGAGTTAGTGTGAATGAGGTAAGGCAAAGTTTGCTGAGAGAATTGAATGCTCTTCAGTCAAATGTTAATTCATTATAAGGGTCTTCTCCTCACGCTAAACTGGATCTAATAGAGTTAGCATAATTTTAAGTTTCAACCGGACCTCCTTCTAATAACACTTTCCTGCTGAAAGGAAGGAATACGGTATTGATGGGCTGCTGCCCACCCGTGTGGCAAGGCGAGCAATATGAAGCCAATGATAAATTAAGTATGGCGCCGACTCCTCCCCAAATAAGAAGCATGAGGCAGTTAAACATGTTCAACCCGGTCAACTCTAATCTGTGTATAAAGAAATAAGCCACAACAGGGCATAAACTACACTTGCGAAGGTCCGAAAGTAAATTTTCCAGACACTATCTGTTGCATTTGTGTTGACCCTCATTTTGTTAGTAGGCCGTAGGAAGCGTTTATTGGATAATCTCCCAGGTGTAGGCCTGACCGGTCCGAGATTCTATTTTTCGTTTTTCTAAAAAATATTGTTATTAATTACTGCCTTTGGTCTAGGGAGTTTGAATGGGAATCAATCAAGTAGGCCAACGACTTTATTTTTGATTATTTTTGGAGCAAACGCTTGAAAGCTGGCGAAAGGTGTTTTTCATGGATTCCAATTGCCAAACAATTATGAAATTAATTTTGCCCTGAGAGTAAAGTGTCAGTGCCTTACCAACAATACTTGTTCTGAAATCGATCTTTTTAGTGTTTGAGGAGAGGATCTTCTCCGAGGAGAGGATCTTCTCCGAGGCTTCTGCCACTCACGCCTCTTTAATACTGTACAAAACATCAAAAGAGAGTCAAAGCTACCCAAGTTTTCATTTAAGCATATTCCAGATAAGTGAACGTTTACAAGCAAGAAATTAATGTAATTTGATGCACTATAAAAACTTTGTCAGCATAAAAGAACGGTTGGAATGGTACATTTGTCATCATTTAGAGATCGACAGTAAAGTTTAATACTTAAAAAAAAATTAAAATGAAAAGAAGAAGTAAAATTTAGTTCTGATATTATGAAGAAGAACTTAAGGTAAGATTTCTAGTGGAGTAACTTTGAAGCAGGCAGGTTATACTACTTCCCTGGTTACACTGATTTGGCGTTAATACGTTATCCTGCTTTCCAGTTCTGCGGTGTATTGCAACGAGCACTTGATTTGCACATAGTGCGCCTCTCCACACGCAACTATAGACAAAACCTGCTGAGACAAGTTGCTCTTGTTAAATTTTAATCTGATCATTCACTTAAAAACACATTGTGAAGTAAATCACTCCAAGTCAAATCTTTACAAATTAAACTCTTTTAAAGCCCTTTTTGTTAAAAACGTTTCGCCCCCCACCCTCCCCACAGGGTGCTATGTACAAGAGTAATGGTATGGAAAACAATGTACAGTACAGCTTGTAAACGTTACTTTAATCATAGGTTTGAGCAAAGACATTACATGAGGGTGGTATTGAACTCGATATTTTTCCTTATTGGTAAACAATCATGACATAAATTTTGCCTACAGAAAGGCATTTTTGGTCTTGAAAAAGATATTTGTGACATGTTACCAACCTTTCAGTCAGAGAGATCAGGGAGCTTCGTCCCATACTCTACCTCTCATACGCCTGTGCGTGTAATGATACAAAGAAGAACGAAACGTTATAACTGTAATATGAATAAATTAAATACTAAGAAGCACCATATATTTTTTGACGCCAGTAAACATCAATCGTTCTACTATGGAACTTTACCTATATATGCTTCGACTGACAATTTGCAAAGATGTCTCTTGAGAAAAACCTCTCACTTTTCATATGCCTACAACAGGTTCATTGCTCAACCTAAGCCTACCTTAAAATGGTAGGAAGGCACATTTCACGTGTAAAATGGCATAAATATTGTACTCTTTCTCTGAGTAAGCTTTTCCTCAAATGTTGTCAAGAATTAAAATAGCACGTTATGCAACCTACAATTACCGCTTGCACTATCAAATTCAGTTTTAACATTCAGCAACATTTCAATCACCAGCTGGGTCAGGACTGAAACATTTTTTTAATACTTTATGTGGTCCTGAGTCAGTTAATACAGCGGACTCACTACTACACGATAGGCGAAAATGTTTCCCCGAAAGAGAAATTCAGTTCCACTGAGCCGTAAAACCTTATCTAACACTCTAACACTCTAAGATTGGTCCGGGAGATAACCGTTTTCAAGTGAAAATTTATCACCCGATCGAAAGAAAATTTTGTCATGGGTGGTTCCATTTTCACCTGTATCCCGTGATGCATTGCGAGCCTACCGTGGATGTTCAAATGCGATAAACGTGCAAAACAACCTGGAAATCTTCGTCGATTCCGGGATAAAGAAATACTGGCATATAAATACACTTTGTTGCTAAGACAAACCAGAAAGCGCAAAGGCCTAGTTATTCCTTGCCGAAAAGGGGTGCTTTGTTTCACTGAGGTTCATCCCTCAAATTTATAACTCTTGCCTGTATCATTTTTTTACAATGAATTCACAGTCTGACCTCTGCTGACCTCACATGACGTTTCAACCCCACCAAAAATTGAATGACAAAAAATAGGAAAGTGCCTTGGAAATTATTCGAACCAGGGCCGTCTGTGTAAGAAACTTTGCACTATCCCACTATGCTATCAAAGAATTCGTTAAGCTTACGGTTTTTCTAACCATGCTATAGTCACAGCATTCTTTGCAAGTGATCATGACTAGTTAATTCAAATTAGAATTATTACTTTAGCAGTTATGATTGAGACAAAATACATGTTGTTCCCTACAATTTTATCTTCGGAATGGTACAAAAATTAAGCCGTATCTTTTCTTCGGTCACAAAAAGCCGGACACAATTTGGAGGTCTGTCTATTTAGTTTACGAGGCTTTCGTAGTTTCACTTCTGATGACCTTCAACCTCCAACAGACCCATTGGATTCTCTCTCTTAAAGTAACAAATATTCTTGTCTTGAAATATCGTTTGTTTCAAGGTTTTCGGTTTTTGACCTCTAAAAATAATTAGGTTCTTCCTCTAACTATAATAAAGTGTAAAATAAGTATAAAAAGTGTCCATCATTGCTATCTTGGGATGTCGTGCTTAAAGCAGTTTTTAAGAATTTCGTATTTTCACCACCGATGACCTCAACACACAAAACCAAAAGAGTTCCATCTTCTGACTATAACGTATCCGCAAGTCATGTATGAAAAGTATTCATCCTTTATATAATAAATATTGTGTTTACAATGTATTTGGTTCATAACCTCGGGTGACCTCACATGACCTTTCACCGCCACCAAACCATTTGGGTTATTTCTCTTATTATGATAATTCTATATTTAAAGTATGAGGTGTATCCATCATTGCTCTCCTGAGATATCAGGTTTAAAAGCCAAGCGTCATAAACACGCAAACATACATACCGGTACACACATAAATTCACTTGCCAGCCTGATTACATAGATTCCTTTCGCCTTCGGCAAGGAATCAAAAAGTCATGTCATGTTTGGTAGTTCACCTCGCAGTGTTTAAGATCATGGGCCATTTTCAAAGCCCTTTGCCCTAAGCTTAATTTGTACACTGGACACAGTCGCAAGTTGTGTGCACCATTTCACACACAAAAGTGAGGAAGCCGATCGTGCCAGGAATTGTGTTCATTAACACGCTGTGAAAGGTGCCTTGTGCTCCACCACTGATCTCATGTCTAAAAACACGCATATGTATTAAACAGATCGATGACTGTGAAGAGGTAGATACTAAGTGCTCATAATATTCATGTGTTGAGTCAGGCAAAGTTTTCCCACGATAGGGTGAATTCTCATTGTCACCCAAAAGCGGCTAACTCCCGGCCTGAAGATTTAACAAATGAGTGCAATGTATTCCCTTTACTGATGTATGGCATGTACCTGTCCTCAAGCGTAACGATCTTGAATGACGCTTTCCTTGAATGTAGCAAAACACAAAAATCCCATGACGAATTGGTCCCTCTAAAATTGCTTAAACCTTTACTTTCCATCCCTGCCACAACATGTGCCGCGGGCTGGACAGTAATGACCCTCGTAATGTAATACAACACATCATACAATACATCAAAGGTGTAAAGACTCAATTGAATTGACAAAACTGCTTGCAGGAAATGCATCCAGTTCTTTGCATCTTGCAATGCATGTGGGCATACAACATGAGTTTTAGTGTGCAATCTTCAGTGTAGTACAACCCTTAACTAGGATGCAAGTAGGGGGCAAGGCACTGATGTGTTATAATTTGTACCCTAAATGTAAAAAGCCCTCGTATGGCCAAAAAGGCCTTAGTTGATGTTTAGCGTAATAGTAGCCCTGTGAACAAAAGAAACGTGAGTTAGAAAGACGGGTTCTTTAGCGGATCAATACAGAATGAAATAACAAGACTATATAAAGCATATAAAGACTATGTAAATTCAACTGTCTTCGACTCCATGTGATGTGTGGTAGTGGCGCTAAACGACAGACGGAGTGAATTAACCACAGTCGACACAGTAACTTACGATGCTACCATTATTTTGCTAAGATCATTAATCTATACAGGTTGGATCACTTGAGAATACATGTTTAAATCACTTTGTATTGAGCAACATTTTTTCCACTGTATAATTCGGGGGTTTGATAGAATAAATTTCCATCAACTTCCTTCTGGCCTATGTAGATTGTCCAACATCGACGTCTTTACTTCTGTTTTGGTAATTGTTTTTATTTTTGGTGTATCTTTACAATAGCTCCATGGTTTTAATAAACACATTCAAGCAATGTTACTGCTCATTGCTTCATAATTTAAACACATGTAAGGCAAATGATAAGAATTTCGATAGGCGATAGGTTGATCAAAGCATTGATATACACTTTGATTCAGTATTTCTTCTGATAATTTTGTTTTTTCAGAGAACAAATCTTAATGGCATAATTGGAAGAAGCGCCTGCCGTTCTATAAGCATTTTTCAGCGACCCGATTACCTTGTAGATGAACATGGTCAACAAGTGACCATCGAACCACAAAAATACTTCTGGGTGACGGAATGTGATACAGAGCCGGGGGCTGATTGTTTAGGAATCGGACCTGCTTACGGCTCAAACTTGTCATCAGATTGCGAGCAAAAGTACAGTTGGATTAACGTACGAGGAAGAAGGCACGATATACTCGGCGACTACTGGGTTTCAATTAAGTCTTGCTGTTCCTGTGCCGTTAAAGGGGCTGTCGCTGAATGAGCTTTCAAAATGAACTCTTTTACTATGAATGAACTTGAAATCGTAGTTTATGAAAAAAGTTAATTTTTCATCATGAGTTACGCATGTGACAAATTGCTTCGTAGTCGTTCATGGCCAAGTCCGGTGACTCAATCTTTCTTACTTTACAACACCATTTTAGATGAGAAAGACCATTTCTCAAACAGTTGAGGAAAATATTGCAGATGAGGTGATGTAATGAATACGAATGCAATTAGTTAATATTAGTGGTTGAGACATTAAAACCTGATATGAACTATTTTTCTCTTTTAAGTTAATTTCTGTATCAACATTTTGTAACACATTTGTCGCATCAGGGAGGTATTATTTAAGGCAGCTCCTCTGCTTGGTCGCATCATTATCTTCCGCGCACATGAAATACTTTGTTATTACTGTTTGGCAAAACGTTTTGTTGCTATCTCGTGTTGGACAGACAGTCTTGTTTCACCTCTGATGTATGTTCAGGGTGATGACTTTGCACACCAAATTCTTAAAGACAAGTCGACGCATACCATTTAACACTTCCATCATTAAACATTGTCCGTAATCCAGATAGACACGTGGTTCTCCTTAGACTTAAATCATACCCCACCGGAATAAACTCTGCAGTGCACTTGATGTTCATGTGACTAACATAAGAATGTAGCCTATGACCGAATTTGCGTCATTTTCCAAACTGGAAATACACTGCGATTTATTTTGATTAAGCCTAATGAGATTTCGTAAGTGATCGCAAATGGACTTAGGTGGGTAGTGGCATTTCTTCAATTTCCTTGTTATCAGTATTAGCAAATTGATTGTGATTCGTGCGATGTTTCAGTTCTAAGAATGTGCAAGTGGTATTAAGTGTGAGCTGTTTGTTTTATTGAAGTGTGACGATACGACAAAACGTCTAGAGAACAGTGGCTCTCTACATTAGTGAAGCAACATTATATTTCGTAAGACATACATTCACAGGCATGTTCAATGGTGTGTTAGTACAAGTGTAACACGCTCAATTCCATTGTTTAGTGCGAGGACAGTAGATGCTTGTAATCTGTGGTTCTCGATATTCACGCATTGAACAGGGGTCACATGGTTATAACGACCACTGTACATCGAAGACATAGTACCTTTTTGAAAGTCGTATAACTCGATGTAGTCTTACGAATGACCTAATTTTTTGGCAGCGATTATGTACCTCCTTATCGAGTCATTATATCAAATGAAATTAAGAAGAGATTAACAATGTAAATTAATCTATTTCTGTTAGACGATTGAGGTAGTTTGACTTTGCTGTTTTGCTTTCACTCAAACAACTTAAGAATCATTTTCACACCAAATAAAAAACAAGCACTGCCCGAAGTTCCAAATGGATAGATACCAATCTCTGATAGTCAATACTTTACGACGAATATATCTGCCTGGGCATTTTCTTGGTGGCCTAGGTTCCTGGCCTGCTTTATTATATCCAACATGAATTGTTGACCGGCTTTCAGGCTGTTGCCCATGCCCAAATGCAAGGGAGCACAATCATGCTGCAGAAAGTAAAAATTTTTGAAGGGTGAAGTGATTCGATCTAGCACTCTAATAAAACCCATCAGTGTGTCTAACCAGTTTTCTCAATAATTACAGGTATTGGTAAGAAGTGTTCAAGAAGACAAAATGCATTGTATTCTCAACAAACGTTTGTAAGATTAAGATTGGTTTTCGATTCTTGTTCTTCGCAGTAATTAGTTATAACATCCTCGTTATTTTCATTTCAACAATTAATTTTACTTTCTTAAGGTTGACATTTTTTCAACCAACGGTAAACCCCATTCCAGCAAGGACTACTTTTCAGTGGGTTTAACAAAGGGGAGGGACTATCATAGTTCCCTGTCAAAATTGAAAAAAATATGCAGAAAAAAGTAAACAGGGAAAAAAGGAAGAAAACGGAATGAAAGTATCATTTAAACTTTGTAAGAAAAACAACGTTGTCAAACTAAACCACTTGTGAATATGAAAACATAGAAAGCATAATTACAAAGAATTTAATTTGCGTCTGATGACTTTGGGTTTTCTTTTGCTTAATCGCGTGGGATTTTTTTTTTTTTGCACCTACTATATGAGTCATGTGAGCATTTTAACACACTCTCTGGAAGCCTCTTCAAGAGAAGTAAGGAAAGCTTTTTTAGACTCATAGTCGTTCACTATCTCCAAATTTTAAAAGGGTTGATCAACCCTAGCTACGTGCTATTGTTTGTTAATATAACAATGTAAACAGGTAAAACTGTACATATCTTTTATTTTAGTTAGGCAAAGGCATAAGAAGTTTATATTGGGAGGCGTGTATGAAAGCATAACAAAGTGTTTGTCATAAAAACGAAACATTTAAAAATACGTTTTCCCACAAATACATTTACTATTTTACGTATAATCAATTTTAGCACGGCAGGTATTAGAAAACTCCGTACTCAAACTCCGACCCTTTTCGCACCTACTTTCTTTTAGTAAGTCATGATACGTTAGCTGCACTGCAAACTTCGTGAATACTTATGTATACTTACCTTTTGAAAGATATCAAGAAACTGCATACATCGGTGTTCAATTTCACATTTTTCTTAGAGAAAGATTCCCCAGGTCTCGCACCTTGGCCATTTTAACCGATACATGATTACTGCTGGCTAGCCTAATCTGATATTACAAATGGGTCACCCTTTTTTAAGAAAATCACGATCTGTCAACAAAAATTCTGTGTTTAGCCATCTCAATTAAGTGCATGAGGCACTTATACTTTACCATACTTGATGACCACGAATGTAGGAAAACCCCAGGGCCTATAAATTGTAATGTAATCCTGCCTCTTTCAATTTAACACAGCCACCACTCATAGATTTGTATTCTTGATTGCCAAATATCAGAAAATTCCATGTGATAGTTTTTATTTTAGAACATTTCAAAGGAAGAAACCCTAGGCTCAATTTGCCTCTACCACTTTGAAGGGTAAATACTAATTACTGGTCAGTATATTCCACATGTGAAAAATGTCTGTTTGCGTGTGTGTGTATGGACTGTATGTACTTGTCTTGATATCCAGATAGCAGCAATTGGCATCTAATAGTATTTTATACCAAAATCATCCTGTAAGGGCATTATGCAGTATTCCAAGACAATTCATGCTGCATAATGCACGATTCCGTTATAGAGGTTTTGTGCACACTCATCCGAACATCATACGCCAGAAAATCGCATCTTGCAGTGTTTTTCTTCTAAAATTCCATGCGGAGAGGTTTTCCGCCTTCGCCAGAACAAAGTAAGCCTCCCTTTGTAAACTCCAGATCCTTGCCCATTAATTTTCTAAACACTCATTAAAAGGAAGGGACACCCGCTCATCTTACCCCCTTTCTCCCATGTTGTCAAAATAAACAGTTTCTAAAATTGTATGAATTCGAGCACCCCAAAAATGCAACATCGTGGTCACACCAATGCTGTTTTTCCTACCAACGCAATGCTCTTACTATGATTCTGCATTATACGACATAGAATATTTAGTAGTCATCTGTCAGGAAAAACCTACCATACAAAAGTGTGTACCACGTGTCTGATGTAAAGATGGGTAAGGTCTGACTGAACTAAGATCTGGGAAAATTGGAAATGAATTTATGCACTTGGATAACCTTATTAGGCCCTGTAGGCTTATTGCTCACCACTTCCGCCTTAATTTCTTTGTTGATATGGAATTACAGTGTCTTTACATTTATGCATTTCACTACCTATCTGCGTATAGTTCAATAGATTCGTTCATGTTTACAAGCAAATGACGTAACGGTTGGTTGGCAAAAGAGTCGTTAAAGTGTACTAAACTTGTCGTAACAATGAAAAGTAGATTCTAATTCGTCTACGTTCTGCGTGCAACCGCCTCAGCGTTTACACGCACAAAACCTAATATGAATGCATATGTTCTTGCGCATGCTCTATTCCAACCAGTGCCAATTAGTGCCAACCGGTGACGTAGCCGTGAATGGTCCAATTGGGTTCTAATATCTACATTGGGTGGAAGTGTAACTTGCAAGATATTTGTTACGTGGAAATAATAAACATGCTCAGAAGGTCAAAGAAGAGAATGACTTCTTGTATTTCTTATCGTGAGTGTTAATGCTCTATCAACTGTCCTTGTTCTGGATTTAATATTACAAGAAAAACCTGAACAAATGTAAACTGTATGGTGTTTTTTTTTTTTCTTACGTACTTCGTCTTAACGTCTGAAAACCAGAATTTCAACTCCAACTGACCTAATACGTTAGCTCATTCAGAGATCACAAACTGAATTAGACAACTTGTTGATCAAGTTTCCATATTTAGCTTATTCCTCCTGTTTTGAGCTTAATGACGCAGGTAAAGACCTTAATAACCGATGGTAATGAAGCAATTCGCGTATAAATTTATCACTGCCTACATCTTAAAGCAAAATGGTAATGTCCGTTTAACTAAAGTGCCACCGACGTCGTTACCTTTCAGAGTGAATCTTGTCAGCAATTGATACAAAAGCAATGCTCCACTAGTCAACAATCCTCTAATCTATCCTAAGTGATAATTGGATACGATCAGATTATTTCCGGAAATTATTCGAAAAATTGCGTTTTGAAAGAGTTGAAAGAAAGCATCGAATTCTTTAAAAATTTATGCTTTTCTTTCAAAGTTCTTGGCAAGCAAAAAGAGGTTAGAGAAGCAGCGAGCCCCTCCACATTGAGAAAAGCGTAGAGAGGAAGTCTGAAAATGCCCTACAAAAAGCTACAAGACGTTTCCATATTTTAAGTTTTTAAGAGTTGCCGTAACATCAATGGAAAGTACAGTTTTCTTTAGCAAAGTATCTTGTGTCTCAAGATTATGATGAACTTATAATTTTGATGAATTTACTACAGTGACAATACTACGACTCCATAATTTCAAGATTTCCAATGGGTGTGAGTACACTTGCTAGGAAGTACAAGGTAGTCAGAAGGGCAGTTACTTGGAGAGATAAAACTTTTGCAATAAATTTTCAGACATATTCATGTATCCCTGAGCAAAGTGGCAATATTTTTGTCTTTTTCCTGCTTCAGAAGATGTGGAATGGGAAGAATTGGAATGGGAGGGTGGAATTGACCGAAATAATAATTCAGATGCCTTGAAGCGTTTAAAGCAAGAGAGTGGAAGGTTTTGCCAATGAAAATGAATGAAAGAGGTATTTTTCAGCGCATTTCTCTCATCACTGACATACACACACATTTTATCATTAAATGCCGAATATTACCTGTAGCTGCTGGACAGTAGAGCACTGTCCACCCTGAAGCTGCGTCACGGTCATTACCTTTTCCTGTCCATCCCAAATGGAAAGAATGTCTGCGTGCTTTTCAGAGCCGGTTCCTTCTGCGGATTTTCGTTCCAAGACTATCACTCTGCTACTCCATTTACTAATACCCCTCCTCTCTACGCATAGTACACATAGTCGATCTATGACTTCTAGAAAGGGTGGCTCCAAAGGGAAACATTGCTACATATTGGAGTATTGTAACTTACAAAAAGAGATATCTGTCACTACATTCTTATCAAAAACCAAGGGCTGTATCCCAGTCCACCCATCTCCGCCGTTCTCGCTACGAACACACCTCTTACCCGACGAATCGACAGGCATTCCTCTGATGTATACTGTCTAAAGAACGTTACACAACTGATTCCTTTCTGCTAAACTTTCCTTCTGACGTCGAAAATGTACAACGCATAAAAATAGAGCTCTCTAGGGCTCTTTCTCTGGACCCTTAAGGTATTTATTGCATCTGTGCCTGACCAGAAACCGAACCTGTGTCAAAATGCGGGTGAGTTTGTCCCTAATTGTAAAAGTTCTGTCTCAAGTTCCAGCCGAGGTTAGAGAGTAGCTAGAGTAACACGGTGCATTTATTCCTTCACAGAGGGTTGAACTTCATCACTCATACAAGATCGAAAGCCATTTGGTAATTCAAAATCTTTTACTTTTTAGATGTTTCTCGCCCAGAGGAGAGAGGTTTTGGGGCATGCAATGTATTAAAATGGCGACCTAGCAAGCTCTGAAGGGGAATGTTTAAATGGTGCAGTTACTGTGAAAATGTATTAAAATGTCAGAGTATTTGCACCATTTGAACATTTTCCCTGCGTAGAGATCGTTCAGCCATGAGAGCTTGCTAGGTCTCAGTTTTTCAGGTCAAAGGTATAGTCAAATTACCGTCCCACGTCACTGTCTAATTTATTTTTTAAATAAAGGTTAAAATTTTCTCTTTGAATGTGTAGCTTATAATGACTTAACAGGAAGATCATCTAATCGTCCACGTTAAAAAAGAAACAGAAACTGTAAGGTTTAGCAGATTTTTGAAAATAAACTGCTTTCTTCCTTTAGTAATGCTTACTTTATATGTTTCCAAATGAACACATATTATGTGAATAACTTAACATTTAAAGTTTTTTTTTTACTATCAAATATTTGTTTCGATGCGTAATTAAAAGGTAAATGTGCAGTTCGTAAACTAGCGTCGAAGATAAATTTGTGATTTGAATAATGTCATATGTGATGGCGCTATTTACAAATCACACGTTCATGGAAGACTGAATCAACTAGATTGAAAACTTTAGGCAACAAAAAATAATCGATGATATGAGAACATGAAGAACATTTCTGCAATCATTTTTTGGATTCTTGAAGAACAAAATACCAAAATTCCCTGATTTCTTGGTCTATCAGCTTTAATACCGAAGTTAAACCCATAGGATATTTCACTAGGCAGCACTTTTTCACTTTTAGAATAAATTTGTTAAGGGTTCAATTCACTTTCAATCAATGTGCAGAAACAGTTATACTTATTTGATGCGAGGGCATCCAAGCTGTGTCATGAAGAATTCAGGCACCACAGTGTAACTTTGCAGACAAACAATTTTCTTGCATTTTGTAGGCCCCTTAACGCTATGTCTAAATGTGAGCTGTATTTACATATTCGAGAAGAATATACTTAGGAGAAGCCAAGTGTTTGCCTCTATTGTTCTCGACGTCATATTTATCCCATGCTGCTATAGGGATAATACAAACCAAGACAACTACCATGTATTACTGTATCTCCGTCTTCCTCTTATGTTGCTTATGAAACGAGAAGGGAGCATGCTCCAATATTACGTCTTTGACATAGCTCTACCTGGATTCTGTCCATCTCCTCCCAGCTGAGAGGCGGGTGCTCTTGCACTAGGCCAGTAAGACTTTTAATGGCAAACTGATCATTGCACCCAGTGCTGATCATCAACATGTACGATGACATAACCATAGAAATGTCATCTTTGTAAAATATCGTGTATGTCAGGTTTTCACAATTTGAATAGGTCCCGAAACTTAAGGGAGTAGGGGTATCGAGAAGGGAGAATTACCATCTGGCCAACTGTTAAACATAATTCACTCCAAAATGTCGCACCTCGTGGCATAGACCCTTTTCCAAATAGGAATTACAAAGGATTGTGGGATATAGTTTTGGTGTACGTCGTTTTTGTCCACAGTAAAATGCCATTGACAAAAACAACCCATACCAAAACTCTATCCCATAATCCTTTGTGATTGCTAATTGGAAAAGGGTCTATGTCAAAGCTCTTCATTACAAGAAAGTCTTCCTCCACGTCACGCAACCTGCTTATGGACCCGCTATTTTCTGCAAAGTTTTGATAACCAACAAAACTAGCTTCTAGAAAATGGGTAGCAAACACTGGCCAGTGACATAGAACCAAAATAGATTTCCCTCTTGAAAGAGGATAACAAAATACATCCTTGCAGTTTTGGCTGCTTCACCTTAATGATCAAAATGATCAAAAAAAAATAAACAAATAAATAAATAAATAAATAAATAAATAAATAAATAAATAAATAAATAAATAAATAAATAAATAAATAAAAAAGCGGAAAGCTCTGTTGGAATTATTTAAATATGTTTCACCCTTCTGAAAGTAAACCTCTTTCAAGTTTGACCACTTCAGAGAGTTTATCATGTTTATTGATGATGAAGGTGCAAAATCAGTAATTGTTTTGTAACATGGTTAGTATCTGATTAATTTATCTGGTACTTGTGTGTGTCTACTTTTCACTTTTATAATGCTTTTTACATGAAATAGTCAGGAATGACATTAACATGTCTACAGATTTTTGCTTACAGGAAAGCAAACAGATCTGCAATTCTGTTTAATAGAAGAGACTCTGCAAAAGTTATAATTCAGGGTGAACGGTTTATGTAAACCAAACGCTTAATAAATCCAACGAAGTACGTAAAATTATTTCCCTGATCTAAGAAGTACTTTTGCCACAAAAATCTGCAATTCTATCATAGGTGTACTAGCCAAGGGTTTAGGCTATACCCCCCCCCCCCCCGTAGTCCTTGCAAAAACTATATTTCGGGCAGTTTTTGGAAAACCCTAATGTGGTTAACAGCTATTACATCACAAAATAAGATGTTCCTTGTCAAATGCAGCTTGTGAGTTTGGTTTACTTTCATTTAACGACCCATGCAATGATGTCTGGTTAAGCCCACTACATTTAGACAAATTGTGTCTTAACCTCCACGCATTCCAGCATCAAAATTTGTTTCTGAGATGAATTGTAGACGTGCGCCATCATCTACTTGTTATCGTATGTTGTCGCTATAACGGAAACTATTGTAAAGAGCTTATTCTGTATGCCTTTCAGAATGTTTGGCTTGATCAGCATGACTATCAAAGGGAGGATAATTGCTTATTTTGCTAACATGTTTGTTAACTTAGTGTTAGGTGATTTTTACACTCAACCACAGGAGTGATCCCGGATTTCATTAAAAAAAAACGCAGGTGGGGGAGGGGACTAAATCGGCGAGGGCAAAGTTCGAAGCTACTGGCGTCAAATGAAGAAAACCGCAATGGTGGCTGGGGGTCTGGGGAAACTGGTAACTTGATCCTGTTAAATGGTTTTTCCTGACATCTAGCAGTCAAAATTAGTACAAAAAACTTTGTAGTGCAGCTATAGAACCTTCCAAAAGTGATACCGAAAAAGGGTGGCTGAAGCAGGAAAACCCTCTCTCTGGATTGCGCCTGCTCAAACGTACATCTTAAGTAAACGTAGAGGCTGATGGAGTCCATGCTACAACACTGGCAAAGTTTCTTCCATGTGCAAGTCTGAGGATAGCAACCATTTCCGCGTTCGGTAGAATATAAACTGATGTTCTTTAATACAAATATAGTTTTGCAATCAAATCACAAAATAAGAAATATAGTTCAAGTGATTGGTTCGACCGCAACCTCACTGGTTTGACTTTCACACAATGGCTTCACTTTTCATGGAGTAGACTTATACAGAAAATAAAAACTGAGTAGCATAATGGTGAATCTATCCATGGACAGAACAATATAATCACCATCCGTGTAGAATATTGCATCTTGAAATGCCGAATCCAGTGAGGAATGCTGCAAAGGGTTGTGTGGTGATTTCAAAGTTCATGGATTTTACGTGTTGACATTATAGAATTGAAATCATCCCAGAGGTTAGTTATAAATGAAATGAATTTATTGGTTCGCCACTGTAATGAAGGCGTTACCTCCACCATGGCAGAGTAATCTTGTTTATTATCCATTCACTCAAGCAAATCATAGGGGTTATTTCCGAACACAAGAACCCAGTACATAACTCTAGCAAATATTGTTGTAATAAGAGGAAAAGATCGCCTATTTCTAATCTAAGAAAATTCTTCAAACAATCCTTCTAATTTTTTTTTTTTTGGGTGGGGGGGGGGGACCATAAATAGACGCTATGCATTGACGTCACACGACTTCATGTTAGAGGACAAACAGTGAATATAGCTAAATGAGGTAAATGGCTTTGGCACACTTAATGTACGCACTACGTGGCCTTTGCATGCGCACGTAGACTTAGGTGCATATCCGACCAGTACAAAAGATAGCTTTTTTGCATCTGTGTTGGGGTATGTCGAATGTCACGGGCTTCCATCAGCCGAGGGGGCATTTTCTGTTCTGTTACCTCATAAACATAGTCTATACTGATGAGGAAATAATGTGCCATGCATATTGAAACAAATTAATTAAAGAACTGAGGGTGACATAAAAGGGTTTGTTTTGGTGACTGGTCGGTTTATCATTGTGCCGTGGAGTTCCATTATCTGAGTTAAATGTAAAAGCAATCCTCACGCCGCTCATTTTAAGTCTGTTAATAGTTCAAAATTTCAAGACAAAGAAAGTCTGAAATAAATTTAAATGAACTAATGAGGTTTGCAAAATCAGCTAATGTCTGTAGAATTAAAATGCTGTTTTAAATACTATCTTATATAAGACGACGATTTTAGTCGTGAAAACCAGAGAACTAAAATAAATAAACTGTACTGAATACCCAATATCCTTTTTAACCATTTATGTTTGGCACTAAGCCTATAGTAGTGAAAGTGCGCCATCATCATTTTAATTGTCTAAGCAATTCCGTAGTTAATACATTTTTCAGACTTGTGGCAACAACGCGTTGGCGTTAAGATGTATGCATATGCCAAGCTTAAATTAATATGTGTAATAATACGATTACAGATACCTAAGGCTACGACAACAGCATTTATAATTCTTACAAATTGCCTGAATGTATCGATTTCTTTAAAATCTATTGGCGTAGCTGCACACCTGACTTTTGCAAAGTTGTTTTTTTCAAAAGGGACAGTACTGTTGTGACGTATATTGCAAGTATTTTTAAAATTAAATATACGTTATGAGCCAAAGGCAGACTATCTGCAGGAGTTTAATGTAATCTCATACATTCATCTGACGTAAAAGAAACGAAATATGAAAAAGAGGGCAAACGCTTCATAAAAGATATTCAAATATTTGTCATTCAAGTTTATTATTGGAACTCTTCTTTCCTCTTCAAATGTTACATAAGTTTTTCCTTTTATGACAGACTTAGATAGTACTTGCTCATCTCATGCATATATCTTTTATTTTGTTGCTAAAAGTTACACATCTTCCTTTTGAGGCTTCTCAGGGTGATTAAACGTTATAGCTTGTTGCGTAAAACTGTGTCTTTCGGAAGGACCATCAGTGCAGAGAACGTGACACGTAAGAGTAAAGCAGTTGCTTTGGGTGTTTTACTGATTAAAATATTAATAACGAGCTTTTAAACTTGTTGCGACTTTCCTAAAAATGGATGGTTATATCGATATTGTCTTTTGTATAATCAATGTCATTAATACAATGTCATCAAAAGGTATAAGACATCTTCATTCCGAGGAGTAAAGGATTAGTACAAATGCATTAAAGCCAGCCGCAACTCATCATTACCCCCTGTCTTGTCGCAAAAACCACAAGAATTATGTAATAGCGATGGAGCAACCACAGAAATTCCCCAGTGCAGTGGCGATTTTGTTAGAGTCTTAGAGAATCTATACACAGGGGCAAAATCAGTTTGCTCCACTACTCGACAAGCTGCGCAATCCACACTGTTCACCGAGTCGTGTCATGGATGAATCTGTAATGAATCTAGAACGCTAAAAGAAATATGTACACACTCAAAGTTTACTTTAAATCACCAGGCAGACTTATGAAAATAATTTTGTGTATTTTATAAGATTTCTCTCAATTTTCGAGTATTTAAATCTCACGTTAAGCAAGTGTGTAATCTTACAAATTTAAACAAAATTCTTAGAGGTTATTACAGTCATGATCTTCTATTTGATGTTAAAAGCTTTGAAGTAGTAACAAAAAAAAACCATAATTCCCTTTAAAGTCGATTAATTATTGACTATTTTACAAGACTTCTTTGTAACACCTTCACAATGAATACACATTAGCTAAAGAACAAATGAAAAAGAGACCTGTCAAACGCCTAAGAAATAACCGAAGTTTAAAATATCTTTCTCTGAAGAATTGAAAAAAATAAACCTCTTTGTGTTTTTAGACCAGCTCTGGCTATTATCTTTATTGCCTACGGCATAAAGTGACTGCACGATTGTCGCATAAAGACGCAATAATCTGATTTAAACCTGTAATCTACAAAAGGTCAATACTTATCGCCTTTTGCAGTGATATATAGCTTGGCAATGTTCTATAGTTTGTTTTTAAAAGTCACATCACTAGAAACAACTCTGCCAAGCGAAATGATTACGAGTGATATTGGCAATGTAATGCGCCAGTTTGGGAACGCTTCTCGGCCTTTTGGCTAAGATCATGCGTAGTGTCTGTTCTTTTCGGTCAGTCGGGAACGGGACCACGCATGACAGACCCATGATATAGAGGTCTGAGGGTCGAGAGGTTGTTCAATTAAGTTTATTGTCCCTTAGGGACTTGGCTCCTTTGGGGAGCAGAACTCCCTCGGGAGTAATGTTTAATTTCGCCCGTGGCTCTTTCCAAGAGAGTCGAGGGGACTTTTGAATGATTACGAGTGATACGGCTGATCTAACACCAACGTTGACCATCTTCGCCATCACAGAGAATCACATTTTATGTTACCCCAAAAACTTCTAAACGTGATAGGCTACTGACGTGGTAGACTATGTACCCGAATGAATATTCACATTGGTCTTAAACATATTACGTCACAAGAGCATAGAAATCGAACACCGCCATCCCCTAAGATAAACCCGTTACTAACTATGGTGCACAATGGATCCATAGTTTGTCCTTTTACATGATGTCAGGGTCAGCTGTCAAGTAGATAATGATGTCAATGCATAGTGTCTATATACTAGACTGAAGTGCCCCCTCGGCTATGGTAATCCCCTACCCAACTGCAGTGTACATTACATTCATTGTTTGTCCTTTTACCGACGTCGAGGGCCCTTATCAAGTAGAATGTGACGTCAATATAGGATCTATTCTCGTCCTGACATTTTCTGCTAAATGTTGCAACAGATTTCAATTAATGACCACACGGCGTTCTTGGATCCTATTAGACTTGAACAGGTGTAGATACCAATCCTTTTATGCAGTCTTCAACACGGAACCACAAGTAACATACTTACATAGAGGTTCAGCAGTTGCCAGGTTTACTTTATGTTACCTTTGGGAAAATAACCCCACCAGAAGAGAAGAGTAGCTGTGTTGGTTTTAGTCTTCGGCCTTTTGGTGATTCTCTTAGCTGCCTTTTTCTTCGGCCGTCGAGTGGATGATTCGTTTAGCTGTATGACCCTTCCTTATTCCTCCCAAACATCGTTGTAAAGATCGGTCAATGTAATAAAAGTTTCATTACAAAAACGTGATAGAACTTCGACGTAAGTAGTGACCTTGGCAGATTAAAAAAAATTAAAGACAAGGTGTAGTAAAAGCAGAAAGGGTGTAGAAGGTTGGACGATAACCTCAGAATCAGCTTAAATGATACATGATGAGACTGAGGTTGTTAATTAATTCGTATATCTTGAATTCAGTGAAACAGCTTAAATGATACATGGGGAGACTGAGGTTGTCACTTAATTAATTCGTATATCTTGCATTCAGTGAGCACATAGAATAAATATCTCCAAAACGTCAATGCATTACGAAGAATTTCTGGTTTTCCGATCAGCTACGGGCTCATTAGCTCATACAGCTGTCGAGTTGTGGTACAGATCAAGTTCCTCCATCCGTGGTTTCTCAAACTACGCCATCTACATTCTTCTCGACATGGTCTGACAAACCTCAGTTGAGCCTCCGTATTAAAGGTATCTGAGTACTAGAAACTGATCGATCCCCTTGAGAAGAATACAGCTCATCCAGCCAAAAGCATGAAAAAAGCTCATATAGTAATTCAGAGAATGTTTCCGTTCACTGCAAACCATGAGATGATAGCTTTACGATAGCTTAAAAGACTCAGGACAGAAATTATTTGTGATGTGATAAAGGTAAACTTCATGTGGGCATTGTTATAATTTTTTTTATTGTTACTGTGTTACTTTCTCGAGATACAAACGACTGAATTTATCAGATTTTCTTCCAAATGTAAACTTGAAGCAAGCAAACGTGATGTCACAGATAAACATTGGTTACCAATCTTGTACATGCATTTTATTTTTCAACCTCGCTTTTCCACCTTGAATTGGATAGGTTTGATAATTTGTAATAAGGGCATGTAAAGTTTAATAGATCTTATAGCCAGTATATATTCCTGCAATACATGCACTGGAATTCAGTAGTGTAAAATGGAAGGGAAAACCACAGGAAAGGCAAACAATTGGTCATTAACGTGAATTTCAAGACATTACACCTGCTTGCTCTAGGCAAGTAGGAAACATAACTTAAAATTCTAATATTTTAAAAATGAAACATAGTGATGAAATGAAAGTTTCCTCAGAATGATTAGATTAAGCTCCTCTTTGACATATCAAGTATAACTGTGGGTCTAAACCAGTATTTGAATGAAGTACGAAGGAGTAAATATATCTAGTGTTACTGATATGAACCTAAATGCAAAAAGTTGATGAAATAGGTGGGTTAAGCTACGTTCCATTCTCATCGTCACCGCCATCGTCATCATCATCGTCTTGTCATCGCCGTCATTGACGTTGTAGCCGTTGTCGTCATCGTCACCACCACCATCATCATATTTATACTAATAGGGTATATTTTTCTACCGTCTAATGCTTACAACAGTTTAATAAACGGTGCATTACGAAGAGTAAAAAATAAAAATGTGCAGTTTTAAACGTTATAAATAAAACACCTGACATAAAAGGGTCAAATTGATACTAGGTTTCCTTTTTTTAAAATGTGAATAAGGAAATAAAACATCGCAAGATTGGTAATTATCGAAAATGGGTAATCTAATCTAAATAATTGGAAACAAATTTATGTACATAACGCTTTTTCATTCCGTTGTAGTTAGGACACAGGCAATTACCAAGTATGACAACGATAAGGAATAGGCTACTCTGATTCTTTCCAAAAAGGAAGCTCTATTATTATGGCGACTGGAGATTATTCTTTGGAAAGAAAGTAATGTATTCCGCAGTGCTCTCATTACTGATAGGCCAGATTTAGCTCCATAAAGTTGATAGTGTCTATGAGCTAAAGTGATCTCGAAAATGATTGTCACTTTATGGACAATATCAAATGTATTCCTCGCAACGGTCATAGCTATATTTTTTCATTTATTTCCTTATTTTATTTTTCTATATGCATTCACATAAACCCCATGTTAACAGAACAACTATTAATAAAAGACTTCAGTCTTAATGAAACTGCCAGTGAGCCACAACTGGAAAAAAGGCCGTGGTCGTCTCGACTTGAACCAATTGGTTGGAAACTGGGACGTTAAACCTCATTTAACCTAACCTAACCTTACTGAAACTGCTTGTATTGGAGTTGCATTTCCACAGAAAAGCATACAAATTATATCAGGGAGTCGACAGTGTTTTCTTTTTATATTTAGAAAAAATGTAGTATGCATAATATACGTACATGGCACACAAAATTACATGTTTTATTGCCGTTTTCCCATATTTCCAATAGTTGTATTTTGTATTCGTCAAAATATTCTGTTTTAAATGCATGAACTTAAATTTAAGATTTTAAGATCACCATGCTTAACACAGACAGCATGCAGGCTCAGAATGGCTATTGCCCAGTTTCATGAAAACTTATGTTTCAACTTTATTGCTTACTGTGAAAAAGTAACGCACTAACGTACTAATACACTGACGTCCAATGCGCTTTATGCAATTTATCTTTGCTGCACCTTCAATATTGATATAAATAGGGTTATATGTACATGGTATTGAGTTGGTTATACTTTTAAATACAAGGTTTTAAAGAAATTAGCTTTCGAGCTTGTTCGTATGTAGGATATTATCTCATTTGCATATTATTTAGAATGATCACTGCTCATGTTTTATCAAGTTATAGGACCAAAGCAGTCTTTAATACCCTCTAAAGGCTCAGAAAACTGTTACTCATGCGATTGGGATAAATACCTTACTTAGCACTTCCTCAAGTCTGTCATATTTTCTCAATACAACGGCGCCTTTCTTCGAAAATTACCCACCGCTAATATTACAAATACAGTACACCTTAAAAGCTCCATACATTTTACCTAAAAGTGCAAATCCACGTCCATAAATTTACTGAATTAAGGATTTGGACGCTTCTGGAAGAACATAAGAAAACCTACACATATTTTTTCTTAATGATTGCAGAGATTTTCTCAAAAGGACTACCTTCCTAACCCTAGCCGGTTCATTCAACGTGATGTATGTTCCTCACAAAATGCTTGGCTGGGCCCGCTCCAAAAAGCCTTGAACGAACAGGACGAGGTGATTCATTTGCAGAGAAAACAGTGGTACTGGGTCTCTCTTTGTAACAATAAAGGCAAAGAGTGTTTCGGAATGTCCAGTTACGTATCCTCTAGTTGCATTCAGGAAACTGGATGGGTAATGGCATGGGGCAGGAGATACGTGAATGAAGCTAACGCATGGCACCGAATCTCTGTACCTACGTGCTGCTCGTGTGTAATCACCTACAGGATGTCCAAGGTCTAGTTAGCCGATCATATATCCAGAAAGGCCAAAAATCTAAAGATATGGTAACAAATATTGTATTATTCAATGTCCTCAACTAACATGTTGATAAATGCAGAAGAACGGTGAGGCCTACTTCAAAACTGCGCTCAAAAGAAAGTCAGTTACGTGCTTTATATTTAAGACAACCTTTTTGATCACCTAAGGTCACCTTAAAATTCTTACATGTTACCACCCAACATACTTACAGTATTGTTACTTGTCTGTCTACTCAAGATGAACACTTTTACGTTTAACATTTTAATCTCTGTAATTTCCTTCCCTTGTAAAATGATAAAACGCAATATTTGTAAGACAGAATCTTCATAGCCTGGTGTAAAATAACTAAATCAGTAAGTGCTTGTAGACTATTGCTCAAAAATATTCACTCCTTCCTTGGAGATCTGTCCGTAAGGATGGCAACAGCAAACTGTTTAATTACATCAAGAAAACTATCACGACGATATCCCTTGGATAGAGATTTACCTACCAAGTGCTCTCCTAGAGGTAGATATTTTATTATATTGTTTAACTCACAATCCTTCTTCAGTGAGCGAAGAGTATGTTCAACGGGTTGTAATAATAGTTTCATTTTGAAAATGTCAAAGTACCACAACTTTTAGGCATTTCAAGTAAAAAGCTTCCAAACTGCAAGCTGAATATTTCAATAATATATCCTCTGTGTTTGTTGTTAATGACATTTTCATTCGTTATTGCCATAATTATCTTAAATTTAACAGAGTTAATTTCTAAAACTATTTATATATCACTCTCCTTGAAGTTGATTTTGTATAACTTCAATTTTAGTTCCACACCGCCATTGATGTAATTATTACTTTTTGTGAACTTCTGTTAACCCTTGGTAAAGTTGTGCATGATATTTGTACTTTAAGCAAGGGTGTGGCGTGTAAGCTTGAACGATTCATGTAAAGTTGTACTGAGCCACTGTTGTTAATGGCAGATAATGAAATACTTGAATCTTAATTATCCTATGAACACTGACATATTTCATTTTGTAACATCCTGCAGTCTGTAACGGCTATAATGTTTCGGATGACTTTCAATTTTCATTATGTCATGCTTGAACTTAAGATGCAATCAAGAGGAAATGAATAGCTTCAGCTTCAGGCTGTGTGTTTGTGTGTTTTCTCCAATCGTAAGCGTGTCGATTTCCAATCCCCTGGGAACACACTGTAGACAAGTGTACATCAAATGATTGTACGACTTTTTAATATTCTTTGTGTGAAGTTGGACTTCGAGGCAGTAACGGACCCAATTGCTACTTAACGATTAGCTTGGGTGATAATCTGTTTCCACCATAGGCGTAGCAGGCGGGGGGGGGGGGGCTGGGTGGCTGCAATGATGTAGCTAAAAGTAATCAACAGTTAAAATACTTCCTTGATAATTATAATAAAGTTCTGATTTTCACTGATGCCGATTTTTTAAGTACCTAAAATACGTAAATTTTTTAACACAAATTCTACTTCAAAGGTAGTATATGTGGCACCAGATTGCATGTAAGGACACCTGATTTTTCAAAAATTTTAAAAGGCGAGAGGAACACCTCCCCCAGGCCGGCGATCACACAACATTAAGCATACCCCAAACCCATGAGAGAAATCCTGTCTGTGCTACTGATTTTTATCATTATAACAGTAACGACTTGACAAAAAATTATAATCAATTTGGAAGGGTAGTAAAACCGCAAATGATTGTATGTAATTGGCATGCCGTGTGATAACCGATGCATACCTGTATGATATGTACATTAACATGTTGAACGCGCATGGGGCGCACGGAAATTTTTGGTTATATTTTTCGGGCAAGTCGTTACTGCCCCCCCCCCCTCAAATCAACTTGGGTTCCTACGCCAGTTCGGGAGGTAACCGCTTTCGGGGGAAATCGATTTTCGCCCGATCGGGGGGAAATTTTGTCATGGGTGGCGGCATTTTCAAATTTCTCTGATGATGCGTTGCGATCCTACCGCGCAAATTCAACGGAGACGAACGTTCAAAACAACCTGGAAATTTTCATCGATTCTAGGAAAGAGAAATGCTGGCACATTTAAAAACTTTGTTGCTAGGGGAACAAAAAAGCCGGATTATGTCTGATAGTTCACAGCGCAGATTTTGAGATATCGAGCAATTTTGCTACATTCTTTGTACTAAGCTTATTTTATAGACTCGATACAGCCGTAAGTTTTGTGCACTATTTTCCACACAAGGGTGTGCAAGTAAATTGTGCCAGCACTTGTGTTTATTAACACGTTGTTGAAAGTTCCTTGTGGTTTCGCTCTCGGTGTGTGAACTATTATCTTATATTTAAATACTCAAACATTTATTAAACAAATGGATGACTGTAAAGAGATAGACACTGTGCTCATAAACATTGATGCTCTGAGTCAGGCAAAATTTTCCCCCGATCGGGTGAATTTTCATTTTCACCCGAAAGTGGTTATCTCCAGAATTGTACGCCTATGGTTTCCAACTTGGTGTTTCCTCGATGCAACAAAATTGTTCCAGTTCATTTATAAGACGACGCTTTAAACTACTGTTCTAAAAAATGGATTTTCACACCTATACAGTTGTACAATAATGGCCGATTTAGTAAAGTTTGAATTGTATTGTTATTCCATTATGATAAGGCTACATTAAAACACCTTTTAATACTTATTATCATAATGACAATGTTTTCTGTCGTTTGTGAAAACCTCTAGATATTTCAACCTAATCAACTTTATCTTCCAAGACCCAATACCTCCAAGTACGACAATTAAATCCCACGCAAATTGACTCATCCCCTGTCAAACATCTCAGTAAATCTGCGAGATCCATTTTACTTCCTTTTTTTAGATTAAGTCAAATAATAATCGTTTCTCTTGAGTTTGTTCTTATAAATATTTTATTGGCATACGGCGTAAATGCAAACTTTGTCAAAGCACCAAACACTGATCAGACTTGACGGAAACCAAATTGTCGTGTGTTACTTGAATATATATATATATATATATATATATATATATATATATATATATATATATATATATATATATAGCAAGAATTGAGTAGATGAAATGCATCTCTTCACTACCATATTTTTTAAGAGTGTAATTAGTGTTTTGCAGATACCAAACATATAAAACAATAATTTTTGTAGGGGGTTGATAGCCACTTCTTATTGAAAAGCCAAGTTCTCGTGTACTACAATGGTAAAGCCATAGAAATGTGCTATCGAAGGAGGAAAATTTCATCCTTTTCTGACTTTTTAATAGTGTAACACTGATTGACTGACGGACAGGTGGAAGAACAGACATCAGGCCGCTGGTTGACTGATCTCAAGCAGGAAACCTTCCTTTCCACCCCATTTCCAAGTGCCTGGTCAGCACTTAATAGGTTGGTCACTGCATGACAAAGTGCCCTCCCAAAAATTGTCAGCTGTTGCTTGCCTGAGGGTGTAAAGGGCAAGTGAAGCAGTGAGTTCGAAGACACAATTCATTTGACACACAAACATCTTTCATAGAAATGCACTTCGGAGTTCCTTGTATTTGTAACGGCTTTAGCTAACTGGGTTGGAAACATGTATAGATAGTTCTCAAGTGACGTCATAGGAGCTTTTCACGTGTATTATTTCAGCCATGTCTGAGGGCAACCCCGGCATGTGTGTACAGCCTTGCCCTCAGACATGGTGGTTGCTAACCCCTAGCTGTGACTTCACTGAGAACTATCTATACCCTATATAAAAAATAGAATGGGAGGTTTGAAAAACAGTTTTTTTCAAGCGAAGTCAATACAGTGGGGACAAACAACAATGTGACTCATAGGAACCTCACTATATCAATATCATTAGTCACTGGAGTAACTAAGGGGTGAGTCACTTAACTTGAAAAGACAGTCACTTTTGTTGACACAGGGGTGGCTCGTTTTGGAACAATTGACACACTCAGATAGTAGTGTGTGCATGTTGTCAGTCAATTTTGGGATTACATGTAAGTCGAAAGTACAAATTCAGCGTCATTGTTGTGTGTGAGGTTTTGTGTCAGGCACAAAGCAGTGAGAGTTTCGCCAATGTGTGTTTCGCTGAAACACCCTGTCCGGAGTGCCGGGTTGAGGCAAACAATTGACAAGTGCGTGTAGACTCCAGAACAGCACTTTGTTTAGAGGGCGTCAACACCTTTTCAAAAGTGGGAGATATAAACTTGACCATAACTACTTCAATCCCCCAATTGCACATGAAAGGGATCCGTCGCTCACTTAAGGGCCCTGGAAAATGTTGGAGGCTAGAAGATATGTGGTGTAATCTGAGACATTTCCCCACGATTTTAATTCATGAAATGACTACTTCCACTATTTTGGAGTTTGATTTGTTTGAATAAGCTACGATGCAAGCTACTGAAACAGACATGTGTCTTAAATTTTTGCTAAGGTTCTGAAGAAAAGTGTGTGGGGACAATCCCCGCCACTTTCAAAAGTGGGGGGCATGTTGCCCGTGCCCGACCTATTGACGTCTATGCTGTGTTTAGTCCTTTTTAGACTTTGGGAAGTTTAAGTAACACGGTATAGAAGTGTTGTTTATAAACTTTCAAAAACGAGTTACAAACTAATCTGCCGAAAAATGTACTAAATTTGAAACTGATTTGGTCTTTTTGGCAACTGAAAGATAATTCATGTTCTTAACTATTTTATGCCTTTTTATATTCAGCACTTAGACAATTAATGAACATTGGTATAATGTGAAAATTAATGACAAACAAATTACATGATAGGTAGTATTCGTGAAATACATTTATTTCAACTAATTCGTCGAACAAATAGCTTGTTTCTCAATTGAAATGAAACTTGAACTTACACAATTGAATATATAAATTTTATGTAATATGGCAATGAAGGGAAATGTTTAACATATAAATGTTTCTAGCTATAAATATGTACGCATAATCTTAGCATATACACATCAGCACCAGATGACTCGAACGACCACTGAGATAAACCACTCATAACTTTCCTATTGTTTAGAGAAAAATACGTAAAAAGACGCCTTCTCAAATTTATTCTCGGTAATTAGCGTATACATTTTCAACTTTAAAGTGAAAGGTATAAAACAGTACCTCACAATAATATCGTATGTATGCAACGTATTAATAAAAAACATTAAGAACCTATCTGCATATTTCAAAACGCTTTGTTGTTCTCACAACGTGCTTGAACGTGGACACGATTAATAGTATACACCTTATGAATCTCGATAATTCTCATTTTCTGTCAATAAGCAACTTTTTAGGGTTGTTTTTACAAGATAGTAGGGACGCAGTTAGGTGTTAATCTTACTAACCGTTACTCTAGTGTTTATTTCACTTTGTGTGATCATTTTTTTCTGAAATTTACATCCCTTCGTTGTCAAATTGATTCTAAGGGTTATGTACTACTGTAGTATATGGACATCTTTCCTTCGGCTTGTTATCTTGACCACTGGCTACGCTAGGACTGAGCTACTGATGTTACTGCAGAAACACGTGATACAACCAAGTGTCTCATTATCGTCTAAATATAACAGTGAGTAATAAGCTAAAGCCTAACAGTCACTTTCCTATCAAAAAGAAATAAAGGCAACAATGATCTTCAAATAATTTGGTCAAAAAATATTAATTATTGATTAGATCTCAGCAAGACTTGAGGCTATCCCATGACAAGGTCTAGGTCTAAATGATCTGTCAACATTATCTGATAAAATTAAACTGCAATATCAGGACTCCATCCGTTTTTGGTATTGGCTATTTTCCCACTCAATTCAAATTAACCTTTCATTGATCATGTAAGTTTCGTACGTGGGAGCAAAAACGTGTTTGCTTGTCCTTAAAATTCTCTCGGCCCACCCACTTCTGAATGCGTGTTTCGTAACAATAAATGTTAGCTGATTCTATATTTTAAAATTTTGCCAGATACGGCAGGGGTGTAAGCTCTTGGTGACCTTGTCACATTTACTCATCAAATTGTTCCCGTCATTCTATGTCATCTTCAGATTCAATGCTGATTGCATTTAATTGATGATCATTTGGGTTCCAAAATGTAGTCTAGAGGCATCTCCTGTTGATAAGATATCTAAGGGCAGCGCAAGGGTAGCGGAACCGTAAATGTGTTGAGGAGGGGGTTCAATTTGATTTCCTTGTGAAAGATTAAGTGACGCTATATATATATATATATATATATATACATATGTCTTTGTACTCTTTACATCGTGGTTGTGAATGTCACAAAAGATGGTACAGTCTGTACAATACATAATGCCTCTGGCCTCTTAATTGTACACTGATATTTTGTTACATAAATGGTTACTATACAATTCCCTTAAATAAAATCAAAACACCTTTGGGACTCCTTTTCCAGATACTGTATTTTAAATTTGCATGTCACTTCACACTATTTTATTAGTAACCATGGTAACCAAATAACCGATTCCTTGTAATTTTTACTTTGATAACATCATTTATGGCGAAGATATCATTATCTGATCAAAAGGATAGTTGGAATCTTTGTACGTTAATGAAAGCAGTTACGAAGCTCTTATTCTGAACCCATGTAGCATGTTTTTAGACATGCTCAATAAATTGTACAGGAGGATGCAGAAAATAATTATTTTGCCAAATGATCTCCAAAATGTGAAAACATCAATTCCAAGAGGATTGAATGAATAAGTTATAAGTTACCAATGCCGTTTGGGACTAAAAAGGGGGGTAATACATACATATAGTTTTAACGGCACACATAATACAGTTTCAGAGAATTACTTTTTGGCCAATAACAAACATTTATATGGAAATTTTAAATGTAATAAAATCATATGATTTGAGAAAAGGAGAAATAATAACCTTTTGAAGGGACGTCGCCCAACTTTAATAAAACAATGTCACTCATAGCCCTGCTGTTACAATAATTACTTTCCTTGTAATAAAACCCTTTTTCAGATAAAGCTTATCTTCATTAAAAAGGTGCTAGATGTGGTATTCAGACAATTCTTACTTTATAAAGAATCCTAAGAACAGGGTTGAAATCCAAGATTGTTTCCAGAACGGAGAGTTTTTAGGATGGTTGCCACGGTTGATGTGTATGGATCCTACCCCTGGATCGTGTATGGATCCTACCCCCGGTAGGATCCATACAATTTAAATAAATTTTACGATTGTGTATCTGTGTAACTTAATGTTTTGCCATTTAAAAGGTAGTAAACAATATTATTATCTACACGAAAGGCCCATGGAGATGAAGAAATTGTCAAAAAGGACTTGGACAACTATTTGTTTGAAGTGAAGACAACATATATTAAATGCGAAAAACTGTGACGGTAATAAGAGTTGATTTTTAAGCGGGAAGTCTTCAGTATGACTTTCAACTTTCTGTAGGAAGTCAGGCACTCTAATTCAACGGGACTTCATTTAAGTGTTGATATAACACAGGAACAACAGGACGGAACCGAAATCCAGTCCCATTTATGTGAACGATCCGATGAATTTATCAAATAAGCCAGAACCCATGCCGTCTTTTGCATGCAGTGTGATCTGTGTCTGCGAAAGAGAAAGAGAGAATATAACATAAACACAATTTCCCGAAATTTTGACGGAAGTAACTTACAAATCTTCATCCATTTGTTTCCTGAAAATAATCGTGCTTTTAGACAAACGAGTGTTGCTAAACGAAATGGTGTGCCTGAGCAAGCCATCCCTTACAACCAAAATTTAACAATACGGTCACATCGTATATGAAGCAAGATATGACAAATAGTGGCGTCAAAGACAACCATCAGAGACTTTTACAACCATGGGCTTACCCTGGGTTTTAAAGTTGAGGACTTATAAATATCTCCAGAAGGTTCACGGAAAACTCTATGGCGCCTACAGATACATTTCTGATGGGTTCAAGGGGCATTCCCTCTTACAAAATTTACTGTAACAAATGATGCAATTAATGTTTCATTTTGGTCACTAAAACAGGTGTTGTAAGTCTGAAATCTTTACGAAAGTGCCAAACTGTTGAAAGTAAGCGCTCATTAAGGACTCTTGTAAGGACGCCACAGTGCACAAAAGTTACACTAGGGTCCAATTATTTGGAAATAGAGCGGGAGTGCTTTAGACCTGCGTGTCCGCTTGCATAAGTGAAAGGTTCTTGCAGGTTTTACCGAACCCTTTCTCTTCTTTGGTCCTCCATGATGGGTTTTAAGTTAAGTACTAATAGCTTAGGTAGGCCTCCACCGCTTAAAGAAGTATCACTTGTAGGAAACCAGTTCGAACATCAGCCTCACGAGTTTCCTGATCTGTAAATAGTAAACGTGGCAGTAAACTAGGAAAATCGTTCCAAATTGGAGGAACACTGTTCCATGATTAAAGAGTCCCCGTCGTCACAATTTTCGTTAGAATCGCAAAGTACACATTGTATTTCCACTTTCTGAATATCATTGCACGTGCTGGCTGTACCCAACTTTATGATTAGCGCTGAGATAAATCACATCAGTAACTTACAATGGATTGAGCTTCATTCCTAACATTTGCCAGGAACCTTCTTTATGTCAGCCTACTACAAACTGTGGTGAATAAATACCGAAAAAAGAAGATGAAAAGAATGAAAAGCTTGAAGTGAATGCAATTCGTAGGTGTACATTTACTTCAGTTTGTTGTAAGCTGACATAAACTGTATACCAGCTGCGGTTGCCACCCCTTTGAGGAAGAATGTAACATAACTAATAAAATTGTAACGACCAAACCATATTCACTAAAACTGCTGTACCCTAAACAAAATGACGACGGGTTCTCTTTCAAGAAGAGCAAACAACGGGGAGGACAATGCATGTGCTATGACCAAGTGTGTTAAGACAGGGCGGTACCAACAACGACCCCCAACTTAACAAATGTAGCCTGGGTTTCTCATTACCAGAACCACAGGAGTGAGAAACTGTTCTTAGCTTAAGCTAAAGCCGCGCTCCTCTGGCATGGGTCTCTGGAAATTTTTTTGAACATTTTAGCGTCCTTAGATGGAATATGATGTCACATTTTGTATACGTTTGAAGGATATTTATTGGACAAGTTTGATATTTTATTGAAATGTTTATTAAACTTTGCACAGGGGACAAATAAGGGCTTGTCCTTGATAGATGACAGTTTGTCCTTGAAAAGTGGAGTTCTGTTCTTGGGAGCCAAAGCTTCTCAAGTTAGTCACATTTTTGACTGGAGTCTACACCCCTAGTCTCCTACATCCTAAGCATATGCACAGTACAATCCAAATCCTCTGAGCAATATATCTTTTTCCATCTGAATCGACGTCGTAAATTTAAGCTAAAACTGGTGAATTGTAACCAAGGCCTGAGCGAAGCTGTATTAGGGTGAATTTGTGCTCCATATGCTCTTGCAGATTGCTTGTTCAGTTATGATCACTTGGCATTGGAAAATAACTACTCTTCGAATGCCTTTATCAACGTTGAACGTAGGAAAGTAATCTTGCCCTTACTGTGTTAAGAAAAATGAAAACGAAACTAAAATTAAAGGAACCCGCTTTCCTTCCGTCATTATTAGGGGATGCTTTTCATTTCTTTCAAATGGAGTGCTAATTTTACATGGAAATTCATTTAATTGCATCTTTTTGACATGGGATCCTATTATTGGTAACTATTTGATCACTCTAGTTTGGCCTTCAGGTATTTGTGAATTGAATTTTGTAGGAGCTCCCCCCAAAACAGGATGAATCAACTTGAGGTTGGGCGCATAGTAGGTAATTTGAAAGGTGAAAACAACATCAAAGTCACTTTGTGTCCATGAATCGTAGAGTGATGTTACATTCACATGAAGAACATAAAATACGTGTGAAATATTACAGACTTGGGGATGTTTTTAAAAGCCGACATGTTTCATTGACATACAGACACATGCACCAATCCAAGAAAAAATGAAATGGCTGCTTTGAAGCTCTGACAGACTAAAGCACCGACAGTGTTTATGATAATGAGTGAGTGATTCATTACAGGAATAATTTGCATACTAGACCTATTATGACGTCATGTCAATGATGAAGTGGCGCAAGAGCAACAGGACGGGATTGCTATTGGTACAAACTCGAAAGAGTTTCCCTTTGCAACATAGGCGCGTTCCCATGAAATCCTCTGGACACATTCAGACGACAATCTGCATAAATAAAGACGCATCCGTCAGAACTACTCCATTTCTAATGTAAAAGGTGTAACTGATGTCAGATGGTCTCTTTAACTATTAAAGCAGGCAGAAGGGGTTATGGTCTAAGGAACAATTGATCCCTTAAAGTAAATACCATGGCAAGATCTCATAAGACAAAGCCAGAATAATACTCTTTTGGAGAAAGCAATTCTTGGGGTATCACTTCTCTAGCAAAAGCAAAAATATATAATTACACTGACAACCTTGAACGTCCTGAACCGCCCTGCTGTTTTCTTTGGTTCTCTTTTCCTTATTATGTTTCGAACATGAAACACTGTTTGTATCAAACTTTAAAACAGTTCATTCATTACAGGACCATCACCCACTGAACTTTAATAACGATTTAAGTGTATGCCAAACAGTAGTATATATACTATTCAACAAGTTTTCCTGTTACTAGGCACTACTGCTTTAGTTTACTACTAATTCAAACTGAATGCAAACCTTCAGTTTACAACAAGCCTACAGTTCACAAAATATGCCTCTACCCCTTACTCTCCCTTCAATAAAGATATCATAACGTGAAAGGTGTCTGTTGTCAATATTGCATTGCCGTAGGAGATATTATACTACGCGCATTTAATACAAATTATACCATCATTATCATATGAAGAAAGTTAAAATTGGTTCAAAATTAACCGCAGGGAAAGTCAATAAAATGTTAATTTTAGTTTAAAGAGGTTGGTTGTTTCAAGGGTAATTTCAGAACTCAAATAATGTGAAAGAACGTAACTACCGGTTTTGACATGTGTAACACATTGCTGGTCTAATACAAAATCATTGAAGTGTATGAGATGAACTTGAAGACTAAATAAATCAATGATAGCATATTTTTGTTCATTTATAAAGTGAGGCAACAATAATACTTTTGCTGATGATGAACAAAGCCAAACTTAGAAGATTATAAGATTAGCAGATGACGAGACTAGAAGAATTGAACATAAGACGATCAAAACATTAGAAGAGAATATCACAACAGAATGCACCAAGATTATTCTTTTAGTTTTTGACGATTGGATTACACAGCTGTCTTGAAGACCATAACATTATACTAGAAAAACAAAGGCTCAAAATTGCGATGTATATCTTTGTTCCCATTGACAAGAACCAACATTTTCATTTCTTAAAATAATTTGAAAAACGACTTGAAATGTAACTTCCAACCGAGAGAAGAAAGAATTCGAGAAACATTATAAAGCAGTATTTAGGAAAAGAGATTTTTGCAAACAGGGACCCTCTGCCACACAAACATGTGGTCAAAACTAAAAGTTCTCGAGGTAGATCTTATTATAGTGCTGCAACGCGCCACATTTGATAGAAAATTTAAAACGACATTGTACAACAAGCCGGTGAAGTCATCTTTTCAAAAATTTACTTAGGTTCTTTTTCGTAAAATGGTCTAACACAAGCAGACAAAATAACTTCTTTTTTGTAGGCGTTACACGATTTTGGAAGGTTAAAAACAGTGTTGTCATAAAAGCACTATACACACACGGTAGACTTAAATATTTTGCATCTAGGGCATTATATTTGGAGAAGATTTCTGCCAAATAGAATGGAAACGTTTATTAACACAATAGGAAACAATTGAACTGTGAACGTATCTTACTGTAGATTGTAGACTACGAAACTGAGCAAGATTAGGTATGAAAACCAGCAAAACAGGTAAGTCAAGAATTTGTATTTAATTTCTGCACAACTTACTTTCATTTTAAGTTCAAATTTATTGTGGGTGTTTATAATTTTTTTGACATTTAGCGTGGAAGTGTCTTGTTTGTCCAAGCAGTATCTTTCCTCGTTATTTTACTTGATGGCTTTTCTTTACTTTATAACAGATAAAGTTTTGAAATATGAATATTAAATGGAATTCGTACATAACCAAGCACCCTGAAGACCATCTTGACTTATTGTATTTTTTATCTTGATTTACTTTTGCGGGATCGAACTCCAGACCAATTTACTCTTTCTTTTTCAAGTTCTGTCATGGTTTTAGATGGCATCAAATTTACTCGAAGGCATAAATACACTTTAATACAATGAACAAGTTTGTTTAATAACTGTGTTGGGCCACTCTGGCATTACTGTCAAAAGATGAAGGTGTAACCTCATTTGATATTACTCCTTTGGTCATTCGATTTGACTAACTGAAGGTTTTGTTATTACCCTGAAGAGATGTGACGACATCGGCTTCTTCTTTGCTCGCATGTAGTGATCCAGAAATACTGATCTCCATACAGTTCCAGCACTTGGAAATTTTGCGTTTCCCCTGTGGTGTATTGCTTCCACTGACTAGTGCTGGGACACGCCTCTACCTCAAACGGGCCGTTTCGTTTCCCCTGCAGATAGAAATAATATGATTTATCGTTACGTCTTCCTTTTTTTCTTAGATTTCTTTCAGTAAACAGATATTTCCATGTATTCCGAGGGGAGAGATGTAGACAAAGAAAGTGACATTGACACTGGAAAAGCCCGGGGGAACGAAGGCTCGGGTTTACACTGTGCGAAGGAAAAATGACTGATACTTGTGTTTGCATTATTTCCTAAGAAGTAATATTAGTCAGCTTACTTTTTCTCATCATTTTCCTTTCTTCATATAAAATATCAATAACCATTATCATCTTTCCCTAAACAGTCATTAGTAAAGTAAGATCAATACATTCACATTTCTATTACCTAGCAGGCGCACCAGCCAGTTAAAGAAATGGATTTATGGCATTTTCTGTGGGTGAGACATTACGCTTAAAAGTTTGACTGAAGATGCAACTGTCGCAACAAAGAGAAGGAGAAGAGGGTCTCGGTTCGGGAGAGGTTGGTATTGGAGTGGTTGGGTATGGAAATGTTTGGATTATTTACAGAAATTTAAAGTTAGGCGTTTGAACAAAGCAATTTTTAAAAGCCCTTTTTATTTCAAAATTGTAAAAATCACAACGAAATTTAGAAATAAAAAGGATTGTAACTAAATGAGATATTACAAGGCCGCAGAATCGCAATCATAAAATTCTCAACTATACATTAGAACATTACTTTATTGAGCTATGGAATATACCGATGAGCAAATAAAGTTTTCGTACACATCCCTCTCCTAACTTATATAGGGGTAATCATACGGGTCAACCATCCAGGCTAGTTGTGGAATATTGGAGAATGTAGGGTTCGGGCAGAAGAAAGAACTGCATCGCACGAACTGCAACAAATGAGAGTATCAGGGACAGAAAAAGTGAAAGCCATTTGACCCGACCCCAGTGAACTACAAAAGACTAACCCTTCAACTCAGTACGCTAAACGTTCAATGTATAATTTGTCCGTTTTTAAGAAAGATTAAAACGTTCATTGTAGTCAATTGTTAGGCCCCGGATTATGTATGTCTTTTCTCTGGGCACTAGGCTAGCGAAAGCTTTAAAGTAAAAATTACTCAACAATGCCTATTCATCTTGTTTCCAAATTGAACACGTTCCAATCGTACAGGACAAAACAGGTTGTTAAAAACGACAAGTTATACATTGAACGTTTAGCCTACTGAGTTGAAGGGTTAGTCTTTTGCAGTTCACTGGGGTCTGGTCAAATGGCCTTTTGTTCCTGATAATCTCATTTGTTGTACTTCGTGTGATGTGTAGGCTTATATGGACAAATTTGGAGTTGAGTATATTACTGCTGATACTTCTTGTGACAAAGTTGTATACATATGGAGCAAAGGTTTGCTCTTAAGGGTATTAAAAAGGGCGTAGACAGCTGCAAATGTTGGTCTGTTCTTATTAAGAGTGAAAGGAAAAGAAAGGGTCGAAAACTGTCTAGAAGGAAACGTCTCAACAACTAATACTTTTAAATGTCTGGCACGAAAGAGATGCGACATGCCGTTGATGATACACCAAAGTTTCGGAAAGAGAAGGGGGTGGTTGACGATGATGTAATTAAATCTGCTTTCAAGGTTTTGGAGGTAAATGATAGGCGGCCTAGGGGAAAAAATGCAAGGAAAATGTAATGCAGTGCCTCCCTGTTCCAATATGTTGATCGTAAGTTTAGCGAGCAATGTAAAGAAAAGTTAATGGTGTCCTTATACCAAGTATCAAAGTTCAAGATGGTAGAGAAAATGCTACCTAACAGTCACCGATGGAGTGTAGTTGTGGTCCAGGTGGGCACTAACACTCGCAAAACTGGTCGCTCGACTAAACCCTGTGTATATACCATAAAATCGTATTTAGGTTGGCCATAACAGAGGGCAAAATTGTATTTTGGGGATTTGCGCCCTAATAATTTGACGTAACAAAGATGTCCCATTAGGAAGTTAAACGGCCCCATTCAAGGATATTCAAAAGATTCACTTCAAGTTCAAGTGATATTCAATGAACAATTACGATTTTTGTAAGGCAAAAATGTTGGAACGCCTTTAATTACGTTTTAAAAGGCCCCGAATTGTCGTCATGGCGTACTTGAAAGCCTACTTTTCAATTTGCCACTGATATGAGAGAAATTAAGAAAAAAGTGTTTTGAAAGCTCATTTCATCGAACGTGTTCAAAGAAACTCCTACATTGGTGCAAAATGCAAGTACCAAGGCGGATTTCATAAAAAGGGGGACTTGGGCAGAAAACATTTGGCACCTGGTAAGGCTTCATAAGAAGCCTTAGCGATATCGTTGAAATGTAATCAAAAAGGGATACTGCTTAAGAAAGCAAAAAATATTTTACAAGAATAGGGATCAATTGAATAAAAGTAAAAGGTAATCTGTCAACTGAAGTCAGATGGCTTTTTGTTATAAAGAGAAGGTCTTTAAGAACATGCTTTCAACAAAACAGGGGCTATATAATCATCCAAAGGCAAATTCAATTTTAATTTATTTTTTTACAGCGTGGTCATGTTCTCTCATCAGGGACTTGTCATTAAAGCACATGATCTAGTCAATTACAATCAGATACGATGAAACCAGTAAGTTTACTACGGTCACTTATTCATCCTGATACAACAACTGTAGAGGTTTTATGAGTAGTGCTTTCACTGAGCAATTCTATAAAGACGGTATCATTGAATTATGACGTCATACCAAGTTTGACTGCGGAAGCGAGCCTTTTCTAATGCTACCGGCGTAATTATCTATTTATATCTCAGTTATTGCGCGAAAAGCGTAGGATACGTTCTGATTCACCTGTTTTGCATGTGCAACTGATTTGGCACAGAAGCAGAGCCTGTAAGGTTATTAGAAGCCTCTCGGGATTGAAGAGACCCAGTAAGGGTACGCCGCCCTCTCAATGGCGTCTAGAGGACATCACCTATTTCCGCTCCCAAAACCAAAAGAAAAAACCATTACAGACTATGACGTATACACTACCGCAATCATCCCTAAGATGCATAACAGGATCCGGATCTGAAGGGCTGTTCAAATTCAAGAGTACTCACGATTCGATCACTTGGATGAGAAAGCTCCATTGTGTTGGCAGGTATGAGATGTTCAAAATCGGGATGTTTCGGTGCATATATGACATTTTCGTTGCCTAGCGCTGGATGGTCCACAATTCGTCGGTAAAATCCTTTGATTCTTTCTTCGATTATTTTCTGTTGGTGCTCACTTAAGGGTATTTGTTCTATTTCTTGCAATTCCCGTATAAATTCCAGGGCTAATTCTGTAAATTATAACGTGAAGGGGGAAATTATTCTTTTGTGTACGAACTACGTGCTATTGTGCTCTGCAAAACATTTAAAGAGATTTACGTTTTGTACGATACATTTTATGAGGCCTTCGAGACAGATCAAGCTCGCACTGTAAAAGATCGATTCATCATGCATGGCTCTGTCCTTTGCAGCCAGTCTAGAACTGGCCACTCATTACCGACCTTTGATTCAAGGGTGTGACGGCCGACAAGTTGGCCACGTTTAGCCATAGCGCTCCATCTGGGGACATTACTCCTTCAAGAAGCAGAACCCTTTCTGGGTAAGGTGTGGTTTTTGCCCTCCGACTTTCAGCCAGAGCTACTTTAAAAAAATTCTTGTCACTTATGAGCTGATGCAGAGAGTTTTATGTGGTGGGGCATAAGCACACCAAACTTTTTGCAACAGAATTCAAAATCGGTAACTCCAACTGTTTACATATTTTTGAGCAAAGGAAAGAGACTTTCATTTAAGATTGGACCAAATGAAAGTAAAATTACCCCGAAGAGAAATTTATTTCTGCCTAACCCTACATGCTTTGCCCAACCCTCGTCCCCGTTTATAGTTCTTGATCTCTTGTCTAGCTTGATTTTCCTGAAATGCAAACGTGATTAAGAGACCGTGCAAAGAACTTCCGGACTGCAAATTTTGTCCGATGTAAGGCTGTTCCGGAAAGTGGGTTAAAACTAGTAATGTATATAATTCCCCTTTTTTACCAACGAAATGGCTGAAGGATTATTTCAATGGAAAAAACTTTTCCTCTTTGCTAGCGTTAAAAAAAATAAATAAAAAACAGCCCACCATATTCCTCGGAAGGAAGTGCTTAGAATAAAAATAGCTGAAGCGTTCTTTGGTTCCAAAATCAATGTGACTCATTTGTAAGTTCCACGAAGACTTATTACGAGTGTGCTGACGGCTTATTCTAAATTTGAAGTTGAAACTGAATTGAAGGCAGTTTAAAAAAATGACATTCCAGCTCGTAAGGTATTTATATATCACAAAAGATTTCTATTACAGACAAAAGTATCCAAGATTGCCGATGGCTTGCATATACGTAAGTACAGTATCGCTGCAATATAAGTAGACACAAAGCCTGAACTGTTGCTATGGTATATATACTTGCCAATAATACATTCCACCTACAGAGAGATGTAACATCTAGGCATCTAGGATGTAACATCCTGTAGGCAAACTATATATGCGTACAAGAAAATTTGGCCGAAAATACTTCCCAGATCGCTGGAAATAGCGCTTCCCAGGCCTTGCAAGTTGCATCTAAACATTATTTCATTTTAAGTTACCAGCAATATCATAAAAAATCATTAAAAAATACAAAATTTGATCAAGGGGGAGGCTGCCCTCTTCCCCCCTACCCTTGGCTACGCGCCTGGCTGAAAAACACAAATCGAAGAAGAGGCAAGAATTGGGTCCACGGAGTATGAGGGAGATTTGGGAGACACCTCCCGTCGACAAAAAAATTTTCGGGGTGAAAATCATGATATAATTATTGCCAATTTAGGGGCATTTGCACCCCCGAATAGGTTGGCATTTCATACTAACCACTTTCTACCCCCTTCTCTCAAGTAAATGTCTTTTCACACAATTTTGAGTGATTCTCAAATTAAAGTCAAGAATTATTCTGATTGCAAAGTAGATATGAAATTTATTTTATTAATATTTCATAATTTTTTTCGCATTTAGTCGTCCTAGTAATACTTACAACATACATTGCTTCAAAATACGTGTGATCTAAAACACAATTAAATTTGTGTCTTACCGTGTAAAATAAGATATAACATTCCATTGTCATGGAAAACTTTGGAACCGCGAGATTTGTCTAGAGAAGGTAAGTCATTGGAAACTCCAAATCCATAATCTAAGGAAAAAATGATGAGAACACAGTGATTTGTACGTCCGTTTCACTTGCAAGAAGCCCCCTTATTTCATATTTATACATAATCTTAAACGAAATATACTTGGTCCGGGGGGGGGGGGCTTTTACACCTCAATGCCGTGTTTATTCAATAGACTGCTGGTTTCCTAGCTTGTTTTTGTGGACAGGTAGTTGTGTCTTGCTAACCAAACGTCTCCGGTTTAAGTGCTGGCAGAATCAAAAGAATGTTTTTATTGAGACTTCATTGCTCGTCCCGAAACCGTCCACGAGTCAGAAACCGCCCAAACAGGTTGCTTTTTTTTTTTTTTTTTGACTCTCTTTCGTTGTTTCATGACTTTTACATTCTGATGTTTACATGCTTTTGCAAAAGGCGGGGGTTTTCATGGAACAGTAAGGGCATCTACCCCTTCCCCAACAAATAAGTGTTTACCCCTGAAATTTTTCCTAAAATAGAGTTTGGGATTATTTCATTGTGATGAGCTTTATCAGTTCAAAGCTTTGACAGAGATATCACCATTATGTGTGAAAGCCAACGTATATAAACAAAAGTTTTGCCACAGGCAATCAAGACCGTCTACCCCTTAAAATAAAAATCAAAGAAGAGGAAGTACGGGTAATGAGTTCCCAGGGTTTTCCACCTGACATCTTGGTAAAGAACATTTATTAACTTGTGGAGGTGGGAGGGGGAGGTACTTCACTTGTGCTATCCTATGGGAAAGTTTTTAGGACCATTAAATATGTTCAAGGCTTTTGCCTTGGAGAGATTCGGCGTTATCCTCTGGAGAGTTAGGGTTAGATGAAGCTTTACGGCTCAGTTTCTACCCAATTGGTTTAAGTCGGGGCCGGCCACGACCTTTTTTCAATTTTTGGCTCAATGGCTCGTTTTCCCTACTCCATTGCTTATACTGAGCACCAAACACAATGGCAGTAGGTTCCATTTTTAAAGTCTTCGTTATGACCGGGCCAGGAGTCGAACCCCAGACCTTCCGGCTGCCTCTGAAAGCTATAGAAGATGTTACCTTCATAGCAGGTGTCGAATATGTACTTCTTTGGCGTACATACTCTTACACCTGCGAACAATGGCAGAGATCATCCAATTTCGTTATATTCATAAGCCCAATATGACTTTACTCTCTCAACTGTTGATTGGTTTCAACATATGAATATTCATATTGCACGAAAAGGCTTCAGCTGCAACGTTCACTTTTACACAGTAAGTCAATGGGACTTCATTGTGTGAGCTTGCAGCGGACGGAATCACACACTAAAACCCCATTGACTTTTGTCGTTCGAAACAGCATGACAATCAAGACTTGCTTTAGTCGTTTTTTTTTTTGTTGAATATTTACAGTCCTGTTTGTTGTGATCGTATATATGAATAGTTAATAGCGAACAGTTTTTACGCAGTTTGACGAAGAATTCTTGCGAAAGTTCGCGGACGTTGGTATTACGAGTGCAGCCAATATAGGTGCAGGAGTAATACACGTCCGCCGGGCGGACAATAGAAGATGAGAAGGCGCTCTCCTTATGTTCATCCACGATCAACAAGACATTGTTCTTGGTGAGCTTTCCCGGCCTTGAAATAAACTATCCAACTTTAATATTTGTTTTTTTGTGGAACAGTCTTATATTGAACATCGTCCCTTTTTACCATCATTATTTCATTCAAATTTCATTCAAATTCCATATCGGACATGTAGTACTCGAGATATCACTAAATGAAGTTACTACATTTTTTACCCAAAGTGAGCTTGAGGCAAGCAGTGGTTATATCACCTCTTCACATTGGTGAGAAATGCTTTGTTTTCTTTCAGTCTATTGTGTGGACCTAGAAGTTAATAGGGATAGACCTCCTCATGAGAAACGTAAAGTTTTTAAAATTCCCATGCCTCTCATGCATTCACATTCCGAAAAATGGGATCATGGAGGAGAAAATTGTTGTAAAGGTTAAAGAAGAACAAGAGAGTATTCCTTAATGTGAGGCTGTGACGTCATATATGCTTTCTTCAAGTTCACTTTGTGTTGAAATGTGACAACTCTAACTGCTAATATCTAGCGAACCACACATAAGATTTCAATGAACGTTTCACCAGAATGCTTAGAATAAGCACCCCTCTGACATATCAAAATTTGATTTGAGCTTAGACCCTTCTTTTAAGTCCGTCTTTACTTTTCTTTTACGTAATGGTAAAGGTCAAATTAACTAGTATTCAAATGTTAGAAGGCAAGCACTACAAAAATTGTACACTTTCTTTATTCCCTATTATTAAGGTTGTTTTTGCAGGAATATAACTTGCCACCTTGTGGTGGCAATGGTCAGATGGTAGTTGAAATGTTTCAATACAATAAGCACAATTGAGTGAAAACGAATGTACAAGACTACCGAGTCAGAGCAGGGAGGTGGTATTAGCTTGAGATACATCGAAAAACTTGAAATTTATGCCAATCCAATTTTCTCTACTTCAACGCGTGGAGAATATCCTATAATCAGGGATCATTGCATTTAACGTTAGTGAACTCCTTGTGTGGAACCATGAAGCTATCCGTAATAGCTTTATGGTGGAACCTAGGCAACCTCATCCTTGCCGAATCAACCCTAACAAAGGTACTTGACAAGCAACAAAGCTTTGATTAACTAGTTACCGTCAGTCAGGAGCAAATTAGTTTATTTAAATACAACACGACTGTCATATTCCCACCAAACAAACAGGTGCGCGCAGTAGGCGAATACTATTGCTCTATGCAAATGAGCAAAAAGGGCAGAAGTCTAACTTTTAATGACTGATTTTGATCAATTCCGCATCAGCTTGGGTGTTGTAGAACCCTTACTCTTGTTTAGCATGTGACCATGGCAATCACTGCTAATTTTTCAAAAGCGTTCGAAAAGCGTCGAAACTTTCAAATTATTTTGCAACTAAAGAGACTGGAATGGTAAGGAAATGGGTTAAACGTTCTGACGTGCTCCTCAATATGTGGCAGACGACGTAGTCGTGTGACACTGTGACCCTGCTTATTTGTTAAAAAAATGATTATGTTTACTGAAATTTCAAGAACAATATGAAAGGAGATTATCGTCGGCAACTAGTAGAGAGCAAAGAAATTTCCCCGATGTATCCCCATCTAATACAATGTCCCTGGTCAGACGGAGATTTAGACATGAAGGTCACATAACCACTGATGCATGGTTACTGACTTGTCTAAATCGTATGAATGTAGTAGTTACATTATACGTCCCTTTTTAATAATAAAGTAGGATAACCTGAAAGCCAGTAGGACAGTAGTACACATTTGAACTTTAAGCTAATAGCTTTCTCATTTCAAGATACCCTTTTGTTAAAAGATCGTGTTTTGTGGAGCATGTTTTATGGCTGACTGAGAGCGTCAACTGTTCAAGTCCATATAATACTTAAGCTTGTCATCAAAATTTTTCCCCATAAAATATGGGAACACCCTTGCAGAAAGAACTCGTGCAATGAAATACCAATTTACTAACGCCTACATAATGCACTTCTAATCTGTTCACGGTTGAACAGTGTCAATATTTCGTTAAGTTCACTATCGGGCGATAAAAATTTAAAACCTTGATTTTTCCCCTTGGACAATTTTTACCGAGAATCTCCTGCTCGAAATTCGAGTTTATTAACAGTGCTCTTGACGGAATATCTGACTTACTAACAAAAACAAAGCAACCCCACACTTATGGATTTATGAAGCAGTTATCAATAAAATTAGGCATCCAATAAAATGACTTTGTAATTATACGTTAAGAAACTCCTTCCAAGACAATACGTTTTTCATTATTTTCTTTACCTTTGAAGTGCCTTGTTCTAGCAAAAAAAAAAAAAAATATGGAACATCTGCTTGGCTAAATATCATTTTGCATAAGAAAAATTTAAACCCTTCCTTAATACGTCACATCAACTCATTATATGCTACGTTTCTAGGTTTTAATGAACACAGGGCACTTTCCTACGGTGCTATGCCACACTGCCCTCCATATTTTGAGGTGATTTGCCCCTAAGGGCCAAGCTCCGCTCGTGATTGCCCATTTCACAAAGATTTCTTCATTGCAACAGATGGGATAAGGACGGGGCACAGCAAGTTTAAAGTGACCTTTTCATCATCATTATCATTGCTGCACCCTTGCCCACCTCTCTCAAATATCATTTTATGTCAGCCAGTTCTAAATGACAGTTGCAACTTTCTGAAATGGCCAATTAGAAGGAGAGAAAACTAACTTCATAGCAAAGGTAGTGTGTCATCTTTATCTTCAGGACAAATGAAAGCAAATTTCTTTGATGTTCTGATATATAATTCGATGGACATAATATTAAGCCACTATGAAGACATCAGAATCATATCGAACATAGTCTTTGAAGAAAATGCTTTTACACTAAACCACTGTTATGAAACGGCAAGAATTTTATAAATAATTCCCTTGTCTTTCCATAAAAGACTTTCCGTCATCTCAGCATGACTGTTGGCAAAATATACATCCCCGTTTGTTGTTAAAAAGCTATAATTTCTTTCCCACTCAAAATGCAAATAAGCGTACAGATCACACTTTTAAATTGTGAGATTCGTCATCTTGCTCTATTAACGTGAAAATGCCATCTGCGCAGTCTTCCTGAGCACCTTACTAATTTATCTTAATTGGCTTGTAAAATTGTACTACTTTGTCTACCGCGATGGTTAGTTGAGAAATGTAAGGGACGACCTTTCAGCTGTTCGATCCTTGTCTACAGAATTAATTTGATTTGCCTTTTTTGGGTTGAGTGGGTTTAAAATGTCCTTTAAAATCAACCTGAGCCGTGGTGAAGAGATGGTATATAACCTGTCTCTTATCGTTACCACTAGGGTTTCATGGAAAAGTTTTTGTGAGAAACTATTTTAATTGGCAACAAGCTTCTTTGAGCCCATAAAATGCAGTGTAAAAGATTGCTTGATCATGCAGGTATCTGTTCTTTTAAGCCACTCTAGAACGAGGCCATGTTTGACAGACCTTTGATGTTAGGGTCCAGAAGCTGAGCGGAAGTCCAGTTTGAGTTAAAGCGTTCCATGAGGGGACTTGGCTCCTGAAAGGAGCATAACCCTTTTGGAAGTAAGGTATGGTTTCTGCCTTCTGGCATCCAGCCGAACTGACGTTAGAAAACCTATTGAAAACAAACTGATTTTTACAGGTATATGAGCATTCAATCAACATGGGGCTGTTTTTTTTTTATCAAAAGTTATACTCCAAGATTAAAATCCCGTCACGTTAATGAAAAGATCTGTTGATTATTGTTCAGACCCATTGCGTGTGCAAAATAATGAAATATAGTGTTTTTAAACAAAACATCTCTTGATAATTTGCCACCTTAGTTGTAGTTTGGTATGCCAACTTAAAGAGAAAATGCAGTCACCCAATTTGAATACGTATACCCTACTCTCCTAATTCATGAATATCTCATTTGAATCATGTGACAATGCTTTGTAATTGAATTTCATAAATTCATGAAGAGTGACTTCTTGCTTTACCTTTAATATTCAACATTTATGCTTGAAAGCATCATGGCATAAATTTGGGACGACTGCTTATACCCTTTAAAAGTTTACAAATAGACACCGGCTTATTCCAGAAGAACTTCTACGAAAATGTCGATACTGTCCTTGAAATAAAGGTTAGAGGGGCCAATAACCCCTTTCCAGACTGGTCAAATTCTCATAAGGCAGTTTACTTCTGGCCCCTGCCTCAATTGAAATAAAATTCTGTCCACTGCATCCCCAGACAAAACCACTGTAGCCTGTACTAAGCTTGAATTGCTCAAAGACATATTACGTTCACTGCTGTGAACAATTTTAATCTGACCTACCTATGCAATGGTCTACGGTATACATTTCAGAGATCTGCACAGGTTACTATAGACAAATCAGAGTGAGAATTATTTGAATTTATGTCAATCAATTTGCAGTCACCAATTAACTGATTAAGAATATAGATGTCAGGGGTTACTTCACATGTTTGAGGATATGCACATTCACAAATGTAACTATCGCTTATGTCTGATGAAACTGTAAAGTTTAATTTAGGATTTTAAAGTTGATGGTAATTGTAATTATGGTTTACATTTTCGTTCCCTTGATCTTCAAATACATATAAAGAGCATTTTCATGTCCACAGACCTTTAGAAAATTTCTCAACGTTTACTATCTTACCTTCTTCGCTTGCTGAGCTTTCTAGCATACACCTTCCTGAAAAATTAAAGAAAAGGGAAAAGAAGTAAAGGAAAACAGGAGCAATGGAATGAACAAGTACATGAACAACTTTGTTTCGCCCAAAATACTGAAAAATTCTGTATCTCAAGAAAATAAGCTAAACTGACAGCAGAAGCATACCACATGTTTTCGTCGTCAACATTAAAATGATTAGGCCTATGCATGATGGAAAATTTCGAAAGTCAATTGGAACACTGAAACTAGACCGTAACGAATGCATGGTACTAATTTTGCCGAATATGCCTGCTCATTAAAAAGTGCATTGCGTGCTGATCATTTGTGGAGCGGAATGGTTTCTAGCAACACCATTCCTACCTTCAGTTGACAAACCACTGTAAGAGAGCTGTCAGGAGTAGCAAATATAAAAGCTTTTTTGTTCTTATTAATGTTCGTTATTAGATATCTTCCTTAAAGGTCATGTGTTAGCAATAAGTTGGTATTACTTTGCGAAGTGGCGCATATACTGAACATTGTTTGCAATTTCCCCATTAATATTCTCTGCTTGTGAACCCGGCCTATAGAATGTATAGTATACGTTGAGCAAAGTTTCGATAAGAAAATTCTGCAAAATGTATTTTGTTCCACAAAATCAAAAAGACTCGACGTGGAAGATACACTTCATTAATCTTACATTTTTAAACGAAAAACGAAAATTTTTTAACAGTTTAGTTACGGAGGAAAACGGCTATAAAGATGTGAGATACACTCTCGAGATGGTAAGAAATTTTTTGTTGTTGTAATGTTGTTGTAATAACTCAACCCAAGTGAAATCGAGCCAATCTAAACTCGGTTATTGTACCTAAAGTAAACATCATGCATGCTTGCATCGATCATTGAGATGTAACTCTACGCTAGACTTCGTTCAAAAGATAAAACGCTCAGCGTGAAACAGTAGAAGTATGCCAAATAATCAAGGAGCAAACAACATTTGGCTAACAATTACTGGTGATCGAGGCCAACCAAGATGGCTAAAAAAACAAAATGACTGCCACTATTATAATGAAATACTATTATAATGATTACAATAACCTTTGCATTAATTGTTGTTGTTTGTTTTGATTTTGTATTTTGGCCATCTTGGTTAACCTGAATCCTGACAGGAAAGTTAAGAAAAACAAACTTTGAACATTTATCATAAAGTTGGAAAAGATTTTAAAAGCAAATGTGTCGAAAAATGAAATCTTGATTTCTTATTACAAAGCTTGTGGCCCTTTCAATTTTCGGCCATCTTAGTTGGCCTGGATTCTGACATGAAATAGAATATGAACAGATTTTAAGAGCAGTTGAGTCAAAAATACTGTAAATCGTTAGTTACCCGATTTTTATAATATACTATAATTACAATATGCGCAGGCATTCTGTTTTCGCGGTCATCTTGGTTGACCTGCATTCCCACAGAAAACTTTGCAAAAATAATTTTTGAATATTTGTGATAAAATTGGAACACAGTGGCGTAGCTAGACATTTCTTGTGGGGGGGGGGCAAAAGCAAAAGTTTCCGACAGACTATTATCTGAGGACCTTTTTTTTTTCTTTCCGGGCAATTTGAGACCGAATTTTGATTTTTACGTTGACATTTCGATGCGTAATTATCTGGGGACCATTTTTTTTTTGCTTTCCGGGTGATTTGAGACCGAATTTTGATTTTCACGTTGACATTTCGATGTGACAGACACTAGAAATTTCCCCTGCCCCCCTCTAGCTACACCACTGTTGGAACAGATGATTAAAGCAATCCTATAAAAACTATTTTTTAATTATTATTTTTTTTATTATTTTAATATATTGTTATTACTTTGGTTTACCTGGATCCCGACATTAAAGTTTACAAACACATATTTTGAACAGTCATCATAAAATATGAACAGACATTGCGATCATTTTTTTCAAAATATTTTGACGATTATTTTCTTTTTTAATTATAACAGTATTGGCGGTCATTTTGAATTTTGTTGCTTCGGAAAAATGCTCAGTGCTACCACCATATCAGCAGGCAAAAATGTCTTATTTAGGGCAAAGTGTACAGAAATGTGCCTTAAAGGCAGATGTTTGTCACCCCAAGAATGACTTTTACCTGAGGGTAAGTAAAAGTTTCAATTAGTGACTGCTCTTTGATTGACATCAGAGTTATAAAATTCAAAACATGCAGAGTAGCTCATATTACACAGTATGCACACAGAGTGTTTTGGTTACAAACTAGGGCCTTGTATGCTCTTATGTAAAAAACTGTCTGGGATGAGGAGGATGAGGAGATTTCCCCTCAAATGCAGGCTCAGCTCAAGTTCTGCTGGACGTGAAGAACCTCTTTGTTCTCAGCATGCAACACCCGCGCTAGGACACTGTAAGCGTGGTACACTTCACCTTTGACCCATTCCCATATTGGATTGCGTGGAACCATTTCCAAACTCGTCTATTGGGGTTGGTGAAGGCAAACAGATCGTGATAATGCCTAAGTAGGCAGAACGTCATACGGAAATAGCCAGGGCATCGGTAGGGTTAGTTCATGCTTGAAAATTAAATATAGAAGCAATGACTAGTATAGAGCCATAGACTCACAAACGACCCATTTGCCAAGTTGATGTAGGCAGCGTTATATTTCTTTTTAAATCGTATAGATATCATATCAACGGTTTTTACCTTTCAGTTGAAATCAAGTCCATCTCTTGGTCTATAGCAAAGAGATTTAAACTGCTATGTCCAAAATATTACGTTGCCTTCGAACGACCCCCACCTCCGCCTGGAGGTCCCCATGAAAAATTTCGGTTCGCATCTAGATAACATCTTGCTGGATAAGAAAAGCTACTCTGATAACTTACTTTCTGTATTTTTGCTCCTTGATTCTGTTTATTCATTTTTTTTTTTTTGTTTTTTGTTTTACAGTCTCCCTTTAATGAACCTTTCATTTTTCTAGTGTCCTTCATTCGTAGTGTTATCTGCTGATTCATCCCTCAAAGTACTTTTGTCCTTTTGTTTAAAAGGTAATTAACTTCATAAAATAAAAGAGAAACAATTTTCATTTCAATACAATGTTTCACGACTGAGTTGAAACACCTTTTTTATCTGAGCCCAATTGGGCCCCGATGAGGGCCCTAAACTCAAGTCCAACTAAGCCCAAGAAAAAAAATGTATTTATTCCTTTTTCAGCCCAACTAAGCCCAAGAAAAAAATGTATTTATTCCTTTTGTTTAAAAGCTAATTAACTTCATAAAATAAAAAAGAAACAATTTTCATTTCAATACAATGTTTCACAACTGAGTTTAAACCCTATTTTTATTTGAGCCCAATTGGGCCCCGATGAGGGCCCTAATAAAAGCCCACCGTTAACCCAAGCTCACCTAAGCCCAAGCAGCCCAGGTAAAACCCAGTTGGGCCCCAATTGGGCTTGCTTGCTGGGATATATATATATGTATAGCAATGGTTACGACAACACCTTTCACTCTCACCTTCACGGAGACTTCATTCTTCCCACCAACAGCGATCCACTTTTGAGGTTTCTGCATTTGTTAAAAATTGACCTCTCATTACGCAATACACGTAATATTACGTAATTCTCATCAACATGCACGAACACTAGCGTCAAGGCTACATTGATGATACTTGAGACTGTCTGCTGTTTCTAACTCATCCAGCTGAGCTAGAAACCGAGAACGTAATTAGGCGGCACTGAAGTATGTGTATGTGTATACAATAATGATACAGCAATTACCAGCTGAGCTTGTACTATACATGTACTACATTAGGTCTCTTTGTATACAGGCATACTAGGCCTTTTGTAACAGTATAAGCCTAGACTTGTCCTAAAGTGACGATAACCACGATCTTTGGTAACGGCACAAACGTCACTGCTACTAAGAAACTTCCAAAACAAAGCACATCGTTCTACGATCTCCTTCAATTGTCACAGTGCCAATGCGTGGTAAACATTTTGTACTCCATTTATAATCGAGCCACCACAAGTCACATGTTTGTATGTCCTCGTCTTCTCGATATACTTTAGTAGTACCTACCATACACCAGGGCGTTGCTGATAGCAACTTGACTCCCTGCGCATACTACGAATGTTACTTTCGGCGCTCCGCTTAGGTTATCTGTTGTACGTGACGTCATTGCGTTTCAATTTGCCATACTGGCCGTCACTGAGCATGCACAGAAGGTGTGTTATCGATGCGCCCACGATATGGCATTAGTTACAATTGTTGTGCAATGGACTTCTGGCCGTCAAAATAGAGAGACGCGCAGCGCAGTGACGTCTGTGAAAAACCTGTATAAAATGCAGAGCTAAATACGTAGCCCGTTGTCACGGTACACTTGACCTTGTGACCCGAACGGAAGTACCGAATTTTCCAACACGTCTATTCTTCACGTTGAATAAAGTTGTCTATTAATGATGCAACAAAATACAAAAAGCAGGATGCTACCTATATACTCCAACAAGTGCCCTAGAAACAAGTTCGGAAGAAAAAAATTCGAAACTTGCGTTAAGAAATTCAATTCTTTAAATAAGCCGTCAATGGTAACTCACAACATCTTACATGACCTTCTTGGGCAAGGCTCAAATTGTCTATCAAAATGGCTATTATTTTAAGAACCTGCAGACGCTTAAGTGTAGATATGGTTTGCAAGTGGAAAACTGTGCACAAAATGCTCTTCGTTTGCTATATTGTTTATGCGACAGTATAGGTTCCAAGACGTGACTTCCGATAGTACCATAATTTAGTTACCGCTACTCCAGTTGGTAGTATGACAACTACTTTATTACGTTATAGAGAGTTTGTAAGGTCACGTGGGCTATCACACTAGTGTTAGCCAGCCAAGTGTTTGCTTTTGAGGGCAACAAAACACACTTACTTCTAACTAACTTCTCACTTACTCACTCACTTACTTCTAACTAAGGCGGTGGGCCAATGGTATGAAAGTGTTCTTTTTCTTGACTTCCGTAGTCCCCCGCAGGGAAGTACTTAAAAATGACCTACATACATTACCAACGACGTCCTAACACATACCCAATATGTTCCCACTTTCCAAAGTTGCACATTTATGAGTAATCACGGAAAATACACAATTTTGTTGCCAGGGAAAATTTTCCCTAGCAATGTTAGATATAGCGCAAACTGAACACAAAATCCAAACCTCCAATTACGGGAATACAGAATAAATGTCATTTACGTTTCAAGGGAAACCATATTTATGCATTTTTATTGATTAATCACGGAAAACACTTTTCTGGTTGCAAAGGAAAATTTTCCAGAACAATAGTACGCAGAGGGCAGAAAACACAAAATTGAAACTTCCAAGTATGTTAATACAGAAGAAATGTTATTTGCATTTCAAACGAAAGCAATTGAAGGGGCAAATTGAGTTGGTTCACGTTATTCATGATTTTTTACCACACCTGTTGAGGTTTACTCTCATCTTGATAGTAAATGGTCAAACTAAGAAATTCTGCATATCTGACACACAATTGAAATGGTGATGATAGGGTAATTAATGATTAAAATCATTTCTTACAAATTCGTGACCAGACACTTTTTACAGTTAGGCATTAATCATATGCAACCCCTGTTCAAAGACAACCAATGAGTGAGGCTTATCCCAACTGCATTGACAGGCTTGCAACTCCTATAACCAACAGCTACTGTGATTGAAGGTCACAATTGTTTATAAGTGTTGTTTATTCAAGAGAGGCTGGTCTATCATAGGCTTTGACAAGCTTGGTGAACTGCAAGCTCTAAAACCATACAAACTACAATTTTTCACATTTTTGGTCACTATAGGGAGTGAAACATGAACAATGAGGCTAATTAGAAGCATTGTCATGCAATGTTTTCCTTCAAACTCGTAAAAAAAATAACCGATATCAACTCAATGAGGCCCTTTTTAATCCACAGTTTTTGAATTGTCATGAAAAATACACTTTTTTGCTTGTCAGGGAAAATTTTCCCCAGCAATGGCAGTTGAAGCACTGAATGAACACAAGATGCATACTCCCAAATGTAGGAATAAAACCTAAATGCCCTTACCTTTTCAAGACAAATCACCTCAAATGACGAGGACTCAAGAACAATAGTACACTGTTTGGTTGCTAAGGATAACTCTTCCAAACAACGGAAGCGTTAGCACAGAAAAAAGACCAAGTGAATTTTTCAGATTGTGCAAACAGGTGCTTCGGGCTGGAATAAAGTGTACAATTAATTTATTGACTTTTCAGGAGAAAAGAGCCAAGATGGTGAGAATTCAAAGGCAATTCAATTTTGGGTTGCTGGGGATAATTTCCACTAGCAACAGAAGTTAAGGTGCAGGATACAAACAAATTGCTACCAATTTTGACAAATTATGTCAGTTTGAGTTCATTGCCTACATAAGCATCTCATATAATCACGTTGAATATCACATGAACTACACATATGATGGTAGGTACATGCGAAAACCAGTAATCACTTGACAACACATATATTTGTTACATATACAGAATTTTTCTCCTGTTACACCCATCTTAATGAAAGATGAATCTTGAAAAACGTTTCTACAGACAGGTTGAACATTGGCTGTATCCATTTCCATTATATACATTAAGGGTAGAGGGCCTACCACCAGAATGATCTAAATATGTTATCACCCTTTCGAATTATAGCTTAGCACAGCCTAAGCACAGCCTACCCTGTACAAATGGTGCGTCAGTAAATTTGATCTTTGACCTTAGCTTCAAGCTCCTCTGTCAGTATTTAATAAGTGGTATATACTGGTGGCGTACTTACGGTATACTACAGTATATGAAGGGGCGGAGATAATTCGGAGGGGACATGATCCGCCAATAATTTAGTTTTGAGAGCGAACCCTCTGTCGTACCCACCTCCCCCAATACTTGGTCAAAGACGATAATATTTGCTGATATTTGTGAGTGGCAGATATAGTCCCTTTCATTAATTTGGTTGAGGGGGCCGAGTATCTTTTAAAATTTTAGACAAAAATGGTAGTACCTGTGTGAATGTTAGACTTTCAGATGACTCAAGGTCATGAGAAACGATTTTTCAGCCCACAATTATCAGAGCGCATGTTCAATGATTATCAAGGCTTTTGTAGAAAAACATATACATTTCCACTATAATTCGGTTGTGAAAAGTATACTTCTGTTCAAACATCATCGTGGTCAACCGCAGTGTACGTGTGTTTCTGTGGGAAACATAGCTCCTCCAATAATTTAGTTAGGGAGACACAGGGCACCTTTAATATTTCGGCAAAACCTGAAAAATTTGCGTTTAGGCATATAAGACTTGATACCTCGTATTTTTTGGAAGGGACGATTATCTTTCGCCACTCTCAGTTTTTGTCAAACAACTGTAATACTTAACACAATTGATCGGCATGAAAGACCATCTTTTCGGCATTTATTGCAGCAAGCATGCCTTGTGATTACTGAGACATTCTTAGACGCACATCGGCAAATATTACATGCAAGTATATATTTAGAGCCTTCAAATTTACGCACTAAATAGGGATATCCCCAACCCTCCGAGTTACCCCAGCACTGTTACTAAATCTAGTGCATAAGGAAACGAAAAGGAATGTTGTCAAATATTTGATTAATATTTATTCAAAATTGTGTAGAGTTAGTTAAAAAAAATCAATTTGGTTCATTCTTTAGCCTAGTGTAGTGAAATATTTGACAAGATCCAGCTTTGTGCCCATAATGATAAGACAGACGGATAAGGTAGTAAAATATTTTTTTTCATATCCCGACGTTTCCAATCCCTTTTTCAACTCTATTTCGAGGTGTTTCGTTTTTCATGGCCCGCTTCGCACGCAGCTAACATGAGTGGGCGTCTGAAGGGGTGGGGTAGGGTACAAGATGTCCAGAAGGGTGGGAAAAATGAAAAAAGTTGTGTGATATGTAAACTCTTTGCATGGACCCTTCAGATTGTCAGTTACATATAGTCTCTTCTTTTCCATGCCAAAAAAAAAAAAAACTTGGCCACAAAACACTTGAAAAACTATATGTTGAAAAAATGGTTGTCATCTTTATCCTATGACATCAAATGTAGCGCCTCCGCACTACCATCGCTGATGCCTAACAATGTAGGGAAACACAGGGAATGAGTTAAGTTTAAGGCCCATGGGGTCTTCTTTCCTGTATTTCTCTCTATTCAAAACACTACTTTCTCTATTGTACAGACCAACTTATAGTCTGATCTTATTCCAAAACAGATAAAAACTACTCTTTTCAAGTGCGTTGCACAACTAAACTTCATTCGACTGTCGACAACTTTTTAATACGACCCTCTGGGGTTTTCATCCTCAGTGGGCATAGCCTAGTGGATCACGCCACGCTTGCAAAGCTTTCGGATCCCGTAACCCAGCGGAATGTACATAAGAATATACATACGTTTACTTAAACAGACTGCCGTATTTTCTACCCTCTTCACGGGCAGGTAGGCTTGTTCGTGTCATTTTCAGGAACCCTGTGGTCAGGGGCGTATATACATGAATTCGCAGGGGGTATGAACTATTTCTGGACCAACTACATTTCTTGGGGACCGACTCCCGCTGACATAGTGTACGACCCGAATTTTCAAAGACCTTTTAATTTTTATATTTTTTTATTTTATTTTATTTTTTGCATTGTTTTATTTTATTTATTTATTTTTTTTTGTGCACTTCAGACTTTGTTCATGTCTGATCTACTGTTACAAAGGCACACTGAACTGGATTTGAGACCGACTTTTTGGCGCTCAGAGACCGACTTTTGATTTTCACCGGGGGTTCACACACCCCCACACCCCCGTATTTACGCCCCTGCCTGTGGTTTTTCTCGTCTTTTATACTCTCCGTTAACCACTTAGATCAAAGGCATGGCCAAATTTTGGTTGTTATTGACTTGTGACAGCGCGCTTAATGCTATTTGCGACCCGGAAAAGGGACGATCTGTGCTTCTATACGGCGCCAATGATGAGCAGTACCAGCACAGTTCTCGTGAGGAGTTGACCACCTAGTTCTAGTAATACATTGCCAGTATCACATATACACGTTTACATTTGCATACTTTTATGTATACATATACGTTTATGTATACACATGTACATACATATAGATATATGTGAACATATACATGCACGTATATGTACACATATACATATAAATCACTTTGAGTTTTCCGACCCATGTCCCCCTCCCCATGTCGACAAAAATCCCTGCCCTTGAGCATACGATTTCTTCATTAAAACTAAGGCTGCAATTTTATGTTTGTTATTTACAAATGGAATAGCCTTCCTCTTTTCAAACTTTGTTGGAAATATTAGTGAAGATGTGTGGTCAATACTTTCGACAAAACATTCTAGTTTAAGTATCTACTTTCTAGTCCAACTAGTCATAACATTGTAGAATAGTACCATAACACTTAGAAACGTTTTATAGCTTGGGTTAGCCCGAATCGTATTTCACCGATAGCCTACATTCCTTTCACATCATGGTGAGACCAGGACCTTAGTATAAAAATCCCCCCATCCACCCGCAACGTGTAGACTCTCTGTTAGTTGGTTCACCGTAAGACTCTTTCCAACCTACAGACGCTATGATATTTTTACCTACACTCTCTGTCGCAAAAGGAACAATAGGACAAGATAATGGAGAGGTTAAATGCACTGTCATATTCATTATATGAGATATTGCTGAATGTCTGAGCTCTCATTTTGTTAATATTCCTTCATAACATAAAATCACGAACCCAATATCTCGCAAACATTCTAAACCGCAAACAAGTGACTTCATTTGTTTCTTAAAAATGGTTATCAAGTTAAGCCGTCTTTGGCTTTTTCAATACGTCACTAACAGCTTTTTTAAATATAAAATCACAACTTGTTATAAAAAGAACCAATCGTTCTGCAAAAACAAAAATCATCCGAGGGTATTCTGTGAATATATTATGAGGCGACAATTACTCGTGCGTCACCAAAACCCCATTAGCAAATGATAGCCATGGTGTGATGTAGCGAAGATCAAACAGGAGGGTTCGACCGTAAACAATTTATGCTTTGGTGTTTGTTCCTTGTGGCCGAGATCAATAATACCAAATCAGGTTGACTTAGTCTCATTTATTCATGGTATGACGTCATCGATGATGAGTTAACAATGCCCAAATTGCCGAAGATTGCCCTTTTACTGCAATCAAGTAATGAGTCGAGACTTTTATTCTTTTCACAAAAGAATCTTCATTCAATACAACAATTGAATCATATTCAGGCAGCAAAGAATTTAAAAATCATTCGAAAGGCTTTTATTTTCTGCAGAAAAGTAAGGTCGCTGATTGCTCGTAAGGAGGAGTAATTGAAGTCACGGTTGTATGTTTGACTTATATTTTGTCTGTGTCTAAAAATTAATAACATATTATGTTATAGAAACAATGAAATTTTTTAACATGACCAGAATAAAATTTCTGAATGTGTAACGTAATTTATTGATGAAGTTTGTTTGGTGTTTTACTAAACTTGATATTACTAACGCCGACCGTCTACACATATGAAAGATTGTATCTAGTAGAAAAGCTTCGCATTTTATTTTAACATAAGAAAGAAAGAAGACAATGGTTAAACAACTGTAAATCTAATGCAAGCAAGGGCATTTTCATATCGCTATAGTTTTGATTAATACACGTAAGCTTGAATTTTGCACAAACTTACCTAAACAAATATGTAAGTAAAAGTAAAAAAAAAGAGGGGAAAAAAGTAAATTTCTCGTCGTAGTCTATGATGACTTCATCACATTCTTGTTTAACTTTTATGTGTTGTGTTTTCTTACAATTTTCTTGCACTATAGTGAATTTATTCTATAATTTGAAAGTTTCTTTGCAAAACTGCATTTCGGAGTTTTTGAATTTTGATTTTGAACTCTACGTGCTGTCCGTCACTGTTGCAACATAGCAAGCAACAAGATATCAGACAAACGTGTGCGTATATGAAGAGAAAATACTTGCCACAACGCCACATTTTGAGAGGGCATGGATCCATGTGGCTTTCCCAACCCTACCCTTTCCAATTCTTTTTCTTTTGCCACAAATTTCTTTTTGAGACGATCCCCTGAGCTGCATAACAAATTATTGCTATTAGTGCTATAATTCCAAACGTTTCTTACTGGGACCCATAGACCTCCAAGTTCTGGCCATTTTGAAGGACACATGATCATACTGTCTAGCATATTCCGAAATTGCATTGGACACTGTTCATAAAAATACACAATTCCTTAAAACATGTCTTTCTGAGTATACGTGTCAATTACCAGATGTCAGGAAATCGAATCTTACTTTAATTTCAAAATTTTCTCTAGGAAAGACCCACACACCCTTGGTATCTTGGCTATTTTCACAGATGGGTATCGAGTACCAGCTATTCATTTCCAAAATTGCCATGTTCTCAATGCATTATAAGGTGAGATGACTCATTAATATTCCTTTCACTTAGCTTGACTGCCAGATGCTAGAGAAACGCAACTTTCTTGAGAAGGACACAAGCCTTCCTCTGGGCTTAATTCCTTTAGGGCTCAGAGGTTCCCAGCTTGACAATCACAAATCCCAGTCCCCATTTTGTACCACCTAAATCCGCGGCTGCAGAAAAAGCACCTAACTTCTAAATCATATAGTGCGTCACAGGATCTCTTTTGTTGTTGCTGTTGTTGTTTGTTGTTGTTGTTGTTGTACTTTCTGCGCCCTCAGCAGGATTCTGATAACGCCAGTACAGTTCAACAACAACAAACAACAACTTATGTTGTTGTTGATGCTGTTTGTTGTTGTTGTTTTTGCTGTTGTTGTTGTTCAAAGGGAGAAAGAGGAGCAAAAACCAAACATGGTATCGGATGTGGTAGCCGAAATGGCTGGCGACTGGCGGCTGTACCACAGTGCTGTGGAATACTTATTTCAAGTGTGAAGTGCGCCCTCAGCATGATGCTGATAACGTTAGTACAGTTCAAACTACAATACACGCAACTTACATAGACCAGGAAGCTGTTAACAGCTGTAACAGCTCCCTGCATAGACTCATGAAATTTGTATTCTTACTGCATGGCTACCAAATACTACAACATGTAAAACACAACAAGTTTACGTTTTTGAGATGTAGGTGTACGGAAATGGGCGGAATTTGTTTGCCTTGAAGTTTATTTAAATGACAGACGATTATGTCATGAATTTTTTGTTAAAAATCGATATTTCCTGACCCAACATTCTCGCCCTAACATCGACACGTTTTTCAGGGGACTGTGGCCCCAGACCCCGCCTCATACTTTTATGTATACTACCGAGTCAGTAGTGACTCAAAGTTTTCCGTTATGTTCAATCCATTTAAACTAATGTTAACACTCACAATATGTCCACTAAAGCATAAGTCAAGAGAGCTTTTTTTTTTCAATGAATATGTTTCTGCCCTCAGCGAAGATGTCTTAAGAGACATTGTATGCAAGCAAAGTCTAATGAAAAAGTTTTCCTATTCTGTATGCAGCAGAAATCTATGCACTTCCTAATAAATTCTGTAGAAATTTCTGTAAAACGTTTTTGAAGTATAGTTGAAGAATTTCAGAAGAATCTTTATGAAAATTTATTCATATCTTCTAGAGAAATTCAAATTTTCTACAAAATTTTACGCAATATACGAGTTTCGAAGATGTGCTTAACAAATGTTCTATAAAAATGGAATTAGACTGAAGTTACAACTATTCTTTACAAGTTATTTTTAGATATTTCTTAGAGCTATTTAGAAGTTCGTCAGAGATACTTCAGAAAAGTTAATTCTTTAAAAATTTCTGTAGGATTTCGTAAAGAAGTCTATAGCTTTCTACAAAAATCCTGTGGAAACCCTGAAAGAATTTTTAAAATTTCCAGGGATGTTTGTGTTAATTTTTGCGATTAATCTTTAGAAGGGATTGTTATACGTCATCGTTTGAACTTTTCTAGCTTTGACTTTTCATCAAATCAGAAAACTCCAAAGTTAATGAAGTAGTATCAATTCTATTATCAAGTACGGCCTATTCTCCACAATCCACCAAACACAAGCTGCCAGTGACCTACTTGGGGTCTTTTGCCCATGTCCCACACACTCCTTGATCAGCTGATAACGAAAATTTCAGAAACCCCAAAATTTAAATTCTGGAAAACGAATTTAACTCTGAACTGTAGCGAATGTAACATCTGATTAGATGTAAGGATACTTAGTAATTCGAAAAATTCTCAAAAGAGAGGGACACCCTTTAGACACCGAGGTCATAACCCACTGCAAATTCCTTGCTTTTCAGGAAACTCAGAAACTCAGAGAAAACGCAGTACATATAACGTGGGAAGTGTTTTCGTGAGAAAATTGATAACGTGAGTAAAACTTTTCCCCAAATCATAAGAAGGGTGTTATCTTCAGAAGAGCATTGAACTCCAGCACATTGTTCGCAGTACAACGTCTGGATTGAATATCATGTCCGCAGTTAGTCTGCCGTAACACCGAAGGGTGTTTTGAATTTATCTCTCAAAGTTAGGTGTTTATGTGAAATGCCAACATCCGTAGGGACATTGCCAGAATTGTGGGATTCTTCGCAGGGAATATAACATTTTACCATCCGTCTAATTTGAAACATTTCATCGAAAATCAAATTTGTTATTTGGGAGATGTTTCCAAAGATAATGTTTAAAAGTATCGGCCTTTGTGTTTATGGCAATTTTGATTAAACTGATAGTCACTAGGTGGGCGGTGATATCTGGAAAAAGCAGGAAGACTATGTGACTTCTCCATAATTCATACTTAAATTCTACAAGGCCATGTTTCGTCATAACTACCTGTTGGTGAGAATTTACCTTTAATGCCCCATGTTTATTACCTTTCAAAATAAAGTTTAGGGAATTTGTCTAAACACCTACTGTAGATGAACAGAAAATGTAATGACATATTTGATCGGTCGTTGACCCCTTCTTTACTGTTTTTCAATAGTGTGGCTTCTTGTTAAAATTTCGATTGCTTTTGACTGCAATCCAAGAGTAAGAAACTTAAGAGTAGACACAACGAATGTTGATAGGGTTGAGAGTTATCGAAGAATCCGAAAGATCATCATAGGGAAAATCCAATTTTAGTTGAAGAATATTTCGACTGATGTTGTCCTCCAATCTTGGGTTTCATCTCAAGTAGAGAGTTTGCACATTAAAGTTTTTATTACTTCTTAGTTAACATTGTCTAATATGTGCCGTTCCTTATTATATGACACCGACTGCATGGTCAAGTGTTTAGAACATCCGACTTGCAGCCGGAAGGTCTGGGGTTCAACTACTGGCCGGGTCATACCAAAGACTTTAAAACTGGAACCTACTGCCATTGTGCTTGGTGCTCACCATAATCAATGGAGTTGGAAAAACAAGCCAGTGAGCCACAACTGGAAAAAAGGCCGTGGCCGTACCGGCTTAAACCAATAGACGTGTTGGGAAATGATTCCAGCCAATGCATTATGGTAATGGGTCAAAGGTGAAGTGTACCACGCTTACAATGTCCCAGCGCGGGTGTTGCAAGCTGAACACGCAGAGCTTAACAGGTTGCCGTTCTCATAGTACACTTGACCTTATGACCCGACCGGAAGTACCGAATTTCCCAACTAGTCTATTGGTTAGAAACTGAGCCGTAAAACCTCATCTAACTCTAACTCTAACTCCTTATGATATGTTTAAACACTGGTAGCCCACGTTACCGACACAGCTTAACTCCGTGACACTAAGTATATGTACAAGTATACAGGATTATTTGGAATTGGGGGAGAGGAGAGAGGCTGGAAATTTTTTTCCAGAAATTCAAAGCTTGTTCTCCCGGAAAATAGTATTTTCACAAATGGGTGCTGAAGACCGCAACCTTCCACCCCTTACCCCACCCCACCTATTCCTACAGGTATGAGTATATTTTTAATCACAAAAGAAGAGTCTACACCATACCATGTCTAGTTTTTTTTTTTCTTCTTCTTCTTTTTTTTCTTTTTTTTTTTTGAAGCTCTTTTTTCAGTTAACGTGAGTCAAGTCACCAGGATGCAGTGACAGTTTGTGTAGGGATTACACAAATCTAGATCTAGGGCTACATTCTTTTAAATCCATTTTCGCTCTTGTGTGACATTACTTCCACAAAGTATGATATGCTATATTGTTGTATGAATGTACTTAAATGAAACTATGTGGCTATAAATAGTATATTATCCACAGACGTATAAGCCGGGCTTCGAACAGGCGGCTCCTCAGAGCAAACAAACGTAAATTTCATGGTAAACGTTTCCTTTAGAAGGCATTGCCACTATATTTTAGGGCAAATGTACAACATGATTGTTCATAAGGCAGGGAAACTTTACTGGTCAAATAACTGACAGCCTCCTCCCCTTACACCCCACCCAGCCCCACCCTGTGAATGCCTTTCCTTACGCCTATGGAATTTTCTCATCATAATCACTTGGAGTGACTAGGATAGAATGGACAGATTTGCAAGGGAAAGGCAGCAGCCTAGAAATCTCTGCAGAAAGTAAGTTTCCGAGTGTAGTTTGATGACTACCATAAAGTCGCGACTTCAATATTTGTATAGCCAGTAGTCCGATTGTGAAGTAGTGAAAAATTGTGACATTGATCTACATGAATTTCGCAGTATCAATTACATGAATATAAGGTATATTATACCACTATGCAAAAGTCGAAGTAGAAAGTAGTAAGTATATATATATATAAGTATTACGCAGCACAAGAGAAAGTGTGCCCCCAATGGAAGCTAGCGCACATCATTGCAACTACTTACTCCAACAAAGGCAGATAGCTGATTTGTGTACCGGTGGGATAAGCGCACAAGTCTGCGATGTGCGCGTGCGAAATCTGCTTCGTGCGTCCAATGTGCGTCATTGTTTGTTTCCAAAATGACGTCTAGTGACGTCACTGCATATAAGGTCTATATCCCTACAGTTGTAGAGAGATCTGCCAGTGTGTGTGTCAGTAGTCTATTGTGAATTACAGTGGCATTGAACAACTGACTGATGCAGATATTTATTTTGAGGCCTGATTGTAGTATGAAATTAGTCCTTTCAAAGCCAATGTATTCAGGAACTACCTCTATGCAGTCGCATAAAAGTACCGAGTGTAACAGTGAAGTTTATCTAAATGTCGTGGTATTGATAGTTCAATTTTTTGAATTAAAAATTCAATACCATTAATATCGTAGCTGGAATATTACGTGAATGTCGCTGCAAAGAGCTACAAGAGAACTTCCAAAGCATCTCAGCACTTGTAATATAGTTACATGGAATTATTTGCCAATGTGATTGGTATAAATGGGGATTATCTACATGCACATTTGCATTAAATTTCAGTGGCAGCAGTACAAGTTATGTTAATTTGAGTTATTCGATTCATTACGATGTATAGTATACCTGAATGCAGCAGGGTGTATTTTATATAACTGCAGTTACATTGAATCATTCGGCTCTAAAACTTAGTGTGAGCCTCGTGTTATGAGGTTATCGGTTTTTGGTTTCATTATAGACTACTTTATGTAGCAATATAAAATACATTAAAATGTAGCGGTATTAACCAATATAATGTACAGTATTCAACAATATTGTGAACATAGTGGCACTGGATGGCCTTAATCTCGTAGGGCGTACGACTTATCTAAATTTAATTACGTAGATTAATTCGAGTCTTTGTGCTACAGTCTAGGCGATAATTTTGATATACACTCTTAGAGCACCGGGGTTAAATTTAACCAGGATCGGTGTTCTGTTTATTCCAACACAATCCTGGTTGAATTTTCCATAAAATCCTGGCTAATCTTACGCAAATTCTCGTTAAAGTAACTAAGATTTGCGTTAAATTAACCAGGATTTCATGGAAAATTAACCCAGGATTGTGATGGAGTAACTAGATCCTGGTTAAATTGATGGCACTGCATTACTAAATGCTTTCTTTAATTTCATGTAGTCGTACAAATCATTTCATTGTAGCCATGAGGTAGGCCTAAAGAAATAAACGTGAATGTAGTTGGATTCAGCTACAGGTATTTGAAAATGTTCGTAGCTGAATGAGGGTACTTGAATTTACTAATGATTTGATTAGAGAAATAGAACTACCTAAAATTAGTATTCTACACTTGCTTATGTAGTGTTATTTAGTATATATATATATATATATTATATATATATATATATATATATATATATATATATATATATATATATATATATTTCACATACTGTATATAGTAAAATATAGGGAGACTATTCAGGACATTGTCGGTTCCCTCTTCTTTGCGGAACACTTTTGGGATCGAAAATCTGATCTAAATGCCAACGAACTTAAATTTCATAAGAAGTCTTATTGGACTCCTCCTCCCAAAAAAGACAAACATTTAGACATTTTTATTGATCTGGTTGTAAAGGAAATCATATGATCCTCAGACCAGAAATTTTTCCACAACTTACCTTACTCTGAGCTGATGGCGTTAAGGGAACTTAAGTGAGACGTAGCTGTTGTCATTCGTGAAGCTGATAAGGGTTCGGCTGTAGTTATCATGGGTAAGGTTGGTTACATCCAAGAAGGTTATAGACAACCCAATGATAATGCCTAGTATCATAAAACTGATGCCGCGTGTATTGCTGATATTGAAAGAAATGATCCTACTTTACTTCAGGAACTTTTTGTCCAGGGTCTTATTACTGAAGGTATGGTTTCCTTTGCCACCCCCGTTAACATCAATGCAGCGCGCTTTTACATCATCCGAAAGCACATAAAATTGCTACGCCTGGTCGACCTGTCATTTCCTGGTGTGGTTCCCCTACAGAGGGTATTTCTGAGTTGTTGCGGACCATTTCATAAAGCCCTCGTTCCTTCAGTACTATCTTATGTTCGGGATACTCCCCAACTTTCTTGTTAAACTGAGCCATTTAGGACCACTCCCCTATAACGCCGTATTGGCCAGACGTTGTCGCCTTATATCCTGGCATTTCCCACAATGGGGGATTGTTAGCTTTAAGGTCTTTCATTACCAAGAATCATTTTTCTCCCGATGTGGTGAATGGGGTTTGTAGGCTGACTGAATTTTGTCTCACCCGTAGTGAATTTGAATTCAATGAGCTTTTTTCAGATATCTGGTTCCGCTATTTGTACCAATATGGTTCCGTCCTATGCCAACATTCGTTATGGGAGTTTTGGAGCAGAAACTTCTGGCTAGGTTTGATAATCAAGTCGATATTTGGTTCAGATTTATTGACAACATTTTGTTGTACAAACTGCTGGTCCTAGGATATTTGAGGAGTTCATGTCGTTCTGAACCCGAAACATCCTACGATAAACTTTATCTTTGAGCACTCCAAGGAGAGGGTTAACTTTTTGGATGTAACTGTTTCTCGTTATTTCAAGGGTCAAATTTCGACTGATCTATTTATTAACCCCACTGATACCCACCAGTATTTATCCTTTACCAGTTGTCACCCTAATCATATTAAACAAAGTATCGCCTTTTGTCAGACTCTTAGACTTCTAGAGATCTTTTCTGCTCCTTCTATTGCACGTCTCCGGTGCAACGAACTATCTGCGTTTTTGGTCGGTAGGAGTTATAATCGCAAAAAGGTGTCTCGTCAGATTGATAGGGCTCTTTAGACGCTAAGGAAGTCCAAAATTCCCCCGGTAGAGAAGAAAAGAAACCTAGGGGCATTTATTTCAAGGTTCAGTACCACCCTGGTTTGCCTGATATCAAGATACTATAATGAAATATCTCCCTCTCTTTCACCTTTTCGAGTAGGATGCGTGAGGCTGTTCCGGAACCAACCCCTCCCCCATTGTAAGTTTTCGTCAACCCTCTGATCGTAAGAACTGTTTGGTAAGGGCTAAGGTAAAACAATTCCATCGTAAGGGTGAAGAAGCTAGTAGACCGTGTAACATAGGGGCAACTAATCGACCTGTCAGCTTTGCACAAAGCGTGTGGCTATTGATATGGTTACCAGCACTACTAATCGTCTCAATTTTCATTGTTTGAAAATACTACGTGCTCCTCGAAACGGGTTATTTATCTTATGTCATGCTTGATCTGCTTCAAACAATATGTGAGTCAGACTAATGACCTGAGATTAAAATTTAATGGCTATACATCAAATCTTAGCAAGTATGGAGAGGGTAAAGCCATGATCAGCCATTGCACACAGCTCTGTAAGCGTCTGTGCAGCCTCTCCTCTGCAATCGACTTCTTTGTTCAGATTTTGGACAAGATAAATGCTGACAGCTTCTTGTCTTAGCTGAATGGTGTCAAACAGGGGAGGTGTTAGGTCCTAACACCTCCCTGGTCAAACTTTAAGCGAAAGAGATGGACTTGAGAGAAAAGAAATGGATCTGGAAGCTAGATATTCTGATTCCAAAGGGTCTTAATGTTAATGACCGGTTTAAATGTCAAACTAAAAACGGCCGTACTAGATACGAGTAAAAATTGTTTATTTTGGGTCTTTTGCCTCTATGCTGTTTTCCGCTTTCCTCTGTCTATTTCTACCTTTCACCATCTTCCCTAATCTTGTTTTTTTATTTTGAGTTGTGTTGATCAGTTGCTCTGCTTGATTGCCTCCTTTTCTACTCTTGGTTAGTCAATAGTGGTTGTTCATTTGCACTTGTATTTTTGTTTTCTGAAGGGCTCGGAGGGTCCGAAAGCGAATCACTGGATCCATTTTGCATTTCTTTTGTTTGTTATCTGGTGTGATGCTTTAAGTGATATATATATATATATATATATATATGTATAAGACCTTAGGGAGACATTCCGTGTCTCCCTAATGTTTTAGGTACCATTTCTAGACGTTTTTTATTGCGGGAAATAGTCTTAGAATGTTCTTTGGACCCTACATATCATATTTTGATAGTTTCAGGGTTAAGGGTTAGGGGTTAGAAAATTTGGTTAGAAATTAGTGAGTGAGTCAATGGAAATGTCTCCCTAATATACAATTTAGGGTTATGCATATATTCACCCGAAGCCTTTAAAGAAGCGCTATTCGAAAGCATATCAGTCCTATCTCACTTGTCGTTTCAAGTATAGTGATTGACTGATGGGCCAACTTTTACCTTTCAGATTGGGCACGTTATGTCACCTTCCGGTCTGCTAGATAAAGAATTACCCAAGATGGTTACTTAGCCACCCTTTGTTTGGTTAAAGATTTGCCCAATGTGACAACTTTATTGACCAACTGGAGTGCCTCTTAGCTCATTACTTTAATAGGTGACATACATGCCCAACCTAACAATTTAATGATAGATTGCAATTCTGAAGTAATTCTATTGCGAGTCTTCCGCAATTCAATTGCGAGTCCTAAAATAGAAACAATATCCCATGTTTATTTCAACAAATTTAATGGTCATCCTAAATAATACTCAATAAAAAGTGATAACCACACCTAAAGTTTTGCGTTCCCTTGAAATCCCAAATGCATGCGTTACTCCGTATTTTGCAGTCATGACATGGAAAGGAACGACTTAAAAATACATTCTAAATTGAAGAAACAGTTCAATTGCCTCAAAATAATTAAGCATTTGCCCTTATTTGAAAATGAGGCACTTTCCCTTGTAGGGTCACCATCAAGTATGTACTATCTCGCATTTCCGAAACCTAACGCTTTGTGTAGTTACCGGCTTCCGAGTAAGTGACTGCCGGAATTCACTACATTTATTTAGCAAATTGGGCATATAAAAGGATTTGAAAACGAATATCCTGTAAACTATTGAAAGTTGTAAAAGAAGTGAATAAAACTCACCAACTGTGAAGACACTTAGAACAATACATAAAGACAAGACGGAATGTGATGTGCAGGTCACGTGATCGAGCGCTCGCTTCATTGCTTCGTATGTTAGTTATTCCTCCTTATTGTGATACCATTCAACCGCCACGAATAATCACTGTTAGCGCACCCTCGATGCGGTTCAAAGTCTGAAATAACAAACGGTACAATTCTAATTTATAGAAACACAGTCCGTACGGGGGCGGGATAATTATGCAAGAAAGTTGCCCTGGTCTCAAGCTCCGTCTTGAGTTATGTTGGTCTCCCAAGATCAATTAAGAACGAAAATTAATTTAAATGAATAAAATAAGTCTTCGACGATTGAATTGAAATCAACTTTGCATGAACTACGTCCACTTCGACGAGTGAAATGATGCTATCTCTGTAATTGAGTCCACTCCTCAAAAAGCCAACAACGTAAATTTTCACACTTTTTCGTACTTTGTCCTTACGTCAGGAAACAAAGCGACAGCAGAAATCCTGTTTCTCCAGATGAAAAAATTGATATTAATCATAACTGCTATCAAAAACAATTTCCGCATGCGAAGATGACAAGATCAGTACTAGAGACTGAAGTAACATCGAGGCGGACGGAGGCCTTGGGCGCATTTGGTAGATTGATCGTTGACCTCCAGGGGAAGACAAGACAACCCCCTCACGATAACTATCGAATGACTATTTTCACTGCATGGGATAGACACTCCTCTGTAATTGGATGGGAGGCTTTTAATCTCTCAAGTCTCACTGTAACATGACGAGAGAACGAAGGACACTCGTAATAGTGATGACTCATTAGTTCTTATGATCAGAGATAAGAGGTTTCCGTGTAACGCGCCCTCTATAGAATTTCTCTTTTTCAGAATTTCCTTGCAGAATTATCATTACCCATGTCTCATCTGTGTAATTGACAGACCCACTGTTTTATTTTATTTATTTATTCAATTTTATTTATTTATTTTATTTGTTATGGTGGATTGGCCGTTTATGTCATTAATATGTAGTTCAACTTTCATTATAACAGGTATTTGTAGGGTTGGTTGCAATTTCTGCCTGTGGTTAATATAGCCACCGGAACTATATATATTGTGGCACGTAGCACAGGTAAATTTCTTTCGTAATTAACTTAGACACCATAGCTCAATCAGATGCGATCAGAATTAATTGAAAGTACGAGCAATCCACTTCGTCAATGAAATTTCACTAGACAAAGACATTTTAATAGCGTTTGTCAAATTTCTGCTAACCATGAACATTCAAATTGCGACACTTAAATTTTTCAAGAATAAGTTGTGGTCCTTTACCCCTATAGTAAAACTGGAAACATGAAGTTTAATTATAAAATGTAAGTATTATTAATTCCACATTCAAATGGGCTCTTTTATGATTGGGAGTGTTTTGTAAGCTCTTCGCAATTTTCAACAACAAGCAATTAGAGACATTTTTTGTACGGAGCTCGAAGCTAAGATCAAAAGGTCCAAGTCAGTGGCGCACTGCTTGCGGTGGAGGGCAAACAAACAGCAAGTAAAACTGGTACGTATGTACGCAGTACACATCACAATAGATCTTTTCCAAATAGCAATTACACAGGATTGTGGGATAGAATTTTGGTGTACCTCGTTGTTTTTACCACAGTGAAATACCATCAAGGCCGTACGCAGCGGGGGGCAGGGGGGGCAGTTGCCCACCCAGAAATTGTCCATGAAAAGTTTCCTATCAATGGCTGTCTAAAGACTAACTATGATAACAAATTTTAGGAAATCCAGATCTTGTCAATCTATATAGGCTATAATCTGAAACTAATTAGGCCCTATTCAGCATTTCAATTTTCAAGTCAAAACATTTCGGAAAATTGTCACAGAGTATAAAATAACATTTTGCTGTTTTGTAAAGTGATCATACGATGGTAGAGATTCAAGAAGCAATGCCCAATCTTACATTCGTTTGCTTGAAGACACACAATTCGTTGTTGCTCTAGTCATCGGACAGTACATTCTAAGTTTCACAGCACCAGTTACCAAGGCGCTCCAGGCGAAAGACTGCAATCTGGGAGAGGCATATGAAGATGTCGACACAGCAAAGAAATGCATTAAAGATGCGCGCACAGAAGAGGTATGGAAGAAAGTGTGGGAGAGGATCGAGAAAATTGCAGAAGTCATTGATGTTGAAGTGAAGAAGCCTCGAGTTACGGGCAGTCAGCGTCATCGGGCAAATGCAGGACATGACGGCAGTGATCAAACAATTTCTGATTATTACAAAATAAATGTATGTTATGCATTCATTGATCATGTTGTGGAAGAACTTGACACAAGATTCCCCGCCACTCACGAGGGGTTAATAGCGGCCCAATGCCTGGTACCATCCTATCTGGATAGATTGAATGATGAGAAGATCAACTCTATAATGGGATACTATGGCAGATTTCTCACATTCACTGAAAAAGATGGCCTCGGAGCAGAAATCCTCAGATGGAAACAAACATTTCTGACAGTAACACCGGAAGATACACCAAATACTGCCAACCTTGCCTTAGCCAAGTGCTCTACCAGATTTTACCCAGCTATCTCAAAGATCCTTACTATCTTTATCACTGTACCCGTGGGGAGTGTTTCTTGTGAAAGGTCATTTTCAGGGCCTTCGACGGCTCAAGCTATGGACTCGAGCGTCCATGTCACAAGACCGACTGAGTGGATTGGCAATGCTCATGATCCACAGAGGGAGCCAATTCATTCCTACCCCTGAAGATGTTTATGCAAGAAAGGCTAACTGGCGACTGGGTGCTGAGTGAAGAATGCATGACTTATTGTAAGTATAATGAGCTGGCTTAGCTTTAGGAATTCATAGCTCACGTCATGTCAAAATGATGTCAATGGTCGACCAGTAGGGTGAAAATGGAATCAAAAGTAATATGATTTGATTTAGCTAACAAGTGAGCCTGCTCACATCACATTGTGAGGAGAGGGACGGAGGGGAGGGGGGTAGTTATCAAGCCTGGTACCACTACCACCGAAACTCATTTTATTGACGTTTGAGTCGGTATAGTGATTAAAGTTGAAGAGTCAGTGTTTTCAACTAGTACTGCCATCATCACTTGTTTTACGATTCAATAATACACTGAGTTCGCATGTTCAAAAATGTTTGTACGCTTTTCACGTTTGTCCCATTTCACGTCTTAACACACCCAACCTCTAATTCAATCCAGTTGATTTCCACACCTAAACATTAGAAAAGAGACCTACAAAGAAGTGGTGTAAATGAGTGGTGTATATAGGTAGGCTAAATTATAGTATCTGCAAGGTTGTCAAATGTCACGTCCGTTGAGATAGAATCGCACTCTCAAAATTGGCCCACCAAAAAAAGACACATTTTTTCCATCACAGCTGTAGTCACCCTTTTCAGAAGGGTAAATTCATGAGATCTTAAATTAACGATCGTTTGAACGCACCTTGGAAGGCCCCGGAAATGCGATTTCCGGCCATCTAGGAGGTTTGTAATCCCCAAAATTTTCTTGTACGCTCCGCGCCAACCGATGGTGGCGCTCCGCTTAGATACTGCCCCCCCAGTCAGAAATTTCTGCGTACGGCCTTGATTTATACCATAGATGAAACGACGCGTACCAAGACTCTATCCCACAATCCTTTGGAATTGCTATTTGGAAAAGTTCCTTTGAATCATGCGCTGTAAACTGAAATGCACCGAACACGCCTTGGGCATAAATACCTACTCTCCAAAACCAAAAGAGTGAAATTAGGGACGGATATAAAATTACGACTAAATATTCACTTTAAAAGAGTGAGAATGACTCTTTTTGGATTGAAATCTTTCAATTCAAATTTAGAATGGTTCCTAATTTCACTTTAAAAGAGTGACTTTTCACTCTAAAGGTTTAAGAGATTATGCATGGTTTTGTTTTACCCCTTCCTTTCCCAACACTTGGTTTCCTAGAAACAATTAGCCATCCCACGTGACCGTGCAAGCTGTCCCACGTGAAAGTGCAAGCTTGCTACAGGTAAGACGTAATAATTAGATACAGCTTTGAATTTACAAATAAATGACAAATGTTAAAACAGTTGAAAAAGATAAACTGAAATTAAGCCGTCGTATCGAAAAATAGACCAAGAGTAATGGAAACATTTCATCAAAAGCAAGTTAAAATTGTTGGAAAAGTAACAAGTCTTGCTGGCCAACAGACCTCATTAGAAACAGCATCTGAAGCAAACTACATCTTTACATTAATTCAAAAACATTTTCCTTGATTTACAGTAGCGTTAGAGATAGGCTACCAACACTCATTATTTGCAATAACGTTTTTTTAACCGGATCATAAGTATTAACCATATGCATAAGACCGGAATAATGTCAACAGCCCATTGTGTACATTTTGCCAAATTTATGATGACACTATTAATTACTTATTTTGGTCTTGTAATTATTTTCAATTATTCTGGAAAATATAGCAAAGAAGTGGCTGATACAGGATTTTATTTTTACTGAGCTGGGCATCTTCTTGGTTATATCAGTGATGTATTCAATCCGATAAACTTTTTTTTTTCAATTTTTAATGCCTAGAGTTACATTTTCACTTGTAAGATTAGCGGTAAGAACAAACCTACAGCTGAGGAATTTTCGTACAAGTTTCGTTTTCAACTGTCAGTGGAGAAGTATATTTTGAAAAAGGAAGATAGTTAAGATTGATAAATGAAGTTCAATGAGAGGTTTAAAGATTTTTAAGTAATATTTAGTGGATTGCTGTGTTATTGTGCAAAAGCAAGTCATACAGATGTGTCCCTTTGATTATGTTCATTTTTTTTTCATGAGAACCAATAAACTTGGATGGAAAAAAGAGTACACTTATGCAGGAAATTGATGTTAGTTGAGCCCCTTCTTCATATAAAATGGGTGGGTTTCATTCGTCATGCTTGCAGCCTCCACGCAGAATATCATTTGGTACAGTGATGGGTTGTAGTACAGTCCATACACGTCCAAACGTGTAACCTTAAAATATATTAGCAACACTTGAGCGATTTGTCTTCGCGGTGGTGGTCTTTCCATACTTCTTGTATAAATGCCAAAACGGCCTTCCAGGGGCGCATCGTCAGCTATTTCCTTTTCTTGATTGACACCAAATTAAGATAGACCAGTGTAGGAAGCTTGCACCAAAGGTCAAAATGTCAGATTCAGTGAAGGCGCTGGTTGTTCTGGAGGACACCGCGCTACGCACCACATTGCTTCAGTACATGACCTAGCGTCCGCGAGTGTTGCTTGTCCTCCAGAACGCGGTTGCGTTAGTTGACTTTTGCAGGCGTGAAACCTCCCTATAGGGAACTGAAACTCTGGACATTAATCAGGAGATGTCAAGTGATAGTTCATATAAAATCATTACCTCAGTCAACTCAGCTGAGAAGAAATGTCGAAAATATGCGTTATTTGTACAAACAACTCTTGGGGTGTTGCATTGACGTCACTTGGGGAAAGCATGGCATAGTGTATGTAGTACGTACACATTTTTGTCGTCCAACAAGCAGTGATGACGTCATGTGGAAGACCTGTATATTAACAACCGAAGATGGCAGGCCCAAAGGCTCATCTATTTTTGTAAGGAAGAGCCATATGCGGTTTTTAAACTTGGGTCAAATGAATTACTCCTCTGCATATAAGGATTTGATTTGAAATAAATTTCTGCACTAATCCGTCCTTATGGAGATCACAAAGAAAAAACATCTGCGTCTTTTGCAATTATTCCAACTTGCCTTTATAAGCCAGTAGCTTCCGAGTTTTAATGCATTTTAATAGCCCAATCCACACCACGTCAACATTGAAGCGCCATATGCACTTCTGTTCTTAAAGCTATATAGTGATCAATGAACTTAAAAGAGTAAGAAACAATGTAGTGAAATACGTACCGTACAAATGACAAGCTACCGCAAAAAAAAGAAAAGAAAAGAAAAAAAAAACGGAAATGTCACTTTTCAAGTACAATCGTTTTCCAGTAACTGCAAGGGTTTTTTTTTCGGATTAAACATAAATTCTTACCATCGATAGAGTAACTTTTCCTTCTTTCGAGTGTTATTGTTTTAAGCGTGCATGTATTTCCGAAATTCATAAGGCCTTATACACTTGAAAGGAATAGAGTAACCACTTTTGCTCAGTTCGAGGTTTTTTTAACGAAATTGCATCTTTCTTTAAACATGACGGTCTTCCTGAAATGTTGGAAGAATAGATTCAGGGACATGAACTTGAAATTCACTTGGTTCAAAGTTCAAGATATTCATTTTAATTATAATTTCATCTTTGAAGAAATCATTCCGTCCAGTTTTGTGTTTTATTATGATTACAACGTTTTACTCATGTTTGCATTTCATTTGCTATAAGTGGAAACTTTATTGCTTTATTTATCGTGCATGGATTTTGGAGTTTTGGAAGGTGGTCGGTTCCATTTTCCCTACGAAAATAAAATATTGTAGAAGATGAAACACGGCTGGCCGCTCAATAAGTGCTGGGGAGGAAATTCTAAGGAGAACTGGCAGTATTGCCTTTGACCTTTATCCGCAGTAGCCGCTATTTGACGCTGTATCCAAAGTAAGCGATGTACGAAGGTCGCGTGAGAAGGACGTGATAGCACCGGCCGTGTGGTGGAAACCAACAGGAGCCGCCGCTACACATAGCGTGGTAAACCCTGGTCAGGGGTAATTGAAAAGACCAAAAGCAGACACCTCCACTCCCCAGAGTGACCATTACAATCTGAAAATCCATGATGTAGAGTTCTGAAGATTTGTAGGTTGGTCATATTAATTTTGATGTCCCTTAAGTGACTACCTTTTTTGACATTGCTTGTTTTTTGCCCGTCGGCTTCTACTGTTGGTACATAAGAAGCTGCGATAACATTCTTTCTTAGTTTGACGACATGATTGTAACATATTCAGAATCGCGCTAAAAAGGCTTACTGTTGTTGTATAGGTCTCCATGACTTCCTGTTTTCGCTGGATGGTAAAAAAATAATAAAAACTAAGCGCATACAAATTAGAGTACGTTCGTACATGTATGCATTGCTATGTATATGCATATATATGTTGTATGGTGCATTCCACTGATGACGTCAATGACCCCATTTACAAGTATAAAAAGTACTTAGCTTCAAAGAATTATATTTTGAAATATTAGTCCTTGAAAACTGTGGAGTAATATCCATTATAATACCTTGCAAACGGTACTTTTTCCTTTTGGCGTTAATTCAAAATACATTACACAATTTAAGCTCAAAATACTGTTGGGTATAGGCAGTTTCCAGACCTACATATTGTTCATATATCTTTAAGATAAGACCAGTAGACGTTGCTGAGGTGATAAAGTCACTGTAATTGATGGCTATAAACAGTTGGTATTTGAAGTTTCAGGAAAAGCGACGAATAACATATCAATTACCACTTGGCCGCTTTGACGAAGGGAAAAATACTGTCCAAGTGATTGACAACGTGTACACACAGCGCGTATGCATCTGACGCTCCTATCGAAGGACGTACGCAATCATTTCTAAAATAGATTTAAAGTGAAGCAAAAACGACCTATACAAAATTGACAACAATCGTTTGTCATAATATTCGTTCGATTTGTCTAATGCCATCAACAGGAACTTTTTCATAAGTCTGTTTTCTTGCTCTCATGCCAAGGGGGAAATTAGGGTCCACTGCAGAGGTTACCTAAATACTTCTACAGCTTGCATATACATGATAGACCTGATAGTTAATTAAAATGACACTTTTGAAATGATTTTTGTTTTGTTTTAACATGCATGGAGGTCCGGCATTTTAAGGCACCATGGTGGGAAATGAACATTTCGATGTGTGAATGCCTGCTGCTAGCTCAAAACCAGGGAGTTGCTATTTGACAGCTTAGTTTAAAACCTAGGAAGTAAGATCCTTCAATTCATTTCCGAACATTAAGAAGGTCGAGGAGTAAATTAAGTTTTTTGTTCATCTCATCGTTACGAAAGGATAACGTGATAGCCCCGGTCGTGTGGTGAAATCAAACAGGAGCCGCCGCTACAAGTAGGTTAAATAGGTTTCCCAGAAAACGACTTTTGTCCCGGTCGTCGTTAAAAACAGACACTCGTCAGACACCCCAAACTACATTTTTATTTTGGGGAAAGCAAAATTCATAATTGGTGATTTTTATCTTTGATTGGCATCAAATTAAAAAATGCACACTAGCTCACATTACACAGCATGCACGAAGAGTATTCTTCTGACTACACACTATGGCAACGGTATGCTTTTCAGGATAAATTATGTCCTCAAGCAATAACGAAGGCTTGTGTCTGCACAAGGGCGAGATACAGACAGTTATGGGAGGGGCCAGAAGTGACTTAGTTGGAAGGATTGGAACTGTCTGGGAAGAGAAGACTTGTCCTTCAAAGAATGTTATGTCACGGAATCCAATACTCTAAAAATGTGTTGATTTTCAATTAAACACTTTTTACCTCCGCTTTATAAACACGTTGGAGCTGTAAACATGTTTATCAATTTTAAGCCCTGTATATACGAGCAACATTTGCAAAACATTCTCAAAACACTTCCAAAACATTCACTTGCAACAAACCCAAAACACGCTTATTTTCGATTTGTTGCACAGTATAGACAGGGTATTCAACAATTTGAAAACATTTCGAAAACGTTTTGAAAATGTTGCAGAAGAATTGCCCTATCAATTCTTTTCAAAACGTTTTCAAAATGTTTTCAAATTGTTGTATACCCTGTCTACACTGTGCAACAAACCGAAAATAAGCGTGTTTTGGGTTTGTTGCAAGTGAATGTTTTGGAAGTGTTTTGGGAATGTTTTGCAAATGTTGCTCGTATAAACAGACCTTTAACACAATGTGTCTAGAAATCAACCTCGTTTAATGGAACACAGAGAACAATTACGAGTTCTACAAGTGTGTTAAGCATTCAAACATGTTAACACAGTAGGAAAGAAAAGTTTACACAAGAAGTTTCATTCCTAAATATTGTTGTTAAACCGCAAACGTATGAGAGTATTTAAACAACTCCAATAGACATATTTATGCATCGGCACTAAGTAGTTGTTGTAGAGTCACCGTCGCAATATTTTGCACACTGATTGTAAAAAAAAGACGTGTGAGTCTCTGCTGAATTTAGGACTTTTTGTGCCTACCTAGTAATTGACTTCGTTGAGCCATGCAAAAAAATGATTTAGAGTGAAAAGAAACCCACGTTGTGTGCTCTGCTTTCAGTGTTCGGTATGTCTTGCATGCGGAGAGAGCGCAGGCATGCAGCTCCCGCAGGTGCGCTGATTATGTTCTTTGTTTATGGTAGCACACCACTAATTCAAGGAAAATCCCAGCGGAAGGTATTAGCCTACGAATTTAACACCCTAAAAAATTTGGTGGTGAATTTGAGCCATGCTGCTGAAGTGATGTGTTCAATTTGTGATGTGTATCTGGCAGGAAAGGACTTGAAGTAATAATCCTGCAAACAAAGAAAAATGAAGATATATCAGGTACTTTTTTCATTTATATCATTTCGCGATTCAAAATGGCATTTTGAATGAAGTAAAAAAGCAGGAACCACCACGATATTATACAAGCTCTCCTATCTCAAATTTTCAATGTTCATGGTCTACACAAATTTAAAATTTTTGTGAAAGGCCTACTCGTGAGCTTTCATGTGACTTGTGCCGGTTGAAAACTTCTACAAGGGTCCAGAGGCCACGAAACAGACCAAAAATAGTGTGTAAGTCAATGGAGGAATAATTTGTGGTGCGCTGCCTTATGACTCAAGCACGCCGAAAGTGACGTCATACTTAACATACAGTACTTATAATTTTTACTTTACAGCCATGCCGCATTTGGAATCAGTTGTTAATTACGTTGGTCAGAAACTTGTAAATAACCTCTAAAATTGATAAAGATGGTAAACTACTTGTTATAATAACACTATAGGATTAAAACAAGGAGGTTTTGAGGTAAAAACATATACACTATTCTTTAAATGAAATAATTAAAGATATTTAAATAATTCATACGACATATCGTTCCACTTACTATGTCTGATTGTGACTATTTAAACTTGTTTACGACCAAAAGTCGAGTAGATTTGTGACAAAATGTACCTCAACCTCCCCCCCCCCTCCCAAAAAAAAAACACCTACAAGTGAGATTTCAGTAGTTGTTTTTATAGATTTGAATGTGAGGAACAACATATCAAAAATTCAGAATAATCGGTTTACGAGATATTTATTTAAATGGGTCATTTCCAGAATGACCGTTTTGACCCCATTGTAAAGGTTAATGCATCTAAATTAACACTTTTTGCTGATTTCAGGAAGTTTTGCTGTACCCAAAGTTTTTTTGATGATGGTATTACGATTTAATTGACCAACAGTACTACTGCAGACTTGAAACTGTCATTATTCAGCTATTATCTTACACTTAAGTCACACAAAACGCCCGAAAAAACTGTTCTTTGCCTACTGTAGAATACATGAAAGATGAGTCTCCTTGGTTTCTTGCATTTAGGTTTCCAAGGGTATGGTGTTTGACATAAGGATTTTTATAATGTAGACAGCTAGCAAGTGACAGAGCACACTGGAGAGAGAGAAACAAAATTGTGGTTTCGTCTTTCAACAGGTTTGTCCAGGGGTGCATGGCCCAAGATTTGTCAGACAGGGGCCCAAACTCTCTGGCGGGAGAGGGGACAACCCGAAGACTTCAAAAGGGAGATGGGTTTCCGAAAGGGTTCGAAAGCAAAATTTTTGGCTCTTCCAAAGCTTGCCGAAAATGCTTGGTTTCTTTGAGGGAACTTGAAAATCTGTGGGTTTTAGGAAAGAAAATCCGAAAAATTGGAATAATTAGGGGGTTTTCAAACAATCTGCTGTACATGAGAGCAAATTCAAGTAAATCGTCGGGGGTGGACGTCTTCGAAGATTACATATTTTATCGTACCTATAAAGCCTCCCTGACGAAATTGGAAAAGTTTCTCAGGGTCAGCCTTCCCCAATGGGAGCCATGCCCCCCCCCCTGCTCCCATCTGGCACCACCTCTAGTTTGTCCGTTTCTGTTTTCAAGAACGTCACAATCAAAACTACTTCTCATGTAATGTTCAATACAACACGACAGTGACTGTTTAGTAGTTGATTTAGGGTTGTTAATTGTTGAATATTCGGATGTTCCCATGACATTGAACATTGCAAATTAAAAGACACTGGGTTAAGCTGCTCACCTGTTTGGTCACATCCATTTACTATCAAATTATCACTGGAAAACCTACACAATGCAGTCACAGTTAGTAGTTAAGATCTACAATTGCAGTACCTGCCATGTAGAGCTTGTTGAGATTGGTGGCTGCACCATTTAGCTCCTGAGTTTTGACATTTTCTAAGACTAGGCTACTATTTTCGACGTTTTTAGACAAAACATCTTCATACTGAAAATTATTTGGGGCTTAAGTCCCCCACCCGAGCGGCCCTGAATTAAGGCGTATTTAGTGAGTTTGCAGGAAGAGATACGTAGCTGAAAATTCAAATGTGGAGTGATTTACTACTACATTAACAGAATTTTGTGTCAAACCTGCAATAATTGATTCAAGTGTGAATAAATGGGTCTTTGAAAATGCAATTTTTCACTTCTGAAAGGTGTTTTTCTAAATTTCTGATCCCGGCACATGGCCCTAGCCCAAATGCCAGAGGGCCTTCTTAATACAGTCGCCTATTGCTACTATAGGTTAATGTAGGTCTGTAAGCATGGGAAAGATCATGCAACTTACGTTTTAGTGACTAAGTAGCTGGAGTTCAACATACGTATCAATATACGTAGCATAGCTATATAGGAAGGAAAAAATTCAAAATGTCGTAAAATCGAATTTTTTTTCTTCGTCAAGTATTGCCTTCAAAACCATTTTAAACTTCTAATATCGTACCTTTGCCTCTAACGTTCAAAGTTTTGAATAACAATATCAATATCTTGACAGTTATTTTACAATTATTACTTTCAAATTCCAACTTGTAACCTTGATTCTCATTATTCTGATCTAAAACCTCATAAAATTGACTATTAATGTCATACATTTAGTTTTGGAGTACAGAATGGGACCTAAAATGTCACCCTTACTGTTACTTGACTTGAAAAGTCAAACTTGTGACCCAAATCCTATTGTATTGATCTTTAATATCATTAATTTGAGTATTAGGGTCACATGTTTTTACCTCTTTATTCCATTATAAGGAGTTCTGAAGTCATCATGCTGACTTCAAAATGAAATATCAAGTTTCACTTTTGACTTTTTTATTGCCATTTTTATTTCATTAGTTTGACAAGGATTATTTTGTTTGGAAATAAAAAGCCAAATTGTTTACTTCAAATTCTAGAAAGTGCCTTGAAAGGTCAAAATTGTGATTTTTAAGTGAACATTTTGTTGATAAAAATGTCACTTTAATCGGATGGGAAGTCCAAATAATGACTCTAAATGTAAAAATTTTCAGTCAAGTAGTCATGATCATGAGATTTAAGTAACAGTTATGGCTTAAAAAAATTAGTAAAACTATGAGTGTACTTTAAGGGATGAATAGTTAATATTTACACTAAAACATTTAAAAATATGAAATTAATATTAGTTATTTAGCATTTCAAGTCGAAATACTCAGATTCAGACAACTAGTTTGGTATCTGAACGTCAAAATGGGATTTCAAAGTTGGAAATGAACTGCTCTTATTATGACTTCAGTAGTTAAAATACTTGGTTTTATAAGAAAAAGCTTAACATTGAAGGTCACGTTCAGGACAGTTTTTGTCGTTTCTTGCCATTCCCATGCTCCTTTGCTGGCTACTCAAGGCTTATGAGAGGTCACCTTGAAATATTTTGAAGCAACGAATTTTGGACCTCAGCACTTAATAATTAGAGGCATTGAAAGATTATGCTTCCTCTTGCTTATAGACCTGGAATAATGTTAAAGTTAGCTTATTATGAGGGACTTCTAACAATTAGTAAAGGGCTGCAAATTCATAAAATTTGAAAACATTACATTTAGAAGTAAAAACTACATTTTCAAAAGCCAAGGCTTTCAAAAATGAGATAAGTAATGCGGCTTTCACATTGAATTCTATTTATATTGCTATATCATTCCACATACGAGTTTTCTGCTATTGATCTAATTCCTGTGAAAAGATATCACCTTTCAAAATACCGCGAAATGGTGCTTGCACCTCTTTCCTGAGAACATGGTATTGCACAATAATTTTCTGAGGTCTTTAACTTCTGAACACCCTAAGCTTCTAAAAATGCACTTAAAATGTCACAAAGATCAATAATTTTGCATAAACCCTTTAAAGTTTACAAGTTACGCGTCTTTATTATGCAGGTTTATAAATAAAAACCATTATACAAAGGCATTTAAACCTTAAAAGGAAAGTTGTCATCGACTTCAGTGTGACGTCATCATTGTGCTTTTTGCAAGGTAGCTGGAAACATTAGTCCAAGATAGTCATAGAAATATTTTAACGCGTAATTTGCAACTAAAACCTACATTACATACAACCTTTTGACATAATGTAGGAAAAATAGGTTTAAAAAGCCACCATTTTGGATTTGACCTAATTTCTTCCCTTTCCCAGGTGGATTTTAGTGGATTTTTTTCCTGGGTACATTATACACCTCAAATAATACAAAACTGCATAAAACTCACTTGTAAGAATTTTTTAGGGTCAAAACTTATATCTACCCGACTACAAGTTAAATGTTTCATTCTATAGGGTTCCAGATCACATGCCATATGAAATTTTATCGTGGTCGAATTGCTTGTCAAGCAAACAAGTAGTAGACAGATTTGCGGTATGCAGTATCCGTGTCAGCCAATATTCCCTATTTTCATTCTGGATCGGTGTCGATAAGATTTACCTAAACTTTACCTGATATTACCTAACCGATATTTCTTGCCCTGTACTTCATGAAAATTTTATACTATTTTAGTATGTTTGGCTATAAGTCCCAATGTTTTACCGTGTGAAAAATGACACAACACTTAGTGGCAGTGTTCCAATAGCCTATAGTTTAGTATACTATGCGGTCATTTATCACATAAAGATATCAGATCGGTATCTGCCAATAGACCTTATGCATTGACATCATAATGACGTCATTTTGGAGGAAAACAATGAAGCACACGTGGACACACTGCGTAGATTTCGCACGCGCGTGTAGTAGACTTACGCGCGTATCCCCAGGTGCACAAATCAGCTGCCTGCATTTGTTAGTGTAACTTGCACTTTCTGCTCTGTGAAATCATATGCATAAGCACTGATGTCACGGGACGTAATCCTGAAGGCAAACAATGAAGCATATTGCACGCACGAAGAAGTTTTCGCACGAGTGCGTCGTAGAATTACGTGCGTATCCGACCAGTACGCAAATCAGCTGTCTGTATTTGATGGTGTGGTTGCAAAGATACGCGCTTGCCTCCATTAGAGGGCACACTTTCTGCTCTGTGACGTCATATGCATAAGGTCTATACAGGGAACTGAAGTATCGGGAACATCAGCTCCGTGTAGTATCAGTACAACGCTAAGCAAAACTACAGTATTGGATAGTACTGCCGCTTACGTAACAATTAGTTGGAGTGAAAACAATATAAAGTGAGTATGGCGCACGCACATTCCATTGTCTTTTCTTCACTCAAGCTGTATGTATAGCGTCCAAGAGCTTGGTTACCCATAGATCAAGGTTTCCGAAGGTGAAATTGTCCAATAACAACTCTATACGCAGACAACACACAGGTAATGTTGCTGAGTCTGAGGTTCAATCCTTTGAAAGGTGACAACTAAACTTTCTTACCTAAACTGAGAGTAAATTTCGGAGAGTTAATAAAACAGAAAGGACTTTTATGGTTACTAAAATTTCCTTCTGGCTTTCTCAGGAAAAGCTTAACTGTTTTAAATTTCCACCCTTGAGTATTTTCGTCTACAGTAGTAGGTTTTATCGATGGCTTACTGTGATTTTAACAGGAAGCAAAGTTATTAAAAATCAGGTATGACACAGTTATGTCTGAGTATTAGTTAAATCAGGGGATTTGCTCCCTGTTGTAATCGTCATGACTGTCTCTGTTGACATTTTGAAAACAAGGAGAATAGTAAAGACAATAAAACTATTTAGAGATAATTTTTCGTCAGTGATCTTATCAAGGAATATATTCTATCCGTCTCCAGACCTCAAATCGTCTTTAAGAAATATACGCCTTCATAATTTTTCCTGCATATTTTCAAATCGTAAAATTTGAAAATTCACGTATTCTTAGCTGTGAATTTTAAAAAATCCTGCTTTTCTGATATGGCATGATATCTCTTTATCTTAAAGTGATGGTAAAGATCATCTTTTGATAGGAAAAATTAAAGTTACGTCACAGATTTCGTACATTTTCCTACTTCCAAAGTCTCTTCGAATAAGTTGTAACTATGGTGTTATTACACTCATTCCAAAACCAAACAAAGATAGAAGGTATTTGGATCATTGGCGACCGATCACATTACTTTCTGTTATTTATAAGCTTGCTTCAAGTTGTATCGCTAACAGGTTGAAAAAATTCTTGGCAGTCTTATCTCTTCTGATCAGAAAGGGTTTCTGAAAGGAAGATATATCGGGGAGAACATACGACTATTATACGATCTAATGCTAAGACTTATAGTCTCTGTGGATTTTGAAAAAGTTTTTGCTTCGGTAAATCACAATTTTTTATTTAATGTTCTCAAGACTTACAATTTTGGCGCTACATTTATTAGATGGGTGAGTCTTTTCTTCACGAATAGTAAAGCCTGTACCTTAGTAAATGGTCACTTATCTCCCTTTTTTGAGATAAAAAGGGGGTGTAGGCAGGGAGATCCCCTGTCTCCTTACTTATTTCTTCTTTGTGTGGAGGTTTTAGGCGCTCTTTTTAGGGAGGACGATCGAGTGAAGGGAATACAGATTGGGAGAAGGGAATTTATAATTAGTCAGTATGCCGACGATACACTTCTTATTCTCGATGGATCAGAAAGCTCCTTGTCTTGAGCTTTACAAATCCTAGACAAGATTTATTGTATGTCAGGGCTAAAAGTTAATACATGAAAAACAAACGCCGTGTGGATTGGTAGTAAAAGAAATTGTAGCCCGATATTGCCGAGGCATACCTTGAACTGGGTAAAGGATAATTTTAGTATCCTTGGTGTGACCTTTAATACAGATTTAAAGCAAATGGTTGATCAAAACTATAACAAAGTCTTTGAGACTATAAAAGGAGTTTTAACACATTGGTCCAAACGTCAGTTGACGGTATTGGGTAAAATCACTATCGTTAAGTCACTCGCCCTTTTATAACTAACATATATCATAATGACTCTTCCAAACCCAAAAGACAGTTTTGTAACCAATTTGCAGCGTTTATTTTTTCAATTTATCTGGAATAAAAAGCCAGACAAAGTTAAAAGGACCCAGTTTTATAATTCGTATGAAGAGGGCGGAGTTAAGATGGTAAATGTTAATGTATTTATCAACTCTATTAAAATTTCATGGATAAGACGATTATATAATGGTAATAATGATTGGTGCATTTTATTTCATGATATGCATAGAGATCTAGGAGTTGTGTTTAGTAAAAGTATGCACTACATTACATCTTATAAAAGTACAATGAAAAACGCCTTCTGGGCTGATGTGCTTGCTGCTTGGGTGAATCTTAATACAAATATGGCTATAAGAAATTCAGCAGAATTCTTGAGTCAAAGGGTATGGAACAACGATCTTTTCCAAATGGATGGCCATCCAGTACATATTCCTGCTTTCTGTAACCAAAAATTCTATTTCGTTAATGATTTTTTCGATGAAAAGGGAAATTTCTATGACTATGAGACCATTAAAGATTACTTTGGGGTGAATGTTGATTTCCTTACTTTCTTTGGTCTTCGTAGAGCTATTCTTTCAGTCAACGACAATTTCAAGATTTGTTCTAAACTCCATATGCCTATAAGACCTCCAATTTATAGTGTATTTCTACAGTCTGATAAAGGCTGTCAAGTATTTTATGATATTATAGTGAAAGCCTATGTTACTTCAAATACTTATTCAAAAGAAAAGTGGAATGGTATCCTTAATGTTTCTATTACGGATGAGATTTGGAAATACTACAATAAATTGGTTTTCAAAGGTATAACTTCGGTACCCCTTGAATGGTTTCAGTATCGAATTGTAAATTCCTTTTTGTGTACAAATGTATTGCTTCATCGTATTGGATTAAAAGAAAATGATCTGTACACTTTTTGTAAGCAAGAGAAGGAAACTATTTTGCATTTATTTTGTATGTGCCCTGTTGTAAAGAATCTAATTGATCAACTCAATTCGTGGACAAGAGAAAAGTTATCAAAATTATTTTACTACTCAAATGAATGTTTACTTTTAGGATACCATGTTGGCACTGATATCCGGGCACTCAACTACTTAGCTGTCATATTTAAGTATCATGTCTACAAATGTAGATTAAAGTCTGTAAGACCCACTCTGTCGTCTTTTCTTTGTGATTTAAGAGAATACTTGCAGGTAGAAAATATGTCAGCAGTATTAATTGCAACTATAATCATTTTCTTGAAGTGTGGTCGGAGTGGTGGAATGCGATACGTATGGAGTCCCCCTGAGTTGAAATTTCATGTAATGTTCTCTGTTGTTAACAGGATCCCCCGAATTGTAATTTCATGAATTGTAATTTCATATAATGTTTTTTTTTTCTTGTCACTGAACACAACTGCAAATGCTTTTCCATATGCTATTTTTCATCATGTAATTATGTATATATGTTTTTGGGATTCTCTCAATAAAAAAAAGTTGTAACTATGGTAACCTGCTGAGTACATTCTATTCTTTCGCGTCGTACTGCATGGCGCCACAATTTGTCTTGGCAGCTACTTATTCTGAGATTTAGAATAACAGATTGGAAGAGATAAAAAAGCTTTTAAATGGACTCAAACTTGGTTTGCCAAACATCTTTCCAAAACCACTGAGAAAGTCTATTTGATATCAGCGATACAATAGCTGGTTTCTCAATCGCTTGGCGTTCGATGATATGCACAAGGCACCAGGGGTAAGTGTAGTTGTAGTGTCCCTGTCGCGAGGGGCCTGCTAACGTTACGCACGCCCCTTAATTCAGTGTTACTACGACTGCAGTACGTATATCCACTATACCACTTTTTCTAATCAGTTTTTACGTTATTTAAAGAGGTACATTGAATTGATATTGATAATTTTGTGAGGATTTTGAAGGGTACTACCACTTCACAATGTTTATAATTATCATAATTACTCAAGTTTCACATCCAACACTTACGCAAAAACTAAACATTTGGAATTTATGGACCCATGCTTGTAATGGTCATCGTGTGCAATTAATACTAATGTGAAAAAGGTGTCTTGGTCACGATTTTTGTAAACTGAATTGAATCGTTAATTAATCACTCATGAAAAGTTAATTTGGTAGGGTGTGGGGATGGCCATAGTTTGACTATTTGTCATTAGTACGTGAAGAAACTTGGCAGGCTTTAAAAAATTTAGTGAATGTTACGAACCATCTCAAAGTGTTCCTTCAAGTCTGAATCTTACCCCTGTTGAGGTTATTCTCCAAAAGTTGGTCTCTGTCAGAAACAGTTCGCAAACCATCATTGTTTAATTTCCACTGCCTCATGTCTATATTAAAAGTTTCTTTGCAAAGTTTTGTCGAAAGTTTATTTATTTTGGCCTTCTTCCTTATTCCTTTTCTTCTTTTCTAACATTTTCTGTAACATTTCATTGTTTGTTTTGTACATTCGAAAACCATTCACCACACTTTGGAAAGTGATTTATCTTCCTAACGATCATTGATACCCACTCTTATAAAGCAATAAGTGACACATTTTCTGTCGGGTCTATTTCATATTACATCATCAACTAGACATATAATTTTAAGTCAACATGGCAAGCATAAATGGCATCATCTTCTTCTATTTAGTACCACTTTCACACCTGAGGGTTTCATCTGCTGCTCTCCGTTAAATTGCTATTTGCTTCCGATATTTTGATTACCAGATGTGATCACCTTCCTACGTCATCACCGTAGTGGCTGGTTATATCATAAAAGACGCCTTAAAGGTATGATGGCACGAAGGAAAACAACATGTTAAAAGGATTTTTGAAATGACTAAAGTTGCTAAACTTATTGTAAAGAAAACCAACCATGGCCTAATCGACATTTCGGTAGGGTAATTTCCATTTTATCGCGACTAATAAATAAAGATGAAGTCATATATCTTGCCGTGGAGACAGAAATATATGACAATACTCTTTTCAAAACTTTTCTGTCAAGCTCCTATTTGATGTCAATCAAGTGTGCCTTCGGCTATAGTTTTGTGTTTCATATGTTTAAACGTCTTTAAAATGTCAACTCTTCAAGAAGGTGTCTGTTTTGAGAACATAACATTCAAACACGTACATCAATGTTCAAAGTAGATATGTCAAATAACTCAAAAATTAAGCTCTTTCATATTCTTTTGCGACTTTCCACATTAAAAATAAGACTAACACAAAACAAACTCATGGCTGCAGATATATAGCAGTCTTGATTAAGCACATCCTACACTACGTTAGATAACGGCTTTGTAGTCTCAACATCAGACGTTTTTGCTAAGCCTCGATACCTGATGTTTGTCAAACTTTGCTAGAAACAATTGTTAACTTGTAACGAAACATTGTTCCAGAAAGTCCCACAGAATATAATTCCACGATGCATAGGCGTGGGAACATTTTCGAGACTGGGGAGCTGAAACTTTTTCCTGATCGCCGTCCTGGGGGTCTAAGGGGAGGGGTATTGCCCTCCTCTTTGGGAAAGGGGTGCCCCCTCCCCTTTGGGAAATTTGGGGGAATTTGAGGGTCCTCAGATGCAATTTGTTGCAACATTTTCATGTGGACAAACTGTAAGGAAAGTTACTGCAATTTTTTGACATTTCTTACAGAAGAGACGAATAAGGGGCTTTTGCCCTTGGATCTTGAGGGCGGACGCATACTTCAGTCCCCTCACATTTTTGACTGGGGGCTAAAGTCCCCCTGCCCCCGCCCCTTAACCTCTTCCTACGCCTAATCCACGTTGTAAAGAACAAGTACTTGTGCGTAAACTTGTCATGTGTTAAAACCGTTCGTAACTCTTTCCTAAGAAGAACGCCTGGCAACACACATCGATATATCTCGACGTTTGTTCCCATTCCTCGCTTTCTTCGTCCTCTGGGACAAACACGTGATCCTGTGTCTTATGCTATACAGTACTATTGAAGTTGTTTACTTTCTTCTTGGTCTTTTTTATCGAGAAAAGTTTGATCCTAGCTAAAAACATTCTACGAAAACAGGCGTATATGGGTGGGATTTGGTCCGAGAGGAGGGGAGGAGGGTGGATATCTCCAAAAGATTTTCAAAGAAGCCAGAGGCACGCCGGATGACAAAGCCCCCCTATGGGTGTGGGGTACATGAGACTGCGTTTCTTGCAATGATTATTACAGGTCACGGGACAGGTAAGTCATATCGGAAAATTTTCCTAAGAAGAACATTACTTTGGACGCACAATTTTTTTGCACTTGAATGACGGGGGTTGAAGCTTCAAGCCTTCTCTTCCACGTAGGTACAAGCCTGCATGGAATATCAGAAGGAAAGCGTTCACTCCGTCTGACAATTTCACTTGAATTTTTGCCTTACCTCGTTGCCTTACAAAATATTTTGAAGATAGAGTTGGGCAACTAACAAAACATGGTTAAAAGATAGACTGTTCCTTTAAGATTTAATTGATGAGCAAAATTACCCTTTTGAAACTTTACACAGTAAAATTTAGAGATTGCGGGCATCAGGTGACCGCCTACAATAATGTTGGTCAAATGATGATGATGATGATGATGAATTGCGCATGAGAGATTGTGTGTTAAAAGATTGGGATGATGATCAATATATAAAAAGCTGCATCATTAATAATACCTAAACCACCCACGTGATTACATCCAATGATTCATGAAAGCCTCAAAAAAGGATGAAGGCTTGGTTGAACCAGATCTTCTTGTTAGAAGCTAATTACTTTTATTATAAAGATAAATTTTACGACCTTTTACAAGCAAAAACGTTTTATCGATTTCTTTAACAGATCGATTTTTTACCAAATCGGGTGGGTTTTATCAATTTTAAGGTTTCGAAAATAACGAAAAAGAAAAGAAACTGTGGGCAGATATTTTCTAAGTTCCCGGAACATCGATTACATAGTTCCTAAGAAGATTACACAATACGAACCCCCCCCCCCCCCACCATTGAGAAGAGTTTTGATCAGATGCGTCGTGCCCATTGGGCCCCGGGGACCCAGACCCAGCAAATTTTGTCAAAGGTTTGATATGATTTTGTCCGAAAATGCGTTCGAAAACCCTTCACATGCCAAGTTTATGTGAGTATTATTGTTTTCGAAAAATACAGATGGAGTTATGTTATCCTCACTAGCATGGTTAGTTCAATTTGCTGGAAAGGATATTCTTTCAAAATATGCGTATTATGGTTGCACCGAATTGTCATTGACCTTCAGATACTGAAAATTTCTTAAAGGAGAGAACGCCCCTCTTTTTACACCCCTCCCCAAGACGACGGTAATGGGACAGTCTTCCGGTCACGGACACCGTCCTACTCTCCCATGCTAAATCGTTGTTGACTACACGTCATGCCCCCAGTATGTGACATCTTTGTATTTTTTACCAAGGATCACGACACAAAACTGACATAAACCGTCGGAAATTGCTCTAGATCGTTTATCCTTGTGATACATTCGAATGTTCGCACCCAGTCCCTAAATCCTCTGCCACTTTTCCCTCCCAAAACATTTCTTTTTTCGCACGACGCTTCTTATACCGTCACCCAGTCACCACTTCTCACGGGGTCCCAAAAAATTTATTTTTGCACGAAGCCCCTGGTTTTGGTGGAAGTACTTTCTTACAATCACAGAATCAAATCTTATGTGCATGATCATCTGTAAATGTCCAGTCTTCGGGATTGAGTCAGGATGCCCAAAGAACTAGAAAAAGATGAGATGTGTGTACGGTACAAAAGACCAACATTCTGAAGCTTCGGTAAGAACAAATCCGTCACTTTTTTTTTTTGTTTTTGTTTTGTTTAAGTAATTTTGTCTACCACTATCGCCACCCCTTATAGATATTCAACGAGGAGAGCTGAAAGTAAAGAGAAAATTTGTACAAATTACTAATCGATAAAGCATTCACCAAGTACACCAAGTGTAACAAGATAATATTTTTAATTTCCTATGAAGTTGCTGCATTTCCCGATTTTGATCTAGAGCGGTGATCACGAAAGGGTTGGGTTGGGTTTGGGGACTATACGAACAGGGCTTCCCAATATTTTGGTTGGGGAAAGTACACCTATGGTCCTCCTCCCCCAATACTTAGTCAATGCTAGCTGATATTCTGATATATAGCTGTAGCTGATATGATTTTTGGGGACATAACATCCTTTACAGAATGCTTGTTCGGAAGTAAGGACCAATAGAGGAGGGCTTCTCACCCTTTTGTAACTCGGCGCTCCACTTCTAAATATTAAACTTACCTGATTGTCACCTTTCACAATTCAAATGAAGTTCTACTTACATTTATACTTTAAAGACACGACAGACGTTTCCACATTAAACAACGAATACTTCTAAAATTCCGTCTCGTGTCATATGAGATAAAAACTATGAAAAAAAATCACAGAAATACAGACTTATCCATCTGGGGGTTTTCAGCCTACTTCACAGCCCACCAGACTGCACTTAGCGGCCCGCCAGGTAGGCTGCAGTCCACCGGTTGATTAGAGTATTATGCAAAGTAATGAGTTTCTAACGTAGACGGTAATCAGGTAATTAACTCAAGTCTTCATTCTTGTTAACTCAGTTTCATTTGGTCACGTGTAAGGCGTAAGGCCATCTTGTATTGTCTGAATTATGTTGAAAATTCATATTGACATTTTCAAAAATCTGTCGCAATAAGGTTGGTGGCAATAACCTGGACATTAAACATTATTCTACTTGTAGACCTTATGCATTGACGTCATGCGACTTCAGTTTGGAGGCAAAACAATGAAGCACACGTAAACGCACGGCGTAGATTTCGCACGCGCTTGTAGTAGACTTAAGCCGTGGTCACACTACAACGAATTCGGATCGGATTCCGATCCGATTTTTGTGAGTTTTTATTAAAATCTCCTCCATTTCGGGTCGGAAAGAACCCAAAATTTGCCAACCTGTGTAAATATATGATTTGCATCAGAGGTCTATGAAAATAAAATGTTAACTGATTTTTTTCGTGACGTCACACCGACAAACAGCTTTTATCGGACACGCGTAGTCCGATAAAAGCTGTCTGTCGATGTGACGTCACGCAATAATTCGTATAAATTTAATTTTCGTAGTCCTGCGATAAAAATCATATAATTACACAGGCTGGCAAATTTTGAGTTCTTCCCGACCCAAAATGGAGAAGATTTTAATAAAAACTTACAAAAATCGGATCGGAATCCGATCCGAATTCGTTGTAGTGTGACCGCGGCTTTACGCGCGTATCCCCCGGTGCAAAAATCAGCTATCTGCATTTGTTGGTGTAAGTTGCAACGATACACGTTTGCCTCCATTGGAGGGCGTACTGTTTGCCCTGTGACGTCATATGCATAAGAAACGGTGAACAATGCAGATGGGGGAACGAAATTTTATTTATGTATCTTTATCTGAATAACACGTTCCGATTGACCCCTGACGACCTGCCGACAGAGCAAATTACAGTGCTACCAAGGGTCGTAGGTCACTGCAGACTGTGATTCCAAACATTTCTTTGCCAGAAGCCAAACAGCCATGCGTTTATACTTATTGCTTCCAACTCCTTGTCTCGGCGCCGCTGTTTTATCGTCTCCATTAGAAAGATATGAGTATATTTTCAGTCTTTAACAAGGGTAGAGAGGCTCTTCTTTTGAACGTCAGCTTGGTACGGAGTTGCAACTCCCTGGTATGAGACAAACTGTGACCAATTTGTTCCGTATCGAGTATCGTAACAATTCACACTTGAGTTAATTGTAGTGTAAAGTCAGCATAGGTAGTGTCCGAAGATGAGCGTCATCCATTATTTCGGGCAGGTCAATTAGAGCCATCTTCACGTCAAGTCATAACGTTAGACAAGTCAAACTATACCGTCAAAATATCTGTAAAATTACAGACAGTTCAACAGTATTTTTGTCTTTCTGCTTTACATGAGTGTGCTGTCATTTAACCAACTTTCATTTAGTTAAAGGGGAATTTTCATCATCCCAGACAGTTCCAGTTCTCCCAGCTATGCAACTTCTAGCTCCTCCCATAACTGTATGAAGCTCCTCCTTGTGCAGGAATAAACCTGTTTTATTGCTTAAGGCCATGTCCTGGTGAGCATACAAGGCTATAAAATGTAATAAAAGCACTCTCTCTGCCTTGTGTGGAATGTGAGCTACTCTGCATCTTTCAAATTTTCAAACTTTGATGTCAATCAAAGAGCAGTCACCAACTGAGAATTTTGATACCCCTACACTAAAAATATACTTTGGGGTGATGACTGTCTGTCTTTAAGATAAAGGTTAGGTTTTTCAAAAGGAAATTTCAACCTTAAAAAACATACCTTTCTGTTACGTTTCATTTTTCTTTCGTTTTTACAAGAATTGAAGGCACAGTTACTGCCCTATTTTAAAATCATGTTTGTTTACACTATGAAAACTCTGTTTTTAGTTATTAAAATCATAAGACCTCACGGGTTCACTCTTAATCAGCTACTTAGATTGTTTTGGATCACATTTCATATGAAATCATTACCGGATTTTAGGGTATAAAGACATCCATTAATTCTTTTGCTGGCGGCCATTGTGGTTTTATGCTAACTAGCTTTTTTTCGGGGTTGGGTGTTTGCCCATTTTTAATCACTATATAGTGGAGTCCTGGTAAGAATAGGAAAAATAAAGCTAAGATTTCAATGCATTATAGTTTTACAGATGGTTTGGCTTTCATTTATCGCACTTATTTGCAAATATACGCTATGTGCCCCCATTTTGGAATTCAAAATGCAAAATGGCCCTCACGCTCCAGTTGGAAAATATAAGTCTGTTATTTAGGCTCTACATCAGAAGTGATCAAATGAATAAATAAATTGAGTAAAATAGTCCAAACCATCTCCTAGAAGCATTTATTACTGAAAAATAATGCAAAAATATCCACCAATTTGAAATTCAAATAGCTGATGAAGATAACCTTGAAAAGATGACACTTAACTTTTTTGCATCATTACACCGAAATTGACAGAGTTAAGCAATACACAATCTGCTTTGGCACTACACTCCAGCTGGATAACATTTCATACCAACTGTTTTGAAAAAGTACCTCTAAAGACGTTCTGAGTTGTATAAAAACATGTGACCTAAGAGGAGGAAGTTTCGAATGAAGCATTTACTTGTTATTATCCAAATAATCAATACGCAAACAGTAAACAACAGCAACATAATTTCAAATTTGGGGTTTGAAAAACCTACTCGGTGGTACATTTATACAGGTGAATACGTTAAGAGGAAGAAACGTTATGCTATTCTATTTACTGCACATTTTTGTAAAATTGTTTACATAAACAAACTGTAAATGAAAACATTTTAGTTACGTTTTTTTCCTTTTTACAGTTTAATTATGAAAATGACAGGAATCGATTGTAACTTTTTCCAATCGATTTCTGTTATTTGACAGATTTTTTTCACAGTCTAAATTTAGTTAATAACTTGGGCAAATCTAATAGACTCACTTCAGATTTATCAAGTCGGGATACATGTGTCTATATGCAAACGCAATGATGTATTACCTAATAGTCATGAGGCTTGTTGGGCAGTGCCACTGCAAACTGCAATTACTTTTTACCCCGGCCCAAGGTCTTTCAAAGAAAGTGACAGACTTCACACTTGATATTTATCTTTCCACAACTTTCTTACATGCTGACAATGTGCATATGCTTTGCTCACAACTTAGCAGCAAGACTAACTTAAAAGCATAAACGAAATTTGATGTTTTCAAAATTGCAGTAATTGTATTGTATTAGACAGTGAAAACTCCACTTCAATGGCATGTTGTATTTGGAAGTTATTACTTTGTTATGAAAGGATAATGTTGATTCCACTTTATGAAATACTAAGTTTGTTTAGTATACCATAGATATGGAACTACTTTTCAATAGATCTACGCGGAAGAATATCCAAACATTCCAACTGTGTCAATTTTTAAGGACAAACAAGGTATTCTGTTATAAAGGATAAGAAAATGAGTCTGTCATCACGTTCTGTAACCTTGAGGAAACCTGGAGGGATTTATTGACAGAAACAAGAATATTACCCTTGATAACAGCGGTGTAGGCAAGGTTTGTAATAGGAGTTTCTTGTCGAAACGCTCCATACGATGGCCTAGGGTGGATGAATTATATTGGGTGCGTGGTGGGGTTCCTTTGGAAACACCTGGGTAGTGGACCACATAGGCTTGTGGTACCGAAAGCCTTGTATATTTGACAAGGGGGATGGAACTTGCCCTGAAATATCCCCTAGTTGACAAACAATCATGACATGCATTTTTGCCCAGGAGATTTTTTTCGGCCCTGAAATCAACATTTCGGGCTCTGTTTGCCCCTCCTCATGCGCCTTGCACTATGATGCACCAGGTAAACAATGCCCCGTCGGCTCAGCAATAATCTACTCAAGAGTAAAGAAACTCAGAAAAAATCCACTTAATGGTTGTCAATCCACGTGCATACACCCATTACTAACAGTAAAGGTTAGTTTGGCGCATGACGTCAATAAATTCTTTCTTGTTTACAAGCCCGTCGCCATTTTGATCCGCTTCCAGCACCATTTCTTGGGCCATGCGGTCCGTAAGTTTGACTCCCACCATACCTGCTGCCCTCATTAAATCTTCAGCACAAAGCCGTCCTTTGCCATCTGGAAAGAAGAACACGATAGCTGTTCTAATTGACGGTTCCTTTGAGGATGAGAATATAGTGATCGAAATGATTAAATGTGAAGTTCTACCTTAAAGGGGAATTTTCATCATCCCATACAGTTCCAATTCTCCCAACTATGAAACTTCTAGCTCCTCCCATAACTGCATGAAGCTCCTCCTGTGCAGGAATAAACCTGTTTTATTGCTTAATGGGGAATTTTCATCATCCGAGACAGTTCCAATTCTCCCAACTATGCAACTTCTAGCTCCTCCCATAATTGTATGAAGCTCCTCCTTGTGCAGGAATAAACCTGTTTTATTGCTTAAGGCCATGTCCTGGTGAGCATACAAGCCTATAAAATGTAATAAGATCGCGCGTCCCTTTGGTTTTGATGTGAGCTACTCTGCATCTTTCAAACTTTTAAACTTTGATGTCAATCAAAGAGTAGTCACCAACTGAGAATTTTGATACCTCTACACTAAAAATGATACTTTGGGGTGATGACTGTCTGTCTTTAAGGTAGGAAAAGTAGTGATGTGAATTTGTCAACAACTCTCTGGTCGTCTTGTGGGGATATAGAGAGATCATTTGCTGACTAACATAACTGTTTGAATCTGGTTATACTAACCGTAGCTTACATTCATATAATTAATGCCTAAACTACAAGGCATCCGTGATTCCATATCCCATGAAAACCCCCGCTTGTCCCTGGAGAACCTTCATTTGAAAAGGGGGTAAGTTTCCTTTGAAAGGTCAACACAGCAGCCATAATGTACATGACAACAAGGATAACAACCTGCTTCAAATCACAAGACCGTCATATTCTTCATCCATGTTTTCAAAACATGCCCATTTCCATGGTGTGAACCCACGGTTTTTGCGTATTGCGTGTTGTATATTCCAAGGGCGTCAACAGCTTATCACATGTGGGGAAATGAACTTGACTATAACACTGTTAACAATATTTCTGTAAATTTACATAATATTTATGGCAACATTTTGTTCCAATCAAATAGGGATATAAATTTGCCGAAAATTCTGTTACAAACTGAGACTTTGGAGAACGATATGTTTTAAAGATTGGAAATTTTCGTTTTTTTTTTTTGTCCAAAAACAGAACCTTTATTTAGTTGAAAGACAAATAACTATTTGCTAAATGACAGTTCATTTATGTGAAAACACAAAAGCAAAAATACTGTAAAAATGTTTGTAAATTTACAGATATTATCAAAAGTGCAGTAACATTTGATTAAAAAACAGAAAAATGGTTTGTCAAATAAAGAGAGAATTCATGTTCAGAAATATTTTTATTGTAGCAATACCAATTTGTAAAAATACAGTAAATTTCTGCTAAAGAAATTTACTTTCTTGAATTTAATGGTCTGTATTCCACCAAGACTCTCACCTGGATCCATTAGGCAGAAACCCTGCAGAAAGAAAATGACAAAAATAATATTTAGCCTCATCTCAACAACAGTCGAAGGAACGAATCTTATTTTAATATAACCAATTTTTATTTTGTTTCCTTCTATTTTGGGGCATGGGCCCTATACATTCAGACCAATTTGCATCAAGTTCTTTTCTTTCCAAAACGTGTAATTTAGAGTTATTACAGGTGCGTTTCATAATATTGTTCATCAGTCACTGTTTCTGTTTATAGAGGTTGCTCGTTTGTGATGTAATGAAAGCCACTTTGGTGATCAGTGGTTGACTTAAGATTGATTCGTATGATTAAGAAAAGTCGTGAAGAACATTATGAGGCGAGACATGGATACAGAAACTCACATTTGGGTACGTGAGTTTTAAAAAAAGGCAGATTCAGGACAGCCAGGAAACTCTTATGGAGAAAGACATAGATATTGAAAGTCTCTTCAGATTATTTGATTAAAAAAGACAGATTTCGGATAGTTACGAAGGTCGTAATGAAGCGAGACATACACAGAAAGAAACATACGGATATCTGATTACAAAAACAGATTAAAAGAAAGGTTCAAGATTGAATCGAGCTTGATTAATTAGAGGGGTACCGTACTTAATCTAAGCATTGTGGTGAAATTTGCATTGAAATTAGATTTGTAGTCCTCGAGATATATAAGCATATGAACTTGTCACACCTCAACTCCAAGTGAACTTGAAGCAAACACATATGACATAATCACCTTAAATTAATGATATCTCTTTTGTTTTTCTTTAAAATTTGCAACCAAGTTTCTCCTCCACAATCTCATGTTATCAGAATGTGAATGCACATTAGGCATGGGAATTTTACAAACTTCAAAATTCTCCATGGAAAATTTATATTGCTCTTAAAATTTGAAATGAAAACAACAGATTGAAAAACAAAGATAACAAAGCATTGCTCATCAATGAAAGGAGATGATATAACCCCTGCTTGCTTCAAGTTCACTTTATTTCAAAAATGTAGTAACTTCATTGGCTGAATTATACTTCAGAACTGAACAGAAATTTCACTAGAATGCTGAGAATTATTTTCTCTTTCACATATACAGAGTAGTTTTTAGCATAAATCCTTTCTTTAAAGACAGAGACCCGATAAAACATGGTATGAATAGAGAAAAGAAGCACGTGAGCATCGTTTTTGAAAATAACATGGATTAAAAACATCTGGTTTAAATGTGAACTAAATTACGTCACTTGGGCAAGGTAACAATCTGCATATTTTACTAGGTTATGGTCTCTTTTAACCAAGCTTTGCTCATTACTAATCAATCCTAATCAAATATCTGACCAAATTCCGGTTTGGTGCCCCATCGACCAGATTGCTGTACAGAGAGATTTCATCCCAACAGAAGCCTTGGTGCACTCTTAATACGTCCGGTTCATATTTGAACCAAATCCGTTTAAATGAGCACTGAACCTAAATCTGGTCAAATATTTGACTAGATGTGGTTCAGTTTGAACAAAAAATGGTTAATTATGAACCGAAACTAGTCAAATATTTGATCCTCTTTTCGGTTAAGTACCCATTTGATCCGTTTTGGTTCATTTTGAACCGGACGTATTTAGAGTGCAGATATTCGAAGAAGAACAATACATATTATTAATACGAAGATAATGATGTAAAGCAAAACACATAATGATATTTCGCTAGCTTTGGTACTCAGAGGGCCTCCAGGGAGTGGAGTTTGTATAAACAGACAAAATTAATAATAAAACAAAAGAGTTTGTTTTTTTATGTCATAAGACTTGTATCATGCTGGACTGACTTTTGATAAGTTTTTCACACTCAACCATTCTATTGTCTAACTGGGGTGTGTCATGTTACCAACCCCATAGTCTAAGGTCTTTGCAAATGCAAGTAGCTCTGAAATGAAGTTAAGTGGAAGATGCTTGTGTCCTAGTGTCCTTTAAAGGGGCCTGTTGAGTTGGTTTATGAATTTCATGATTTTTGTTACACCTGTTGAGTTTTACTCAAATCTTGTTGGCAAATGGTCAAACTAAGAGATTCTGAACATCTAACTCACAACTAAAACGGTATTGATAGGGTTATTAATGGTTAAAATCATTTATTATAAATTCGTGACCAGACACTTTTTACAATTAGGTATTAAGTATATTCAACCCCTGTTCAAATACAAAATGTGAGTGAAGCTTATACCAACTTAACTGACAGGCTCTCAACTCCTCTTACAAACAACTGTTGTGATCACGGCTTCAGTTGTACATGTTGTATTTTTTAGAAAGGCTGGTCAATCAAGGGCTGGGACGAGCATCGCATACTACAAGCTCTTAAGCCCATAAAAACTACAATTGTTCACGTTTTCGGTAACTATATGAAGTGATAAATGGCTAATGAGGCTTGTTAGAAGCGTTGTTATGAATAACGTCTTCAAACTTGTCACAAAATATTCAATATCAACTCAATGAGCCTCTTTAAATGTGTCTTCGAGATTACGCTTCAACTGAACTGTGTACCAAAGATAGTTTAGGAAAGCAACAGTTGACCATTTTAAAGGATGATATTTCGTCTTTACACACGTGCAGTCCAAATAATTATCAATGATTTTAATCAGTCAACCAGATACTTACATGCTACAATGGATAATTGACCAAATAAGCACAATAGCAAATCTTTTCCTGACCTAAATTTGTTATCAACAAGAATTTTTTATGCTTACAAATTACATGAAAAGGTTAAGTCAGTAGATAAGAATGACAAATTGCTTCTGATAAAATCCATCTACTAAAAATAGCGAAAAAGACTACAGTGTGAACAAATAAGAAGAATAAAAAAATTTTGAAGTCAGCTTCCACTTGAAATAATATTTGAGGGTACGTATGCTTTAAGTCTGGTTTACCCCTAGTTATACACGGTCTCCTGAAGAAAAGACTGGAGACATATACGTTGTCGCTGTGCAATTTCCATGGCATTTCAATACCCTTTTTAAAATTCTTAAATCTTATTTCCCCCGGCGATTGCTTCTTATTGAGCTATCCCTCCCTCCGATTCATGAGTAAGCCTTTCCTACAAAATAGAGCTTTGGTTACAGTCTATTACCGAAAGCTGAAAATGAAGATTGAACAAAATAGATTTTGGGGAAATGGTAATAAACTCATCTGTGGGAATCGCTTTGTAGGCCGTGTCTCCCTGAAACGGTGACAGGCCTGCTCGTAATGAGCGGTTTTTGATTATGTTCATATTGTCACGGGATATGGCGGGTCTTTGTCAAAAGTTAATAAGGAAATAAGTACAGTATAAGGATAGGGTAAGTCTCGACAAGGGAGGAAGACTCAAAACAAAGGAAATGCTTAACAAGTGAAGTCTGTTACCGTCTCCTCTTGAATCTTTGATACGAAAATTATATCCAAGCAGGAAAACACAATTTTAAACCCAATATAACCTGAATTCTACACTCTTGGGTCACCAGGGAACTGAACCAACATTTTGGGTCAAAGTTTAACCCCATTTGGGTTAAAGGAAGCCTTATTTGGGTCATTATTTGACCCACTAATTTTGGTCGTTTCCCTCCTGACCCAGTTTTAAGTGGAATTGACCCAAGAGATATTACAGTGTATAGAGGGATTTCAGTCAGACGGGCACGCGTCCATTGTGTCACAGTAGTATCTATGGTTATGCCGTGAGCGTGAGCTGTAAATTCGCTTACTGCGTGTGTGTTTTGCCCTTCAGTACCTGGGAATCCATTGCGCGTGACGTCACATGAAATCCCTCTATAGTGTGGTCCATTTCATTGACAGGTCAGGTTGCAACAACATGAAAATCACACACAGTAGGGTAGAGCACGCTGCTAAATATGGCCTTGAACAAATTAAGCTCTGTACAGACTACTGTAGCTTTGTCTGGGAGGTGCAGCAGACAGTTTTAAAATTGAGAAAGAGGTAGGGATAGAAGTTAACTTAGTTGGGAGACTTTTAACAGTCTGGGATGAGACAATTGGCCCTCCTCTAAATTAAGGGCTGTAAGGTGCTTTCCTTCGTCTGTTATTTCATTTTGCCAACGTTAACATGTTTCATGGGCGTCAACGGGTGGGGGCTGCAGACATGTCCCACCCTTCCCCCATATTTGAAAGTGTTGGACATTGTACCCCTCACTTTTCCAGAACCCTAAGCAAATAGTAAGCACATTTTTTATTCCATAACTTGCAGTTTAGCTGATTTAATGAAAACAAACTCACAACTGGTGGAAACAGTCATTAAATAGATAAAAATATATACTGTTGTGGGAAATGCATCAGATTACACGACAGATCATCTGGCCTCCACTTAATACTCCCAGGGACACTAAGTGAGCTCTGGATCCCTCGCTTCTAGCCTAGAGTTTCGCATTTAGCGCTTGAAATAGTTATGTGTCCCCCACAAACACACTTTTGGGAAGCTGTTGATAATCTTGGCATGATTTTCAAACTTATCAATAGAGAACGCTTTTGATAAATAATATGATCTTTAAAGGTTGTAAGTTTCATTTAAAAAAGTAAAAGCCCATCCTTCACCTTTCTACTTTGAGTTTCTTCGAAGAGTTTTCACCCTTTTTGACACTTACGTCATTTTACTTGGAGAATATTTTCTATTCGGCAAAAGTTAACGAGTTTTAACCTGAGGACAGTCAGCTGTTGCTAGGCAACCATTGGAATGAATGAATAGAATCTAAATTGAAATCTTATCTTCACATAATTATTGCGACTTTTTAACCCAGAATTTGCATCATTTAAAAACGATTGCAAGCACTGATTGGATACTTTATCGGCCGAAATGGCCATTTCCTGTGTCGTTATTACTTTTTCTTTCTTCTACATGATTAATACGTGCGACTCTTAGTGGTGTAATCACGATATGTCTCAAAATGTTAACGTCCTAATATGGCTCGTTGTCGAATCAGATTCTTGCGTATTTAGATCAGTGGCCTTGGGAATACTAGCGCCTCCAAGCCTCATGTTTTCAATCGACTTTTTTCGACTTGTATTGTAAATCTGTAGAGTCTTTTTAAAGGACAAAGCTATCATCATGCAAAGGTTATGGGATCACTTCGTCCATGCATTGAAAGACAACATTTGTGTCGAGGATAGCGATCACAGGAAGATATGGTCTCCTCAATAATTTGGGGACTGCTCTCTGTTCCAAAATCTCTTTGTTCCGACTTCTCTCTATTCCGAAAGTATTCGTAAAGGTTAGTGTTAGGATAGGAGATAGGTTAGGTTAAGGTTAAGATGAGAGTGTTATGTACGGAAGCCGAGAACATCGCGGTGGTATGAAATCTGACATGCCAGTTTTCCCAACCCTTTCTTCGGTAATCCGCCAATCGGTGTCGTGTGCGGGCGCGTCCATTTATGGACAGGGTGTTCGAAAATAGACACTGTGTAATGGTCCATTCTTGAAGTACCCCCTCACTTACTTTGGTTTTCTCCACTCAACATTATCGGTGGATAATGGTAAGGAGAAATCGTATCTTGATTTCACACCACCGAGATGTTCTCGGCTTCCGTAGGGTGCCGGACTCGGAACATAGACACGTCGGAATATAGAGATGTAACCAATAATTTCGTTGAAAAGGGTGGCTCCATGATCAGATAATTGTCCCGAAGGGGGCAAGCACCCGTCGGGTTGGCCAGCAAGCCAAAGTCATACAAAGACGATGGGTTGCGGGGAAGGGTAGTGAAGACAGACTTTTGGCGCGGAAAGGCGAAAATTTTGGGTGATTATGAAAAAAAAATTTTTAAATGTTTTGGTTATCATTAAAGAAAATATGACACTTGTAGGGTTTTATTGAGGAACATCTGAAAATTTGGGGTTTTTATTGAAAACAAGAAAATAAAAATTTGGGGTTTATACTGAAGAATCTGCCGCCCTAATTATAATTGAGAGTAAATCTAGTAATCTGTCAAAAATGCTGTTGTTGATTTTTTTGTGTTCAGTGAAAGGCCATTTCAATTTACCAGAGATCAAAGTCTAAAAACCTTGTCAGTATTATATTTCACGGTACATATCATAGCAACTTCTCATTCATGGTGGGGACATTGGCCCAGAACATTAACATTGTAGAGCCTATGTAGCTCTGGGTGAAGCTTAAGTCCACTTAACTGACTCAGTTCATCGAAACCCCAATGGATTTTTGCATTCTGGTTCATTTTTGGTGGGGTTCAAAGGTCATCCGAAGTCAGCAGAGGTCAAATTGCGAAAACATCGTAAAAATGATATAGTCAAGAGGTATAAACTTGGGGAATGAACCTCAGTGCAAAAAAGCACCCCTTTTGACAAGGAATCACTAAGCCTGTAGACTTTCTGTTTTTTTTTTCTTTTTTTTTTTCTTTTTTTTTACATTTTAATCATGATCAAGACAAGAAAACTTACAGCATTTACACATGAAAGCAGACTAATTTTTTTCAGAAGTGCGAAAATGGTAAGGGTGGGGGGGGGGTGTGGGGTTCTCGGGAACGTTGTACCCCAACTGGATTTCCACGCTGGTGTCGGGGCGTATAGCTAGGATGAATTTTTATCAAATGGGGGGTCACGGCATTGATCGCCGTCCTTATTGCTTACATATTTTATTAGGACACACACAATTTTGGGGGGCCTAGAAACATCTTGGGGCCCAGGCATCCATCCCCGTAGCTACGCGCCTGTCTGGTGCTACTAATGGAAGTTAAATGATATCCAAAAATATTCACTTCTTAGCTTATTTTACTACTGTATTTACTTTGTTTCTACCAGTTGTCAAATTTGAGCAGAGAGAGGTAAGTTAATAATCGGACCTTACATAAGCCTATAAAATAACTCTGGTTAAACAATGTTACAGTGGCGTAGGAACCGGCGGCCAGGGGGCCATGCCCCCTCGATATTTTTGTAGGGGACCAAGGGCCAAATGCCATTTTGGCCCCTCAAAAATTGCTATAGTGTTCAAGATATATAAAATAGATATGTACAGACTTTAATAAAGTAGGCCTGTCGTCTGTTTATCTGATGTCATGAAAACACAATCGTGCCCGCATCATACTCTAATACAATAATCTGATTATTTTACAAGAAAAATCCATCAATAACCCATCTGTCAAGGTCAATATGTTATCAAAAGTCAGTATTTCAACTTTTCAATGAAATCTCCCCAAAACGGTCAATTTCGGGAATTCACATTGATTTCGGGATATTTTTTAGGAAATCAAACATTTTTGAGAAATAACTTGCAGGAAACTTAATTAACCCTAATACCCAGATTATATAGTTAAAATTACTTATAAGTTTAACTTGAAGTCAATTATTAATTTCCGATTTTCAACGACTTAAAAAACTTCCTTGGTAATTAAACTAAAGTTCTAATTTGAATTGCACCAGCACCTATAAGTGTGTTTTAATGGTTAAACTTATATTATTATTATTATCAGTGGTGTATTTATGGGGTCCATTGGTCCATTGGGCCATTCTCCCCTCACTGATGCCGATTTTTTGTTTAGTACCTAATATTTTTTTTTTAATTTTTTATTACAAATTTAACTTCAAAGGTAGCATATGTGGCATCAGATTGCATGAAAAGGACACCAAATTTTTCAAAAATTTTCAAAGCCCCTTAGACCCCTCCCCCAGGCCGCCGATCACCCAACATAATGCATGCCCTCACCTCCTTGATTAGTGGCTACGTCACTAATTATTATCATTATTATTGTAACGACTTCCCCCCCCCCCAAATTATTTATTTTTGTAACGACTCCCCCCCCCCCCCCAATTATAATCAATATGGAAGGGTAGTAACACGGCAAATGGTTGTATGTAATTGGCATGCGGTGTGATAACCGATGAATACCTATATAATATGTATTGTTGTTGTTTCCTTTTTCTTTAAATATTTTTATTTTTTGTTGCTTAAATTAAAATCGAAAAAATCATATTGATCAAATATGATGTTATGGTGTGGGAAGGGCTTCAAGGTCGAAAAATCACATCTGGTCTCCCCCCCCCCCCATGTCAAACATCTTCCCACTCAGCTGTATGATTACAGTTCATAGTTGTTTTCTTGCTTTGTTGCAAAATCAACATTTTGTCCGAATTCCTATTGAGGTACTTCGTTTTAAGGTGGCAAATCCCTGGCTTCCCAGTGGCGGAGCGACCATACAGTCACGGCCTCCTTCGCCCCCCCCCCCCGACGGACTCAAATTGCCTGTCGAAGCCTCAAGTTTTGCCGTATACTTTACTCTTGAGCCATTTTTGGCATTGCTTCAAAGTAACATGATTTAACAGTGTCATTTCTAGGCCCAGATAACAAAATGCTCAAACAGCGGCCATTATCTGTACTTTATTCTAATGAGAAGGGTCATCTTCTGTGATCTAGGGGGTGGGTTTAGCCCAAATTTTTCTACACGCTATATACGCACTAACGTATGGTGGCGCTTTACTTAGGTCATTGCTTCCCAACCGGGCGTGATAATAAGTTTACAAAATACACAGAGTGAACTTTAATCCACCCTCGCAGTCCCAAGAAAGATGTTGAGGAGACGCAAACATAATTGTTGCGGAAAAAGCCCTGCTCCCCTCCGGGATAAATGTCAACATCAGCAATAAAAAGAGTCTATGTTCATCCCAAAATAGCTCCCAGAAGCTGTTTCCCAAAACATTTGAAAAAGAACTTTCTGGTAAAAATAAAATAAAACTGTTGTCCTGGTGGGAATCGCTTTAGAGTACTGGACTCATATCTGATGAGTAGCTTCTTTTTTCTTTCTTTCTTTCAAGTGACCTTTTTCAAGGGTACATGTGCATGATAAACGGCTCGCGTACTCCGTAAATTCAGAGAGGTCATCTAACTCTGCATTCATTGTCATAGAAATGCTTCTTACTGTTCTTTCTTGATTCCCAAATTTCAGGAAATCACATGTAATAAAGTTAACTTTCATTTTTCTTGAAGAAGTTACTCTACAGGACCAGGCAGACCTTTCGTCTTAGCCATTTGCAACAATGTGGTTAATTACTGGCTATTGCAAAGTGGTCACATTAATGATATACATAAAGATGTACGACTTCAAGAAAAATTATGGTTCTTTGTGTTCTTATCATGGTTTCCAGATGACAGAAATGTACATCTAACAATAATTTATTTCCCCAATTTTGTCGCCCACCCCTTTAAAGTTTCTTGCCTATGGCTCCAGCAGATTTTATCTTTATCCTCACAAAGTAAGTCCCTTTTTACATAAAATCTTGAATCTGTACCTGACAAAAACATGAACATTAAGTGTATTATAATGGTCGTCTTTAGACTTAGTATGTGAAAGGAAGGGATTGAAAATGGAAACATGTTTTAATAGAAATACTTGGGGAGAAGGAATAGGAAAGCAGTTGTCTATCAGGTGGGGCAATCTAAAAGAAAAGATTGAAAGCCATGACTTAGATCGTGATGAGGCATAGGATATCTACCTACTTCAAAGCGCCCCTACATGCCACTGCCCCCTCCCCCCCCCCCTGCCGAATTCCACTGCCGCTTCCTCCTACCCTTCTGAAGGAGAATGGTTCGATGGACTCCCTCGATGACTATTGTACTAGAATAATAGAAAAAATTAGGATATTAGGATGGAATTGATGGTATGCATGTAAACGCTTATAAACCATCACTCTATCTTGGCAACTGAGATTTTAACATTCCCCACCGTTCACGGCCTTCCTAGTGTTCAAAAAATTTCGTAAAATTTTGAAATGTTAGCTTGATTACAACTGCAGTTTACACAAAGCGAAATAACTACCGTATGCCTTCGCTCCAACATGTTCGAATAATGTTTAGTTATCACATTTGTTGAATCCACACTATATATCACCTTGAACCCTGGAGCCTTGTTCATCTTATCATACTATGTGTATCGCCGACAGACGTTGTGATATCATGATAGCCATCTATTGAAAAGGATGCCAATTAGCCAGCTATCGCTATTTCAAGTGATTTTCTTAGTGAGAGAATGGAAAGTTACAAAGAGATAGAAAGATACAGTTACTAGATGGTTTTATCTGCTAAAAAGATCTTTCATCTACATTAAAATTCTATTTCGTCGGTTTGATAAATTCAGAAGCAATCAAAACAGTAGGTCATTCATTATTTACCCCATTGTTTAAGGAGTTCGGCTGCCATGCAATGGATCTGAAGTCGATTTTTCAAACCACGGGGTGCTATCCGATTAAGCGGAGACTATTTGGAAGTATTTTGCATGTGTATATTTTGCTAAAATACGAGAAGTCGCTGCGTAATAACAAGGCGTTGTGTAACACCTACTTGGCAGACTGTAGGTTGAGAAATAGAGTGAGACAGGATCGAGGGAGGTGTACTTTCCAGCACTGACAAACAAGCACAAAATCTTCCGCCGAGTTTCCCTTACGGTACCTTTTCTACACAAACAAACACGAACCCCGCCCTAAATGGCTGAACGAAAACGCTCACTTTATCGTCCCAGTTATACCAGGGAGTTGCTAGAGAGACTCCCTGGTTATACGGAACAGAAATGTTTGCTTTTAACCCAGATAATGAGAAGAGAAGAAAATTTATTTGATAGAGCATTTAATTAATAAGCCTTTATGATGGAAAAAATACCCCTGCTCTCTCAGAACCGCATTACCAAACAATGCACTTTGCATAATACCTAAATGACGAGAAAGGGACACCTACAAAAATAAGTAGCTATCTGTATTTGTGTTGATGTAAGGTGTAATGCTACGCACTAATTAGGAGAGCGCACTTTAAATCTGTGACGTCATATGCATAGGGTCTCTAGTCAAAATGATGACGCCATCTTACTTATTAACGTTTTTTTGATTTGACTGTTTTTACAGTTTACACATGTTAGTGCTGGCCCTTTAGCTTCTCTTGCTATATGCAAGACATTAGCCAAAGAGGCCTGGGGCCGCCCCATAAAAAATTTTAACCTCCCCCCCTTAAAAAAATACCATTGCCGTAATGTGTTTTAGCATGTCTCGCTCCCCTTAAAATTTTTTGGCCCCTGAAAGTTATCTCGCCCATGTTCAGTACCTTGTCTGGCTATACGGGCCCGGTTATATCGCGTTGATAAGGATCCACTTGGCGGGCAATGCAACACGCCTTTTACAATCCTCACCTCTCTAGTGTACGCTATTACGATCACTATCACCAAAAGATAAAAAATTTCGACTTCCGTTATGTTTATCACCATTTTAATAATTTGTAAGACAACTTCAAGTAGTATTTCCCGTTTTGGAGGCTTCGTGGTTTTCCACCCACAAGGAAAGCGATGCTCTGTGGGGTCAAAATTAAAATTCGATCCGCATTTCCGATAAAACCGGGAAATATTCTAACTGAATTTCGCGATCTTACTATGATCAACAACATTTTGACCGCAAGCGACAATTTACAAACACTTGATCTTTCGTGTACTTATCATTATGTTTATAACTTGGAGACGAAACTGCCGGCCACTTCAGATTAGTCAATGCCTTCCGGGATGACGCTAACTTCCGACATGAGTGCATCTGAGATAGTTCTCTGTTTGCTGCTGTGAAGCGTATGAAACCTTTAATAGTAAGGTGATCCCCGTGTCTCTCTGAAGCACTTCTGTCGCACCTCTCTGAGATATTTTTGGAAAGAGTAATTGTTTTAGGAGTAATGGCGTTGTCTATCTTAATCGGATGACTGTCGATATTTCCCAATCACTTCCAATATCCATCAGCGAGAAAACACGACAAATTAACGTTGTCTTTGTCAGTTTGAGGGCGGGATGAATTACAGTGTCATTACACGTTGGACTAACATCGTCAACCTACCGTCTTGAATCACGGAAGAGTTTTACGATGCATGCAAGTTTGACGTCATAACTGCTGTCCCGTGTCAATGGGAGGAAGTAACAGAAGTAGGCCACACCTTACATCTAAATACAATGATAGATCAATGATGCAAAGAACTAATTAACTTAGGACTTACAAATTGACCTTTTTACGTGGAAAAAAATCCAAAAATTCAGCAGAATGCGGTAGACTTAACGTACATTTCAGATTGCTGTTGACCCAGTCCCCTCCTCATCCCTCCCCCCCTTCAAATAGAGGGTTCCACGGAAGCCAAATCTTGTACATAAATTAACTTAAAAATTGCAAAGTACCGGTATTACACCAGTTTCATCCCAAACACACTTGATTATACACACAAAACTCTGTACAACATCCCCACCCTATAGGACGGCTTTTAGGATTCATTAGTTTATCCAACTCATGCAAATTCTGCATCGAATGGAAAAACGACCTATGTCATTAGACAACCCGGATGCAGAATTGATTAGCAGATTAGAACCTTCAAATTTACTTACAAACGTTTAATATCTTAAGTTTTCCTGTTACTACTACGATTTGGATATATTTTTACCTTCCTGATTGTTATATTCTTATGAAATTTTCTACGTATGCTATGACGTGTTGAAAGGCCATGACTTGTAACAAGTCAAGTATTCAACTGTCCTTAGCAACAGATTAGACTAGATTTGTCTTGCATGAATTAATTTTGTGTAAATGACTTTCATTTTTGGAACTCACATAATTACGTCTTTCTGGCTTTTTTCTGATTAGATAATTTCTCAGCAGAATTTATAAGGAGGCTTTTTTTGAAGTAATGAAATCACGAAACTATGAATGATTGGAATCTTCCTTCTACAATTTGTATATAGATTCCGTGCGTATTCTATAAGCGATATTAGAAGGTGATGTTTTGAAGGTTCCTACTTAGGATCAACCAAACTGCCCAAAGAGGTGGCATCAGCGAGTACGATATCCGGTGTTTGTGCATCACATCGGCTGATTTACCTTCTAATGCTATGATTTATTGTCAGTTAAGGGTGAGTAAATTCGCCGGGAAATCATAATTTAGGCTAGAGGCCTGTCAAGGCTTTGCATAATGTTCAAACCCTGGTTATTTATGATTCTTGTGCATAATAGACCTAAAAAATGATAAGTTTGAAGATTTAAGACCACATTTGCTTGTGCAAATAGGGTAATACTTTTTCAACACCAGAAAGCTGACTCTCTTCTTTGCCGAAGTGCTATCGACAAATCTCGATGACCGTTTCCAATGATCGGTTGAGTGCTGGTCCTTACAGCCAAACATTTTATGTGATCGATACTTCGTTGAAGAATTATGTTGCTTCTAACTTGCATTTAACCCCTAAGTAACTACTTCTAAACTATATTTTGGCACTTATTTATCACGGAATATACGGACAAAAAGGTGTCGTTGGTTGAATATTTTCATGTATTATGCCAGAATTGAATCTCTCGGTCTATCGCCTCTATCACCTCTCGATCGATGCATGTAATATTAATTTGTGACAGTGTGGGCGTATAGGCCTAAGCGTTAAAATGTCATCTTATTTGATAGGGCGTATTGAATATAGACGTAGTTAACAAATTAATCATTCAGTCAGGTATATTCGATCGTTTTTTTTTCGAGTCTCAACGATAAGAAAGATAAATCAAAGGCTGCGATTTGAGAGGTTTGCCGAGATGTTGCCGAAATTCTGCTGAAGGTACCTAACTAGTCATCCAAACCGGGCGTAAGGTCTGGCCCCAAACCACCATGATTTTTTGTGACAGCAAGATGTGGGGGAGTCATATAGATATTAATTTAGTTGCTAACTCCGTTTCCGCCTCGTGGGGCTTTGATAGTATGGAATGTGTCATCCGTTCGCTATTAAATGAGACTCTTATTATTCCTCCTCCGAAGGTGAATGGTGGTGACATTTTTCGTTAGAGGTACACCGAAAAGTTAACAGCTTTGTATTAGGAAATCATGAAAATAATGCCCATTTGGAAAAAAAATGAGAGGGAAAAATCGAGAAGGAGGAGTAAATGAAAGTGAAGGAGGAGGAAAGGAGGAAAATGAGAGCGAAGAAAAGGAAAAAAGAAGTAGGAATCGAAAAGAGGAAGAAAAATAAATACACCTAATTCCGCCCAGGCGCCAGGCCTCTCCCGAATACGCCAACACTCAGCAATACCGAAACTGGGGCTCCGGGAAGTCTGGGACGAAATGTCAAAATCAGGAAGAAAATTGTCCTTGCCCCCCCCCCTCCCGGGAAAGCTGGCTACGCGACTGGTCATAGGCCTACTCACTGAGACTACTGTCTGCACAAATGATGACCATTCGACTGTAAAGGGCAACAAGTCTCATCATAGACAGTAAAAATTCTCCCTGCTCAGTTCACTTCTAGCTCCTCCTCCTCCAATTCAAAAAAAAAAAACACCTGTCTAGTGCACTTGCCTGTCAAAGCTACAGTTAGTGTGCACTGAGTTTTAACTGTCCAAGGCCAAATCAACCCAGTACTGTGTGAGAGCTTCATTGAGAAAACAACTGACTGCCCAACTCACCATTGACCAACAAGAGGGAAGCTCCTGTTTGAATTAATGCCAACCAAAGTGCACTCACCAATTGTATTAAGAAATATGATCATACTACTAAATACTTTTGGAGTGATGCAATAGCCTCTTTAAATGATCGTACAGTTGTTATGATTGGCTGTAATTGCTCTCCTGTTTAATGCAGTACGTGATCGCATGTAATGTACGGAAATGTTAACACAACATCAAACAAGTAGTCAGTAGAGGCCTGAAGGAGCAGCCTCCTAGAAAAAATTTCGCAATGGAAAAGTAATACTGCCAAACAAATCTGGCCACTTGAAAAATATCTCGCTCCTAAAATCTAGGTGAACCATACAACATATTGTTTGGTTAAAGGATTGTGCAGGACGGAGAGTACCAACCAGAGTCCGTCCCGACATTTACACAAACAATGCTACTATCGTAGGGGCAAGGCTCATAAGGAGGTGATTCTAAAACTGTTGATTTTGGTAGGCACAGATCCAGAGGGGTGTTTCTGGCTTCACCCACCCCACCCCCTTTTTCAGCATCCCTTTCGTTTTGAGACGGTTCTAAAGTTGCACTTCAAAGTTTATGTAGACTAACTTTGATTGCTAGATGCAAGAAAATATCATTTGGCAGTAACTGATTAAAATATTTTCCCCGACCCCCAGGCCCATCGGGGCTTCGTACATTTAACGCTCGAAGCTTCTAACTTTGCCCTCACGGAATTACCTTCCCCATCCTCCCCTCAGTAAAATCCTGAAGACGCCAGTGCCTTTTAGTAAACCGAAAACCTGAAATTTACAGTGGTCAAAGCCATGCATAACAAGGACATTGAGGGCAGTCCCCTCCCCTTAAAAAATCAAAATAAACTTTCCAGGGCTGAAACGTCCGGGTCATGAATTGGAATCACTGGCAATTTCTGAGTAGAGTTCGACTTTTACTGGACTCGGAATTTGGCTGGAATGAAAGGACTTGGATCAGAATTTAACCCGTAATGAGCTGCAGCTGGAATCGAACTCGGAGCCGATCCCAGCAGGGTCCGCAATAGAATAGAAACCATTTGTATTATATGTTACATTGCCAAATGGCTGGATTCAGCAATGGCGCGGTATAAGCCTTTCCTCAATTTCGACTGCGCATGCGCACATCTTGAAAAACTGTGGATAAACAAACACTCTGTTTATCTTCCTTGAATTCCTTGTGGCAATGGCAACTGCAAAAAAGGCTTATTCATAGGCGTAGGAAAAGGGGCAGCGGGGGCGACCATCCCCACACTCTGATTGTGGGGGCGGAAACCCCCTTTCGCCCCCACTTGGATAATATGCTGCCAAAATATGCTTTTTAATATGTCAATGTACTCTCAATTCCATCATCATATCACGTGCTGTTTTTGCACATTGTATCTTGAATGACCCCGCTAGTCAGGCATACTGTGATTGCCAGACACCAATGTCCTGGCTGCTGTGTCGGGGAGGTAGGCCCAACTCATTGTGCCCTGAGTTTCAGTCGTGTACAGAGTGTGCATAGTCTTTACTGTGAGGGATGTACCAGAAAAGTATTTTGAAAATTAAAATGGGGACGAATTTAATTTGATGAAATTACTTCAAAGTTTGTCAAACATTGCACCATTTTGCCATCTAGGGGACCTTAAATTGTCCAAAAATTCCAAAGGGGAGGGGACACCCTCCCATAGACCCCTCCCCTAGGGCACTGACTAACATTGACTTCCGCTCCACTTTCAAAAAGCTAGTTATTGAGGACGCTGGAATCGGGACTGGCCCGGAATCGGGGTAGGTGGACCCGGATACAGCCTGAAATTTTTATCACATCTCTACTTAAATTGGTTTTGGCTTTTAATATGCAGAAAGGTTGTTCAGATGTAACTGTAAAAGAACGGAAAGTACCATTTCCGGCATTACGGAAAGTATCGTTGCAATTTTTTCGTTGGTACAATAAACAGCAACAGATGGTGGCGCTATAAGCCTATGGGCTTTAGAGTTATGGGCTTAGCCCGTTGCCCTCTTAAAGGCAGAAAGCAGTCGCCTCAAGTTTATTCTCAAAAATCTACTTAATGTTGCAAACTTCCTCTTTTTTCGCTCACAAGAATCTTTTATTATGTTTCCTTCTAAAAAACATTGAATAGTAATTCTACATGAATTTAACAAAGAAGTACCAAAAATATTGTCACATGATTGATGGGAGCCATTCCTAAATTAGGATGACGGGGTAAACTAATTCAAACTGGGGGAATGCATTTTCCCTTTAAGTCTATAACAGTTGATGAGCAGAAGAACGCAAAATAAAGTCGTTGGTGTTGTATTTTGTACATCACCTGTTGTAGGCTACGTGAGCGATTTAATAATATTGATTTTCTTTTTCCCCGCATAATGACGTAATTAAGATATTTACATGTCTGTCCGTCACGTGAAGCCGGTTTGTAATCCGTTTTAGCGTTATGCATCTGCGTTTAGAGTTAATGCCAATTCATACTTAAGTTATGAAAGATGAACAAAGTTCAGTTCTTGAGCTAGGTCTTTGAATGATCTGGAAGAGCAACGGATGACCATATGTGGTTTTCATACCTTTATAGCTAGTAAAAATTTATTAATTAGGCCTTGAAGGGCAGTTGTATACGACGCTAAGCGACCACGAATGTGGGAGAAGTCTATGGCTTATGAATTTCAACTTCACGTCAGGTTGCTAACCAACTCAACAATTTAGAATCTTAGATCAAATATGATATCTTTTGAAAGGCCAGTCCAGATGGAAAAACCGTAAATTGCTCTTGGATGAAAAACTCCCCTTACATTGACACGGCCGGGTATCGAAACCCCTACCTCCCGGTTGCTAAGCTTCATCCCCTCAAATGCCACCGCCTTTATTCACTAGGCCACAGCACGATTCGGAAGTAAGAAACAGCCTTTAATGGAGGCAGGGGGTCGTTTTATGCTTACATGCGTAAAATTGACTTCCGTAGCACAGAGCATGTGTCGGCAATCTTTTACGCAAAAGCAACACAGTGTGGATGCTGGCTGCTTCTTGATAGCGTCTACTTCAAAGTACACTGCTCATTATACCGAACAAGTAGGATATTCTAAAGAACGTTCAGTATTCGGGGAAGCAACGAAATTTCCCTTCTTTCAGATAAGTTTCACTGTAACTGACAGGTTACTGAAAGTCACACGAGATCAGGGGGCGTATCGAGGACTGTATGTATGGCCGGAGGGGGGCAAAATATGCCCCTACACTATCTAAGTGGAACGCCACCATGAGTTGGCGCGGAGCGTACCGAGAAAATTCTGACAAAAAATGCCTCCCAGAATGCAGAAAATGGCACTTCCAAAGTATTTTAAGTTGCATTTAAACATTCAAAATTTTGCATTCATTTTTTTAGAAAGTGACACAATTTGTACTATAATTTACATTTATAAGAGAATAATTTGGATTTCAAATTACTTTATGAGTTGTGTTTTCTTCAAAGGCGTAGGAAGCTGTTTTCTCAAATGGGTAGGAGTTGTGCGTTGTTTCGGAACTCCGTCATGGGGTGGTCTAGGGGAGGGGGAGTGGTCGAAGGGGAGGGGACCCTTCTCCCTTTGAAATATTTTTGAATATTTGAGAGTTCATACACGCAAGTTGGTGTAATATTTTGCAAATTTTAAGGATCTATTTTTTCTCTTTTCACTTTTGCGACTCTCGCTATACATGTAGGCGGACAAGCTGACCAACTTTTTTCCATCTCATTTCTTCGGTTCAATCAACTTAGAGAGAATGCACAAATTAATGAATGAAGTAACGCATTTGTTTCATAAATTAAAGAGGTCAAACACTTGTAAGCTATAAAACTATCAATTGTCAAATTGTTAAAAAGAAATGAAGAGTAACGTATCGTTGTCACTGACAATGCTCAGAACATATCATAATGGACCGTAAAAAGCGAATTAAACGCAGGAAGCAATTGACTTTCCAAAATGAAGACGTTATTACACTTGAATATGCAAGCAAGAAGACCCAACCCAGTTTCTCGGGATTGTCGATATAATACCGTAAAAACAATGGGCCCCCAGAAGTTGGTGATGGTTGCACTACAGAAGATGATGCCTTAAGCCCGACCCCAGATAAACCCAAAAGTCGTCGTAAAGTGTGCATATTCGCATCGGTGGCAGTTTGCACCCGCCGGAGCAAATCCTTTATTTGTCATCTTGTGCAAGTGATGTTCTGGGAGGGGCCTAGGGGGAGAGCCTCCTCCCCTTTGAGAAATTTTTGTTCATTTACGATGGCTTAGATGCAAAATGTGCTATCTTTGACACATTTTCGAATTGATCATATATTGGAAAAGTCATAATTGGGTAGATTCTTATTTTCGGTTGACTCTGAAGGAAAGGTTTGTTGTCTAAGTGGAGGGGTAACAACTCCTCCTCTTGAAAAAATCTTGTTTAGGTAAGGTGGCTTAGATGCAAAATGGTGGTATCTTTGGAAAATCTTTCAATTAATTACATGCTTAAAAATTGTAATTATTTAGTGATATTTTGGCTGTGGCATGGCACTCGTCAGAAAAAAATTGTAACGAGTTAGTGAGTTAGATGAGGTTTTACGGCTCAATTTCTAACCAATTGGATTAAGTCGGGCCGGCCACGGCCTTCTTTCCAGTTGTGGCTCACTGACTTGTTTTTCCTACTCCATTGCTTATGCTGAGCACCAAGCAAAAGAAAAATACATGTCACGAATGTTATGGTGTATGCTAGTCATGATATTAGATTACTATATGATTCTCTATTGATGCAGAGTCCCTGCAGAGGTCGGACAAGTGTTTTCGTCAGAATAATGTATTATTGCCCCAGTAAACTTGAAGGTTATAAGATACGGAGTGTACGTGCCGTGACGAATGCGTGCCAAGCGGGCTGAAATTTGGCAGTAGAAATCATTTCCATAACAAAAATTGTGTGCAGACTTTGCACTGAGACGCTTTAAATCCCTAGCACCCCCCCCCCAATCCAATAACAGGGCGAGTCTTTTGTCTAGAATTCATATAAGCTTCCAATTTCATAAAATGTGTCTTACCCTGAATTCCACTGCTTTACATTCTTGCAACGCTGTGCTCCTCCATAATGACTCCTATGCACAAGAACAATCTATGTAATTTTATACGCGCAGCAGAATACTACTGCTCTATGCAAATAAGCCAAAAAGGCCTAAGTCTAAATTTTAATCACTGATTTTGATCAATCATATATATATAAATATATAAATATGTTTATATAGGACAGTTTCTCATTTTTGGTTTCTCTCTCCCCCTATTCTCCTCTTTTTCTCGCTCTTCTTTTCTCTTTTCATTTTCCCCTTTTTCGCCTATTTTATTTTTCCTCATTTTTCAATGGGGACATGGCCTGCTGCCCCCCGAATACTTCACTACAGGGGGTTCGAACACCTGTGATCAAACATTAACTGTACAGGTCCACTGTTGTTGTCTCATTGGTATAGTGAGCTCTTTTCAGAGAGGTGTATAGTTCACCTACTACGCCAAATCAGAGACGTTCTTTTGCAGCTATTTTACTGTGCTGCTTTTTACTCAAAGATATACTTGGGAATGGACCGATAGAACTACTCAGATGTTTTGACCATATGTTGTCAGGCGCGGATACAGAAATTTCGAAAAGGGGGGGGGGCTGAAAGCCCCCTTCAGTATTCTCCTAGATTAACATTATGCTAATTTTTGCGTATTTATTATTGTTGATATGGCGAAAAAGGGGGGACTGAGGCTGGAAAAGCCTCCCCCCCCTTGGATCCGCGCCTGGTTGTAAAATGTGGAATTATGAACAGGCCTTAATTATTTCAGTACGGTATACGATTTCCACTTACCGCGTTTGAAAACTTCATGTTTAACCACTCTGCCCTATTCAATGTTTCCGCGTCATGACCCACCTATCTTGATCACAATGACATCTCTATATTTCTGTATTTACGTATACATTGCACGTTAGAGAAAGAGCCTAATGAGAACTATAATGACCAAGCATTTTTACTTCCTCTTTCATACCGTTAAAGAGTTTTCAACCTTGGGCAAATTCATCAGTGTGATCACCAAAAAAGTCTTCGAAAACAGAAAAAAAAACGTTTCATTTGAAACAGACAGACAGTCTTCTTCATCAACTTATTATTAATACCGAAATGGTTACGTCAACTCACTACTGTTTTATTGAATTTAAAGGAACACTGCCGCGTTCTGAATATCATGTATTAGACTTTCCAAAGTCTTTCCGCCGCCCCATAATTACAAACGCCATAGGCAAATATTCACCTGCCTATGTAAACGGTCAGTATATTCTGGTCCATCTAACCCAAGTGTGTGCCAATTCCGGTTTCAATGGCACCATTTCTGGGCCAGGTCCGAGTTTGATACCACCCTACTCTAAGTCAATTCCTGGCCAAATGGCCCCAATACGGAGTTCAGCCAGGTCTATTTTGTTTGGTAATGTAGCAGACTATAATGATATACATCGTTCTTATAGGTCTACTCTTTACTACAAGTTCACTTAATTGGTCTGTTAAAGGAGCGAAGTTTATAGCCTGGCCCACCCAGTAATAAACATGGTTCATTATGTGTAATTATTCATTACTCATAGTGCCCAAAAATGAGGTTCATGAAATCTTCATGAAATTTAATCTTCTTGAAATTTTATTTTTCGTAGACTACGGCTGGACGTCTTTACCTCCCATGCACTCCAGGCTAATTCCGAGACCTGTAAACAACGGGCTCCGGTTCAGAATTGAGTGAGGGTCCAGACTCGGGAAGTACAACCCTTCTATTGAACATCTGATGAATAAACGTCAAGAAATTTTAATGAAAGTTCATTTTTTGTGAACTCAGTTCAAATCGGCTCCCAGTTGAAGCCATCCTGGCCAACTCTGATTCCGGTACACCCAGTACTGATTAATTCCGGGTTCAGTAAACAAAGGATTCGATTCCGGAACTGTATCCAGGTTCAGATTCTGGCATTTACAACCCTGCTATGTAATATGTGATAAATAAGATAAATTCTTTAGGAATGGACAAAATTATAACTATGTTGATTATCGTGTTATAGAAAGTCAACCTTGATAAGAGAATGCCTTTAATCTTTGGCGTACCCAGGTGTGATGTTCAACCTAGCAATCTTACGTAAGGTAGCACGCATATGTTGATTTTCATTAAAAGCTGTATCTGGAGAAAGTTACTGCTTACGGTAATTGGTAAATGTCCGGTGAGACTTAATAATTGGGCAAAGTCACGTGAACGGAACGCATCTCAGCATCACTACAAGAATAGCTTGAGACAAATTGCAGCAGAAACGGAATATTGTTTCCATGGTAACCACAAAAATGCTTATTCACTCCCACTTAAGCCCCCTCACCTCCATGATGACTTTTCAACCTTGTGTTCTATCTTAACATAAAAAGTGATGGGTTCTCAAGATGGATTTTCTTTTCGACATTTTGCAAAATTTTCACACGGATGGTCACATATTTTGAAGTAGGATCATAGGATGTCATCATTCCATTAAACAGTGGTGTATTTAGGGGATATGAAGTCACCCCCTCTCCTTTTTTGTGATGATAAAAAGAGTTTGTAAATGCAATAACCTAAAGTATGTTAATTCTCAAACACAAATTGTACTTCAAAAGCTAAACTAGCACTAGATTTGCATGCAGGGTGTTCGGAACGGGGAAAGGGTGCACGGGGTGGGGGTTGTAGCTCCAGCAATAATTTCATTCTGGGTTGTTTATTCCAAATATGGCTAAGAATAGACGAAACTGATTTTGGTATGTATCGAAATCTAGTTTAGCCTTACTCCCACCTACCCCCTCCCATCCTGGAAACCTCCAGACGGACCTGGTGTGATAAAACACATGTATTAAAAGTTTCTCAATGGGGAGGGGCTACCATCCCCAGGCCGGCGATCAAATATATACTGCTTTGCTCCTTCCTCCTCCTCCTCCTAATCCTCCTCCTACCACTCCTTCTCCTCCCCTCCTTCTCCCCTACTCCCCCCTTCCTCCTCCTCCCCTCCTCCTCCCCTCCTCCTCCCCTCCTCCTCCCCTCCTCCTCCCCTCCTCCCCCCTCCTCCTCCCCTCCTCCTCCCCTCCTCCTCCCCTCCTCCTCCCCTCCTCCTCCCCTCCTCCTCCCCTCCTCCTCCCCTCCTCCTCCCCTCCTCCTTCCCCCACTGTGCCATGTGTGTCCAAGTTTCGTAATTTTCCTTTTCTTCGTTAAGTGGTTCCACTGTCGAGGATAAGCACTCACCAGGTTATTTAGGAGGGAGAGAAGATGATTTCTGTATGAAAGGGTATGCCAGCACATCGGGCTCTGTTGCAACACACCCCCCCCCCCCTCGCCGCTATATCTTACCATAAACTAATGTTCCAGTGGCGAAAACCATGTTCTTTCATTGACGTATTTTGTCACAGTCCTTTGTTTATAGTAAGAATAGCCCTGAAGGATAGATGAGCTTCAATTTTAGCGGCAATGTTATTCCGAACAGAGAGTTGCCAGGAGTGGCAAATCCCTATTCCGACTAAGGAGAAATATGTTACTATGAATTCAGCCTGCAATGTGTAAAGTTTGGTCACTCCATTAGCAATGATACAAACAGACAAACATGTTCTATCAACATGCTTATTGCTAGTGCCTCGTGTCAGACTAGATGAATGGTGACAGACAACATGTGATGGTATCTGTAATCAAAGAAAGCTACGTCTACGTAGGAAAGTACCTTGAATGTTCCTCAAGTTTGATGCAGTAGCAAATTGTGTAAGAACGTGGAAATTTCTGCAAACTATAGGTGGATTGAGATGCCAGATCTTCTCCATACAGGCAGTCTATGATGATCAAAGACACTAGACTGGCAAAGGGACGTGATATCGTGTGCACTACTGTGCCCCTCCCCCGACTGAGCATATCCCTTGTCAATAGCGACAAACAGTGACACCAACAAGTATTGCACGGGGTGGGGGCCTGCGGGCCTTACTGTTTCCAATTGAAATTCAAAAGCATCCACAAGGAGTTTAACAAATGATCTCCACAAGAGGTGGGCTGAAATGTCTTTAGAGATGAGCAATTGACGTATTTTAATTTCACAAATACCTACAATTTTCGGGCCTTTACCTTCAAGTTCAATTCTTTTCCATTCCCTTTGTCAATACCATCTCAAACGTTTTCACTTCACTCAACAGTCAATGTGTTACAATTATTGTCCAGTGATTTACAAAGCATTGATAAATTAGACTTATCTTTCTTACAAATCCATTGTTGTTGGAAATTGAAGTGTCATACACCACTGCCTGAATGCAAATTTTACCATGGAAATGATGTCTTAGATTGAAAAAATTTTGGCTCGCTTCGCGTGCAATTATCGCCCTCCGAACCCCAAACCGAACTAACCTTGTAACAAAAATAAAACACTTAATATGGTAAAGACCAATTTACACCTCGCGCTTCATGTCTGCGTCCAACTGTTGAAAATTAGCTTCAGATTCGCCCTGGACCTCACCAGGTGCCCTTATGATAACCTTTAATCAGCCTTTAACATCGATTTTCATAAAATATGTTTTCTGGTTTCTTAATATGTAATATTGCCAGAGATTCCGAGGGCTGTCACCCTAACCCCTACCTGGGCCCGCCATTGGAATCCACCAGAGGCCCTAAAGAGGGCCCCTGGACCACAGTCGTGCAAAATCGCGCAGTGCACCTTAGGTGCACTTGGGATTACCTATCGTTCCCCCACCTTTAAATTTTGGTAAGAAATCTGAAAAGGGGACTCTAGTATTCCTTTTTACCTCTTTTGACAGGTACGGTGGTAACAAGCCCGGAGGACGTGTATTTCTCCTGTAACGGTTAGCTGCATTCGTAACATCACGAGTATGGTACATGTCATTAACCACACTCGCTGCGAAAGGGCCTTCTGCCAATAAGTGGAAGTGTTAGCAGACGAAACGAAAAGTTTGAGTCGATTAATCGTGATCTTTTTAGTCAATATGACGGCGAATAATGATGCCTACATGAGACGAGTTAAGGTGCGTTGCGTTCACACCAAAAACAGAAATCTGCTGCGATTTGCGGGCGGGACGCGAAATTTGTTATCTCAGAACGAATAAGGCGATTTTCTAACTTTTCATTGAAATAAAATTGCCCCTATTTTTCCTAGCAGAAAATGTCGGCGTCCCGCCCGCAAAACGAATCAGATTTCGGTTTTGGCGTGAACGCACCTTAAGTACATCATCGTGTCAAACGAGAGGCAGAAACACAGGAAAACGTTGCTAGTACTGCTGTGGAATATGGATATGTAACACAGGGTTCCCCTGCAGAAAGATACATTATACGGTGTGTGCACTACAGGAGCGTAGCTACGGGGGGCTTGGGGGCGCGAGCCCCCCAAAATCGCCGCCCCCAAAGCGCCCCCTCCCCCAACTGGCGATCTGGGCAAGAAAAAAAAATCAGCCACTCTGAATAATTTTGAATACATTCGGACTGATTGTGACAAACTCAATGTTTTTGAGAATAAAATAAAATCAAAGTTTACATTTTTTTACACAAATTGCACACCTTGATGGACTGGTATCAAGCCTGGCAAGTACCATTTCCGGCCACCTGGGATGTATTAAAACCTTAAATTTTCTTGTAACGCTCCGCGAAAATCTATGGTGGTACTCCGCTTAGATAGTAAAAGCAGTGGCGTACACAAGGAGGTCATTGGGTCATGCCCCCCTCACTGATGCCGATTTTTTTGGTTCCTAAAAATACGTTAATTTTTTAACACAAATTTTACTTCAAAAGGTAGCATATGTGGCACCAGATTGCATGTAACGGCACCTAATTTTTCAAAAATTTTCAAAGGGGAGGGGGACACCCTCCCCTTAGACCCCTCCCCAGGCCGGCGATCACACAACACACTGCATGCCCCCCCCCCCCCCGTGAGAGGAATCCTGGGTTCGCCACTGCGTAAAACGGGATTCATACTTGCAATCCTTGGACCAAAAAGTCCGAACAGCTGAGCTAATCCGTCCTCACAGAACTTTTTAATAAAATAAAATCAAACTTTACATTTTGTTCACAAAAATTGCACTTTTTGATGGCTGCTATCAAGCCTGGCAAGTGCCATTTCCGGCCATCTGGGATGTATTAAAATCTCAAATTTTCTTAGTACGCTCCGCGCCAACTCATGGTGGCGCTCCGCTTAGACAGTAAACGGGGGACCCCCACAAAAATCTCCAGCCCCCCAGATTTTGGTACCAAAAGGGCGGCGATTTGTTCTCAGTATTGGAGGGGGACATGAACCCATTCTCAAATAATTTACTGTATGAAAATCAATGTCAGTGAAGGATTTCTCACATATTGGGGGACATTTCCCTCTCCCCCCCCCCCGATCACTGCCCATGATAATTTCAGTCATTAAGCGTTATAATGAAAGGGCTACGTAGTCATTAATTAATTTTTATGTCGTGATCGGTTAATCGCTGCTTAGAAAACGAAGGCGAGCAATCTAAGCAATTAATTGTTTACTACTCTTAGCACGATGTTCATTGCACAAAGGCCCACGGTGTTAAAGTAACTTTACTTACCAACTCAAGTTCTTCATACTCGTCTCTGCTGTCACCTTGCATCGAAATAATTACTTCCAGGAATTCAGGAAATGATATATCTCTAAATAAGAAAAAAAAATCGTATTTAGGTACTTGAATGAATCGTTTGTGCTATGACTATAATTGGACCACCCAACAGAAACAATGGGGTGAACAAATTCGTGATTAAGCACACCCCTTCCCCGAGAAACATTGGTTCAAAATGTATACACAAGTTTATCATCTTCTTTCATCGCAGAACTCCTACCATATTCAGAAAGTCATGGTCAGTACCATACATTCCCCACTTCCACCACCCCTCCTGGCAAAGAGATAACTACCCACTTACTAATGGAATAATCTCTTCACTTTGTTGACCTCATTGGCCAATAATCTTAGTTGTTGACGTCTGCATTTTTACGTGTTTTCCTTTTTTCTGCAATGGAAAAATCCAGCCTGTATAAGCATGCCATAACGCTAGTGTAATGCTGACCGAAATAAGACTATATGGTATATAGAGGTCGTGCAGATAACGTATTTTGTACCACGTGATTAATTTCTCTGGACGGCAAAATCCTTCCCTTATTACATTGACTTACCACGCAAAGGTTGATTTTAAAAGGGCTTGTAACCTCGCGGTGTATAAAATGTTTAGACAGAATTGTTATTTATTGCTTATCATTTGTTACACGTCTCCTAGAGCAGTAAAGTTTCACTTAAAGAAATTCAAGATTTGGAAAGACAACGGAAGAAATAAGTAAACAGCTGTATTACCTAAGTAGGTACCAGTTCTTTTTTGCCGTACAAAATGACGGACAAAACCTCGTGCTATGACGTCAATGCACGACCTCTATAGCCAATGATGAGAGCGTCGGAGTCATGGAAGGTTCATACGGACTTTATGATCATGGTCTGATGACGCCATCAAATTATGATCTGATAACGCACATTATATCAAATTTTTGGGAGTAATTTCAATATGGTTACATTAGATCTATATATTTTTTCACAAAATCCAACTGCTATAGCAACATTTCATCATTGCCAAAAATTAATTTTTGGAAGAAATACCAACAGCTTTCCAAGAATTACACAAATAAATCAAGTTGATATCATGAAATGATATGGATGGAATATGCACACTTTAATATGATGTAAAGTGTGCATATTCCATCCAAATCATCTAATGATATAAACTTGATTTATATTTATGGTCCTATATCAGACTGAGAAGCACAAGATGATTACTTATTAGCCTTCGTTTTTGAAGTTTCGTTATGCGCTTCGTGCACCTAAAGAAAAAGTGCACGGAATCGCATCTCGGCCTTTTGGCTAAGATCATGAGTAGTGTCTGTTCTTTTCATCCAGTATAGAACTGGAACACGCATGACAGGCCCATGATGTAAAGGTCTGAAGCTCCAGAGGTTGGCCAGTTAAGTTTGTTGTCCTCTCTGGGACGAAGCTTCTTTGGGGAGCAGAACTCCTTCGGGAGTAATGTTTGGTCTCGCCCCTTGGCTCTTCGCCAGGGAGTCGAGGGGACTTGGAAAAAAGTACCGAATGAAAATTACTCAAACGATTAAGTACCAAAAACAAGAACCCGACCGCCATCATGATAAGCCCACGTTTCTTTAGATCCGGTATACGCCACTTCTCCTAAGAAGACTGGCGCTGTTCTGGCCAAGCCAATGAGTTTATGTCCTTGAATTGTACATTTTCCCAGTATAAGCAAAGGAGTAGGGAAAACAAGCCAGTGAGCCACAACTGGAAAAAAGGCCTTGGCCGGCCCGACTTAAACCAATTGGTTAGAAACTGAGCCTTAAAACCTCATCTAACTCTAACTGTACATTTTCGCAAGTTACTGTATCTAATTTTTATCACAGTGTAAAAACACTCTCGTTGCGGGGAAGGTCACCTTAGTTAAAGCTGAACTGAAAACTGAAACCGAAAAAAAAAACACTTTGAAAAAGCCTTATTTTTTTTTTAACAAAAAAAAAATGAATTGTAGCAGGATAAGTGTCTCACGTGACTGATTGGAAAAATGGACTGTGGCGATAAACAAAGGGCAGAAGCAGGCATGTAACGGCATCTCGCCTCTCGTCCATTTAGTCCTGTGCACACACTGTGTACAACACTAGTATCCCTATTTTCAAAATGAACCTCAACATTTCACCCGATATTACTTCCTGTGTCTTCCTATTTAGCCTGGAGATGACAGGGGGTAGCATATCATATTTCATTACACAAAGTATATGTCAACCCATCACAGTTATTTCTTCCTATGTGACATACTGCAAAGTGACGGGTGGAGGTTTCATCCTTTTGCAGGAAATCCGGTTTGATGTGGAAGTACTATGGCTAGGACTTTCATAATATTTTTCATCTGCTTATTGAATATATTTACACTTCGGTAGAAAGTTACATTTTGTCAATCCGACACTGCAAGTGCGTTACAAAGTAAAACAAAACGACTTTACACATTTTGGTCTATTTGGTTCGAATGAGAAATGAAAAACGAGTGGATTGATTACAATCACTTTGCAAAGCTGAAGGTTTTCAGAAAGTGTCACGTCTACAAATATTCCATGCAAATATTATGAAGAATACTATCGAGAACAAATTTATAGGCCATCAATATTTTCCTGAAGATGAAGCCTCACACTGGCAATGCACTTCCGATGACATTGCATTTCTTTAATAACGAATATCTTTCAAATGTAAGATCCCCATCTCATTTCGAACAATAGGTTCTTTTCTTTTTCTTTTTTAAATTTTGAAACTTAATGAAAGGGTTTCACATTTTCCTGTCACCACAATATCCGTATAATTACCTCAAGTGTTGCCACGATTAGGCTACATAGAGGCTCTCTGTAGCTTACGCCACATGGGGCTGCGGCCCCTGCAAACTGGAAACCTTCGTCCGTTGCGCAGGCTATGACGTCATTGGTTAGTAACTAACCTCCTCCATTAAACTATGCAATTTCTTTAGATTCCTGGCTTAGGATAGTTTAATTGTTGCCAGGGCCGCGTATGTAGATGTGGTAACGTGGCACAAGGGTCGGATTTAGGGTGCGTGGACCCTAGGCCTGTAGGAATGCGGGACCCTGAATACTATCATTTTAACTAGTTCAATGGAAAAGCTACCCCGTTTTACATTACATAAGACTGTAACAAATAGTGTAATATATCAGTGATCGAGCATGAAACAGGGACTGTCTATAGATTACGAATATATTTGAAAAATGGTGTACTAGTCAATTATTGTACTAATGATCATTGTAAGTAATGTTGTTTCAATTTTATACCTTGTAGGGGTGGGGGACTCCTACGAGATCGGGCCCTAGGCCATGGTCTACTCGGCCCCTTTTAAATTCGCTGCTCCGTGGCACTTCGGCGTCGGTGGTATCTCATCAGGTGGTGGTTGTAGCTACATCGATGTGGGGGATAAAATTTGCACTACCTAAGCAAGGAGCGATCATCTGTTGGCCCTTAACGTGACAAGTAAATGTCTGCCAAAAGTTCCTACCAGATTACAGAGAACGACAATTTCCAAGCCTTGTAAGAAGAATCTTAATTTACTCTCAAGAGAAAAAGTATTACAAATATTGTCGACTTCATCACACAACAGCGCTTAAAATATTTATTTTTAATTTTGAAAGAAAGTATCATTTTAATGATTTCACATTTTGCAAAGACCACAGAGTAACCCCCATCTAGCAAGGGGCAATTGATTCTTGAGGGCCCCTTTTCCAGTTCGCCCCAACCATAAATACGAGTCCCTTCCTAAACGTGTGCAGCATAGAGCCTACCACTGTCCATTTCGATACAAAAAACCCAAACACAAGTTCGCATACCCCCTCTTTCGACTTTCTGTTTTCGTAATCATATTCCACCCACCTAAAATCCTAGATGTAAATCTGAGTTTGGGAGATTATGCCAAAAAAGGGTCCACATCCATGACAGCAACTTGTTTGTTCGCTTTCAACATTCGCTTTCTGCTACATCTCATACTTTTAGAGCAGCCGTTTCGAGTTCGCACCTACAGTGGCGATGTCCAGTGCTCACAGTAGGGAGTTGCTATTACGATACAACAGCAGCTCCCTGCTAAAAGCTCGAAAACATGCAATTTATCGGTAAATTACATGAACGTTTCTTTTTGAAATAAAGGCCTTATAATATAGTCTTATGCGCCATAAGCGATCAAGTCTTTGGCTTTTTATATTGTTGTAAACAACTTCACAAAAGTTTCCTGTCGTGAAAAAATAAGATGATCTTCCTCTGAACCGGCTCTGTTCTTTCTTACTATTTGGTATTTATGTGATTTATGTGCCAAACGCATCCAATGATAACTGGCTTTTATGACTTAAAAACAGAATAAAAGATGAAGGTTACGACGAGATGACCCGTCTAAGTTTCAACCGAAATAACGCTCGTTTGCTAAAATCTGACATTGATACCTAGCAGTAATATATATTGACGTTGGCAAGTCAAATAAATTTTGACTTTTCGACGCTCCATTCGTCGCGAGATATATTGCGTATTATGCGAACATTGGTAGTCGGCTTCCGTTCTTTAAAGGCCACAGAGCTACGACGCCGACCAGTGGCGAAAAACGATCACATTCAACGTGCGATGATTCATTTCAGATCAAACAAATACGCGACTCTTTGCAATGGTTGTACGTGCTGGCAAAGTTGTCCCCATAAAACTCATACTAATATTTACCAGAAAAACAGGATTTGAGATGTTTACAATGTGACGTCACACAAAAGTTCAATCGTAAAATAACGAAATCGAGAAAAAGTCACGTTTGCGTTGATGGGACAAACAGCTTGCAATCAAAGTCGGAAGATTCCACTTCCATCACGTGTTGGCGTGAAAATTTGCATGTTTCTATTAAACAGTCTTCTTTCTTAGTCCGGCACTAATGTAGGCTTATATGTTTAATTAGTTCTTCAAGACTTTCTACATACCTCCCTCTTAATGTGACCAGTGGGTAGACTGGTCATTGTGGTGATGTTGCGATCATGTCCCGGGCCACGTTGGGTCGTTTTACCTATAATTTCACGGATGTTCGATCTCTTCCTGGGCCTGCCACTCAAGTTTTGCCGCTGCCGATTCAAGTTTCATCTGAGGCTTCACTCTCCAATGTAGGGGTGTGTCCAGCAAAGACTGGACAAAAGCCTCCCCCCCCCAAGAAAAAAATTACACCTGTCCCCATAAAGGGTATCCTCACCCTGGTGTTAAAAGAATTGTAATCTCGAAGCACAAAGTTGTTTTCTTTCAATATAACAACTCCCAGCTATCAGAGCCTTCGAAGGGCTCAGGTACGCCAGGGATTGTTTTAAAAGGGGGATTTAGTCTTGAAAGTGCAGGAAAACTTTTCAAAACATTTTCAGTTCGAACATGGCACTCCCTGACGACGGAGCATCGAGCAAGGTTCCCCTCCCTCTTGAAGGTCCTGTTTGCTATAGGTAAGGTTCTGCAAGAAAAAGTCTGTTCTATCGTAACACTCTGAGACTAAGGACACGATGAACTAACATACGATACTATTAGGATGGTAAGGTCATTAATCCTCTAGAAATGCCGCTCTGCCTTATCAAGTTGTTGACTGGGTAGAAAAGACAGTGAACAGGAAAAATAGTGTGAATCCGGAACTGCACTTAACATTATATGCAATTCAACGTGGGTTTGACACTCCTGAAATAGACTGTATATTAACCTGGCCATCTTAGGATATTTTCAAACCTGCGGTTCCCTCGTTTTCATCCCAGCCTTTAGGCCTTCCATTTCCGCCAGTATTCGAGCATTCAAAAGGGAAGGATCTTTCAAATAGTAAAAGCAGTGGTGAAAAGTCTAAGAGGTTCCATCAGGAGACTAGAATGAATTTTAGGAGAGGAACACCCCCAACCCCGCCCCCGCCCCCTTGACAGGTCATCTCAAGTCAATTTGACTTGGGAAGTCTCAGTCGGGTTCCGTCAAAATTGGGTATTCTCTTAACATAAAACAGTTCTTATACTTGAAAAAGGCTTTGATTTGTTTTGCTGGCTTTCCTGTTGACGGTAGAGGTCAAGAATATATACGAGGACAAACAACTTGTGTTTTAACAATAAAACTAATGTGTTACTTTGCTTTGTAAGAAAAGTGGTAGGCACTTTTCCACTGTAGGAGAAGACCCGAAACTATTCCCAAAAAGAGTTCTGACCCCGCAGGGAAGCGAGACTTGTCTCAGGGAAACGAGACTTAAAGAGAAGTTTCTCAGACAGTTGCGATAGAGCACACTAAAACTATCTTTCACTCTAGAAACGTCCGTTTAATATCGTTATTGGTAGATATACCCCAATTTTGTCTCGATCGTTATCGGTAAATTTACCTCAACATTATTTTTAGTTCTATAATTCACAAAATTTTTACATTAGGTTAGTATGTTTCAGTATAAGTCCCAGTAGTTTACCTCATGAAAAAAAGACACAAATCTTAGTGGTTGTGCCGATAATGGCATAAGTTTCGTTTATAGTACGGTTATTTTTCAAATATTGGTATCAGATCGGTATCAGCCGATATTGAGAACTAAAATATCGGTATCGGTAATACCGATACAACACTACTGCAAGTTGCATAGGTCTACGTACCCACTATGTGTATTGTAGAACCGGCTGTAAGAAATTTTGTTAAGGGGGGGGGGCAAAATATCTTGAAGTCTCACACAATACTAATCCATATGACCAGGGCAGGTAGAGTGGTCCAGTAGGAGTATTTGAAATTTGTGAGATGGAAGGCATGCTGTTTTCCATAGCAGGGGCGGACTGACAATGAACTGGGCCCCCGTGGAAAACGAGTATGGGGCCCTCCTTCTTCCCAACCTGAATCAACTTTCCCTCACCGACACTACTTATATTGGCCACAATCTATCCCACATAGGTTACCAACTCAATATGTTATACATCTTTAAAGAAGTCAGAAACTTCCGAGCTTAAGCTTATTTCCTATTTTCGCCGATTTGTTATTTCCCTCGATTTCCGAATTTTCCTATTTTTATTAAAATTTCCGAACGACAGTGTGGGCCCCCTATCTGTGTGGGCCCTCGGGCAGTGCCCGGTTGCCCGACTGCTCAGTCCGCCCCTGTTCCATAGTACCATAATAGTCTCTTACTAATGGATGGAGACCGGGTAGAATTACACCCGGGTAGAATTTGCTTGTCAGATCTTTTTTTGTGCGACATTTGTCGCCGTTTATGCGACATTGTCGCCCAAATAGGGGCTGGCTAAAACACTGGGCCGGCTTAAGGGCCCCTGGTGGGAGTCCGTGGTGTTTCGCCCCCGGAAGCTCTCAGGTTCTAGCTTAATCTCTCGGTAAAAAATTAAGTCTCATGCAGGATTGGTATACTTTGGTTCATAATGCATTATCCAATGCAAAGATTCTGGTTAAGGCTATTCCTCCCGTCATGCCACTATACTTCAGGAGCTGAACCTGTCGTTCAGAATTGGAACACTATGTGTTCAGCATTTGAACACGATAAGTGGATAGGCGTCAAAAAGGGAGAGAAAATGTTCAGAATATTAACAAAAGCGTTCAAAATATGCTTTGAACGCCAGATTCTAAAGATGGGTTCTGTACCTGTTTCATTTCGGTGTTCAAAAGTTAAAAGCCTGAGATTGCAGTGAAGGGAAGACATGCGCGGCACGCATTATTTTTCCTAGGATGTTTGTGGGTAGACCGGATCCTCAGAAGTTTGCAAAATGTGTTTTAAGTCAAAGTTAGGGTTTAGAAGACGGGCTAAGGATACCCTCTCCATGGGTAATCGGGTGCTGCTCCCCATGGTGATGATAAAAGTGAGGAATAATGTGCAGAAAGTGGTTTTTCAAGAATGTCATATGACCCGAAATAGTGCACCTATACGGAAGCCGTTAAGTCCCTTTCTTTTCCCGAGTTGCCGACGGACTCAGTCACTCGTCCAATAACACCGACGGCCATTGATACCGCCGTATACGGCCGTCACATGCATAATCAATTTGCCGACGGGCTTTCAACTTGAATGAGCCATTTAGATGAAGAACCGAAAATCGAAAGAGCCGAAAATCGAAATAGCCGATAACAGACTGGCCCGTTCTCTCTTTCTCTTTTTTCTTTTCATTCTCCGTCTTCCCTTTCACTCTCTTCCTTTCCCTTTCTTTTTCCTTCTTCTCTTCTCTTCTTTTCTTCCTCTCCTCTTTTCCTCTTCTTTTCCTTTCCTTCTCCTCTTTTTGCCGACAGTCCGTAAATGTGCCGACGGGCGACCAAATATTGGGGGGTGTGACACCCCCACACCCCCCGCTTGCTACGGCCCTGGACTTTCAACTTAGTACGACTCGTCCTCGAATGTTACAAAAGGCGTAAGACGAGAGTTGCCTTGAATGGGCCGCACGCAAAAAATTGACCATTAAAGGACATAAAACGCCCAGCAATAACAGTGTGAAGGGGACGAGGTATTTTAAGACAACAATAAGTTTTGTCTCAAAATTTTTCTACGGGCGGTAACTCTTCACCACCCCTTAGCCCCTTCTCAGATCTTCTTGGCTACAGGCCTACAACGATCTCAGTTATGACTGGGAATCGAAGATATCGTTTGCAATGTGCTTTATAGTTAAAGGATGGTACGTTGCAAATAACGACATCGTGCAACTAGCAAGGAAAGCTTTGACACTGTTCGTCTCAACTCGACGAGCTTTTTACCAATCCTATTGCGCCATTGAACTAGTTATACTATCATGATCACTGAAGTAGCTTTGAGTGAGCATGGTGGATATTTTCCCCTACACTCTTGTCAAAGGTAAAGGATGTTTCTTCGGAAATTTTCCCTTGGGAACTATTCCTTTTACAAATAGTCAAAGTCTCCATATTAGCAACTGCAAGCTTAACAAAACTATCAAGAGGTTTTCAGACCCTCCATTTCTCCCCCTCCCTCGCGCTCCCCCTTCCCCATCTAATATACCCTCGTCACGCTCTTGGTGTGATTAGTCCTCAGAATTGTTTAGACGTTCTGTTGAAGCCGAGTAGTGATGCACCAGTTTCTTAGACACTGACGTCATTATGACAAATCGAACTGCATTTTTATCTAAAATTCACCGATCGAAGTATATTATAGAAGACTGAGATAAAGGGGGTTAGCTGTAACAATTCAGTTCGCTTCCTAACTATCGTTTAATCTCATTGACTTTCTAAAAAATATGACCATTGGTCCATTGGATAATTCAAACATCAAAATAGCTATTATATGTACACGCCTTTAACTATCTTCTGTTAATGGACGATTTGCCATTCTTGTTGCAAAAGCGCCAGGGCGAGTCTCTAGGCGGCGAGTAGCGATGCACCGACGTTTTGCTGGTGCGCATATTTGAAGTTACAGGAATAACACTCAATGTATTCGCGGTTAGATGTCCCTACAGGCTTATTTCTACAATAATGCTGGGCGCTATCATTCCTTCATCCCACGCACCATTAGTAAGCAACAACTTACACACTGTATGCCTAATGACGATGTCCTTTAACCCTTCAAAGAGGGACCTTTTTTTAAAGGTTAATTCTCTGTCTCGCTTACGCGATTGGAACCTTAATCCATAGCTTCAAGAATGCCACCACTTAAATGTTAAAATTTCCATCTAAAGACCATAACCGACTAATTGTACTCTTTTTTCTGTTTAACCCGGTTATTAGGATAAACAAGGATTTGTAAACGAAAAAGTTGTGATTGTCCCTGAACACCGACTTAATTGTAAATTATCGAATATAAATCGTAAAGGGCTTAGAGAATTTGTTTCATCTAAGTGTCTGACGCTTCCTGGAGATTTACTGCAATTTTAAAGGTTCTTCGTAGTCTCTTTTGGTGTGTAATAAAAATTTCATTATTAAGTGAAAACTTAGCCTAGTAACACGTACAGAAAAGTAAATCAATTCATGGAATAGGACAAATTTCCATTCCAAGGCATTTTATCTCTAAAACCTAATCGAGAATGGGTCTTTTCGATTTGAGACTAAATTTACATATTCAATTGGCAAACCATGGAACCACACTGATAAGTCATGGGCCTGCATATGTGAGTTTTTACACCCCCCCCCCCCCACCGTTCGTTAGTTTTTAAAGTAGATTATTTAAAATCTTACTCAATGATTCTTGGGTGTCATGGTGTATCGCCACGTCACGCTGAGAAGTTTGCTTTGAGGTACAGGCCTATGCATATGACGTCACAGAGAAGAACGTGCACCCTCGTTGGGAGGAAAACGTGCATCATTGCAAGTTACACCAACAAATGTAGACAGCTGCTTTGTCAACCAATCGGATATGCGTGTAAGTCTACTACACGCGCGTGCCACTGTTTTGCCTCCAAAATGACGCCACTTGACCTCAGTGTATAAGTTCCATAACGAAATGTACATATTGTTTTACTGAAGTGATTACATCCTCTTGCACGTACATAGGCCTATACGCTTTAAGAACAGTGCAGTGAAACTGGGTAAATAGGGGGCAACAGTCGGAATTTTGTCATTTTCTTTTACCACATTTGGTAAAAAAAAATGAACCAAATTCAGTTCAACAGGTGGGGGACAGGGGGACAATGTCCACTCTAACTTTTGAAAGTGGAGGGGATTGTCGCCCTGCCCACAATGTCTTGCAATGAAGATGATGCAATGAAATCAAACTTGAAAACGGTGGAAACAATTCGTAGGAAAATGCCTCAGATTACACCACAGATCCTTTGGCCTCGAAATATTTCCAGGTTCATTACGTGATCCCCGGATCCCTTGTTTCAAGGACGTTAACATTCGCGCTGTAAGTAGGTCTGGTCAAGGTTTTTGCCCCCCCCCCCCCCCACACACACACACACACCCTACAAACACACACACCAACACGATACAGAAACTGTTGACATTTTTGTCATTTTGAGTCAAATTTACTGAAATTTTCCACAAAATTTCGGTTCGTGACTCTTGTGGTTACATGTTTTCAAATTTGCATAAAAAAGTTTTTCAGAGTGTAAAGTGTTAAAGAATTAAGGCAAAAACATAACCTACGTGGAAGCATGGAAACAATAAAGAAACCGGTAAAAAATACCGCTCTCTACATAACGGTCATAACGAATAAACTGATAATTTCCTGGCAAAAAATATTAAGAGAATCCAAAGATTCCGCGTTCGCTCTAGAAGTGGAAAATCACGTTAAGCCTTTGCCATATTTATACATTTGGGAAATGAGGGCGCTTCACTGACGTGTGTTTTCCCACTATAGGGTCTCTAGTGTGTTTCAAGTACATTGACATAAGCTCAGAATTCAGCGTGCAACAGGCTACGCTTGCTCAGCGAATATGATACCGGTATATGAAACTGGTATTTCAAGGAACACCTATATCCCTGTCTACGGTATGTCTGTATGTGGACTATACTGCTTCATCCATGTATGTGGGTACACAATAGACCCTTTTCCAAATAGCAATTACAAAGGAATGTGGGATAGGGTTTTGGTACATGTTGTTTTTGGCCACAGTAAAATGCCATTGACAAGAACGTCGCACACCAAAAGTCTGTCCCACAATCCTTTGTAATCGCTATTTGGAAATGGGTTTATGGACTCCTAAATGGAATATCGTCTGACATACAGATAAATCAGGGAGATGTTTGTAACTTTGTATGCATAATATTCTATTTTAATTGTGTTGAATTATTTTGGGCTTTGGTGACCATCTTGTGTTCACTTCCTCTGTCCCGCTGGGGAAATTACGACTCTAAGAATGCTAGGCCTACATACTTTGAAGAGCGTTGTTATAACTGAAGAGAGCGAATGGAACGCTGGAGGCAAATTTAAGTGGCGGGCACCGATTTTTTAAAGGATATTTGATTCTCAATACCATTACACTTCTTGACCTCGAGAGTCTGTGACAGGCTATGTTCAGTTTCTGAGATCTCTAAGCCACTATCAAAATCAGAGGTGGGGATCCACCGTTCGAAAGTGGAGGAGGGGGATAGGTCAGCCCTGCACATGGCCATAAATTCGTCATTTGGGGACTTAAAGGTTCGTGACCCAGCGGCACCAAGGGATCCCATGGGTGCGCGAAGGAGTTCGAAACAGTCGAACCGTTAATGCAACTTTCGACCTATATAAATATATATATATATATATATATATATATATATATATATATATATATATATATATATATATATATGTATGTATATATATATTCTGACGAAGATCTCAGGGAGATCGAAACGTTAATACACCTTGGATACTTGTTGGATTTCAGTGTTATCTTTTGCTGTTATATAATATATATATATATATATATATATATATATATATATATATATATATATATATATATATATATATATATATATATATATATATATATATATATATATATATATATATATATGGGTGTGCGAAAAGCGCACCGAAAAACAGCATTTGTATCACAAGTTAGTAAAGTTATACTTTAATTTATACATTTAATAGGGTTTTCTACTAAAATATAAAAATTCTCACTGGTGGGGGGACGCAGAGAGGGGCTCCTGAATCTCTGGATTGTTTTCAGATGGTGGGCATTTGAATGAAGCATTGAACGTCTTCAAATGGTGTTTGAATGCGGAATTAAAAGATCACACTTATTACAAATTTACCATCTATTCATATAAGAATATTTAGCCTATAATGGGAGGTCAATTCCATGACGGAGAGGACTTGTGGGTGGGAAGTGCGGGCCATGGTAGGGAAACCATAGAACTACGAGGCTGGGGTGGGGAAGCTACAATCCCTCTTCTCATTCAGGAGAAAAATTTGCTGTTTTCAGGCAAAATGTATGTTATTTCTAGGCAAACTATTTGTTTGCTTAGAGATAGTTTTTAATAGTCCTTTCCAATTTATCAAATTTAATTTAGTTTCATTAATTACTACAGTGTAAGTCAGCCAGATTTCTGGGGACAAGGGTGTCAGATGATCTGTGGTGTAATCTGAGGTAATTTCCCACGATTCTTATCCATTAAATGGTTGCTTCCACAATTTTCGATGGTTACCCCACCTTTTATTTCTCCGAGAACAAATTGTACAGAGTGAAACCATCTAGTCCTTTTTAGTAGAATTTTACCCCACCTTTGCTATTTTAACAGATTTTTACCCCCACCATTACTCTGTTTTTTCTATCTAGTTGACACTATATAAGACATTCGTGTTGATGTGTTGTTACCCCCCCCCCCCCCCATCTAAATCTTAATCTAAATCCACAATTTTCGACTCTTATTTATAAGCTGAACTAAAAGCTATTAAACCAAACATATGACTACCATTTCGTTAGGGTTCTGGGAAAAGTGGTGGGGACAATCCCATCCTCTTTCAAAAATGGGGGATATGCCTACCCACCCCATCCTGTTGACACCTAGCTGGGGGTAATCTGTATCACAAACCATTCATTTTGGTGAGGGGAATACATCCGCCCATTCCCCTAGGATTGCCGCCCCTGATCAGTATCAAAGGACACAACTGGGTCGTCCTTGTAATTTGTTGTGGACATCACACAAAATACTTTGATGTAGGGTATTTATTCAAATGTGTAAAACCAATAGAAAGTATAAACGCCTGATGACGATTTACATTTCCCGTGTTGAAACAATGAGACAGCTAACAAACAGAAAATTCACAATGTACGTTTGTGTAGACGTAGTTTGCATAAACAATAAAGTGATGATAAACATGGGCGTACCACCCGGGGGCGAGGGCTGGTGGCTGCAGCTTTATCCCCCATTCGGACAAGAGATGTGCTATTTTCGGGCAAAATATGTACTATTGTCGGGAAAAGTGCTGCATCCCCTACCCCTCCCCCTCCATTTGGAAATAGTCCCCCATGCTTATGGAAAAGTGTGATAGTTAACTTACTAAAAACAGGTGCGCGCTGTTCATTTGTGGGAAATGCAGTTTGTAGGCCTACCGACAGTGAGGTGATATAGTTAACTCATTAAATATACGATACGTTCACTTTTAAAATGTCATGGCTAAATTTAACTAGGATCGTGGTCACGGGTTATCCAAACATTTCATGGTTAAAAATAAGAAGAAACCCTTTTCAAAATGAACGTTTTCCTGGTTTAACTGGAAAGTTGTGAAAAGTAATGGTCAAAATTAACATTTTAGTATTTAATTGGACCAGAATTTCTTGGTTATGTTAATCGGAATATGACCACGATCCTGGTTAATTTAACCAGGATGTTTAAAAGTGTTCTTATTTACGTCGATTGCACTAACAGCCTCTACAAAATGGAAAAGTGTGCATACTTTGAATGGAAAACATTTTGCCTTAGTTCTGTGTCTGGTCAACATTCTTCGGAGCTATAATTTGTTTGTTTCTCAACTAGAATCGAACAATCTTGACTAATTGATAGAGTGCGTCACCTTCAAAATATTTACAAGACTACTAGGCTAGAGAGAATTTTCACTGGGTCAATAACTGCAAGACCATGCCTCTCAGGATAAAAAGTGAGACTCGCAGTTCCTTAATGGCCGCTCGCAGGCCATATTCAGCCCGCGAGAGGATTCGGTCCTCAATGTGCGAAGAAATATCAGGTCGGAAAACATGAAATCCTTTCAAACCAGGATAATGCTCCCAAAATCAAAGAGGATCGATTGAGATGGTTCGAAAATAGTAGTCCCGAAGGTCTGGGTGACAGGCCGATATTTTGGAAGTGAATGATATTAATGGCCCGTAGCCAGAGGCTTTAAGCAGTGGCGCCGGCATGGGGGCGTGGGGCGCGTTTCCCCATAGACTTTCAACCAAAAATATCAAATGACCCCAGAAAGCGTTAAGTAATAGACTTTAAAGGGGGCACTGTGAGGTGTCTTTTCGAATAGTGATAGATGTTTGTTAAGTTCTCCATCAAAAATTTTTCGAAGACCATGCCAAAATTTTCGAAAATTCTTTTAAAATTATCAAAAAAAATTCGTCCTCCGTGCCCTTCTTTTCTCAGTGCTATGCTCATAAGCAAGCGTATTCGTACCTTGCATTGTCTGCTTGCAACCTTTGTCATAAGAAATGACCTTCATGCAAAATTGCTGCGCGCTAGGCGCGCATCTGTCACGGTTCGCACTGTATCTGATGATCATTATTATGGGAATAATACACGGGGTCATTTCGCCAAATTTTTTTTTTCCAAAAGCTCGAGATATGTCTGCAGTCTCCGTATAGGCCGGGTAAGCAATCTATATCACCAGCTCACGTTCATAGCATTATATAGTTCTAAAAAATTTGAAGTAGTCTATATATGTTCCCCGTTTTCCGTTTATTCAAACTACATTTTTCGGATATTGCTTCGTGCGCACCCAATATCGGCAATGCATTTACACACAAAAACAAACAACATTTTGAAACATTCTAATTAGCACTCAAACCATTCGGTTATACGTATATTACTCTCTCACTCACTTCTCCTTGCAAACTGACAATGAGGCTGGCGTGAACTTCCCTCTGGACTTCCACCCAAATTCGACACCACTCTACCAAGAGCCAACCATAGGGCCCTTGTACCCCTTTCGGAAAAGTTTCCTTACATCAATATGCTTCAGTTCATGGGTCTTTTTAAAAGGGGAAAAAACCTAAAATAACAAATGTTTAAATGCAACTTAAGGCCAGGAAGTACCATTCCTGTCAACCTGATTAGAGTTTTGGCAATTTGTTTTCCTCGCTGCGAGCAGCCACCGGTAGTGGTGTTCCGCTCAGACAGTGTCATAAAGTTCCGTGTTCCCAAACGTCCTCCACTCAACTAAAACTTTAGAGGGCTCTGCTTCCCACGCCTTCGTATACAAATAGATTTTTCCATTAGGGAGCGCTGAAATTTTCCTCCCAAATGATACCTTACACGAATATAACTATTTGTAGTGTGCTACAACATCATTCTCAAATTTCTTTATGAAAGGCTCTGTTTCCCACGCCTCTATGGGAGAAGGGGACTTGGCACCATGGAGACCAGGAAGTTTTCGCGCTCGTCCAGCGCATATGTAGGCCTACGTTTTTCTCCGATGGGGCTGTACAGGGTGGGCTTAGGACATCGTTTTCGAAAGTTCTTTCTTAAAGTGTGTGGCGCCTACGCATTCTGTATAACATTGACATTCTATACTGGACTAGATGGAGTGCGTCAATGCAAAAGATACGCTGATTTTGAAGCACACATAAAAAGGGGAAAATTACTGACCTAATCCACCTACTAAGTCTGATAAACTGCAATAACGTTCTCTTGAAAAGACCGTTTTTCCATTGAACGTGATCGTGCGCCCCCTATTTCCGGGTCCGAAAATCTGGAAACAAACCTGCAATTCAAACACGTGCGTTATCGAAGCCTCACAGAGGCCTAGCTAGACATTTCGGCTGGAAAGGCGAAGAGTCTTCCTACTGATTACTATTTCAAAAGAAACAATTTTGAGACTAATTACGTTGTGACATTGAGTCGATTTTGTTTTGAAAGTGTTTAGGGGGAATACTTTGACTTGAAACTTATAAGGGTCACTTATATTGGCATACGGGAGGGGGTGCAGCCTCTCATTAGTCGGGAGAGACACCATCCCGACTAGATTAGGACTACTGTAGTTTAGGTTTTCAGTGATGCATACGCGCCGAAAACTTCCAGCGAAAGTGATCATCCCCAAAATGAAAGTGGTTCCGTACGCTTATTGCGCTTAGATGTTTCCATAATTTAGGATACTATGAACCTTTATGTGTTTTTATTACTATATATGGAATAAATGTTGATTCGAAATGTAGGATATAATATAATTTTCTTTGCAAACGCAAGGTCTGGGGTTCAAGTTTGATTTCCTAAATCAATGAAATGGTGCTATGGCTAGTTCACACAAACGACACGACCATAGGTGAACGCAGGAGAAAAATGCCAGGGCAAGCCTTTCAACACAAGCCCCGACCGCTTGACGGCGCAAACCGGTGAAAAACTTCTGGGCAGGTTTGTTGAGCTAAATAGTAATACTTGTTATTCTCGACCCTTTCCAGAGAAGATCCTGCGACGGTCCTCCAGGTGTAATGTAATAGAAATGAAATATTTTGGCTGACGATGGTTGCAAGTAGGTCGTGACCGGACGCCCCCCCCCCCAAAAAAATTACAATACCCCCCCCCCCAAAAAAAACAATTCCTACCCCGACAATTCCCACAAAGACACTTCCCAAGTTCCAAATTTTATGGTCGGGGAAGTTGTCTTAGGGGTAATAGTCATAGATGGGGATTACCACGGAGGGAATTATCAAGGGGGTGGGGTTGCTAGGGTGTGAGTTGCCAGGGAGGAGTTGTGCGGTGACACCAAGCCTCAGTCTTGAGTCATACTTAACATATTTCAATCAACTTAAATATGGGTCCTTCAACTCGTCGCAAGGCAGCTTGCGTGTTTCATTCACGTCAGATGCTGAGTCAGTTCAAGAATTTAGAGCTAACCACACAAAAAGCACGAAACTGACATAACTATAAACAAGCCCAAATGAAACCCATTGAAAAAACATAATACACAGCCCCCAATGCAAAAAAGTGAAACAAATTATGACTGCGAAGAAAACCCAGAGATTAAGCCTGGCTCAGGGCCCCAAAAAACCTAAATGCGTCTTCGGTTTTGTGATTATGAGTTTTTATTCTGTTTTCATTCAAGTTTTCTTGCTTATTTCAGTATTTTTCATGCATATTCCTTACTACAAACTTTAAAATACTGTAGCCACAAGCGTCTGCGATTTGAAAACCGCAGATCTCACTGCTGTTTACAGCTGTTTTGCTAATGTTGCACTTAGTGGTTGCCATAGAGTCTGCTGAATATCTCTCATGAAATTTTGTACTGAAGCCTATTGAGGCTATTCATGTCGTTCTCGGTGTCTGCTAATGTGGGTGGCACATCATGGGAACGATAATCTACCTCACCCTCCAGCTTTCACTTTGACTTGATGAGGTCGTCGAAATAATGCGATCGCAACAGCGAGTTCTGCGAGGCGTTTTGAGCTATTTGCCTTTCGGTTGCGTTTTCTCTGCCGTCTTTAAAAGGTACGGACCTGAAATTTCCTGGAAATTTGGAACTCATCTCGCAACTTTTGTTGCAAAAATATGCGCTGGTCGATGGTTATTTGGAGTCCCTTGAGCTTACTTTCCAAAGTTTGGCCATAATTCTCTTCTTCTGCAGGCTAGCGATTTTGATATTTGTGGTCGAATCTTTGCAAAGTCGTTCACAGGTTGTTTATGCACAAAGCTTGTTCGAGAATAATCGATATGAAGAAAAAACTATGTTTTAGGGGGCAATTTTGAATCTAAAATTGACCGTTTTTGGTTGGAAGGAATAACTTCTGATAGGAACGAAAATAAAATATTGGCTGACCTCAGTTCTTTTAAAATTTGTCAGTACTCTACTCCGAAGATTTCATTTCATTTCGCTGAAGCATGTTGGAGAAAATTAGAAAGGAATTTCGTTTTTTTTTTCTTTCTTTCTTTTTTTTCAGACGGAATCAATCGATTCTGCTTAGCGCAAAACTTTGGCGTTTTCAACGGGTGCAAACTAAAACAATTTTAGAATAACGCCAACTGAAGTCATTTGGTATTGAGCAGTTACATTGTTTATTTGTTACACGCGTTCAAAGAGAGCACACGGGTAAATCAGCACAGGGTGGACAAATGGTGGCTGTCTTGCCAATTTCTAGTTATTTGGCGTTGACCTCACATAAAAACAAAATTGTCGCTTTCGCGCTTAGAAATTGGCCAATCGAAATACTTCGCTGCCAATCTACCAACGGTAAAACAAAGAGTTCATTTTTCAAAGTTATGCATCGTCCTTACACAAACAGGGTCGGATCCTGGATGTTACAAAAGGTGGGCTAACATTGTGAGGGCAAATTCGAACCTACAAGCGACAAATGTGTGAAGCCTCGATGGGGAAGGGGCTGGGAAGTAATTTTGAAATTAGACACCGTTAAATCTTAATTTCTGGCATCTGACAATCAAGATAAGTATACATACACTTGTAGTAGGCCTACTGCTTTGGGATCGTTTTCAGAAAAGGGAGAGAAAGTGTAAGTGGCGAAAAAGGAAGGCAGGAGGCGGAAAATCCCACTTTTAATCCGCGCCTGACAAAACACATCGGTAATCAGTGTTGGTCGAATCTTCACAAATCTACGCATTGCTTGCAGCATATAGGCCTATGCGGGTGTTTTCAGCTTTACATGTTATTCGCAAGTGTTTACACCCATGATCAGAACCTTGACTATTAGTGATAATGGAGCGGCGGTATTTGGTTGTCCTGTAGCTAAAACGAACAAATTCCCTTTCGAATATTATTTTTGCTCTAAAATGTTGTATAATTTAAAGTATTAATTAGATTCTTACGAGTATTTGCTTGTTATTATTCGTTCAGGTTGTTGTTGTGCAATCGAATGACAAATTATGAAAGATACACGTATTTTACCTAATACACCAGGGACCCGTTCATCTAGATTAGTTCTAAGTTCGATGTAATAGTCCTATTGAAATCAAACTTAAAACTCTTAAACTCTTTATGAAAAAGGGCCCATGAGGAATTGATCTTGATCACCTCTTGGATAAACATAACCCAAAGGTCAACCCTTGTCTTGTTACGAAATCAAGGACAAGCTACCAGTTTAAGGGCAGTAAATGGTTATTGACACGTAATATTCTGGTACATATTTCTTTTAATTAATATAAAATAGGTAAGTGGGAGTAAATATTTGAAATACTCTCATTTTTATGTTAGTGTAAAATTTAGTAGAATATTGGGAGACGTTTGTTTAAGTCTTCCATGGGCAGCGATCATGGGGGACAGTGGGGACATGAAACCCTAGTATTTTAGTGGGGGCATAATCAAATGTCCCCCAACATTTAGAGGTATGAGGAAAAATTAATGTTGTTTCACACATTTTCGATATGAATAATTGTGATATTAGCCTGTTAATGGTCGCTGGAGAAAACCTTAGAAATATATGAGATGTGTCCTCTAGAATGCACCAAATCGCTTGGCTCTCATGGGCTTTTTAACAGATCGCCGCCCCTGAAGTCTTCCTCTATAAAACTACCGTCAATCGTAGTGGTATTCTTCGCAGTTCGTTGGATGATCGGTCTGGTTGATTTTTAAAAGCAATCAGTTTTGTACCTATATATTTTCTCAGGCTTACATCCTCCTCAAAGATACTGAAAAACCAAATTAACTTTGTGAACTAAAACATTGAAATTTGCTCATTTTCCATCTCGAAACTTCAACTTATCAGCTTATGCAACCATGGCAAAATGTTCCTTTAAGACAGCGCTACACGACACCACTCACACTCATGGGGGGATGGGGGATATATCCCCAATTTTTTGGAAATGCCCCCATTGATTGCTACTTTTTCAGAAAGTAACTTTCACCTCAATGGCCCATTATCCCCCTCCACACACACTTTTTCAAACAAATCTCCGCTACTGCTCACACTTATTCCCAGTTTTATGATCTGGTGAATTGTCTAAGTGAAAGTGTCTGATGAGAAATGTCCTGGCGTAATTATCTTTCGAATGTCACTTAGTGGAAATTGCCTAGATGTTGTCCAATCACCTAGGGGCGTAGATACGGGGTGTGTGGGGTGTTACACCCCCGTGAAAATCAAAAGTCGGTCTCTGAACGCCAAAAAGTCGGTCTCAAATCCAGTTAGTCAGAAAGTTAATTGATCTTTTACCTGTCCTGATTTTTGTCTGTTCCAGTGGAAAAATAGGAAAAGTTGTAGTTAGTCCCCAAATAGTTCACACCACCCTGCGAATTCATGTATATACGCCCCTGTAATCACCTTCCGATAGATTCATTAATGGGACATTTCATTGCAAATACACCCAGTCGAATTTTACACCATTAGTCCTCGATTATTCTGATCCAGTGTCTTTTAATTGTAAGCACACTCAATTCAGGTCTCCTAACGAACCAGATAACATACTCGCAAATTAGTACAGACTACAGCGGTTGTGAAAAGAATTTGCTCAGATGCACAAAAAATGTCCACCCGTAGGATACTCGTGTGCAGATCTGTTTACTAATGCACTGATTACTGACTGCGGACCACAAGTGACCGAAGGAGCTGCGAAGTTCAGAACCTAGCTCACCCGAGACCATATACTTGTGTCTGTTCAGAGTAGGTCAGACCACCCTAAATGGTCTCTCGGTCTGGGTAGTCTGCTCCGATCTTCTCCTGGCTTTGTCATCATTACAAGTAAAGTTGCAGTTTTCTCTGCCCGTCTATAAAAAAAGGTAAGCACGGGGGAATTGTATCTAGAAAAACTTTAAAGGCAAATGGAAACAGCAACCATAATTTAAAGGGCATTACAAACAAGATTACGTGGAAGAATTCCTGCTGTACAACATGACACATAAAACTTTCATTCCAATGACTTTTTTCTCTGTTTTAATTCGGCAAAAATACCCTACAAACTTGTTTCACTTGGAACTTCATAAAGATATTACAGCCAAAACGTTTGGAAAAAGTTTAAAACAAGTGAGGAAATAGCTGTGTCGAAAAAATAATTTATTTACAAGAAAAAAGAGAAAAGAAGAGCAAAAAAGAGAACATTTTCACGTTTTTACTAATGTGTTTACATTACTGTGCTGCAAAGGTAATATGTCCATAGATGTTTTTCCAAATAAGTAGAACAAAGAATTGTGGGATAAAGCTTTGGTGTACGTCGTTTTGGCCAAAGTAAAATGCCATCGACAAAACGACGCATACCAAAACTTTATCCCACAATCCTTTGTAATTGCTAATTGGAAAAAGGTCTATGAGTGAAATAGTTATAGTTTATCTTTTTCAAAGTCAATAACACACGGACTTCTTATAAAAGTAGACAGAGGGTACCATACTGACGTTGCACACGTATGAGTGCGTCACTGTCACGGACTTCTTATATACATGGACAGGGCATACTGTACTAACGTCCTATGCGTAAATTGTCTCCACCGTACGTACACGAATAGGCTTACCAATATGGCTGCCTGCTATAGTCCTGTGTGTAAAAGTTTGGACTTGCTCAAGTGGCTCAGTATCGACAGATTGTGTGAGAACCTTGTAATATTTTCGAAAGAATGCAAGCTCAGGTCAAATTCATCAAATAGAATGGAGGACTGTGATATTGTTCTTCCACTCATACTGATATTTTGTCTGAAATGTTGCAGATTCATCGTCAAATTGGGCAAATGGTAGTAGCCCGGCGGCCATCTTGGTTAGCCTAAATTTGTTCGAACGGTGGCGACCGTATTGATTGCGCAATCCTCTGTCCATGTATTGAAGTCCGTGGTCACTGTGCACCCACAAAGATGGCTGTTTAATGTTTGAACTTACCCAAGTGGTTTAGCATATACCGGATTTGCGACATTTTTTCGACTGGAAAAGATGTAAATCTCGGTAAAAATCAACAACTGTTATGAAGAATTTTGATACTTCATTTTATCAATATCGTATCTTGTCTGAAATGTTGCAGATTCGTCATTTAAACAGTAAACACCCAAACGACTGTAGCCCAGCGGCAGTTAAACTCGTTCAAATGATGACGTTTTGGTCATGTGATCCTAGTCTTTCTAAGTTGCATGTATTTATGTTTCACTGCTTTGGTTACATTATGGAGTAATGGGGACCTATATGAGTAACAGCTGCAAGGTTGCACCATAATCAAAACCTTCTCATCAACCTCGAATGGAAAGGTGAAGGTACAAAATGGGATAAAGGGAGGCGCTATACAGATACTCATTTTTTAACAATGAATGAAACTACTTCGGATGCAAAAGTAACGGTTTGAAAGAAGGAATACTCTTAGCTTTACCTACATCAATTCAAAGAATAACCTTTTAAGCCGGGCTGTCTGCGCTTCTAAGTCCGCTACCTCAGCTACGTATATGAGGCTTACTTTGGGTCCGTACCTGAAGGGGGTAGTGGGTTCGCACGACTCCCCTCCCCAACACAAACAAGCGAATATACAACATAGTACCAAATTTTTATGCCCATTTTTTTTTGAAGCAAACTAATGACCACTCAAGTAGTTGATGACATCTTTGCGTCAAAATCCGAGTAGAAGAGAATCACGGACTTTTGACAATTCAAAGAAATCTTTTTTGCTATCATAGGATGGTTAAAATTTTGGGGTTTGAACAGAACAATTTGATAATTATAGTTGCATGACCTAAGACTAGCTTTAAGTGAAAATCTCAAAGGGAAAAGTCTCCTAATATTCTGATGACGATGAAGATGACGACGACAATGGGTAACTGAACTATTCTGTTGGTGATAGCATCTATTATAATACTCAGGGATACTATTTAGATGAACACTGCCGGCGGGGTTAATGAAGATAGTGCCATCACCCCAAAATATTTACTCTTTCAGCGTCCCATGCCATAGGTTGCCCTAGTTAACACTGAAGGCTACTGGTAAATTTCACTTACGATTTCAGCAAGTCAAAGTGCAAGTCTCAAACCTACCCTGGGAAACACTAAAATGATTGAATCTAAAACAAGAAATTTCTGTGGGATGCATAAATTACAAAACTAATCTAAATGATGGGACGCTAAGAGGACTGATTTACAAGTTTTCTATAAGTTAAGTACCAGTAAGTGACGCTTCAAGAATAACAAAAAATATGGATAGTATGAACGCCAGCCTGAAAGAACTGCAGTTCTTTCATACTTCTTGGCTTTTTTGGCTGAGTTAATGCAGGGGCGTAGCTAGGATGAAATTTTTTGGGGCCGAGTTATCAATGGGGGGGGGGGGTCACGGCATTGATCGCTGTCCTTAATTCTTACACATTTATTGGACACAAGCAATATTTGGGGGGCCTAGCAAGCATCTGTAGGGCCAGCCTCCCGCCCGCCCCCTCCCCCGGAAGCTACGCGCCTGAGTTACTGTGTAATATTTAATCTTTTCAGATAGTCTAGAACAGAGCCACGTATGACAGACTGTTGCTATACGTAGCAGGCTGTTCGGCATATTCCTTGTTCAGTCATGTACTGTTTGGGGCCAAAGAGGAATTGAGCAAACAGAGTCCTCTCCCGTGGGATAGACAGACTCATAATGTAGAGTTCTGAATGTTGAGAGGTCCATTACATTAAGTTTGGGGTCCTTTCGTGGATGTAACTCTTCCTTGGTTTAACACCCTTCGGCTACGATTATTGGTCCTTGAAAAAAAGAAGTTAAGTAAGGCTGTTCACAAAACCGATTTTGATTTTAAAACCGGTTTTGAGTTGATTAGGTTTTGAAATTTTTGTACAACCGATGAACCGGTTGTTGACAAATAACCGTTTCAAACCTAAGGCTGGTTCGACTTTCGTTTCAATATTTTACTTTGCCACTCATTTCACACATTCTTGGAACAAAGTTTGCTATCTTTTAAGCAATATGTATGGAAATATCGTCGACTGTAACTTTCAGAGAACTTCCAACAATTCCCAGTACGTGGCTAGACCTCGCACACGGTAAATATGCAAACCCACTGTACTTTTTGAAAACCCATTTTGATTTTAAAATCGGTTTTGGTGGCTGCAGAAACCGGTTTCTGGTTTTGTACAAACAAAGCCATAAAGGTAAGTCGGCTAGTTAACTGCTTCCCCCGAGGGAGCTTCAGTCCGGCTCCCAACCGACTTCTGCTGGGAAACCTATTTTGATGGCAAGCCAATTGCCAAAGTGGAAGGAAATCCACGTACATCGAACGGGATTTGAACCCACGCACATGTGAAACACATTGATGCACAACAGCTAGAATATACCACTCTTCCACACTACCACCCTGGTGCTTGAGAGATAGTCCCATGTTATAAAGCCTACAATTGTTGTGGGAAACTTTTGATCACATTGCCCTCATATGCCCGCATAAGGAAAAGACGACACAATCGACATCTTAAGGCGTCACAGTCAGTCTGGAGGGATCTCTGTAAAATTTCAAAATAGTTTCCCAATTGTCTGCTATATGAGATATTCGAAATCAATAAATGTGCACATTTTTTCCAGTGACAGAACTGCTAGAAATCCCTACTGAATGTAGTATGCAAGGAATAGCCACTTAAAACTCATCAATCTGTGGTCCCCCTAAAGACTGCCCGACCCCTAAAAATGACTACACATTTTTCCTGTCGGGAAGTCAAAAGCTATTAAGTGCATGCAATATGTTACTAAAATTAGTGGCGCTCTTTCAAATAGCTTTAATGATGAAGATGTGTGTTGTCCCTTCAAGGGACGTAGTCCTTTCAGGGAGCAGAAATTTTTAAGGGGTACGTTTGGGCTTCAGTTGTTGGGATTTTAGAAAAAGAACAGAGGTCCAGTTGCATCACGGGTGAAAATTAGACAAGCAGAGGAAGAAGTTACTCTCGCTCGTCTTTCCTAGCCTCCATAATAACAGCTGACTGTCTACAAACATAGTGTTACTGGCAATTTTGACTCACAATTTATGGCGCTTTTTGAGTGACTTGTCCAGCCAGAATTGTGTTACTAGCGTTATACTTAAGACGTGAACCTCTTTTAATTCTGAAGTTTGAAAACTCGGTGTAAATATTGGAATCTAATCAGTGACCAAACAAAATTTAGATTGCAAAAGGTTATATTCTCAATCTATTACACTGATTACTTCAAACGTTATTTCGACTGGATATTGATTGATTCGTTTGAATTAAGAGGGCGTGTCTTTGCTTACACATCAAAGGTTGCAAGAGGGAGGTAGAATTAGCCGAAACAGCTACTTATTGCGATGACTACAGAAAACAAGACCGGCTGCGTTTCATGGAGAGGGAGAGCACGCCATCCAAAAGATAATCCATTTTCCCCGCCCCTCCACTCTCAGTCTCTTCCATTTTGTGGCGACGCTAAACCTCGCCACCGCAACATAGTGTATTAAATGATCCAATGGCGTTATTTATTCTGATAAATTATCGGACACTGTTTACAGTTTATTCTGTTTTATCAATTTTGTAAAATTTGATCACTTTAAGATTAAATATAACTTACCCTAATCGTCCGACACCTACGTCATTAGCGATGTCGTACACTTGGTTTCGTTTGATTTGAAATCCAAGGACTCTCAAAGCCTTCCTAAGGTCAAGGATGGTAATGAATCTACATAGAAGAACAGAAGAAATTAAAACTCTTTTAATGATTAAAGGGAAAAAGCAGTCTCCCCAAGTTTATTTTCAAAAAACTGCCAAATCTCACATATCTCCTCTTATTTCACTCAGACGTCTCTTTTTATTACCTCTCTGTACAAAAAATGAATACTGAAGGTAAACCAAGGAGTTATTCTAAATGAATTTGACAAATAAGTAACAAAAATGTTGTCACATGATTGATAGAAGCCATTCCTGAATTAGGATGACGGGGAACACCAATTCAATTTGGGGGGACTGCATTTTCCCTTTAAACATGCTAATATCATCCATTATGCTAAATAGTATGTAGCCGCTTCTAAATGTCTAAGGAAACTTGCTTGGTTACTTTCATGGCCTGGTAAATACCAGTAAGAAATCGACAGATTGCAAGTCTCTTTGGTTTTGACGGACAAACGTCCATTGTGTCACAATAGTATCTACGGTTATGCCGTGCGCGTGTGCTGTAAATACGCTTGCTGTGTGTGTGGTTTGCCCTTCAGTGACGTCAGATGAAATCCCTGTGTAAACCTTACGCATATGATGTCACAATGGAGAAAGTGCTCCCTCTTTGGAGGAAAATGGAGGAAAAGCGCGTACCATTGCAAGTTCCACCAATAAATGCAGACAGCTGATTTGTCAACTAATCGTATACGCGCGTAAGTCTACTACACGTGCGGCGAAATCCACGCCGTTCGTGCACGTGTGCTTCATTGTTTGCACCCAAAATGACGTCAGTGTGATGTCAATGCATAAGGTCTATAGAGCTTATACATTGACGTCATGCGACGTCATTTTGGCGCCAAAACAGTGAAGCACAGTGCACGCACAACGTAGACTTCGCACGCGACAGTAGAATACTACGCGCATATCCGACCGATACACGAATCAGCTGTCTGCATTTGCAGGGGTACGTTGCTATGATACACGCTTGCCTCCATTGGAGGCAAGCGTGACGTCATATGCATAAGCTCTATAGACTTATGCATTGACATCACACTGACGTCATTTTGGGTGAAAACAATGAAGCACAAGTGCACTCACAGCGTAGATTTCGCCGCACGTGTAGTAGACTTACGCGCGTATACGATTGGTTGACAAATCAGCTGTCTGCATGTATTGGTGTAATTAACTTGCAATGATACGCGCTTTTCCTCCATTTTCCTCCAAACGAGGGAGCACTTTCTCCTTTGTGACATCATATGCATAAGGTCTGCAAAGGGATTTCATGTGACGTCACGCGAGGGGGATTTCCAGGCACTGAAGGGCAAAACACACGCAGAAAGTGCATTTACAGCACACGCGCACGGCATAGCCATATACTACTGTGACAAAATGGACGCTTGTCCCACTGAGCTATATAACTGGTGGACGCACGTCAATGCGGAATACGCCTCGAAACTGAAGCCGACTTGGGGGTCACGTGATGTAGGTTAGCTTACTCAAGTCCATTCCACTGCCCTAGAAATGCCTATCTAGAAGTGAAAGTAATGTAACGCAGAATCATTGATGTACACTCTGAACGATCCATTGTTATTATACACATTTTGTCTCTAGTGTTTTTGTTGTAATTTTTACTGAGTAGGGAATTTTTACAATATGATTGTGTGATCAAAAGATTGATTTTTACAAAGTTTTCTTGATTTAAGGAGTGCTCCTGTCTATTCGAAGGACAGCGTGTGTGGCCGCATTTCGAATGGTGCGTCGAGAAGCGGTGACTGCGTAACATTAGCAATAGCACCGTAACTGAACAGTACACAGAGTAGGCGCGCTTGTTACTGACTGTCCATACATGTGCACAGATGTTCTGTGCAACGCGTCGAACGCGTCCTTTTGACACAAAAACGAAAAGGCGCATGAAGGGAAGCTAACACACGCGCGCACACATGCACGCTTACATTTTGGCCAATGACGTGCCTCGAAGCCTCCTACGCGGTAAGCGTTTGATGCTCTGTATGTTTTACGGCTATTGTGATGTAGGCCTTCTCATAAGGTTACTGAGGCAACTTTACCTCGTCGCAATGGCGTGCATGAACGCGTGATAGCGCGCAAACTAGCTCCAAGCTAGAAGCAGAGGAGACGCTAAGGCTCGCTACGGCGCGTTAGCTTGTACATCATTGCCTCAGCCGCGTTTTCACTTCTAGATATGCGTTACTACGGCGGTGGAATCAACTTGAGTAAGCTAACCTACATCACGTGAACCTCCATGATGGCTTCAAAACCTTATTGTGGAATGATCCTTCCTAGCATATAGTTCAGTGGCCTGGCCGTCAAAACAGAGAGACGCGCAAACCTCCGCTGGGTGCATGGACCCAAAATAACCCACCTGAACGTTTTAATGTGGGAGATTTTTCCCAAAGCATTTGGGACGACCCCCCCCCCCACACACACACACACTCAAAAAGAAACCATGGTTTTGGCTAAACTTCAGATCCAATTTAAGCAAAATCACTCAAATTGCGATGAAAAGTCTCCGAGTTGGATAGCTAGGTGATTACGTCTTATATTCTATGGAGGTCATTGCTCCATAGCTAATATCAGTTCCGGTTATCCATTTAACCTCCCCCCTCCTTCTCAATAAAGCAGGACTTTAGCCTGGGGTGGAAAGTTCTTTTTATCACATACCCTTTTCCAACTGTTAGCACATTTGTGTTTCACATCACCATGGAAGCATTACCTCGCCTGGTCTTATGTGCCTCTCGAGGGAAAATGTCAACAAGTTTTTTTCTTACAACCCCATGCCAACTAATTCATTCTTTGAACTTCCCTCGATTTAATCGCTCGCGGTGTCTGCCTATACTTTCAAGTTTCAAACTGAGTGCAAACCGGGGGATGTTCTCGCTAAGAGTTTAACCCTTTGGCTGTAAAACTTATTGACAGCATTGCATTTTAAAATGCATATATTTTAAGAGGACCGTTGATGAAATTTTTCCGGATGAGTCTCGTGGTGTGCAAGATCGGTCATTCCAAGGTTAATTGGTCAGAACAGGGCCGGCCGGGCATCTCAACTTCACTCAGTGTGAAAGCTGTGAACTCTGAAGTTTTGCTTGAACTAAGGAGGAAAATTTCCTGTTCTTTTTTTTTTTCCATTCTAACGTCATAATTGTGTGAAATGACGAACTCACCCATTACATTCTCTATCGAATACGTCAAACACCTTCCGCAAATCTCGAATATCTTGTGACGTCAACTGTAAACGAATGTTTCCGTCGATCACCGTAGCCCTTCGCTCGCCAAGAGATCTTATCGGGGAGGCAGATTTCTCGCTGCTCGAACTACCTTCGGCCATGTCTTTAGACGGGTGATATGCTAATGTGTCCACGTTTGTCATGTACTCCTTAATGTCAAGTAGGGTAACTATTTGTGTTCTCATAAATTTTTGTCTTCCGTTTATTTACAAGTATGCGATCTTTGCCTTCTTAGTTGTAGAGTCGATATGTCAGTTTTAAAAACTAATTCTTACAGCTCGGTAACCATGGTAACATTTGTTTCCGTCATGCTTGATACCTGCTAACTGGATTTTCAACTTGGGATATTCCTGAGCAGAATGAAGGTGAAAATAATGAAAAGAGGTTGATAAAAATGTTTCACCGGCAGAATGACTTTCAGAAATCTATTTCAAGTATAGCTTACCACAGTGGTTCGGGAAATCTGTGGATCGAAAACCAAATTTTGGTTGCCTGTTCATGATGGGTCGCCAGATATTTTGCTTCAATATTAAATCTGCAGCAAAATAAACTATGAAATGTTGGAGTCTTTTTACCTTCTGTTTTTGTGTATGCTGTTTAGTCCTGTTTGCTTCAAAAAAGTGTTAGCCTCTATAAAGCACAGAGCAGGGTGGGACCACTAGTTTACGAAGTTAGTTTTTATGCTTGTAGGCCATAGGCCTCAAGGCAGGGGTCGGAAGGTATCCATGTATCCTGAAATTCCTCCTCATTGGCAATTAACGAGATGAAATTTTGTCACGAAAATAAAATGCCATGACCCTGAAACTGACATTTTGTTTGCCCCATAATTTACAATTTGGGGATGGGTCTCTGAGGGCCGCCTAGCCCACTGCCGCCCCCAGACCTTGCGCCTCATATTCCTATGGTTTTATGGTTGGATATTGCACTACGGAGGAAATGAGGAACCGCAGATGCACGTGTAGCTAATAGAGGTTCCAGAGAAATCCTAAGCTTAGGATTTCTCTGAGAGGTTCTTCACTGACGTCACTGCGCGGTGCGTCTCTCTATTTTGATGGCCAGGCGTCCATTGTACAACAATTGTAACTAAGGCCGTATGGTGCGCGCGTATCGATAACACACCTTCTGCGCATGTTCAGTGACGGTCAGATATAAACGCAATGACGTCACGTGAAGAACCTCTATATGCAGCGTCGAGATTGAGACACACAACAACTTTGAAGTTTCAAGACTTCAAGTACATTTTGGTTGGGGATATCAAAATTCTAGTCAGTTGATGATTGCTCTTTGATTGACATCAAAGTTTTAAAATTCAGAACATACAGAAAAACTCACATTTCAAAAAATACAGAGAGAGTGTTCTGATTACACTTTAGGTCCTTGTATGCTCACCATAGGACATGGCCTTAAGTACTGTAATAAATAAGGTTTGTGTCTACACAAGGAGGAGCTTAAGACAGTTTTGGGAGGGGCCAGAAGTAACTTAGTTGGCAGAATTGGAACTGTCTGGGATGAAGAAATTTGGCCCTTAAGAAGATTTTCATCACCCAGACAGTTCCAATTCTCCCAACCTACTTACTTCTAGCCCCTCCCACATCTAACTAAAACTCATCTTTATCCAGACTCTATGCTAGTTTATTGCTTCAGGGCATACACTAGTGAGCATACAAGTCCTTAATGTGTAATCAGAATACTCTCAGTGCATCCTGTGTAATATGAGGTACTCTGCATTTTTGAATTTGATGTCAATCAAAGAGCTGTACCTATTGAGACTTTTCATATACATAGGGTGAAATTGTAGTTTATTTCTGAATAAGAAAGGTCGGCTCTCACAGTCACACAACACCTGTTTCAATCTCGACAGCCTTTTCCCTTTGTACACACTTTCACTGCAATTCCAAAAAGAAATTAAAAAAAGCGTCCCAACGAAATTTGTGGGGTGAACGCCATTTGTTGAAAAGTTTGTAAGGCAAAAACTGACGCAATCATTACGTCAACTGTTTGAAAGCAAACATGTTTTTAACCGCTGATGTTATTGAACAGAGAAATGCATAAACGAGGGCGACATAGCCTTTTAATCATTGACGAAGTTAAAAGCAATGTTTAGCATTATTAACGCAAGTTTATACCTACTGTTTGGACCAGATGAGGTCATTGAGTAATTGAACGCCGTGACCATAAACGTGCTTCATTCTCCGCTGGCCAAGCAGAAACGTCAAATAACCATACAGACAGGACCCAGATATCTCAGTCTTTATAGGTCAACAAGAGTCGTCAACGGATGTGATTAGTATCTTCTTCCTCCTGCTCCACAAAGGAATCCAAACTCCGAGACAAAAACAACTGCTGGCAAACTTTTATCCAAATAGCAGACCACCTCTTCAGTACAGTGCTTGGTTTTGACTGACCAATGAGAATGAAGAGGACAGAAGTAATGTCCTACTACAGGCATCCAACCTTCATACACTGGCATAACTGTTAAAACACAGACATTTTACATTCAGTGCAAATGAGTACTATTATAACCGAACGGAGCGGATCGCAAGATACTGTTCCACTCCAGTGAATATGGCAATAATTAGGCTTGTTTCTTCGTCTCCTAGTAGCCGAATGCTAATGTAAACAGTCTTCCAGAAACAGTTCGTTAGCTTGTTTGATCAGTCTGTTTGTTAATGTGATTAGTAGTTTCGAGCTCCAGTCGTGAAACCTTACCTTTTACCGTAGATCTGTATTGCATGCATTATGGGGATATGTAACCAATCTGTGTCTGTAACCCAATCCTGCCGGGCAGTTGTCTTTTATAACAAGTGGTCATTATCACCAATGTCCAGTGACACGAGTGTATATTTCTTGCATGGACTGATGAGGTCATTGACTCAGGCCAGACCACAGACATAGTCATTGAATAGTCGATTAAAACGGGGAGGGGAGGGGAAGTTAAAATTGGTGACATCAGAAGCCAAATGAACAGCTGAGTTTGACCAGGGAGTTGCAACTGTTGCAACCCCTGGTTTGACCGAAGTATCCGTTGCCTCAGATTCTGTAAATGGATAATTTTCACATCGCGCCACCATTTTCATGAAGTGAACATTTGCACTTGTCAGAGCCGTATGGCACTTGTACTGTAATGCTGCCCTCTATTTATTGTTTTCTTGTACACCGTGATGAAGGGCATGGACGTATTTGTCTTCTCATCACTGTGTCTGCTTCCTTGAATTACATGCAGTAGGACACACAATTCAAAACAGAACAAGAAGTGAACCTTCATCTTCAAGACGCAGTTTTTTTCTATGTAAGAGCTAAGAAATAAAAGTAAGTAACACGTGAAAGAAACAACTGTATCGAACGCTGAATCTTAATCATTAAAAGAATAAAGACATTCCCCAAAGCCTTTTGCTTCATAGACCTGCCCATGAGGAAAAGATTACAATAGGCCTACCCCTTAAAACTCTTTATTTTTGAGACCTTTAATCTCCTTTTTCCAATCCATTATTTCAAGCAAGGTGAATGAATTGTAACATGTTACATTTCAACAATGGAAGAAGTTATATGTGAGTTTGAATGATTTTGATGGCATGTTACCAGCCATTGTGTTGAAAGGGGAGTGGGATTTTTCATCGTATGGATATATTAATTAAGGCAACGGGAATTTGGTTATCACATTTCTCTAGGGGCTGCGCCCCCTCGCGCCCACTTCTTGACTAGTGGTCTGCTGCATTATAAATATTTGTTAATTTAATCTGAGATAACTGCATTAGTTTCCAATCGCGGTCCTGAGCCCACTTGGTGCCACCCGAACTGACTTTAGGCCTTCAGCATTTATTGCTGATAAAACTACTGAATGTAACTGTCTGGGTTGTAATTTTAAGTTCCTCAGAACCGGAGAATCTCATTTTAAGGGTTCCCTCCCTCCCCCAAATTTCCCTTAGTAGATGATGGTAAGGTAGTCTCATTGTTCATTTTTTGTTCCAAAACCTCATACTAACCCCAACCATCAGCAATATTTCTCGCCTAAAGCCATGCTCGGTATCCGGTCAAAGCGACCTGCCGAAATTCCGAGTTTTGCTGTCATATTGAAAAGGGGCCACCGTGTGATTTTTGAGGTCTTTTTAGTGTGCATCTAATGCCATTCTTCATGTCAATGTCCACAATATTTTTTACTACCCTAGTTCTTCTCGAAGGCTTCGTTCCAGGCCTCCATGGGAGTGTTGCCCCTGGACCCCCACCAGGGGGTCGAATGCAAGCCTCTATATCCTACGCCCTATCGGGAGTCGCTTCGCGCTTCCACGGCCCCTTCAGTGCCGTTCAGTCATACCATTCTGATTCCCTCGAGACTTCTAGAACGCGATCCACTGCTTTAGATAAATTGATCTGTTGTGGGTGAAATGTCTTCAGTCTAATTTACTTTGGAGTATAGTTCTTACCATAACTACCGCCGGCATTTCAATATGTGCTGCTACCATAGAAATAAAACACCTTTTTTTTTCTATGGCTGCTACACATGTGTGACAAGTTCATCAACGAGAGACGCCACCAATGCCTTGTGCTAACCAACGGCTGCCAACGGTGCTGCCACTTAAAATCGAGGCCAACCAACGGCAGTCATTGTCTTGTCCCTTTTTCAGATTGACGTAGGTGCCCTTTAACCAAGATTGTAACTTTACAGAACTTCGTATACTTCATTTCGTTTGTATTTCCCATTTCTTTTCATTTATTTTTTCTTTTCACAACAACACATGCAAGTTTAAAGCAATCAGTTTAAAAAAAGTATGAGAACACCAGAGTACGAGTATTTAGCAATAACACTGAACATTTCTTTCTTTTTAAGGCTGTCTTCGTTTCACAAATGTGACTTGGTGGTACCTTGTCAAACTTTTGGAGTTGCCATATTGCCCTTTTAAAATCTTAAAAAATGCCCTAGTGCCCTGCTCTTTTAAAGAAAATCCAAGGCAATTTGTGATCCCCCCAACAATACCTTACTCCTCCCAACACTTAGCACAAGGCCTGACCCCACCGGCTTCCCTTTCCTGGGAACTAAAAAGAGCACGCGCAGTTGTAAATTTAGTATTCGTTCCGGAACATTTCTCGTGAAAGTGTTTCTCATTGGAAGGTATACGCTCCAGGTTAAATGAGGGGTACAGGCATTAAGGGGTCAATAAAACTAACCCGGGCAGTGTCAAATTTTGCCAGAACATTGCATTTGTAATCAACTTGCCCGAAGTTGTCCTGTCGGTTGTGCAATAAACATTGAGTAGTTTATATAACCATAAAGGTGACAGCAGACCGAGTGAGGCGCGTATTTGAAGAAAAGGGTACCACTTTCCGTAAAACATGTTTTCGGTAGGAGTTGAGATGCAAATGGTGATATCACTTTCATCTTTTCTAGCCATGTTTATGTTCGTCATTTCTGTTGCCTTTCTGTTACCAAAATATCTGAAAAACAAAATGTTTTTATGACCCCTTGTCAAAAGTTAAATGTGTTTTGAAACCATGAAACAAAACAATTATTGCTATTATAAAAAGGCATAGTTTTTCAGTTTGGTTGTTTTATTTTGCCAGCATGGATCATTTTTGTCCCGAATGGATACATACCTTCCCCATCCCCGCCTAGCAGGCGTACAATGAGGGAGGACAAATAAAAATGGGCACGGGAATCTTCGGCTTAGTTTCATGCTTTGCCAAATGATATCCTCCTGAATCATTGACAACAGGAGACTGTGAAGCTAGGGGAATGTGAACAATGTAACCTTTGTTCAGTGGGTGCAACCGGCCTGAGTCTATTCAATGTCTCACCCCGTGCAGGGTAGTAAAAGGAAAGTTTTAATCAAACAGGTTTCGATATGTAAACACGCATGGTCGTAAGAGCTGGGGGATTTGGGGACGACAGTCCCCCACCCCCCTTCCATTTCAGGTAAAGCTATTTTCGGGAAGACTTATAGAAAAATAGCTGGCAATTTTTTTCAGGTAATGAGGGTTCTTCCGGTGCAGAAACGGTTCAGTCCCCCAAAAGATGTTTCGTGCTCCCATGTAAAAGAGAAGCTAAACTTTCTACTAATTCTGGTGATTCATTCCATTCCGATGTGCCGTTCTCAAGATATTAGCAAAAACAGTTACTATAGTTTTAACCTAAAGTGAAGTTGAAGTGGCTGGAGTGATGCCATCGCCTTAGACTGATGAGTCACGTTTTGTTTTCTTTGCTTTTCAATCTATTGTTTTGACCTTGAAATACATTTGAGTCATACACATGACTGAGTTACCCATGACGAACGTAAAGTTTGCAAAACTCCATTGGAGGCCTCTCATTAATTCACAATATGAACATATCAGATCACAAAGTAGGAAATAGGTTGCTAATAGTAAAGCAAAACAAAACAGATGATTAATATAAGGTTAAGAAGTCACCTGTGCTTGCTTCAAGTTCACTTTGGTTTGAAATTGAGATACCGAAACTTCTGCCTATATCACGAGATCCACAAAGAGGAACTGATTGCCATCGTCACCCGAATGCTTATAAGTGGAGCACCCGTCTAATATATCAAATTAAATTGAAGCTATAAGTTATTGTGACATGCCACCAAAAAGAGCTGTTTTTCTCTTCTCAGTGAGAGAATAAAATCCCCCAATGAAAGATCCTTTAAAATTATTTCAATATATTTTACCATTCTCAAGATATACTACTTCTAAGTTTGATGGTTTCTGGAGTAACTCATTGCCTACCCCAAATTAATGATGTGAAGTGTTGCACAGTGTGAGTATTTTTTTTTTTTGTTAACCCTATATAAAGTATCACTTAATACTAGCTCATCAGATAGTTTTCAATTTGGTGAGTGAGATTAATATTTCAAAAAAAAAAGTTAAAATTCTATAAAAAAAATCCCTCGGGGATATCAATGCTACAAGTGTCCTTGGAATGAAGGTTGTCGAAAAAGCAAAGGATAACGTAACCAAATTGGGTAAGTCCATTTTTCGACGTCACCAACTTTGCATATTTAGCTCTTGCGTATTCGTAATGTAAAATTGAAATTACACTGTAAATGGTCAATATTGAAAAATTTTGATGGAAATTGCAGATATTTTCTGGATTTTAGGGCTATTAACACCAAATTTTCCACTATGTAATTTTCATGTCACCATACCTTTAAACGTTTCTTGTAATCGTATAAAAAAGTTGTCTTTTATATTTTATTGCCATAAGCCAGCTTGCGTGAGACGGTCGTGTACGGCATTTAGTCAGTAGTTCTTTTCTACTTTACCAAGACTGATGGCTGCAAAATGTAACGGATGTTGATACGAGCCGTGATAACATGATACAGGCCTACCTGCTCTCAAAGTGCCATAAACAAGACAGAGAGACTGAACAGTTTCGTGGAAGACTGAGAGCTATAAGAACTACTGTAATGACAAGAACGATCGTACCGGGGCGTTGACCTCTGACATACACCAAAGACACCTATATATTAGGTACGGCAACTCAGAGTATTCAGTGGTTTGAGATCCTCCGGCATGACCGATAGAGATCATTTAATCATTTTGTTTCAAAAACTGTTATTTTTTCATATTATTAATTGCTGATGAAAATGCTAAAAATATTATCGTCCCAATTACTAATACACTACTTCTGTTATCAATTTGCATCCCTCTGTGAGTCTTCAAAACCCCACCGTAAATACATTCGGCGGTACTCTGTTTCTCATGTGATGGTTTCTTTTTCTTACAAACCCCGTCAATTAGTTTTCCAGGGCCTGGGAAAGCCCTCCCTTTTCACAAAGGGTAGAACATCCCCTTCGAAGACACCCGCTTTCCCTTAGATCCAGCTCACTAAATAAGAATGATCCACCAAAACAGGCCCGAACGAAGGGGCGGGGTCAGGGTCGGACGGATCCTTCCAGCCTGGAAAAATTTCCTCTATATATAAATTCTTGAACATAAATTCACTTCACACATTGCGAACTGCTGCACTAACCAGTTAAAATCTAAGTACTATTAATAAATGGTTAAAGTCATCTCGTCATCTCACCTTAAACACCACCCCTAACCAGTGACATATGAAGTTGAGTGCAACAGGCGCTCTTCCATTGGGACCTGTACAAAAGAAGATGAAGCAAAACTACTAAAATTGCATGGCAATCTTTTTCAAATGTGACTCTTCTGCGCGTTTCGCCCGCACCTATCCTCAAACGACATCAAATGATCGATGTGGCTTTCTTGAGACACCTTTATACAGAATTCTTGTTCCAAAATACATTTTGTAGACTCCACAGACTGACAGACTAGGCCACCAATTTTCTCCTTTCCTTTGATCACGAAACAGTTTTGCTTAGTTATGAAATTACGGCACATTGAACAGCTGAAGCAATGAGCTTAGGGGACCATTTTCATTTTGGGGCACAAGGTTTTTTGCCCTAATCTCTCGGTCTATTTAGAAAAATTTTGCCCAAATTGCTACAGATTCTGCCCGAATTTAAAGGCTGTCCAGAAACTTGGGGCACAGCACCCCCTGCCCCTCCCTTCTCATACGCCTGTGACTGAAGTGAAAAGCGAGTTCTTCTAAAGCTCTAACTACCGTATGCATTATCTTTTTCATGGTGATTATATAGACATTCTAGGTTTATGTTATACTCTTCAAGTATTCATTTATCCCAAATCTGTTTTACCTTCACAATACCGGTACATGTTGGTTTTTCGGACTCTCCCTACTAAAATGGTAATTTTTAGTGCGTGAACATACTTGGGAACCCGACAATGATAGCAGCAATTTACATCAAAGCCCACATCTGTGCAAACTTTGTCAAAAGCACAATATGTGAGAGGCCTGAAAATAATGAAAACTTAAGACCTATAATCAGATAAAAGTTTCAAAATTTTGCCAAAGATAACGCCATTTTCATCTAAGCCACTTTGAAGGCACATGAACAAAATTTCACAAAGGGAAGAACAAGTCCAAAGAAAATAAAACACTATCTAGAGAGAATATTTCAACATACGAACAGTTCAAAGCCTTGCCAAAGATAGTATACAGTGTTGCATCTGCGTCATCTCAAAATAGAGTGGGGGTGGGGTGGGTAGGCAGACCTTCCCTTTCCCCATCATAATGTCCCACCGGGACGGCACCCCATGATGCACTGGATAATAAAAGCCACCGACCGACCCATCCCAGGTGCCAACTATATATCCTTGATATGTTGCTATAAATCAGCGAAGCTTGAGGGGGATGTTTTCGTCGCGGGGTGAACTTTTGAGTACGGCACTGCATACTATAATCAAAGGAGGAACTCAAACCTCATTAGAATGGTCCGGCATTTTGACGTTGCCACTGCGTCTGTCTTACGATATGAGAACAGTTCCTTCGTGATGACAAGGTACCACCCCACTGTCCAACTAATCACAATAACCCACATGAAAATGTCTACACGGCGCCAGAAGGGCGCACAGGCAGGCCCGTAGCCAGGCGGAACACGGGGGTCGTACCCCCTGTGCGGACCGCTGTGCCCCCCGCCCCCACTTGGAAAATCGATCAAAATAATTTTGTCTACTTGTTAAACAGTGGCCCGGCATGCCGCCAAGCAACTTCTGAGCAAAATTTAAAACGATCCCAAAAGGTGTTTTAAGGTGAACGGAACTTATTTTGTTTTCTGTAACAATTCTTTCTATAACTTAAAAAATTGTTTCGCGCTACGCGCGCTTTCATCTTCGATTCTTTTTTACGGTAACGCCCGCTGTTTCAAACATGTTGGATTTAATCAAAGGTAAAGATTCCACAATTACCGTATTGTTTTTCCGTGTAGGCGTGATTCTGGAGAAACACAAAAATGCATCGATGCAAAGTTTTATCATCTTTTTCTTATCTTTTGAAAGGTTCTTCTTTCAGACTCACTATTGTGGCAAACGATTTTGTATGAAAAAAGATTTTTCAGTTTCGTCAGGTTGCCTTAATGGCAGCAGCGGATTTAAGGGAAAGGGCCCTGTCAGCAGCTTCGTGCAGGGGCCCTAAACCTCTCTCCAATTGAATGCGTGGCCGGGAGGGGGGAGCTCGAGGGAGCGAAGCCAAGGAGCGAAGTGACTGAGCGGGGGATGGTCTAGAAGGTGGGTGCCCTCCTCCCAGTTTCTGTTTTTATATGCCCGAAAATCAAAGCTTTGAAGCACGTTTTATGTATTATTTATTGATTGATAGATTTATTGATGTATGAAAGGTTCGTTTACTGAGAAATTGTCATTGAGACCCGAAGTACGGTAGTTATAGGAGTAGGTCTATTAAAAGTATCACACACACGTGAAACATACATTCAAAAAATTAAAAGTGCAAAACAAGAAATAGTCATAGATCCAAACACACATACGTGCGCACACAGACCTCAATTACCGTACATTATAGGACATGCCTACTTTAGCTCACACCCAACAACACACACAAACTACACGCACCCTCACATACACACACACACATTCTCTCTCACTTGAACGTATTCAACACACTAACACACTTTCACATTATTTGATACGATGTGCACACAGACACAAACACAAACAAAAGCACAGTTAGAGCATTCCCGCATGGTTGACCCACCTATTCAATAAATATAAAAGGAAGCGTTGGGCTTCATGCAAAACCCTGCTGCAAAAAAGCAACAACAACAAAAACACTACAAAAGGAATGTTGATAGTGGCATATTTATTCATGAATCGAATTAATGAACTTATACGAATTTATTTATGAATTAAAAGTATGGAACCTTCTAGGTTTGTTTGTTTTGGGGATTCTTAAAACCTACACACCCTGCGTTAATAACTACAATTTTGTATTCCAAACTGCTTTAAGGGATCAGAAAACTTTGGCATAATTTTTTCCCAAAATTCGAAAATTTCAAATTACAAGCACAATTTTCGGCATTTTCGTCTGTCAAACCCCCCTCGGAGTTTGTATGAATAGAAAGAACATCGGGTTACCAGCAAAATAAGCTACCATGACTGTGGGGTTAGCCTAACTCGATATATAATTTTTGAATTCTCATGTCAAAAATTGTCATGTGGATGCACAAATGGTTAAGAAACGCTTGTAAAATGTAGAGGCGACTCGACACAACAAGGGGTCAAATTTTCCATTTTTTTTGGGGGGGGGGGGCTGTCAGCAGCTTCTGAAACTGCTGACTGTTAAATCCACCGCTGCTTAATTTCATGGGTAAATAAAAACCCATTAGCTGACTGGAATTCTCTCCTGGGACGGTACCCCAGTCGGCAAATTCTAGCACGACCTCTGGTTGAGCCTGCATGCAGGTATTTCCATGGTCAATGATTTTCCCTAAAAATTTCGGCGCGCTTCGAGCGTAATCCTCACGATCTACGCTGTATGACTTACGGAAATTATTAGCACAAAATACCGGTGACCATGTCTAGCACAAACTAGATTTACACCCTAAGCGCGGATTCAGAAATTTTGAAAAAGGGGGGGGGGGGCTGAAAGCCACCTTCAGTATTCTCCTAGATTAACATTATGCTATTTTTGCACATTTGTTATTGTTGATGTGGCGAAAGGGGGGCTGAGGCCGGGAAAGCCCCCCCCCTTGGATCCGCGCCTGCACCCAAAGTTAGAAGCGGGTATCAATGGGTGTTCCTGTAGCAATTTAATACTTCGAGTAACATTCCTAACATGCCAGTGATGACTTTATGGTTTGAATTTACTCGAAGCACAAATCAATTAAAAAAATACTTTTTCCGTCCATGGTGATTGTACGTTTCTTCCTGTAACAAGCTGTTCATGCAAAATTTGTTCAAAGTAAAACGATAACTGTGAACTCAACTGTGAACTGAGAAGAGTTTGGTGTACTTTCAGTGCCATTCTGAGGTCAGCTCAAAGCTCCATGCTAGTATTTTAGTCGTATGAATGTCTTAGACATTTCGGGGATTTTCCCTCTGGATTCTGCCAAAATTATTTCTGAACCACACCAGGGCCTTATGGTAGCCCATAGTCCCCTCACAGTCCGAAAAAGTACTCAACTCTTCGCCTTCGCTTGCGGAACTGAAGAAGCATCATCATGATCATAGCCTTGTTCTGTTCACTTGTGAGACTTTCCATGTCTCTGTATCCCAAGAGGAGGGAAAATTGCCGCCAGGGAAAGGAAGTTTTCGTGCGCTTCGCGCGCACGTGCACACGTAGGTCCGATTTCTTTAACCTATCCGCAGGGTTGGGAAGTAACGAGTTACAAGTAACGCCGTTACTGTAACGAGTTACTTTTGTGTAACGAAGTCACGTAACGAGTTACATTTGAAATCATGTAACGGAGCAAGTAACTAGTTACAATTCAGTGCAAAAGTAACTGTAACGGCGTTACATTTTGGTCCCGTTACTTCCTCGTTACAAATAGCCATAGCCGACACAAAGTACATTTATTTTGAGGATCGCTGGGCCTTGGACGCGAATAAAGAGGCTGAATTTGAGTTTCAGTCACTTGGGAAAACAAAGATAAATGTTGTTATTAGATTGTAGTTTAGCATGTGTATACAGTTACCAAAGTCGGCACTTGCAGGTTTATAATTTAGGTTCCGACGACTGATACTCTATTTCCCTGCCAAGGAAACCTCTTGTATTTCCAGTGGTGTAGCTACTGGGGGGGGGGCAGGGGGCAAGTTCCCCCCCCCCCGAAAATAATTTGGGGAAATTTGATGAAATGATATGCCCTTTTCCCATTTCTCAAAATTTTTGTTAGAATAAGAAATTGTGAGACATTTCTCATGCATAATTCGTATTTTCATGCAACAACGTCAGTGTCGCATGAACCGGCCCGACTCGCGTACCACAGAAATGTCCTCACCGCGCAGCAGATTGAATGTTCTCTTGTATACGCGCGGGTGTTATGATCAGTGCATTCCAGTGGACAGGAAGCTGTTATATATTCAGGAATTTAACAACAGCTGATACAGTACAACTAACACTGAAAGGCTGTAAACCCGAACTTAAGAATATGATCACTTGTACACAGTCTCTGTGTTGTACACTTTGGGAATTCAGTGAAAGGATGTGAAAACTGACAAGTCACTGCCCCGAGGTTATATTGTCCTACAAGCTAGTAGCGGGAGGGGTATAAACTATACCGATTTTACTCTGTGTGCATAACCATGGATGGGGCTGAAACAATCCATGGCTTACGTTAAACATAACGTTAGTCTAGAAATTAGAATGAACGCGATCCATGGGCATACTTAGATTTTGTTACTTAGCCTAATCCTTGGAGGCTTACAGGCTAGTTCGGGAAAATAGCTTTCTGCTCACTTGGGGTGTAACAATAAACGGGTCCATGAACACCTTATCCTAGGCTAGAACTTACTCGGTCAATGTAGCTGCTGTTCTAACAGGATATCCTGTGTGATCGAGCCACTACAGACTAGGCCTCCTTTTTTCATTCATGTCTATACGATTTAGTTTGTCGAAATTCCCTGTCATTTGCATCTAATTACATGCAGGGGCTGCACCAGCAGCGGACGACGAGGGGAATGCGAGTCTCCAACAGCTGCAGGGGCCAAGCTGCTTTAAGTCAGTGGGTGTTTCCACATTCTTTGGAACCATAGAGAAAATATACACATTTATAACTGCAATTAGTCATCCAAGATTAGTCATTTTTGAAAAAGGCCCAAAGAGAACTAGGGTTAACCAAAAGGTTACAACATTTGTGTGAAACACGTTGGTATTGTAAACATTCAGCAGTACAAGCTATCAAACATAATTATTCAGCCCTTCTTTTTGCACTGGAACGTATTAAGGAGCATGACAAGACACCACAAGCGGTTGCAGAAGCAACGTTAGTTTACTCAGATACGTTAGTAAACTAGAGCTTATTTTGCTTCTTGAAACCTGGGAAGAAATTTTGTCAAATACATTTTCCTTGTCAAACTATCTTCAAAATAGTGCAGTAGATATTGCACTGGCTGCGAGAATGATCCAGTCTACCATTACATCAGTTAAGGCTCTAAGAAATGACAATGCCTTTAAAACCAAGCTTAAAAGAGCTAAGGAAATTGCAATGGAAGAAGGTGTCAATACTTCATTTGAGGTAGAAAGGGTAAGGCATCGCAAAAAGATGCCTGGTGAAACTTCATTTTGATGAGCCTATCGCTGATTCCGAAAGAAAATTTCAAACACAGGTCTACTTTGCTCTGTTTGACACACTTCTTTAGGACTTTAACAGTAGATTTTCAGATTTTGATCAATCAGTCCAGAAATTTACATGCCTTCTCCCTGATCATTTAGGTGATGTTTCGTTGTTCAAAGAATTAGCTGAGCATTATTCAAAGGATGTAGATGTAGATGTAGATACTGTGGTTTCGGGGTAAAGTCAACTCTGCACGTTAATAGAAAATACTCCAGAAATAAAAGTGGAGCTTGTTAATAGTAGTGTGCAGGATATGCTACTGTTTCTCAAAAGAAACAAGTTAGATATTGCATATCCCCATGTGGCTATACTCTACAAGTTGCTGGGGACGATAAGTGTTTCAACAGCAGGTGCTGAACGATCATTTATCAAGCTAAAACTGATCAAAACTTATCTTAGATCAACAATGCATGAAGAAAGGCTATCAAGTCTTGCTCTGATCAGTATCATAAGAGAAATTGCTGAAAAGATTAATACGGATGCAGTTATGACCCGATTCAGCTCTATGAAAAAAAAAGAAAATTTCTCCTATGAATAAAGAAAAGTTGTTCTTGATAAATGGATTGTACACTTTAAAACTGAAAGACTCGTGTGTTTTTAATTATGTGATTTTAGATAATCTTTTTCCTCACGGAATTAGTTGAGAAAGCAAGCATAATTGTTCTCAGTAATTTACCGTTAGGTGTTTAACTACCTCATAGTTGCGTTGGTACATACAAATAAACCAGATATTGTTGACCAAAATAAATATACAAAGAGTTGCTATTTCTAATTGCTCTATCTTATACTTTAAGATTAAAATACAGGTAATATTACATAATGACATGGTAATGCAGTGGCGCCGGCACGGGGGGGCATGGGGGGGCGTGCCCCCCCCAATGAAAATTTTTTGAAAATTTTAAAATGATCCCAAAAGGCGATTAAGCTATAGATTTCTGTAGGGGGTGGGGTGAGGTGTGCTTCAACCGAGTGATAGATCTATTTAATCATTTTCTATGATAAATGTTTCTCAAACTATCAGAATTTTCGCAAATCCTTCGCAAACTATCAAAAATTTCGCGCGCTCCGCGCGCCTCAATCCTTTCCACTGTGTTCTTATTATCAATATATCTTCTGATAGCAACTCCCGGAGAAGCACAGCAGCAAAAGTTGAAAGCTGTTCACGAATTAACAGGTAAAAGACTGGCTTTTTAATTGGCATGTAGGTTTGTTGGGCAAGTGAAAGTGTCTCGATGCAGATTCTGAATGCAGGTTTAATCATGGAAATCTCATTTAATGAAAAATTTCGCGCGCTTTGCGCGCATGCTTTACGATTTGCACTCCATCTCATGACCATTATTAACATAATAATACGTGGAACTATAAACACAACATCTGTAGGGCCTTGCATCAATATGCGATTTTTCAATCTAAGTTGTTGTAGCATGATTTGGAAAGCTGAAATTACGTATTTGCCGTTATATATTTTCTAAAAACCTTTACCGAGCGCTTTGCGCGCAGCCATTATCGGTATAGATGGCAGACACGTAGCCAAGGGGTGAAGGGGGCAGCCCCCCCCCCCTTGAGCATATTTTTGGTATTTTTTATTTTTTTTTTACAATATTGCTAGTGTTCCCCCTATTTATATGCGGTAAAATAGGCTTGGGAAGTGCCATTTCCAGCGATCTGGGAGGCACTTTGGGCCAAAATTTTCTTGCGCTTTGCGCCAACCCATGGTGGCGCAAAGCGCTGAGAGTCTGTCTATGGGCTTCGCCCCCTTGACAAATTCCTGGCTACGCCCTTGATAGATGGTGATTTTTAATACACTTACGATAAACAAGCATTCTGAAAAACCCCTTTGTTAGTCCTTCACCCCTTTTGCTTTACCTATCAGGGAGGTCTAATATCACCTTCCTGCACCAATAGTCTCCCTCCCGCCCGTTCCCCATTGCTGGAAGCTGTTCATCTGGATTTTCGTTCAGAATTAGTAAAAATACGATAGTTATAAAGTGCTCTACTCTATGTTATCATTTGGATGTCAAGTAATAAGCATTATGTCATTGCTCCATTTTATGTACTTTATTCAGAGCTTCCGGAGGGCCCTATAAAGGTATCTGCCAGCCTTAGATGCCTTTTTATAATGCACAATGAAGGGGAGGAAAAATTTCGTTATAGTCCAACAATGTTTCTGTGGACTCCACGCACGTACTTTTGGGTAAAAACTTTGGAGGTTTGTTTACAACGTATTCTTCTCGTAGACAACATGCTCTCCTTTTTCACCTAACCAAAAATTAGAATTCACTAGATTATGGACATTTCCAGCTATATATGATCAGCTTCAAAAATATTCCAAAAGATAGCACCATTTTGCATCTAAGAAACCTTAAATAAGCAAAAATTTCTCAAAGGGGAGGGGGACACCCCCTCCCCTTAAACCTCTCCCCCAGGACGGCACCTTTATATAGTGACAAAGGAAAGATCCTCACTGCTGTATTCAAAACGCAGTGGGCATAAAAAAGGGAATATTTAAGCGTCGCCACTCAGTTGAAAAAACATCCAGCCAGTAGGAAAAATTAGAATTCACTAAACTATGGACATTTTCCAGCCATACAGGTATGTGATCAGCTCCAAAAATATCATAAAGATAGCAACATTTTGCATCTAAGCAACTTTAAATAAACAAAAATTTCTCAAAGGGGAGGGGGCATCCCCTCCCCTTAGACCCCTCCCCCAGGACGGTACCTTAGTGCAGTGACACCTGACAAAGGAAGGATCCCCACTGTGTATACGAAAGCAGGGAGCACACCAAGAAAACGCATTTTGCGCAGACTTGGGAGGTTAACTGAAGTGCCATTACGACATCATCTGTTGTGCCCCCCCCCCCAATCATCAAAGCCTGGCGGCGCCACTGTGGTAATGTTGTTATACTTGTAAATTTGCATATTTTATATGAAATACATACACATTGACCGGGAAAAGTTTGGGGGAAATTTCATACCTTTGCCCCCTCTGGAAAATATCGTAGCTACGCCACTGTGTATTTCCTATGTACTGTAGTGTGGTAAAGTAAGTTACGAAATATCACTTCATTTTGTCACTGCAGTCATACTCATCCCCTTCCTCATTATCTACCAAGCTCTGCCCTGAGATAAGATCGTAACAATATCCATATTCTGAAACTGCATCGACTCCTGCAGTCACAAGCAAAGCTCGATGCCAGAAAATTGCATCTAACGATTTATTATTTCAAAATTTTCCATGGAGGAGGACCTGCCTGACCCGTCCGCAATGCTTCGCAACCATGAGTGTTTTTGTATCTTGCAGTATAGAATTAAGGGCAAACGCAAAAATAAAACTGTCTGCTACGAAGCACTCCGGCTCCTCCAGGGTGTCGTTACTAGTGGGGGGAGGCGACCGTTCCCTCGACTCCCTTCTCAGACCAAGACCTCCAAATCTTTCTCAAAAGATGCTGACTTTGTACATAACCCGCTCTGGGGCATCAGGGGTCCACTTTTATTCAGCTCAATAGAAAAGGGCCAAACCTTTCTTAAATCTTCATTAAGAAATTGTTTAGTTCTACTAATGAATTCTGAAATGTCTTAAAAATTCCTTTTTTCCGGGGCGCTCTGCGCACACTCACCACGGGTATATAAGAACTCCATACACATCACATATGAAAAGGACTACAGGAAACCGGTGTAAGCTTGTGCACTAGAACTGTCTTCAGGGGCCCATCATTATTCAACTGAAGTGAAACGGGCCTAACTCCAGGCGCACACATCGCAGATACGTGTTCTCTAATTGGCCTTCTATCAATACGACAGCTTATGTGAAATTCTTGTTCCAAAGCCCAATGCAACCCCAATCATTATTCATCCTACCCGCCCACAACCCCATGCATTCATCGAATTGTGCGGCCTCTAGTTCGAGTATTATATCACAAAAAATAGTCAACCTGTAACTTTTGTGGTCGTTTTGTGCACATTAAATGTGATTTGAAGGTAGTCAAATGCTTCATTCTAATGTTCACACATATGAAATTATTCCAGGACCTCCTGGAGTTTCGCTCTCTAGGTCCCACCGAGCAATGCCCCTGGACGTGTCCTACTTGCAGTCTAAAGGCGGTCCAGTGAATCCCACCCCTCAGGGGAGCGGTGCATTCTGTGCTGTTGTTCGGTCATTGCACTTTTTTCATTACTTCATCTTAGAACAGGGGTAGGCAAATAGGGGTCGCGACCCTTTTGACGATCGCGAAAATATTTCGGAGGGTCGCGAAAAGGATTCAGGAGCGAAAAATAATTGTCAAATTTCTCATTAAAAATAAGCAATGGCAGTGATTCTAATCTAAGAACCAGTGATCTGCAATATTAACACTGCATACCCAAGTCAAATCAAACTCCTCTTACCGACAGGGGCGTCGCCAGAGCATTTATCATGGGGGGTGTGGTGCCGTATTTGCCGACTGAGAAGGAAAAAAAAATGCCAACTGAAAGTGTTGATAAACGATGAAGTTATAGAGCTGAGAACCGTTAGTCCAGCCTATGGTGGTCCGGCAGGGGTAGCGCCAGGATTTGCCCATCGGGGAGGGGGGCAACAACCGGGAGCCTCGACAGCCCCGATGCCGTCGAGGAGTTGGTGAGGGGAGATGTGAAGAAAACTTGTGTACTATACCATGGGGGGTGTCCGTTGTTGCGGGGCATTATAGGGCCTTGCTATTAGGCTCTTTTAAAATTTTGTATATACTAAGAGGAAAAATTAGTTCCCGCCCGATTTAAAAGGGTTTTTTCCCCAAATCTAAACTTGTTGAAATTGGGCCAGTGACAGGGTGCGCGGCAAACGGCGCGGCAATTTTTGGGTAAGCTTACAACTTAAAAGAAAATTTTGTACTTATTTAAAGCTCTGCTATGTTAGAGGGTGGCAATTGTCCCTATGGCAGAGTAGGTGCCCTATCGGGCACAACTTACATTGTACTCCCCTCTTCGAGTCACCAACCGTACCGAAAGACAGACTCAAGAGAACAATAAATTAGTTTAGCGAAATGAGATGAAATTCCCGGCTTTCAGTGGCGTACCCAGGATTTCTGTCAAGGGGAGGGGAGGGGGGGGGGCTATGCAGTATGTTGTGCGATCGTCGGCCTGGGGAAGGGGTCTAAGGGTCCCCCTCCCCTTTGGAAATTTTAAAAAAAATAGGTGTCCTTATATGCAATCTGGTGCCACATATGATACCTTCTTGAAGTAAAATTTGTGCTAAAATATTTACGTATTTTAAGGAAGAAAAAAGAATCGCCGGCCTGGGGGAGGGCTCTAAGGGGAGGTTCCCTTCCCTTTGAAATTTTTAAAAATGGGTGTCCTTATATGCAACCTGATGCTACATATGCTACCTTTTGAAGAAAAATTTGTGTTCAAATTCTTACGTATTTTTAGGAACGAAAAAAAAAGTCGCTGAGTTGGGAGAGTCTGGGGGAGGGAATGAGGGGAGGGGTGTCCCCCTTCTACCCTTTGAAAATTTTAGAAAAATTAGGTGTCCTTACATGCAATCTGGTGCCACAAATGCTACCTTTTGAAGTAAAATTTGTGGTAAAATATTTACGTATTTTAAGGAAGAAACAAATCGGCATCTGTGAGAAGGGCCATGGCCCAATGGACCCCCTTCCTACGCCACTGCCGGCATTTACATAAAACGATAAATTCTACTTATTAAGTTACTTGAAAAGATGGAAAGGGATTGTCCCATATTTAGCTATTAGTAACGAAACTGAGGAAGAGTGGGCAAAGCATACCGAAAAGTTGGGGTCTTATGGCAGAAATGACCCTTTTGAAAGCTAATATAAGTAAACCGACCATGGGTGACGACAGAATTTTCCCGAGAGGAGGCCGAACCATGCCAGCGACCCCAAGTTCCGACAGCCCTATGTCGAGTGGGTGGTGAGAAGGGTATATGAAGGAGCCTAACTATCCCATGCCCATGCCATTGCAGAGTATTATCACTTAATATGTCAACCGAGTTGCGCACTGATAGTGTTCTTTTAAGTGTGAACCGTGAAATTGCAAAGCGGGCCAAAATTTTTCTGACACAAAAACATGTTACATTGTACAGTGCAGTGTTACATACATGGCATCCACTGCGTAGTACTACACACACACAAACATTGTAAACAGTAAACAGTACTATATGCTTTTAGACCAATGAGATTACCTTACGTCATTTTGGCGGAAATTTGAACATACCCACTTTTTGACGTCACAAAAAGTGCCTGTGATTTAGAAATATCCGGAGAGGTCTAAATAAGTTTTGGGGGGATGCCATAGCGTCTTTAAGAACAAAAAGAAAAACGCAAAAACAGGTGTTTTGTATACTATTTGACTCGATTCCGGACTCGAGTCCTTTATTCGCCTCACTCGGAATTGGCCCGGAATGGGAGGGCACGGAATCGGAATTGGCCCGGGATGGGCTCAGCTGTACTTGGACTCGGGGCCGATTCCAATCGAGCTTCTTTAATGTTAACTAACTTTAGGCAACATTTATTATTTGTGCACAATTTAACATGTAAATGGTCACATACAGTAAATTAAATTACAAGGTCAGTCAGAAAATGAAGTTAACTCCTGAAAAGTCCCCGTTTTCATCGTAAGTGTAATTATAAATAGTATACAAGACACATTTGCATGAGGTGCTACATGATTGTCAAATGGCCGGACCCGGAATTGGCCCGAAATTGAAACTTACCTGGAAATGGAATTGCCTCGGAATCGGAACGCAAGGTTACTGGACCGGAATTGGCCGCCGAAAATGAAGCTGGGGCCAAGCTGGAATCGGGGAAATTGGCGGCTCTGTAATTGTGGTGAATTTTGGGTAAGGTGCCAATGGACTTACTTTGTTACAGCCCAGCTGCCCACAAAGCCTCCGAAGGCCTTTATCGGAAATTTCTAGTCTCTGTCGAAAATAAATAAAAACAATTCATTTGAAACACTTACAACACTTCTTATGTTTTTAAGCAGAATTACACATCGAAATGGTTACTGACAAGGCCTGGAAGTGTCATTTATTAGGGCAATCTCGGAGATATTTTAATCTTATTTTTTTTTTTCACTCGCTACACGCTAGAGGATGGTGGCGCTACGCTTAGATAGTACATCATTACTTTAAGATAATCTGTTGGAAATTTTTTTGCTTTTGCCCCCCCCCCCCCACAAAATTATCTAGCTACGCCACTGCAGCTGCCCCTTCAGTAAGAATTCCCGGCCACGGGCCTGCGCACAGGGTGGGTAGATGTCAGTGATTAGCAAAGGGCGCGTTAACGTGCAGCATTCTATGGCGTGGTCACGTATAACGTAACACACGGCCCTGTTCGAGGGCTAACAATATCTACGCTGTACTTTCACCAGTGACATGGTGGTGCCATGAGTCGTTCACTATATTGGAACTTTGGAAGCTTAACTGAAAGCACACCCATATACACATTAAAGAAAAACTTATAAGCATGTTTTTCTCTCAATGTTCCATGTTAGAAGACTTATTACATGGGTAAATATTCAGAAAGAGACAAACTCCGACCACCATAGTTTCAGATGCGTGAGATTCAAGAATTATTGTACGGCCTCGAGTGACGTACACCAGGGGTCTCCAAACTTTTTTGCTTGGTGGCCCCAGTTTTCTACTCCGGAATCTTGGTGGTCCTCACATTTACGGGTCGGTAAGCAGGGCCGACGCTAGAGGGGTGTGTGGGGGGTGTGACACCCCCAAGATCCACGCAGTCGGCAAATCCTGCACTAGTCGGCAAAATGAAGGAAAGAGGGAAATGCAAACGAAGGAAAGTTAGAGGAAAGAAGAAAGAGGAAAAAAGAGAAAAAAGAGGAGAGAGAAGAGGGAGAGAGAAAGACCGAGCGAAAAGAGAAAAGAACAAGGGAGGGAGGGACAAAGCAGGGCAAGAGAAATGGGCTGGTGCAGACGGAAGACAGGAGATTGGAATGCAATTGCAGACGTTTATTATTTTCAAAGCCAGTAAGCAACACTTTTTGAAACTTAAAACATATTCTGTCGGCAAAAAACTACATAGGGCTTTTCAGTATACTAAAAGAGTTCATCGTTCATGTGGTATTCTGGCATTTAGTCGGTAAATTCTGCACCAGTTGGCAAAATGAAGGAAATGTGATGAAAAGAAAGAGGAAAAGATGTGAAAAAAGAGGACAATTTCTGTAATAATAAGAACCTAAAATTTTCGGCGCGCTACGCGCGCTGTAATGTCACTCCAGTTTCTTCAATAGTTCCATTCCACATAGCTAGATAGCATAAGTCCTGTCTACCTTACCAACTAACATGTATTCAGGGTATACACAGGTTATGTAGAGGAAGTAAATTATCCCATATCGCAAAGCCTATATAGTTGCTGTTCTCTCGTGTGTGTCATGCGGTAGGTTAGTTGGTGAGCAACTCACGGAGCAACGTTTGGCTGTATTTCGTCCGGTAGTCCAGGTGGTATCGACACAATGTATGTTGTCCCCGATACAGTCTACAACCCCTACAGTTTTGCGTTTTTCTTTTTGTTCTTAATGATAACATGTGTTTGTGTCAGAAAAATTTTGGCCCGCTTTGCAATTTCACGGTTCACACTTAAAAGAACACTATCAGTGTGCAACTCGGTTGACATATTAAGTGATATAATGCTAAATATACTCTGCAATGGCATGGGATAGTTAGGCTCCTTCATATCCCCTTCTCCAGGCCCCTCCCTCCCCCAGACTCTCCCAACTCAGCGACTTTTTTTCGTTCCTAAAAATACGTAAGAATTTGAACACAAATTTTACTTCGAAAGGTAGCATATGTGGCATCAGGTTGCATTTAAGGACACCCATTTTAAAAAATTTCAAAGGGAAGGGAACTTCCCCTTAGAGCCCTCCCCCAGGCCGGCATTCTTTTTTCTTCCTTAAAATACGTAAATATTTTAGCACAAATTTTACTTCAAGAAGGTATCATATGTGGCACCAGATTGCATGTAAGGACACCTTTTTTTTGTTAGAAATTTCCAAAGGGGAGGGGGACCCTTAGACCCCCTTGCATAGCCCCTGGGTACTGGGTACCTGGGTACGCCACTGAAAGCCGGGAATTTCATCTCATTTCTCTTAACTAAGTTATTGTTCTCTTGAGTCTGTCTTTCGGTACGGCTGGTGACTCGAATGTAAGTTGTGCCCGATAGGGCCCTACTGCCTGGACAATTGACCTACATGAGCTTTAAATAAGTACAAATTCTTTTTATTGTAAGCTTACCCAAAAATTGTGCGCGCTTCGCGCGCTTTGCAATTTCACAGTTTAGATTTGGGGAAAAACCTTTAATCGGGCGGAACTATTTTGCTCTAGTATAAACAAAATTTTAAGCAATATATGCCCCGCAACGGCATGGTATAGTACACAAGTTTTCTTCACATCTCTCTTCACCAACTCCTCGACGGCATCGGGGCTGTCGAGGCTCCGGGTTGTTGCCCCCCCCCCCGTTGGGCAAATCCTGGCGCCACCCCTGCCGGACCACTATAGGTTGGACTAACGGTTCTCAGCTCTAACTGCATCGTTTATCAACACTTTCAGTTGGCATTTTTTTCTTCTCAGTCGGCAAATAACGGCACCACACCCCCATGATAAATGCTCTGGCGACGCCCCTGTCGGTGAGAGGAGTTTGATTTGACTTGGTTATGCAGTGTTAATATTGCAGATCACTGGTTCTTAGATTAGAATCACTGTCGTTGCTTATTTTTAATGAGAAATTTGACAATTATTTTTCGCTCCTGAATCCTTTTCGTGACCCTCCGAAATATTTTCGCGACCGTCAAAAGGGTCGCGACCCCTAGTTTGCCTACCCCTGGCCTATACTTAGGGTGTGTTTTGCGTCTCGGACAAATACGTGTTTAGGGTGCTTTCAAAAAATCCGATGGTCACGCCTCAAGCCTGATACCCCCTTGTCAATATGATCAGTGCCTCCCCCCCCCCCCTCCCGGGCTCGGCGGACATGTCTTCTCTTTGAAGGCTTACCTAGGCGTCCGGGAGGATTGTTGAAATTTCCTTTAATGACCGGATTTTTTAAGTTTTGTTACAAAATTGGTCGGATGAAACCAACTTCACTGAGTAAAATTGAAAGCCCAATTTTAAAAACCTATATGTAGATTGGATCTAGCTTGGCTGACTGCTGAAATATCCCCCACATAACTTTTTGAAGGTTTTTTTCTGCCAATGGCTAGCCCTCAGTCTGCCTTAAAAGGCAATAAAAATACTAATTTTGGCGGTTTTTGAGGTTTTTCATCTCATGCTGGAGCTTGTTTTCTTTCATACCATAGCACACATAATGAGTTTCATTTTGCATGCAGTGACCGACTCAAGTTACACTCATTCATTATACAGAATACATTTACAACAGTCACCTGTCACCTTCGGTACATTAGATATCCACTTTCACTAAATACAGAGACTAAGTACTGTAGGCTATAGCATCCATATGGGGAACGTTAGTAGTAATAATTTAGTAATATAGTGAAGATCATAATATGTGATGCGTTGACATTGACAACGAGGTTACGCGGTAACATCAACGTACCCTTGAAAACGAATGAATTAATATTTGGATAATTGGGCAGCTTATATTTATAATCGCTCGAAGAAACTGAGGGTAAGCCTTGTATTTTGTCATTTTTAAGTTGGAACTAAGTTGTGGACAATTTTCCATAACGTCGTTACTTAGTTCGTTAGGCATATAGCGAATCTAAGGCATAGCCTAGGCTCGGCCCTAATAGGGGCCTAGGCCCAAGGCTAGCCTAGGCATCACGTTTAATACTTAAAGGCAGTAGGCAGTCGTCCCAAAATTTTCTTTGAAAAATGAGCAAACTCTTGCAAATCTCCTCTTATAGCATTACAAGCACCTCTGAGGATGTTTTAAACATAACTATTACAGACAATATGGAAAGCAAGGAGAAATTCTCCTTGAATTTCACAATTCACTAACAAATATATTGTCACATGATCAAAATAGGCCAATCATGAACTAGAGTAACAGGGCACACTCACTCTGTTTGGGGTGACTGCCTGCTGCCTTTAAGTGTAAGGCTAGGTCTTGTCAAAGGCCTAACGTTAGCATTAGCCAATGCAAAGAATTTTCAAAGTAGAAGGCCAAATTAAAAGCTACTCAGGCTAAAACTACCACAGGCGTTCGAAACATTACGTACATATACTACACACACTATACTGGGCGTATCATGAGTCGATCACCTAACCAACATTGTGACCATAAAAAATTAAAACATTTACAAAAATCAATAAAACTTTGCAGTAATATTTTGTTATATGTCTTCCTCATTGTGCTATATTTTGGTGTTGTTCGGATCGCGTAATCCGTAGAAAATGAATTTTGAAATGTAGGTGGGAGTACATGTAACAATGCTTATGAAGGAATCTTGAGTCAATCGCTACAAGAAACAAGCAAATAAAATCCAGTAAATTACCACATTCAAGAACAGTTATGCAAATAATCTTAGAGAAAAATGTCTTTTCTATCAAAATTTTTAATCAGACTTCATCAAAGACACTTTGGTCACCATTTTTGGTAATTTTTGCAAATTTCTATTTCATACTTGTGCCGAAACTTGAAAATTTGGCCATGAGAAACATTTTTGCTTTAAACATCAAAAATAATAAGGCAAATCATTCTTTTTGATACTGTTTGGAGAAAATGCATTGCAGGTCATCCATACATTGCAATCACATCGCGCCTGCACGCTGTACTGGCATTTAGAATGCAGTGATCGACTCATGATACTGATCGACTCATGATTACTTACTATATATATATATAATAAGACAAGGTAGGACATTTCTCAGGACGAAGCACGAATGTTGGCCAATTTTTACACTCTACTCTTACTGTAAACCTCAAAAGACTTGGTCGATCACGTCATCTGTTCCAGCAGAATATCCAACACCTCTTCGTATGCAACTTTGTGCATAAGATTAATTTTAAACAGTAAAAAAAGGTGACAAAATAAAATAAAAATAAGAATAAAAACTAAGTAAGAGCATGGCCCAGTCGCACAGCCAGTGCTTCCACACTTTAAATTTAAAATCATTTTTCCTGAAATGGCCAATTTCAGGTAATTTTAGATTCCATTTCAGGAAAAAATGAATTTAGAGTGTGGAAGCACTGGGTGGCAGTGCAGTCACTGGGCCGAAGGCTTCTCTTATCGAAATGTCCTACCTTGTCTTATTATATATATATATAGTGTGTAGTATATACGTAAATGTTTCGAATGCCTGTGATACTACTTGCTGAAACTGCAGCCTAAGGAAGGCAGAGAGCTCTCCAAAATAAGCTTTACCTCTCTGGAGCTACTGTAAGAACACCCTCTGACGACCTTCATTTTGAAGCTTTTCTGGAGCTGTTTTCCAATTGTCTGGAGCTGTTTTCAATTTTTCAAAGAAACCACTGTTCCCTGTACGTAACATTCTCAGATCATCTCGCGAATGTTACTTGTGCATTTAGCCTGGTAAAAGAAATTCAAAATAACAGAGACAGGAAATAAGACAAAGCATTTTTGGTGTAACACCAGGCTGTACTAGGGCCTAAGCATGGTGTGGTCACTCCATCTCCGAAAAACTTGGAAGGGGCAGGAGGGGCTGGGTGCATGTACATAGCCTACAGCAGGTTTAGATTGACCTCAATTTTAGCCTATCTTGAATATGAAGAAGGTGAGTGAGGGGTGGGCACAGGTGCATGTTCATAAATTCTATTGCCTTATGCATCTGGCACTATTTTTAGCATCAGAAAAAACATCCACATTTCTGTTTACCTGGTGCAGTTGCGGCTGTCTCTGGCGCTTTTGCGCCAGAGTGCCAGTCTATTTTCGAGCCCTGCTAAGGCAAAACTAAAGTGTCATCAACCAGGTCCCCTACAGCAAGCAAGTCTAGGCCTAAGCCTAGGCAATTTGTACCTAGCCTGGCCTGTTGTCCTATGCACAGGCGTTTGGAGCATTATATATGTATAGGCCTATATACACAACACATTAACAAGGTAGGTCACCTTTCAGGACGAGACTCAAAACTTGGCCTATTTTTACATTCTTAAGCTCACTGCGAAACTCACTGATTTCTTTCAATCACGTCTTTTGATGGGTAAGAAGTTCATCTACAATCACTTTGGACACAACTCGAGCCATAAAAATCACCCTTGATCTAAATTATTTGCAAAAAATGGGACGTTGGGAGGAGTGTTGCAGGAAGAGTTCACAGAGGCAGATAAGGTACGACTGTAGCCTGCGCAGCTATCTGTGCCGTCTCCTACTGTACTTGAAAACACGATGCAAGGTGAAGCGAAGCAAAAGATCGTACAGTTGCTTTACAGATAGATATGGACAGCTCATTCGACAAATCCTCTGTAACATGCATTGTGATTGGCTAACAGTTGATCATCTTTAGTCTGCTCTCTTTCCTTGTCATCTTTCGGACAACCACTTACACCGTACAGAAGTGGTAAAACTAAAAACAAAAATAAATGTGTATACCCACTGCATGTTGCCCCAGTAGATCAAGTTGGTTCAAACATTTAACTAATTCAACTTCCAACTCTTCGCAATTTAAAAGGTTTCCGTGGTTGACTTAACTAATAGCCAATCACAACGCACGTTATATAGGATTTGTCGAATGAGGAGCTACCCGTATCTAAGAGGCAGCCCTAGTTCACTAGCTCGAAGACTTACTAGATCAAAGATCCTAACTCTGAACTTAATCCCAACCCTTACTCAAATCCAAACCCAAACCGTAATTCCACCTGAGGCTAATCATCGTCCTTATCCTGAACCTAATTCTTTGTCTAACCTGAATCCTAACTTTACATCTAACTTGAAGCAAATTTTCTGTCAAGCAGATTTTTGGTCTAGAGAGATGTAGTGAACCTTTGGTCTAGTAGACCTCCTCCACCATAGGGAACCCAAAGAGGAAACCGGGTAATTTAACGATGATTACAAAGTTGTCTTATGGTACCCTCTTGTAAAAAATGTTGAAGAATGTATGGGGGTAATTCTCAAAATTAGTGTATCAGTGGTGATTTCACAACATTACCAGTGTACAGGATTGTATGGAAAATTTCAAAGGCATGGGAAACAACAAACCAGCATAATTGGTATTTTAGTATACCTTACCAACAGGGCTACCATTTGATATCAACTGAATTTTTAGCGTTAACTATTTTTAGACAACAGCCTTCTTTGTTTTTGTGTCCCCCCATGACTTTGGGGTAACAGCTGGGACATACAAGCATACAAATTGAGTTTACCTGAAAAACATATAATTTGTCACGGATTGAATTGATTTGCTCATTCACCATGGTAAGGATATGACCAAGCGTCCACATTTCCAAAATATCAGTATCATTGCTTCACCCAATTTTCCAAACAGAACCATAGATTATTACCTGACTAACATAACTCTTTGGTGTCCCCCTAGTTATGTTGGTTTTCTAATGTCTTTTTTACCATTTTTTATGAATATGGTCATACTCAGGTAGCAGAAGTTCATTTGATGTAAGAATTAGACCTGTCAAACTCTTTTAGAAAGATACACATTTGTAAAGAACTAGTCAAAAAAAAAAAAAAAACATTGTTCAAGGCAACATTCATAATCAACAAAATTTTGGTGTCCGCCCTTGGTGAGTTATGTTGGTAACTTTATTTAAGGCATCACCATTTGCACAAACCACTACATTTTTGAGTGAGGTAAGTCACATGTAGGGCCACCGATTTTCCGCGATCACGGAAATTGTCACGGAATCGCGGAATTTTACTTTTTTCACGGAAAATCACGGAACTTCAAAAATCTCTCAGAATGCTAAAGAAGTCTGCAATCAAGAGGGCAAAATGAAAAAAAAAAGTTTAAAAATCTGTATGTACACTGGGATGGCTCTAGCAGACTACAATCTGATAGAAACTGTTTTCACCCCTCCGATGCTTACTGTATGTTGGGACAAGGTTGCGATTGTGCGCATTTACCTAGCCTTCGTAGGTCTAATGTTGCTACAGTCTTGCAAAGTTTTTCCCCGCGATCCCGTTGCCTGTAGCTGATTCTTGTTTATACTGTATCATGTACTGTATGTATGGTGTCTATGCATGAGTGCGTTCATAATAACTGTTGCGCAACAATTACTAAGTTCATGCTTTGCTGTTGTTACGTTCATGATCGAACGATCATAACGTTCTAACTGACAAGTTACAACACTTTCAATTTGGAAATAATTATCGGTTTAGTACCTGAATATCATTTGGATATATTTTATACGGATCTTTTTACTATGTAAGAAGAAGAAGGGACCCAACTCAAACAATCGTAAGTCAGTTGTTTGGGTTTTTTTTTCTCCATTACAGTATATGGGGCCTAGATAGGCTGGTGAATGGATTTTGTCTGGTGAGGCTGCTATCCACTAATCAGACATGCAAAACAGAAAGTCACGGATTTGGCAATTGCTTGCACGGATTTTTCACGGAATTTGAAACCACTAAATTTGACTCTTTTTTTCACGAAAATCGTCACATGAAAAGTAGATATCAGAATGTTACAAGAAAACATGAATTCCAGTCTTTTCACTCTTTTGAACCATGTACAGTATTTCATGCTAATGGACATTTGATTTTTTTGGTGTCCCCCATGATGCTATAGTTGTGTCCGCCATTCTCGATGTATGACAAACAAAAATTCAATGAAACTGGGGCTTTTGATAGTATCTTATTACTGCAAACAGTGGTTTATATTGCATTTGAAAATTTTCAGGTCTCAGTTCAACATTTAAAAATTAAACTGTTATCATTTGAAAATTTACATGTTACTGTAGGTGTAATGGGGACACCAGTTCTTGGCGTCCCTGTTACAGTCTAAATGGAGTAAAAGATCTTGCAAATACCATACATGTCCGTAAAGTGATAGAAAATAAGATACCAAATGGCAAGTCTGTTAATCTGTGGGTGTCAAACAGGAAAATTTAAATATTTACATAATGCTAACAGTCAGTATTGTATAAAATAATGTAAAAGTGTAGACCTTTTGACATGTGGAATTGTTGAAGAAGTGAAATTGGTTTTTTTTCTGGAAAATTTTGGAGAACTCTTTCAAACTTTTTCCATGTTGTTGTTACAAAGGGTCCTAAATCACACTCAACTATGAATTTTCAACCATTAAGGATTTTTCTTGATTCTTCTAAAAGGAACTAACCCCTGCTTTGGTGTCCCTGTTATGTTGGTCAATTTACTGGCATGTATGCTTGAATGAGTGTCCTCATGCGTACACAAGGCTGTATGTAAAAATATTTTTAAGTTTAGTAAATGTTGATACTTCTCTATCATGAGTGTAAATTTCAATCAATAAAGATGATTTTTAAATTTTGACCTTATGTCCCACCACTGGTACCCTAATTTAGAGAAACACTCATGGACTATTTTGCTACTTTTCTGAAAGCATGACCATCCTTATGGATTTTCCAACTAAGTTTCCAGTATACCTTTACTGTACATCAAAGGCCTATGAGATCATCTACTATGTACAGGTCTTGATTTTAAGAAAATTTTATGGTTGTCCATCGGACAACCTGTTCGCCTTTTTTGGTTGTCCAAAAGAATATTTAGCTGTCCAAAAGCAAAAGAAAATTAAGTCGTCCAAAACGAAAATTTGAAAAAACCCTGGGTCCCATCGGTTTTATTCTTGCATGAACTTTGGTTGTCCATACCAAACTGCTACATTTTGGTTAAAAGTATGTCATAAATGTTGGTTGTCATGGGCAACCAGACAATTGTTAAAAATTGAGGCCAGTAATGAGTGTATTGATTTGCATTATACCTGATTTGGTAGACAATTTTAAAGTTGCTTCAACTTGCTTGCCATACTGCTGAAGTATGTTTTATTTAGATGCATTCCTTACTCCTTACTGTTTACTTGACCTGTGCCATAGTGAACTGCTCAGGATGTGTGAACTCTCTACTGCAGTAGGCTAGATACAGTATTCCTTGTGCAGCAAACCTATCCTCAGTTCAAAAAAATGTTCATTGTTTACATAGTAAGTTTTTCATCAGAGAAAAATGTGGAGAGTCACTGAAGTACAGTATAATTTTGCACGTATTTGAACCATTTGGGTGAAGTACTGTACCTCTGAGGGCTGTTGCAGCTTAACAGTAGTCAGAAAGGCAACATATTCTTTGCCACACTGTAGTTTGTGTTGGAGCTGTTCTAGCAGTATTCGAGAAACCTAAAAACTTTCACTAAACAGATCATTGAAGAGAGTGGATTGCGCTGTATCCTTCTTCTTAATGTAAGAAGTAAGATAAAAATACAAGACTTGTCATGAAGTTATGAAATTCTGTATGTACTGTAGGTTCTTTGGCAAAATTTGTACTGTACAGAAGTTCATTACCTTGGGTACCTCTTTGGTTATGTTCCAGAGACAGAAAAGTAAGTAGTGGCTTTGACAGAATTGTTGTTGATTTTAAGAAGTGGCTAAACTGATAGAAGTAGAGTAATACTAAAGTCTTATTTTCAATTTTGGGTTAGTCTATTTAATTTTTTCGGTTTCATTTTATTTACAAATTTCACCACTAGTTTGAATGATGTTAAAGTCACACACCTTATTTTACGTATATATGTACGTAGTTTGCGTGGGGTGTATGCATAGCGGTCAGCGTACAGAACACTTTCAATGGTAGCAGACGCAAGTACAGAAGGTTGGGTGGCAAATATTTTTGCAAGGTTGCATCCCTGGAATGCAGACTTTTTTGCCTAGTGAGAACATTAGGGTAAAGTTTGAAACTTATGGTTGTTTTTTTTTAGCTGACAGCATGAGTCTCCATCACCCCACTGCTGATCATTTCAAAAATAAGAATTATTTGTAAGAGGACTGTGTCCTTCTGACATGGAGGAAAGTTCACTGTTTACAAAAGATAGTTTGTAGTGGCCCCTGTTTCCTTTGAGTCACAGTGTGTAAATAATTATGTAAACTTATGAGTTATATGCAGTGGCTAAGCATTTAGATCCAATTTCTTGGGGTCCCATTGTAAAAAAATTAATGTCCCATGGGCTATTTTCAACTGGATAAAATCTGAAACGGCCCCAAGGAGCTTTGCCTATATAGCAGGCTGTACGGAACATTCCTTGTTCAGTCATATCCATGAACACTGAACAAATTCTTAATATTCATGAAAATATGTGGCCCTAAGACTGGTTGACTGTTAGTGAATATTCAAAAAGAATGCAACATCTGGTCGCATTTATATCATGCAGTAGCCTATGTATAACACCCACAGAGTTGGTGTTTCATTGTAAAGATACCCACTCCCTGGTAGTACCCAGTGCACAAGTGGTTATGCAGCACAGAAATGATCAGTCTAGGCTGTCAGTTTCATGCATACTGGACAACACCCACTCACTCAGAAACAGTAGCAACAGTAGCATGAATAATGGGATAGTACATGAATAAGTCATATTACACTAATGATTCTAATGAATTTTGTGGCCAAAACTGGACGCAATCCTCTTTGATTCATGGGCAGACAGTGTTTGGGAAGCTTCAAAGAGGGTCTCAGCAAAGTGCACTCCCCGGGGTACAAGGAGGCACAGTGTGACACTTTAATAGAACACAAACTTGGAGCCCATTTGTGCTATGTGAACTTATGACATATACATATTGTAGTTTACCTGTACAGCATGTACAGTACCGTACTTTCCATTGGAAAATACTTTTCCAAAGTCCCCATCGACTCTATGGTGAAGAGGCAAAGGGTGAACACCAAACATTACTCCTGAAGGAGTCCTCCCCCCCCCCCAAGGAACTATGTCCCCAAGGGATACTAAGACTTATTATGACTAACCTCTTGACCTTCTGACAATCTACATCATAGGTCTGTCATACATGGTCCCTGTTCTGGTACTTCCCAATGTAAAATTATGTGGGATGTTCTTTCTGGGCAAAACTCTGAGACTGATTACAAAGAGGAGTGATCCTAAAAGGGCACACAAACTAAATAGACTAAATCTCTCAACCTAAAGAACTATTGTCATGAAAGAGCTGCATGCTTCTCAGTAACACACAGATGGTGATAGCACTTCCAGACATTGCACAATATATATACTGTAAAGGCCTTGTTCCAACCTGAGCTAGGATACAGTGCCTATTCAACCATTAAAGGATGGGATAAGTATGCTCAATGCCTGCAATAGGCATTCACTTCATTGTTAAAGGGAGTACTGTGTATTATGCTAATCATAGGCTATGAAAGACTGAGGAAAATGCATCAGTGAGAAACTCTGAGGCCAGTACTGAGCACCAGTATACAGTGAGTAATCCTTTTTGTTGAAAACAACTCTCTTATTCACTCTTCAGGTCTGGGCAAACAGGGCTTCTGTAAAATTACTGGAGTGTGCAGGACTCATAACTTGTGATTACTGATCAGTCTGTGAATGTTTTTGCTTTGCCCATTTCAACTGCTGGATTTCTGGAAGAAAACAGTACACACAGCAGCTTGTAAAGGTTGAGAAACTGTGGCAATTCCTCTCTTCAGAGTAAGTTTAATCATTCTGCTTTCATCTTTTTGGCCCATCCTTAACCTAATAGGCCTATATTGAGATTGACTGGACTGGCTTCAAGACGATGATGTTATTTTTTCTCAAGGGTGTGTTCAGTGGTTCTCATGTGATCCAGCTGATGTAGGGGTCTCTGGCCAACTGTGCAGGCAGGTAGGAACAGGGCTGTCAGGAATTGTTTATAAGAATGGCCCTGCAACAGTCTGAGAGGGCCTGTGTGGTTTTCATCTTAGGGGGAGGGCAGGTCCCCAAATATTAAAGCTAAACTGTTTTACCATCACCTTTGCAGGAAGGATGCTCCATACTTTTTGATTCCACCATAAAGTAAAATAATTTTAATGAAGCAAGATTAGTCCATACAGCTATGTAAAGCATGGTACGCAGTTTGTGGGATCATGGGAAGGAGATGGATTGTGGTAGATGGTTGGGTCGATGAACCAACAGATGGTTGAATGTCTCCAAGAAACTTATAGGTAAAAATAAATTTGCTGGCATGTTCCCAGGAGGAGGGTCAGGGCATAACTATACCATCCCCATTACAAGAAGACACTAAGTATTTATGGACTTGAATGCACCCCCATCTTTGAAACATTTAAGGCAACACTTTCATCTCTAGCAGCCATTATGACCATTAAGCTGTTCGGGTAGGTAGCAAAGATTACATTTTTTCTGTATCTGTTGATCGTAAACGACCAGTTTTGTTGGACACCACAACGACTACTTCAGACCATGGAGCTAATGCCCTTCAAAAGGTATTAGCTCCATGTTCAGACTGATGACAAACACTGAACCTTTACTATCTGGGGACCGGTATTATTCAGAAGCACTACCAGCTCAACAGTTGGTTGAGGGTATGGCGTAGAATTTGTTACATGTTTTATAGGACCTTGTCCCATATATCTTGCTGGTTTGCATCTGTTAGGTTAGTTCAGTACAGTGTCAGGGATGATTTATTACCGCTATTCTCTTTTTCACTGTAAAAAATGATTAACACTTTTTTGTAACAGATAATAAATGCGTCTTGGCTTTTATGTAACCGAAAAAAACAATAAAATACATAAGCAAATTAAACGTCTAAAACACCAGCTTTAACACATTGACGCCGCTTTAACGCCATCTTGTAAACATGTTTATGCATTTATTTCATAATTACTGTAAACATCAAGTTGTTTGCGTAAAAAAATAACATACAAAACATATAAGCGTGTTTGCGGAGTGCCCTTTAATTGACATCATTATCTTTATCATGTGTTAATATTTGTTCAGTAATTAACTTTGCTTATCCATTTTGTTGTTCGTTTTCTAATTCTTAAACCCCATAATGTGTTAAAAAAATGGAGATGTCTCTTTTTACAGTGCTCTTTGTTTTCATTTAACTCATAGAAAAACGGTTGCTCTCAATACTGATTAGGATAATTAAATAAGTGTGGAACAAAATTTCGAAAAGGAGTTATTTGAGAATGACCACCTTTAACTACCATAAATTTAGCTCCATAAATGTGAACTGCAAATTTATATAACAGTCCTACTGAGGCTACTGTACATGAACAGTAGATGAGGTGTGTTTAAACTGGAAAAAAATGGGAGAAAGTCCTACTTTTAATCTTTTATCTTTTAACTGCAATTTGCAGTTATGTATACTTTCAACTGGCTAACATGTCTCAATATATGCCAGAAAACACAGTGTGAGCCATAAGTGGTGTTTTGTTGTACTATATTATAATGAAATGAAGTCTCGTAGGTGCTCAGCATTCTTTGGCAAAATTGGCCAATACAAAGTAGCACTTTCACAATCTGTGGTACTGTATCTACAGAACTGGAATTACATGCATTATACCGTATATACACTGTTCATCAGTGACATTACCAAGAGGTCTGATGACACTATACTCAGGCACAGAGCCAAGGGGGCGGGGGCTTTTCCGGCCTCAGCCCCCCTTTTTCGCATCATCATCAACAACAGATGTGCAAAAATTAGCATAATGTTAATCTAGGAGAATATTCAAGTGGGCTTTCAGCCCCCCTCCCCCCTTTTCGAAATGTCTGGGTCCGTGCCTAATTACTAAAACTGGTAAAAGATGTAAGTACTGCTAAATTTGATGTAAAAGTTTGTATTGCTCAGTCATTCATCTCAAGAATATTATTTTCATTTTCTTGATTGTATAAGTATAAGGTTTAAAATTGTGTATGTATTAAACATTGCAGGTGCTAGGTCTTTATTCTTCGTGCTAAACTTAAATTAAGAGTATGTACAGCTTTCGAAAGTTACTTCGCAATGTCAAGACTCATCCCATTTTATAGGATTTTCGTGATTTAATTTATTTGTGCTACATAGTGTCGGACATACTGTATTATAGAGCTTATGCACCTACGTCACGTTTCTCTATTTTTCCATCCAGGCGTACATTGTGCAACAATTGTTACTAAGGTGCTGTCGTGAGCGCGTATCTTTAACACACCTACTACGTATGGCAGTTCCTTTTTAGCCAACGGAAAATCGGTGGCCCTAATTATTGGTATTCAGCATTGGTATCGGCCAATAGTCCCCATTATCATCCTGTGTCAGTAACATTTACCTTACATGCCGATATGACCTAACCGATATTTACTGTCCTATACTTCATGAAAATGATACATTTTTTGAGTATTTCCAAGTACAAGTTTTCCATATTTTACAAACACCACTTAAGTTGTGGTGTTTGCAGGCCTACGGTTAGTATGCAGAATGCTTTAAAAATTTTCTGGATTTCAGTATGGGTTTGGTATCGGCTGGTACTGAGAACTGAAATATGATCAGCAGGTGATATCAGCTACTTGCAGTATTGGTACAACACTACTTTCTACACCATAGTGAGTCTCCTATTTACAGTATTATGTGTGGACACCCTTTAGTATCCTTCACTAATTTAGCTTTTTTTTTTTTTTTTTTTTGCGTCGGAAAGGTTAGGCCTGAAAAGTGAAATATTTGGGGTCGTTTTCATAGTGCTGTTTAATTCTTCTCTCCCTCAAAGAATAAAAAAACACACAAGTGTTTATACTTGGAACTATTGAAATGGTGATGTCACCGTGTTTGCTAAGTATTTTTGTATAAAAATATTGTTGGAAGAATGCTGCAAATGCCTGTGTACAGTTTCTATTGTACAGCGATAAAACTGCTTTGGACTGTTTGGTAAGAGTAAATAAAACTAGTGTAACTTTTTTTCGGGTTGAAGTTATTTGCAGTTTTTTACTGCCCACTGTAGCTACCAATTACATGTATTGTAATTTACATTTTTAACATTTTTACAAGTTGGAAGTTATAAACTTCAGTTGCATTGTGAAGAGTTTTCTGAGGCAAGGTCCAGGGTGCTACAACTTACAAAATAGCTTGATGTTATAATAAGTCCCCTTGGCCCACATTAATGGTATTAAAGGCAGTAGGCATTCGCCCCCCCCCCCCCCCCCCCCCCCCCCCCCCCCCCCCCCCCCCCAAAATTTGCTGTGAAAAATCAGCAAATTCTTGCAAATCGCCTCTTACTGCATTACAAGCACCTCAGAAGACATTTTCAACATAACTATTACAAACAATAGGTACAGCAAGAAGAAATTCTCCTTGAATTTCACAATTCACTAACGAAAACATTGTGACATGATCAAAATAGGCCATTCATGAACTAGAGTGATGGGGCATACTAACTCTGATTGGGATGACTGCCAATTGCCTTTAAACATTTATGAACAGATTGAGCCCAACCTCTGTAATACACATTTTCCCATCCTGCCCCTTCCCCTTTGCTCATAATTTTCTGTGCTAATAAGGGATTGGTGTACTTATTAAAGGAAACTCAACACCCTGTGCTGTAGATGATGGTTTACTTTTATGATAACTGCTAGTAAATCCACACTTACACATGTGGGCACTAAGGTGATATTTAAATGTTATGAGAAGTACAGTTTGTGTTTTGTGTGGCAGATTACATCATACAGGAGTCCAGACATTTCTTGATTTTCTTCTCTAACTTTTGCATTCATTTTTCAGTTTATTTCATATCATTCAACCTATACATACAACAGTATTACAGGGTTTCCCCTGGGTTTTAGAGAGAGTGTGAGGTGGTATTAGTCAGTGGAGGTAATAATTATGATGCCAGCTTTGGCACCAAAGATGAGAGAGAACTACTGTATCAATACTTCCATAGCTAGTACAGTACACGTGGCAAGTATAGCAAATTTCTGTGAGGTGGTGGCCAAAAACTGTGAGGTGGCCGCCTCACAAAAAGAATGCCGGGGGAAATCCTGAGTATAGTTTACATACATACATCAGAAATTGTCTGATAAAGAAGTCCACCTGTGCCAGCCTGGGGATTTCTAGGAGGAGTATTGTCGCTTCCCTCATCTCCTTTGTACAGAACTTAAATATAGACCCATAATTCTTACTGTGTAGCTGTTGAATGGTGTATTAAGATTTAACTGAATCTGTTTCACTCCTACTTACCTCCCCTGTTATACTATTGGACATCACCTCTACCATAGAACAGCTACTGGCAATGACTAAATCCCTACTAGATGGCGCTCTACTCATTTCCTAAACAGCTTGCTGTGGAGATATATACATTACTAGTACTTCCATGGTAGGTGGGCTGTCCATAAGTAGTAATAGGTAAGGTAAGTAAGGTGCATAGATTCCCAAAGCAGGTAAGTTTTGGAGATTTTGCATCCACACTTAATAAACCTACAGTAAAATAAAGGTTATAGCACTTATTGGAAATGATGCATTACTGGTTTTTATTCATTTTTTGGGGGGGGGGGGGGGAGAGACTTGGTGGAAGTTGGCTGTCCAAATGATCACCAGGGGTCAAAAGAAGCTGGGTGCTAACTGGGCCACTGGCCCTTGGAATCTAGGGGCCAAATTAGAAATCTTGCAGAAAAAACTTGACTACTGTACAAAGCAACTCAGTGATGTTCCTTACAGTTACAGTACTTTGAAAAGAAGAGAAAGATAAATACACATGTGCAATGTTTTTAGACTGTACAGGGAATGTATGCAAAGTGAAAATAGTTTGTCCATGAGGTTCCCCTTTCCCGCCTCCATACAACAGAAATAGTGTACATTGAATCCTTGTACTATTAATCCAGTGTTGTTGGTAGCCTAATTTGGAAAAGTTAGCGCCAGGTGGCAGTGACATATACAGTATGATACAGTGGTTACTTGTGAATTTTCCCTTCCTTCCCTCATCTCTATTCAACACATCATCTAGAGTGGTACGGGGTTCAAGCAATTCCAATGGACTGGAGTCATGAGACTAGAACTTTTCAGTTTCTGGGTACAGTAATATGTGTTGGCAAGAAGTTAGTAATAATATTTTAAATGTTTTCATAAGCAAACATGTCGCCTGTTGATATTTAGGACTTTTCATGCTTATCAACATGTTAGAGAATGAGAAAAACATTTTGTAAAACCTTCTGAAAGAAAAATTGGTGGGCAATGTTAGGCTACAGTACAGTATGTACCCCAAGGTAAATTTTTGAGAAAGGACACTTAAATTCTGCACACACACACACACACACACACACACATGTTGTTTCAGTTCTTAGTATACATGTACACAAAATTAAATGTTTGGCAGTGGCAAAGGTGCCAAGCCTGTCTGAAGAAAAATGCCCTTTAGAGCAAACCATTCAACTAAAACTTACAAATATATCAAGGTTTTTATTTCAGGGTCATTCACACATGTCAGGTAAATGTTTTTGTCGTTCCTGACCAATTCAGTAATTTTTGACAGTTTTTATAATCCCCTGAGTTAGTGGCAGAAGATTGCTTGTGCAATCAAGCGCTACATTTCAGAACTGAAATGTCTTCTTTTGGGAGTCAAAAAAAAAATTGCATTCATAATCACTGATGGCAAAGCCTGACACTGAAGGAATACCAGTTGCCATTTAAAATTGATATTATAAAAATTTTGATCGAGATTATTTTAGTTTTTCTGGCTCATTGAAAGTCATGGAGCAACTGCACTTTATTGAGGACATTCAAGCCTTCATGTTTGAGCCAGTTCAGTGACGAAAGCTCCACCTACGTACAGTAATGTGATTGACAAGACCTGTGCACATGCATTCCTGCACAGTCAGTACTAGCTGCAATGATGGCACTGTTTATGATTTGAAATGGAAATTTTGTTGGGCAGGCGTGCAAGTACTTTTGGCATACAGGACACATTGGCATTGCCATCAAGGAACTTATTGCATGCATGGACTTGTTTAAATTACACTGCTGACATGAGGGGAGCATCTGGGCTGCTTCCATTGTACTGGAGATCTGAGATGAGCACAAGCAAACTTTTAGGAGCATCGGCCCGTGGTCTCCTGTTATTTCAACCCCTGATCACGGTATTATTTTGTTCTGGCTTTAAGGCCTTGCTGTCATTATTGATGTTTGTGCATGGATCATCAGTGGTGGAGATCCTCCTGTTTGGGAGAAAACCAGAATACTCCCGAATGAGGAAAACTTTTGCAACACAGTGGGATATGCTTGCTAGCCTAGCATAGGCAAAGTTTAGCGAGAATGAAGACCACTCAGGAACTAGCATTTTCCTTAAAAATGGTGTGGTGAACCACCAATTAGGAGTGGCTTTTCGGTAGCTATGATGATACACCTACAGTACCAAGGATTTAAGCCCAATACATTAGAATGGTTAACTTTGCAAGGGGGTTCTAAAAACAATTTGCCATTGAAAATTAATGCAAAAAACACTTGCGAAAATAGGCAAACTAGATTCTCCCAAAAGGGGGAGTTTTCTAAACTGTTTTTGGTTTCGATGATAAGAGAAACCTATGCATTCATGAAGGCATGTGTATGCGTGTATGTGTGTGTGTGCGTTTGTAACACTATGCTCGTTAACACAATATCTCAAGAAGGGAAACTCTGACAGTTCTCAAACTGGGTACATAGATACATCATGTTGAGAGAAAGAACCCTAATGTTTTTGGTGGAGGTCAAAGGTCATCTGGGGTCACCAGGGTTCAAACACTGAAAACCATGTTAACATGGTATCTCTGGATAGGAAGCTTGGATAGATTTCATACTTAGTATGTGGATGCAAAATGGTAAGAAGATGAGCCCTATTGTTTTTGGTGGAGGTCAAAGGTCATCTGGGGTCGGCAGGGGTCAAACACTGAAAACCTTGATATCTCCAGGTACTGTAGGAAGCTTGAATAGATTTCATACTTAGTATGTGGATGTGTTGTAGTAAGAAGATAAACCCTAATGTTTTTGGTAGGGGGCAAAGGTCATCTGGGGTCACCGGGGTCAAACACTGAAAACCTCAAGGTAGGAAGCTTGGATAGATTTTATACTTAGTATGTGGATGGGTTATGGTGAGAAGATGAACCATGTTGTTTTTGGTGGGGGGTCAGAGTTAATCTGGGGTCACCAGAGGTCAAAAAGAAATATTTTCCAAGAATTCCCAAGATTGTCATCTGGGGTTACCAGAGGTCAAAACGCAATACAGTATTTCCTAAGAATTCCCAAGATTAAGTAGGAACACAAAATGTTACAAAACAACACGTTAAGATAGCATTTGACCAGTGACTGAAAGATATGGGACATCATGGCATTATTTGGAATAGAACGTATATCATCGCAACCTCAGTGCATTTTTGTGTTCTGGTTAGACAGGTGCTATAAGTTGAAGTGCAAAGAGCAAAGCAGAACATATGCTGTCGATAAAAAACACATCTCTGGCTAGGATTTTCTGTGTGGCTAGAAGTTCTTGTAAAATGGAATCTATTTTGATCCTTCTTACCTCCACAATTACTACTTTTGGAAAGCCCATCTACCGCAGAACAACTACTGGCAATGAATAAATTCCTCTCTAAGCTAAGTTCTTGTAAAATGGAATCCACTTAGCTCCTGCTTACCTCCCCTGTTACTACTATTGGACAGCCCGTTTACCACAGAACAACTATACTGGCAATGAAATAATCCTGTCTACTGTAGATGGCGTTCTACTTAATTCCTATCATACTTACTCAAGACGATGAATTTTGCCCACCATAATCACTACTAACATTTCAAGTCATTGTGCAACCCACATCTTGCAAAGGTCATTTATAATAGATGATAAGTTACCCTTACTAGTGGAGCAAACAGAAATCTAATTGTTGCATTTGTAATGAGTCTCAGTTGGAAGCCTGGCAAAATCTGCCTCCAGGGAAGATTAAACCTGTCCCCATAATTTTGTCAGCCAAAAAAATGGAGTTAAGCAAAATATAAATCTATTTCACTCCTACTCACCGTGTCTACAGAATTATACATCTAAACAATCCTGATCTACCATGAACAGTGTTCGAATTAGAAAAAAAAAGTTACATGCACCTGTGCATGTAGCTACAAAATTTTACCTGCACAAATAAATTCTTACATGCACCATTAAAATATGATAATGAATTGCATTTATTCTATCACCAACTCACGACAATGTGTTAGGGATGTCGATTTGCGATTTATTAATAATGAGTTAATCATTTAATCACATAGATATTTTTGCAATTAAACATCGATTAATCGCACTTGTATTCCAGTATGCTGAATCCTCAGAATTGCAGAATCATACCGTGTAACGATTGGCTGAAATTAATGTGCAGTTTACGTAGACACAGTTTTGGCACAGCCTGATTTTGTACTTAGTTGTTCATAACTTCATAATAACAATGGCAAAGTTACAAATAAACAATCGTTAAAATCAGTAGTGAATAAGTCAGACTTACTCATTTTATTATGGCTCCAGTTCTGTGAAGCATGGTGCGGTAATGTACAGTAGGCCAATACAATCTCAAAGGCAGGCCTACTGGACTATGGACTATGGGCTATTCATTACTTGCAACGAGTCTATGTAACTCATTCTAGGCCTTGAGATTTTTCCCGCCGATTACTACCACAAGTCCACAGCCTTGCGCAAAAATACTGCCGTGATGTGCTGAATCTCCCATTATTTACTTTCTTTTAACTCTTCTGAAAAATATCTGTAATACACACAGAATGTTTCTTTGTGTCTATGACAGAAGAAATTACGAACCTAAGCCTACTCGTCTTACTTCCTCTAACGGAGCTTATCCCGTACATGTGTGCGTGTACGATACGACATAGTAGGCCTATAACGCACACTGTTTAGTACAGTGCATGTAGGAACGTTTTGCAAACTGGCGATTTTACATACGTCAGTTGAAATCACTGAACGGTTGTCTAGTAAATGAAAACGGACATTGCACAGTTGCACTAAATATCCTAAGTTCCTAACGTATGTTGTGTATGTTCTTTATGGCCTATGCTACACACGTGTTTCTTAATTTACGCAAATGAAGGACACATGAATGACACACTGTCTACATGCGATCCAAAAATAAATACTGCCGTACGCAAGCTCCTGCAGTCACATAACACGAATTAGCAAGTAGATTTCTGTCTATTTAATCTTTTTTATTAATCCCCAACTTAGTTTTTAGGTTGTTGGAGAAATCTATCTCACTCGAATGAAGGACAATTTTAGGCAAGAAAAAGCCAATCTTTGTGCCCTAGACCTACATGCACGCGTGCAGGTAAGCAATTCAAAGTTACATGCACCGCCAAAAAGTTACATGCACTGGTGCATGTGTGCATGCATTATTTCGAACACTGACCATGAAGTTACAATATTTTTACATGAAAGTTTTCCTTTCTCAGTAGGAGACATAAGTCTGCGGTAGATTGGATTGTTCTCACATGTACTAGATGAGATAATAGGGTTCATAGATTCCCAAACCATAGGTAAGTTTTGGGGAATAAGTTAAAATTAATTCATTTTTTGATAATACTGAGGATTAAAGGAGACAGAACAACAATCAGTTGAGACAAGTTGCTTTTTCTGGCTGGTGATTTTTTTCTGGCTTGTGATAGCAAGTATGCACAGTAACAGTGTTCACTGATGGCAAGTTTGTACACCAACAAGCTTCACTGATGGCAAGTATGCACAGCAACTAGGCTTTATACCAGGTGATATCAGAGGGAAATGCCCATTTTCAAACCCCCTAGCTACTCTATTGACCACAGCTTCGTACAATTAGAAAAATCATGGCCTGCTCCCAAAGAAACTTGGGAACCACCCAATGTTCTACAGTATAAATGTACATTAGTGTACAGTAGCATGCAGCTATATCTACTGTAGATGAAAGTACAAGCAGCTGATTGCATTCTGTCCTCACCTTCATGTCATGTTGATGTAATTCTTTCATTTGTAAATATTTTCAAGTTTTTGTGGTGAAAGAGCCTTTCAATACAGTAGCCTTTTGTTGAGCATAGAGACTTGGAATTTGTATTAGCTGCTAGTATAGTCTGCACAATGAAAGAAACTCATTTGTGCTGTAAGGAGATTGATGAGTAGCTGATTTGTACTATGCATGCAATGAATAAAATCCAGTGATCTCTTTGCCACTTAAAGGCACTGGACATAATGCTGTATGATATTCACTGTACCTTTCAGTGGTGTTCTGTTTGTGCAATGAGTCCTGTATATATGATGGCAGCTATATTGTGAAGGTTCTACAGTTAGTAGCCAACAAGGGGTATTATTAGTTATACAGTACACCTGCAGTAGGCCTACAGGTCTTTACTACAGCAGTGTCAGATTGGTGATGTCAGAGATAAATAAGTCATTTTACTCATTTTAGTTGTAAATTTTAGCATGCACCTGTGTATCTTACATGCTTTGTAAGTAAAGAGGCCTGGCCTCTACTTAAGATGCAGTGCAAAGCCCCAAGACTTGATCTTTAAACATGATATATGCACAAAGAAAGGGAAAAGTGAATAATTTAGTAACATCTCAATTACTGTGTACTTGGTTTTTAGAAAGAAAAGGGGGAAAAAAAAAAGGAAATATTTTACTTTGAAGTCAAATTAATGCTGTAATTATGCAGTTATAATGTAATGTATTTAAAAGAGGTTTCTCAAAGCAAGTAGAGGTGAGTAAAGCATCCCCCCGCCCCCTGTCTCTCTGTCTTTTGTCTGTAAGCATGTTACAATATGTCTGCATGGAAGCTTCCTCAAAATTACAGATAATCTGGAATCGGGTATATATGTAATTGTCCTGGTACAGTACTGTATGGCTCCCATGTACATGCTTGTGATAATTTATCTGCATAGACGTGTTATGCAAGGCTTGTTCTAATTGCAAAATGAGTGTATATACAGTACTGCAGGCAATAAAAGTGTAGACCTTTACTAACTGTTCAGTTGTAATTCCAGTTTTGAAACAGTTAAGAAATCTATAGTGTGAATTACTCTGCTGCAATGAAATTTTAATAAAATGGTATACCAGTACAAAACTGCAGACAGTTTCAAAATATTTGCAGGAATAATGAATGGTTGCAGATCGTTTACAGGCCTGAGGCTTGAGGTTTTGCATACAGGTAATGTGGGCATACTTATGTGGTAGCTTGTTTTGTGTTCAACAGAAGCATTCAGTAAAATTCCTGGAACTGTTTTCAGTTCTCAAACAGACCATATTCAGTACTGCATATCACAAAACTGAATGTACTGTACTGTCATCTCATTTTGAATAAACGTTACCTTGGTATCCGACGTGCAGCCGGAAGGTCTAGGGTTCGAATCCTGGCTGTGTCATACCAAAGACATTAAAAATGGAACCTACTGCCTTTGTGCTTGGTGCTCAGCATAAGCAATGGAGTAGGAAAAACAAGCCAGCGAGCCACACCTGGAAAAAAGGCCGTGGTCATCTCGACTTGAACCAATTGGTTGGAAACTGGGACGTTAAACCTCATCTTACTAACTAACTAACCTAATTCATGGTTGGTTCTAAGTAACTAACCTAATTCATGATTGGTTCTATTTAATCATATGACAGTATTTTTGTTACTAAATTATTAAATTATTGCAGAATAACTCGTTTTACCACACCTTTAATATTCAATGTTTATGCCTTAAAATGTCATGAATACTTGCGTAGGAAATAGCTGGAGATCTGTAAGATTAGTGTTTCAAACTAGGCAAATGCATATCCTCTGTAATGATGAAGTCAAGGTTGACAATTTTACTAGGCAAAGCTACATTGCACCAAGTATTTAAATGGACCTCACTATCTTGTAGGAATCATTTGGTACATGGAGATGTTTTATGGTTGATTTCTGTCAGGATCTTGCATGTCATCAGTTTAATAATTTGTGATTAATATATACTTTGCATCCTTACTTATTTCTTCAGCTCGTGATCTGATCATAACATTTTCAGTCAAGATTGTATTTAGCATAAATTCAACAAGAATGTCTGTGATACTTTGTAACAATGGAAAAGGTTAAGTCATTAAAATAGGGCAGCTCTCAATTCTGGTATCTATTGCACACCTTTACTGTCCGTACCTCATGTATGCTGTGGGGTCCCATCTTGTTACAGTACCATCATATGAGCAATAGTTTAGATGAGTAGGCCTCATAGATTTCAAAGCCACAGGTCAGTTTTGGGGATTATGATTGAATCTGCAGTCATATGATCAAATGGTCATTAAGCGCATGATACCATCATCATTTCTAATCACATGTATGTGATCATTTAGTTCCAGTAACACAGTGTAAAGTAAGTACTGCACTATAACACAAGTGTGTGGTTGCCACAGAAACTTTTCTTGGGTTATGATATCATCACACTAGGAACATCTTAAAGATTTGTCCTAAAGTCATTGGGTAGTTAACTCAAGAATGTTATTAAACTGTACATGTATTGTATAGTAGTATATATTGATTCTTTACCCTCATAGGTACTGGAATACTTCATTGTATGGATGTGTCACTCTCCGTATATACTGTGTCTGCCATGTAAAGTTGTTCTGTCAAGGTTGACAATTTTACTAGGCAAAGCTACATTGCACCAAGTATTTAAATGGACCTCACTATCTTGTAGGAATCATTTGGTACATGGAGATGTTTTATGGTTGATTTCTGTCAGGATCTTGCATGTCATCAGTTTAATAATTTGTGATTAATATATACTTTGCATCCTTACTTATTTCTTCAGCTCGTGATCTGATCATAACATTTTCAGTCAAGATTGTATTTAGCATAAATTCAACAAGAATGTCTGTGATACTTTGTAACAATGGAAAAGGTTAAGTCATTAAAATAGGGCAGCTCTCAATTCTGGTATCTATTGCACACCTTTACTGTCCGTACCTCATGTATGCTGTGGGGTCCCATCTTGTTACAGTACCATCATATGAGCAATAGTTTAGATGAGTAGGCCTCATAGATTTCAAAGCCACAGGTCAGTTTTGGGGATTATGATTGAATCTGCAGTCATATGATCAAATGGTCATTAAGCGCATGATACCATCATCATTTCTAATCACATGTATGTGATCATTTAGTTCCAGTAACACAGTGTAAAGTAAGTACTGCACTATAACACAAGTGTGTGGTTGCCACAGAAACTTTTCTTGGGTTATGATATCATCACACTAGGAACATCTTAAAGATTTGTCCTAAAGTCATTGGGTAGTTAACTCAAGAATGTTATTAAACTGTACATGTATTGTATAGTAGTATATATTGATTCTTTACCCTCATAGGTACTGGAATACTTCATTGTATGGATGTGTCACTCTCCGTATATACTGTGTCTGCCATGTAAAGTTGTTCTGTGAAGGGATCTCTGATAATCGCTTATTACCGTAGGCCCTATGTGTGTACAACACAGTGTTAAAAATTGTATTGATCATAGAAGACTGTACTACACAGACTTTCCAATTATGTCAGTTTACGCACTGCAGCAAATCTTCTGCAACTCATAGTACAGTCAAAATTTGGACTTTTTATCCAAATGGCACGTTGTGTATTGTGAACAAAGCCATGCTTGTATTGTCCTAGTGGGCGTTACTGAAACATCCATTGTAAAACATATATTGACTTTTGTTAGAAGTTGCATAGTAAGACATAGCTGCTTTTGTTTGAGTTCATAGCAAGACAGAGGATAAAACATATACATGTATAGACCCTTTTCCAAATAGCAGTTATAAAGGATTGTGGGATAGCATTTTGGTCTGCATCATTCTTATCCACAGTAAAATGCCACTGACAAAAATAAAAGCACACAAAAACTATCCCACAATCCTTTGTGACTGCTATTTGGAAAAAGGTCTATGGCCAGTGTTCTTGGCTACATCCTTGCAGGAGTTTTCAGGTTTATTGCATGCTGGGAAGGGGTTGAAGGGGATGGGAAAGCCTCCCCTTTGCAAAATTGTTTGTAAGGTGGCAAATACATGTGTGAAATGATACTGTTTGGCAAAGTTTATTACAGTGAAGATGCGCACTTCAAACTTAGATAATCCAAAACTGTGTCTTTGAAAATTTCAGGGGAGAGGGTAGTAAAATCCATCTTAGTCATTGGTAGCTGGTCTGTCATCAAGAGCATGTTTTACTTATTTTTAAAGTGTGTCATGGCAAATTTATGCAAAAACTTATACATATTCATGGATCTTTTAAACCTATGTCAGTCAGTGATGATTCTTTTAATTTTGAAAATCTACATGTAGAGTGTACGGTACCATAAGTGTGGAATTTGTGGTCAAACATGCCGAAATCAGTCAGGAAGAACCTCAACTCTGAGAGGACAGGAAATTACCAAATTCTCCATATCTGGAGGAATATTTGAAGTTTGCAGTTTGAAGTTGTTCATTTCCATGATAGCATGACAACATATACAATATTACATAACAAGATTTTCATTTCATGGGGGAGACCCGACAGAAGCAAAGCTTTTCGAGGTCGGGACACCTTACACAATTAGGTCACACAGAATATAACAGATTACATGGAAAGCTTAACAATAACTACATGTAAGAAACGGAGAAAAGCTGACAGAAAACGGAGGTAAGAAGAGTAAACAGAAGGAAAGAGTAAAAAGAAACAGAAGGTACTGACTTACTAGGAAGTACTATCTAATCTTGTTCGTAAAAGATGTATCTTTAAGTTATTTTTAAAACTTTGAAGTGACTTGGAAGAAACAACTATAAGGTCAAGAAAATTCCAAAATCTAGGACCATAATAACATAAAGTAGAACAAGCCATGGATGAGTGTGTGTAGGGTACATGTAAGGATAAATATAAGAATATGAGTGAATACTTCTGGTAAGGGTAAATAGGTTTGAAAAGTTACTAGGGAATAAATTTTTCCACCATTTATACATAAAAATTCCTAACTGGAGCTTGAAAATTTCAAATATTGTGAGTAATTTTAACTCATTAAATAAAGGTGTATGCTGATAATAAGAAGCATTACATACTGTTCTGATGGCCCTTTTCTGAAGCAGAAAGATGCTATTAACTAAAGATGGAGAAGCATTCCCCATGAAATTACACAGTAATGGAGATGGGGTAGAACAATAGCTATATAGACAGTAAAACACACTTTGGAACAAAAGACTTGACTCTTTACATTACACCAATAACGTAAGAAACTGTGGTTTTAACTTTCTGAATATATGAGGGTTCCACCTAACATGTTTCATCAATTATTACACCAAGGAATTTAGTAGTATTAACTGAGCAGATATTCTGACTATCAATAAACAGCTCAATATCACAAGCTGGTCTCTGATAGGGGTGGAAGGTCATGAAGTTTGTCTTATCAATATTTGATGAAAGCTTATTAGACTTGAACCATGCAGAAACATTTTTTAATTTTTTGTTGACTATTTCAGCAGCTCTATGTAGGTTGGAATGACGAAAGAAAATGCTAGTGTCATCAGCAAATAAAATGAAAGAAAACATATAAGAAATTCTTTGAATATCATTAATGTAAATTAAGAACAAAAGTGGTCCTAGCACAGATCCCAGGGACCGCGTGTTTGGTCTAGTGGTAGAGCATCCACCTCTCCCGCAGGAGGCCATGGTTCGATTCCCAGGTCGAGTCATACCAAAGACTTAATAAAAAATGGAACCTACTGCCATTGTGTGTGATGCTCTGCATAAGCAATGGAGTAAAGGAAAACAAGCCAGTGAGACACAACTGGAGAAAAGGCTGTGGCTGGCTCAACTTGAACCAATTGGTTGGAAACTGGGCCGTTAAACCTCATCTAACTAAACCAACTAACCTAGCACAGATCCCTGTGGAACACCACCTGTAACTGACCCTAAACTTGAGTTACATAACTTAAAGCTTACAAATTGCTGTATGTTTTTTAAGTAACTCTTGAACCAATCCAAAGCAACCCCCCTTCTGCCATAACGATGAAGCTTAGCAAGTAAAATATTGTGGTTGACAGTGTCAAAGGCCTTTGACAAGTCAAGAAAGATACCTATACCGTACTGTTTATCACTAAAAGCATTCGCAACTTTATCAATTAAATCTAAAATAGCAAGCTGAGTTGAATAATTTGGACAGAAGCCAAACTGATTGTCACTTAAAATGCAGTATTTTGAAAGGTAAGAGTACAATCGGTTGAAGACCAATTTCTCAAGTATTTTAGAAAAGAATGGCAAAATTGAAATCGATCGATAATTTAAAGAAGAGTTTGCATCCCCAGATTTAAAAAGAGGGATAACTTTGGCAACCTTAAGATTATCAGGAACAACGCCCATGTACAAAGAGAGATTACAAATATGAGTCAATGGTTCAGCTACATCATAAATAACCTTTTTAATTACATGTGCAGGGATATTGTCAAAACCAGGTGACTTGTCTCTTCCTTAATAATTCACAGTTTTAATAACCTCAAAAGTGTCTGTGGGATACATTAAAAAAGTACAGTATTTGAACAAGCTCTCCCAAGGAAACTTCTAAAACTTATATACCATTATCACAAATTTTGGAGGCCAATTTCAAACCAATATTGGTAAAGTAATTATTGAAGGTAAATAGCAATTTCAAGGGTGGGTTACTTTGACATGGTTTTGTTCAATGTAGGCTGGTAAATTTTAGTTTTTCCATTTTTTTGCAAAATTCCTTTAATCAGTTGCCAGGTCTTTTTAACATTGCCTTTGTAAGTACTAAATTTGATATCAAAGTAGTACTTTTTAGCAGTTCTTATTACTTGTGTTAACATCTTCTTGTATTTCGTATACATAAGCTTGTTTGTATCACTGGGATGAGATACGAAGGACCTGTAAAGCTTGTTTTTCTTTAGTGTAGACTTTAAAATAGAATTAGAAATCCATGGGGTGAAAGACTTCTCTGTACTTAATGAGATCTTCTTTAATGGACAAAATGATCAAACCCTTCACTAAAAAGTTTTCCAAAATTATCATAGGCATAGTTAACATCAATACCTAAAAGGCAAGGCCAGTCGATCTGTCATAAATATGATCTCAGACGTTCCATATTTCCATCTGATATGCATCTTTTGTAAGTATAACTCCTAAAATTATTTCTGTTCTCAATGGTAGTACTAGTTACTAAGCAAATGGGCAGGTGATCACTGATATCAAATGTAATAGTTGCAGAGTTCGTAGGATAGTTGTCATTTGTAATAATTTAAACACAGTGTTCATCTTTTGCCCCCATTATTTTAGGAATACTGTTTGTCTGTGACCAAAAGAGTGATATGATTCTTTTGGCCTTCCATACTAAATTTGTTACTGTGCTGTATGGCCCACTTGCTTCATCTGTTACAAATAGGGAACAATCATACATACTACAGTAATGCTATCTGGTAATGCCAAAAGCTGTCTGGGAAATGTCAACTAATTCTGAGAGGATATGCATTAGGAAGCCATCAATTTCTCAATGTCTGGAGATATTTAAACACTCTTTTCATCTTTTGCCACCATTATTTGGAATGCTGTATGTCTGTGACCAAAAGAGTGACATGAATCTTTTGGCTTTCCATACTGCAATTTGTTACTGTAATGGCCCACTTGCTTTATGTATTACAAATAGGGAACTTAACAATACATTCTGCAGAAATTCTATCTGATAATGTTTTGGGTGACTAAAATGTCATCAGTAGTGTGGAAAATGTCAACTAATTCTGAGAGGATGTGCATTAGGAAATAATTTCTTTATTTCTGGAGATATTTAAAGGCTTACTCCAGTGGCTTTTCACAGGGGTCTCATGTGAAAGAGAAACAAATTCCAGTTCATGTCTTCCAAACCCCATAGCAACTCTTTTCCTAACTCGAGATACCTCATATTTTTTCTAAAGAGTGCTCATGTTTGTCAAAAAATACCTCCAGTTCTCAAGGTCACAGAATGTTTTGTAAAGTGGGCACATTGCCTCAGATTTCATCTGTTTTTCTTAATAATTGATTGTCCTGTTTGTCCTTGAAATTTGATACTGTTGGAATGTTTGAATATCTTTCCATATAGATTTAGCACATAAATCTGCACCACATGTTGCTAAATATTGCTTTAGTTGCTAAATATCCCCTACAGCAGCATCAATACCATGAAGAAATTCAATGCTATGTCAAATTAGTGTGCTTCGATGACATCACAGATTTCCCATAATGCACTTCCTCTTGAGAAAATTGTTTCTCTGAAAATTAATGTTTTCCAAATGCTTCAAGCTGTTGAGATGGGTTTTCATCTCCTGAATGAGAAAAATTTTCAGCATTTTTTGAAATCATTGAATTTTGTCCTCTGGAAACTCCCTTAAAATACTCTTTTCATTGTTTGCCCCATTTTTGTTTGAAATGCTGTATGTCTGTGGCCAAAAGAGTGATATGAATCTATTGGCCTTCCATACTGCATCCGTTACTGTATAGAATGTCCTTTTTGCCTCATCTATTAAATATAGTGAACAATGCTATAATGCTGAAATGCTATCTGGCAACGTTTTGGGGTCCTGAGTAGGGACATATTTTATAGTATATCCTGAATATAGATGGCACCTTCCAACCTTCCTACTCCATGTTATAGTAGTCGTCCTCAGTACAGCGAAACGGAATCTGAGGGAAGTACACTGACGGTAAAGTTCTGTGACCATTACTTAGGTATGATTTAAAGGGACACTATGACTTGTACACTGAGGACACTGTGACTCTTACACCAAGAACACACCAGAACATGTGCCATTGAAATGAATCTTGTGGATTTGTTTACTTCTTTTATATACTGCTTATCTATGCATTGCACTTTTTGTGTCAGTAATTGCATCATTGTTATTTTAAAATCTTTTCCACTGTTTTCATTTTGCACTGTATAGTATCACCATACATACATTAAAGGGAGAGTGCAGTCACCCCAATAAAGAATTGTATAGTAGACTATCCTATTTCCTGAATGGATCTTTAGAACCATGTGACAGTATTTTTCTCACTCAATTGTAAAATTTACAAGGAGCAACTGCTTGGTTTACCTTGAACATACAATATTTATGTCCTAAAATATTATGAAAGATACTTGAAAGAGAAATAAGAAGAAATTTGTGACACTTAGCTATTGTTTCAAAATAAGTTTGGAGCGACTGCTTTTGACCTTTAAGGTTTTTGCTAGTAAATGTAGAACTGCAAAGTCAGCTACAAAAATACCTTAAAGCCAAACATAAATTATAATTTCAAAGATACTTTTACTTTTAACCGCAGATTCATCGGAGATCCATCATTAGAGTGATTTATTCAGAATGCATCGTTGAGAGGGAGCAGTACTACATGCTGCCATATGAATTTTCCGGTGAGTTTACTAAGGGTTGCACCCACCCATTTAACTTTCCCCTTCACAGTCATTGGCTTCTCAAATTTTAAGTGTAGCAGCAGCAATGTCAGCTGTATAGTAAACTGGTATTCCCATTCAGTGTGCCACTGATTCTGATGGCAAGCTTGGCCAAGTAGGATTAATGCCAGAGTACCCTGAGAAAAACTTGTAGATCGCATCTCAAGGCAAATGTAAGTAGAAGCATTGGAGAAACCCAGTGGTACTCAGTTAAATTTTTTTTTAAAGTCCCTTCAGTAGGATGCAGAAGGGTGAAAACCAAACTGTTAGCCCAGAAGGGCTTCTGTTCCCCAAAGGAGCCGCATCCCCAGAAGGGACACTAAGACTTTACTGCCCACTCCTCGACCTTCAGACATCAACATCATGGGTCTGTCATGTGTGGCTCCATTCTAGACTGGCTGAAAAGAACATACCATAAAGAACAGATACCACACACTTACACACACCATAGGCATAGGAAGTGGGGGTAGGCTGGGGGTGGGGGGCTTAAGCCCCAGTTAAAAATGTGGTGGGGTGGAATATATGCTTCCACCCCTTCAATCCAAGTACGAAGACCCCTTATTTGTTTCCTCTGTAAGAAATGTCAAAAAATTTGCAGTAATTTATATTAAAATTTGTCCAGCATGTTACACCAAATTTCATCTAAGGACTCTCAAATATTCAAAAATTTATCAAAGGGGAGAAGGACACCCCCACCCCTTAGATCCATCTCCCCAGGACAGCAATTGGAAACAACATTCAGCCCCCCCCCCCCCAGTCTCATACAGCGTCCTATGCTTATGCAACACACACATGATCTTAACCAAAAGGCCAAGAAGCGATCTTATCACAAAGAGTACTTCAGTAAGCAGTGCAATGTGCTATGCCACCTTAGCAAAGAACATTGTGGCTCACTTAGCAGACAGGTAGAGCTGCAGTACTGTGGAGATGTACATCTCCATGATACCTATACTGTATTATACTTAGTCTGCAGTCATACCTTGGCAAGAGGATTTACATGAAGAGAAAAGAAAATCAGTGAAGCATACTGAGGAATGTCTAATTCAGTTCTGCTGGAGGTTAAGTACCTCAAACCTTTTCAATTGTTGGGGAGCACAGGCCATTGTTCTATTGTTATGTGGTTCCCCACAATAATTTATCATCAACCTGATGGGAGAGTGATTCTGATTGATGTTATGCTGTGTTTGGTATACATGTGTACTTGTGAGCGACTTGCAGGCCCTGTGCTGTGATGTGAAGTGTGTGGGAGTTGTTCAAAGACAGTTCTTGTTTGGGCTACCACAGGGCTCCTGAGGGCTTCTCAAGTTCTGGTTAGTGGTGTGATCCCTTTGGGGTCATAAGTCCTTTTGGGGGTTGCTCCTGTTTTCTACCTGCCATGGTAGATAATCTGCCAGACTTTTTTTACAAAGTGTATACTGTAGTGTGCAGTAACATCTTCATGATTTGAACAACAGGCAATAGGGCTACTCCACACTTGGAGCTTTTAAAGTGGCCATGACATGTAAATTGGAATAACGGGAGACTAATTTAGCCTAAAGCACACAAAAAGATCTTTCTAAAACTGTTTTCATCACCCTTACAGCCTTGAGCATTAAAAAGAAATTAATGTTTCAAAAAATTGCACCAAAAAATAGACTGTTGAAAATGAGATTTCAAGCCAACACAATGATGACGTCACTTTAGGAACACCAGCCTCCGTATACCGAACCTGGCGTACAACATAGCCTATACGTACGTAAGAGATAGTAGTGATTGTAATTCGTGGCATGTCTTGAATTTGAACTTTATTCTGTCTGTTTGGAGAGTGGTGTCAGTCTGTTATATTTTGGGGCTGCAGTAGGCTATTACGAATAATTACAAACACTCTTGATTCATAACAGAATAAGGCTAGTTCCACTGACACTTGCACGAAAGTAACCTAAAGTTCATATTTTGACTACCTACATAAAACTTTCCAAGCTAAAGTCCCTTTCAATTGCTCCAAAATGCTTCTCTCATGCTCGAATTGTTGTGGTGTTGTACTTTTACCTCACCTAACAGTCTCAAATCGGTACGGTCCTATGCGCCGTAACGAATTACTCACCCCATCTGCACCACTGACGTCTTGTTCAGTATCGCCTTCGCCTTTCTGATTTCAAATCCAAGAAAACTCACTTGACCGACAGTCCAACATTCCTGTCCAATCAGGGAGTTGCCTTTAGAGGGCAACTCCCTGGCTCAGATCCGCCATTCCAAAGAAAGTATTAAATTTGATTTCACATGGTACCTACTACGAAACAGTGCTGGTGATACGTTGTGTAGTAACAGGTATGTTGTGTACTGTACCCATGGAAGTAGTACTTCCATGCTGTACCTATGCTGTTGCATTGTGAATGTTTGTACATGCAGCTACTTATCATGACACCAAGACGAAAAACCTGTGTGAAATGCATTTAATTGACTAAAACAACTGGTAAGCACGAGAAAAGGGATAACAATTCCAAAATTTACAACTTTTCACGCAGGTTTTACATTGTATCGACATTGGTAACCGGTACAATGGAATGCAAACACTGTATCAAATGTCCGAAGGATACCACAGCAAACAACGATCATTTCCTAAAGTGACGTCACATGACGTAACAAGATCTTGAAAATTTTTGGGAAGACTAACTTTTCAGGGCTGGAAGAGGGTGCATTTTTTCTCAATTTTCGAGCGGAAAAACAAGTTGTAAACAAACTGAATGGTTGATTTTCTTTGTAGGAAACGTATTCCTAAAGATACCAACGGGTTTAAACCGTTAATTTACACGTGGCATAGCCACTTTAATTGGTGGCCCACAGACCATTTGCGGCTCACAGCATACATTCAGATGGCCCGGGGAATATAAACCAATGAGAAGACTTCTAGCTTGTGAGAGTATTACAGTTACTGTAAAATTTCAACTCGTGTAGAAAAAGTGCCCCTATGCTGTAAGTACTTGAGGTTCTTTGTTTTATACCTGTACAGATAAAGGCTCTTTAGAATTGTCCGTGGATGTGACAATTTATCTTTCAACCTTTTGTGAGGCTTTCTTTTGCTTCTTGGGACAACTGGGGGTCTAAGTCATTAGCTTAGAAAAGCCTACTGCATATCTGTAGTTAGGAGAACATACGTAGTGCATAGAACAGCTGCAGCCTTATCCAGGAGCCTCAATAGTTGCAAAAAGTGTTGAATAGATTCGTCAATGATTGCCAGAGAAAGGAGGACCTTGATGAGGATTTTTATCCTGTCTGATCTTTTTTCAGCTTAACTTACAAAATGATAGGCCTACAGTAAGTGATTTTAGTTATCATGAATGTATCACTGATGTGGCAGTGGAAATTGTGATACTCAGTGTAAATCATACATTAAATTTTTGATTGGTGGACAGTTTTTGTGGTTGTCATTATGATGTGGAAATTGTATTTGAACCCACCACATAAAAAGTACCCTAAAAAGGATAATGACGGTAAGACCTTTAGTTATTTAATAGTATAAAGGGCTTTAAGTGTGAAGATTAACCTCTCACTTTCTACAGGTCATAAGACCTGCTCCCTGATACAGTGGTATTAGGCTGCCTAAAATAAGTTTTTTGTCCGAAATAATTCTAATCAAAGAAAATTTGGTATCAATGGAATCGGCATCACTTGTACATTATCGTGATGTAATGCCTCCAGTCACACATGTTGGGGGTTTTGAGTAATTTGCATAAATTCAAAATTGTGTGAAAAGTATTTTTAATGATTATTTTTCTCATTATTATAATATTATGATGTAATCATTGCATTGGGGGCCATTTTGCTTTTTCCACCATCTTGGTTGACCTGAATTGCAAAGAAATATATTGAAAAATAAATTTAGATTTTTTCTCACAAAATATGGCCAGATATTAAGGGCAACTGTGTCAAAAGTATTTTTAATGACTGTTTTTAGTGATTACTTTAATTATGATCGTTACATTGGTGGCCATTTTGTTTTTCCACCATCTTGGTTGACCTGAATCTCACCAATACAGTCCCAAATATTAATTTTGGAATTTATGTCATAAAATATGACTAAATTTTAAGAGTTAATGCCTGAAAAATATTTTTTACGAATATTTTCTTTATTTGTCTTTAATACAAAATATTCATAATTTTTACCGCCATTTTGTTTTTGGCAGCCATTTTGAATGAGTGAGACCCAAAATATTTACTTCTACTACATGATTAAATGTGTACAGGGAACCATAAGGTTTCCAAACAGAAGATTTGTCGGAGAGTAGTGGGGTTGGAGTGCACGTGAAGTGCCCTCTGGCCCATGATTTATATGCCATTTTGAGTCCTTGTGACCTAATATCACGTGATTTTACCCATGTGATGTCATAGATACATCATAAAGTATTTTTAACGTGATAATTTGCTAATTTGGTATCATGTTTCTATCCATGGGTACAGTAATACATTTATGGGCAATAACATCAACCCTTAAGGAGATACAGGCTCTCAAAGTTGAGAATGGCGGCCTTTTTGAATTTATGCAAATTAGTCAAAACCCCCAACATGTGTGACTGGAGGTATTATATCATGATATTGTACACATAATGCCGATTCCATTAATCCATTGATACCAAATTTCCTTTGATTAGTATTATTTCCGGCAAAGACTTATTTTTTGCTTATTTTAGGCAGCCTTTATATAGCCTACGAAGCCAAATTATGTAAAAGATGTTTCTTGAAACTGCACGGCCTGCACAAGCAAGAAACTAATCAAGGATACATGTACAAAGCTCTGGCTGAATAACCAGTCATGTGACTTGAGTAAATTCACAAGTAAGTGGCCAGGCATGCAATATTTAACCACTGATTGTACCTGCATAATTTATCATTGATCAGCTTAGTATGTAAATATGTCTTGGAAGGCTGAAGAAAATGGTTGTCAGTTATTGTGTGTAAAGTTATGGAGGGATATTATGATAGATGCAGCTAGAGCCCTGCATGGGTAGAACTTACTGTACTGTAAAAAGAGACTTTCTGTTAGTATGTGCGGTACGGTACTATTACTGTTGCCATGGGTGGAAAAAGTTGGGAAGCTGGGAGGCTCCTTCCCTGGAAATTTGTGTAATTGGAGGGAAATTTTGGAAATTGGAGGGAAATTTGCCTTTTTTGTGCATATGAAAATATGGAAGGAATTGTGGACAATTTGACTCTCTTCCTGGGAAATAAACATTTTTTCCAGCCCTGACTGTTGCTTTGGTGTAGAGGGATTTATGTAACCTCACATGAGTGGAATTGCCATGCAGGCACTGAAGGGCAAAACACACAGGCAGTAAGCATATTTACAGCACACACACATGGTATAACCATAGATACTACTGTGACACTATGGACGCTTGTCCTTCAAAACCAAAGGTGAAACCCCTCTACAAATTAAAAATTTTGCTTGTATTCATATTTGTTAGAATGGATTTGCACGGTCTGCACTCACAGGCTTCGAAAGTTGTGTAGTAATAGTATTAGTGCAAAGTTTTGTCCTCATATGCATGAAAACAATATGCTAGTACTGTACTTGAATACAACCAGAAACAGTGCACCAGTACTTGCACTTGTGCAGTGCTGGTACTGTACTGATGGTCTTCATGGTACAAGTCTGCTGTAGCTTTTCATTAGGACCCTGTAACCTGCTGTATCACATCAATGGTATATCTATTCCTCATTCAGGGTATAAAGCAATTTAGTCTTGTCTATTCCACAATATACTTGTTGTACATACCTACGACCTGAAGTAATATAAATGCAGGTACAAGTAGCTGTTCAATATTTCATGCACTGCGACATATCTGTGATCTTGTCATACGGGTCTGTTAACTTTGCTTCGTCCAAGGTTGTCATTTTGAAGGAAAAGACAGCTCGAGCATTATGCAACACACGGTTTAAAGACAATTTTAGCTGTGTTGTGGAAACCGTAGGGAAAATGTGCACAGTATTCTAAATGTATTCAAGAATATGTAGAATCTATCCTATAACACAAACATAATGTACTTGTACTTTTCAAAATTCAGGCCTTCTGTTGTTGTATTTACATTTTTCTTGCTCTGGCATGCCATCATACACACTCAAGTGTACAGTATCTATTTCACTCCATCTTACCACATCTATTATATGTATGCATGAACGATCCCATCTACCGCAGAATTAGGCTTGGTAAAATAAATTGGCACAGAGGTGGCACTATCCTTACTTCAGGGTTGTGACCTATGAGCTCGCCCTTATTTCATTTACCGCGGAATTTGGACTGTCACGCTGGTCTAGGTGCTCTATTTTCGTTGATTTTTTCATGCATGGGTTTTTATCATCCTTTTGGACCCGGCTTTTTGGACTACACCGATTGCACAATCGGTATTTGTAACAGATGTTATGGTGAGTATTCCAACCTGGGTACACAGGTATCAGAATGGAGACTTAAAATGGAGTAAAAATTCAATTGTGATTCAGGTATTACACATACAGTACATATAAACATCAAGAGAATTGAGTAATGGGCCTGCCAGGTCAGGGAATAATTTTTCCTGTATCACATCGCAATATGCTACACAACCTGGCCAAATTGCCACACAAAATTGTGAAGCATTTCTTTGTGTGCATAACTGTAGGGTTTTCAGTGATTTTCCACTACAGAAAGGAAAAATTCTCAAAACAGCTGTAATGCAAAATTTGAATACTTAATTATTCCCTGCAGATTGGCTTGTGTGAGATAATTACAGTAATTGTATACTGCTGGAAAGTCTACAAATTAGGGGTAGTTGTGCATCTACAGTGTAGGTGATAATAGAAAAGTAAGCTTTTATTTTTTTTTTAATTTAAACTTTGTTTAAAGGAAGGTATCTCGGTAAGCTTAGGCTTCTCTTTCCTGAGGCCCTCACGAGGTAAGACAAAAATTTACATTCAAATGAGATGAAAAGTAAAGGCAGCTGATAAACAATTAAAAAACTCAAAGAAAAAAGTAAAAAGAAAAATATAAAACCATGATGAGATTTGAAAAAATAAATGAAACTCTACACGTAAGTACTAAACTGAATACATAAAAGATATAAACAATATTAAATTATTTTAAAGACAAATCTCAATGTACTTTCCACTGTTTTCCTAAGTATCTTACATGTTTTATTGTAAATTTAGAGCATTCAAAACTAAACTATGAATCAAAGTACTGAAACTACAAGTTGCAGCTATAAAGGAAATCAAACAAGCCATAAAATACTAAAAAAAAACATTAAAAGTACACCACAAGCACACAAAAAAGGAATATATAAATATTAGATAAGAATAGATGTTAAAAATAAAATAATTTGAAAGTTTTTTTTATGAGATTTGAGGTATGACTTTAACTGGCCTAAAGGGGATAAAAGATGAGAAGCCATAAATTTGACTCATTTCTCAACATCCACTTTAGGCCAGCACACAATTCACTGACCTGACTGCAACCCTCTGGACTGTCACATGACTGAAAACCAGTTGGGTCAAAGTTGGATCAAAGTTAGGTCAAAGTTGGGTCTGTTCAGTGTGTGACAAGTGTTGATCCTGGTATGGCTGCAATGTGACAGTCCTAATTTATCTTGACCCAATTGGGCGTATCAGACATATTTGATATTTGTTGTAGAGCAGGGTTAGCGGTTACCTCCAAATTGAAAGGGTCCAAAATGTTGATAGTAGACCCTTTAGATTGCCCAAACAGTGTGTCTTTAAGTCCCAATGGCAGTTTTAAAGGGTTAAACCCAGTTTTTGAATTTACACATGACAAATGCATAAAACACAAAGTAAACAATGACCCAAACAGTACCTGTTCACGATGGAAAAATAGCACTGGAAACAATGGTTTTGTACTAACTGATATTTTTTTTATTCTGGTTTGGATTGCCGCAGTGCTGAGGAAGGGAGTGAGAGGCACTGGGAGTAGAGATCCTTGCACGTCCAAGATTTTCTCGTTGTACCAGAATGAGAAGCTTAGAAATTTATTCACGCGTCCAACCGTGAAAGAATGGGGTCCATGATGTGCAGACGCACAAGATTGCAAGCCCTGTTGTAGAGTTTAGGGCAGTTGTGTATGTGTGGAGTCGTGTCTCTATAGTTTGCAGCTGTCGCCGACCCACCTGGGACCTGATTCTTTTGGAGAGTGAATGAGAAAGTATCATGAAATGAGTACCATAGATGATTCTAAAAAGTCAAAATAGCCTCCCCCATATGAAATTAGAAAACATTTAATAGTGAATTGGGTTGCAGTTGGGGCTACACAGTTTTTTAGACCAACAATCTGACTGTCACCCACATACTGTACTTCAAGATGAGGTGGTTTCCACTGTCTCCAACCCATTCTCAGTGTAACTCTGGGTGAGCTGTGTCAGATCACTCACTGGTCATTTCAGTGTGTGCCTTTCTTCTGATGGCAGTATATGCTCTGAATTAGCCTGCATTCCTGGCCTCATATTTCAAGTCTCCTTTTAAAGTGTTGACATTTTAAACCAGTTGGCAAAGTGTTAATGAACTGACCCCATTCTGGGAGATTCTGTACAGGAAACTAATACTTATTTACCTGAAGATATTTGTACTTCAGAGCAGGGAGTACTTTGTCCAGATCTTCCTGGCTTCACAAGCCATACCACACTGATTGTAAGTTATCTGTGCTACAGCTCACTAGGTAAGAAATAAAATGTCACGTCATGTTTTAAGTTTCATTACAAATGGGTTAGCCGATTTCTTTTCAATGAAAATGTTCTATTTATTCCCTGAATTCATCATATGCAGATGTCAGTACTAGATTTAAGTAGCTTTACTCTTGAGTATTGATGGATTCCGCCATGATAAAATGCAACAAGTTCATTGCCAGCGGGTTAATACCAATCCTTTGCGGTTTTGAGGTCTGGTAATCTCAGAATGTTATGTTGATCCAGCTGATTACCTTCACAGGCTCCTTTCAGGTGTAATATTACTTTTCCTGACTTTTGAACTGTTTCAGAGGAATAAACTTTTGTCTGAAATCAGTTCTTTTCATCATCTTTTATGAAAACTCGTACAGGGTAAACAGAATCTTCCATCAGATTACCTTCCAGAAATTCCATCACTGAGACCAACAAAACTGCTTTTCTTTTCTCGATATTCCTGGGGCACTCTCTCCTTACATTAGTCAGAGTTTTGGTTTGTTCTTCACATTTCTGACTCAGTGAATGGTGGCATCAGATAGGGCAAACACAATGAAACCTTGGCAAAGTCAAACACTCAGACACTCAGGTGTCGGGGTCCTGTAGCATGGACCCATCTTATTGTTGAGACAACGATTTCAGCTGTAGACTTTACTGAAGCAAATGATTGTTATACAGTGTTGTATCGCTTGAAATAAAGGACAGAAGCAATCCATTTTGGATTAAACTTTACAGAGGCATTGTCATCAGTTGTGTATCAGCAAGAGCAGTAACAGGAAGTAATACCACCAAATTTCTAGTTAGACTTGTGAGAGTAAAGTTCGAAATTGCTGTTTCAGTGTATGAAAGTTAGTTTGGTGGAGGATGTGCATCAACTGTTTCATGTTCTTGTACTGGTGGAGGAGCAGGCCTGGAAAAATGTTTATTTCCTTGAAAGGGAGTTAGATTTTCCACTGTTTCTTTCTTGTTTTTGTACACAAAAGGTTAATTTCCCCCATTGCCAGAATTTCCCTTCAGGTACAAAAATTTCCTGGGAAGGAGCCTCCCAGCTTCCCAACTTTTTCCACCCATGGTGGAGGAGTAGAAACAGTTTCATGAGGACCAACGTGCACAATTGGAGGTGATACAATAAAAACTTCTATCAAGTGTTGCATGGGCAACATCTAGGAAATATTTAAGGAGTGTTTAATTAATCTGAGGAGGTCATGAGTTAGATGCATCTTGAAACTCAGAAACAGATGGCAATGTTTATTGATGTTGTCAACAGTTAATGATACCTAAGCTCAACCTTGATTTTATCATGCAACAACAGCATTATCTTGGAAGAAAACATTACAATGACATAAGTTGATTACTCTGGGATAATCAACTTAAAAGTTATTGCCTCACACCAACAAGTCACTGTGTGAATTACTGTTCTATAACCAAACTGTAATTGTATGAATCCTTAATTCTCAGCTCAATAAACCTGAAATGTCACCACCCTCATACTGTAGGTTTATACTGTAGACTTTGTGGTAGTTTATTGGAAGCTATAAACTTCAATTATTTAAAAGGGTTGAGGAGGATTACTGTTGGAAATTTTATTACAAACAAATACTTTTGTTCATATAACTGTTCAGTTTATATTGGTAATGGAAAAGACCTACCTGCATCTGTTTTTGGTCTTTTTTCTTTGGCCTTGCACATATTTGAATATAAAATAGATTTTGTGAAATTTGGCCAGTGACACACAAATGTTTGTACTTTGTAGTGATCAGAACTATTTGGCAAAAACCAGCGATTAACATTTAAAACCCTATCAACCGTTAAAGAATGTGTTGCCTAGCTTATCTCAGGTTGATCATCCTGTACTACAACTACAGCCACAGTTATTTATAGAAGGTACCTCTAGTGGAAACAGTATTCTCCTTTACTTCAAAATGAGATGTACAGTAATGTCTGGTTTTGTTGAAGGTACTTCCACATGGTAAATTAACACTCGGTCCATTTTTATAGCGGAATTGTATTTGTGAGACATACTGTACTGTACTGTGCATGTTTTCCAAATAACAGAAGAATCTCATGCATCTTTAATAGAACTTGTTAGATACTCAAGTTGGTCACTTTCTGTTGGAGTACAACATCGAAGGATATTGTTTGAGGCACAGTCAGTGTGGACCATGAGGTAGACATAAAACAGTTTTTATCAAAGTGAACCAAGATTCACGTATGGAAATGAAGCGGAGGTGGTTTCGGAAAAAGAAAGCTCTTTCGGTTGGTAGCTTCTCAGGCGCTTTTACTACTGACCAAGATAGCACGAAGGATGTGGTTAACAGAAATGGTGAAATCATGAAGTATTTTTCAGGTGGGAGACTTCTACCAAAGTTGATACCAGAAGAAAATGGAACCCCAAGTCACATGACCTTTGACACAAGCACTTTTAGATCAAGTAAAAAGTTGATCAAAAAAGATTGTGATGCATTCAACATCCCTACTAACCATGGTTGCCCTGAACATCCTATGATCAGGAGAAGTGTCTCCCTTGGACTGCTGGCCTCTGGGGTGGAAGAGTCTTTGGATGCTAGTGAAAATACGACGGTGGCTAAAATGTACGCAAAATCTTCACACATTTTGCCAGTACCAAAACATGCATCTAGAGAAGTCCCATCTGGTGACATTCATCCAAGCTCTGATAAATCACCTGTATCGGTTGCAAAGTTACCCACCGAACCAAGTGAGTTGAGGGCAGTAGACCAGAGTGATCGGAAGAAGAAGGAGGAAACAACAGAAGACATTGTCAAATTAAGAGATTCACAAAAGTACATGAAGAGGCATCGATGTCTCCATTCGAATGGAATGAAAGTTAATACCTTACCCTACAGAAGTGAGTGTCCTAAGAGAAATGTGAACTTGGTCAGTGGTAACCAAACAAAAGTCCCTCAAAGGTTTCACTCACTGTCACGTATACCACAATATAACCAGAAGTCATTTCAGAGAAGTAATATTTCTATGGGTAAAATGTCCTCCACGTTGCCATGTGTTCAATCTAAACATAAAGTAGTCTACAGAAGCCCACAAACACCAACTGTGGATTCTCTGCGACCGTCTAGCTTCATGGTTATGCATTACAAGAGACTAGGGGTCTTGAACTTGTTGAAGCACCGGTTAGATCTGCTGGAAGATAAGCTTGGTTGCAGACAAGACTGGAATTTTACAGTTGATCTTGGTAAGATGGGAGAATCCTCCAGTGATCATCCAGAAAAGAAGGTAAGGCTGTGAGGTAGAAAAAAGGAAAGCCCACCGGCTCCCTGTCTGTCAAGCAAGAGGTTTTTGGGGGGGGAGCCGACTTTTGCTCAAAATGTAGTGTTCATTTTCCTGTTTCCAAAACAGTTACCTGTATCTTAAAATTCAAAAAATGGCACTGGCAATTTCAAAGCTACATTTTAAATTGGTATTCTTTACAGCTGTGACATACCATTAAAACTAAGGGATTGAAGTTTAGTTTTGCTAAATATTAGGGATAACATGTTAGGGGTATTTTTAATCTAGACATTTTGGTAAATTTGCATTCAGTTTCTAGTTGAGGCTCAGGAGATAATAGCTGATAAAGTTACTACATTTTCAACCCAAAGTGTACTTGAAGTAAGCACATGCCACATCATAACCTGACATTAGTCAACATCGTTTTGTTTTTGCTTTTACTTTATAACCAGTTTTCTTGTGAACAGTTTTCCACAGTCTCTTGTTTTTAGAATGTAAGTGTATGAGAGGCATGGGAATTAGTCTATTCGTTCCTGCTGACCTTAATTATGACACGTACAGTATGAACATAAACAATTGAAAAGCTTCAGGGAGGAATGAAGTTCTAAAAAAGACTACTGGACATACCGCTGAGCCCTTGGAAAATGAGGGCGTTTTCTTATAAGAGAGCTGCAAAGTAGAGATAGTGCCACCACTGAGCGATAGCTTCTGACCACTCAAGACTATTTCGGCAGTAGAAGGAAACGTCTATTTGAAGTAGATTTGTAATAGACCTTATGTATTGATGTTACACAATGTCAGTTTGGAGGAAAACAATGACGCACATGTGCACGAACAGCATAGATTTTGCACGCCTGTGTAGTAGACTTATGTGCATATATGATTGGTTGACAAATCAGCTGTCTGCATTTGTTGGTGTAACTTGCAATGATACACACTTTTCCTCCAAATGAGGGAGCACTTTCTGTTCTGTGCATCATATGCATAAGGTCTATATTTCTAATAGATAAGGTCGGCAGGGTGTATAGATTCCTAAACCACAGATAAAGTTTGGGAAAACTTACCTTCTCCTTGGGAACCCTGTGTTTATATCTATTTCAAGGTAAGAACAATAGACAAAGATAACAAAGCATTGCTTATTGATGCATCTATGGAGATGATGTCATTTCTGCTTGCACCAAGTTCACTTTAGATTGCAAATGAAGTAACTTGATGTGCTTAAGTCTTGAGAACCACACACATAAAATTGTTTGAAAATTACCCTTATTGAGAATACATGTAGATAAATAGTTCCACTTTCATATGTATGAAAATTATCTTTTTGCTTTCTTTCCTAACAATGTATTCTCTTTTGTTTTCTTACTTTTCCCTTGGCATTTTAATTCACATTTTCAAGCCACAAATGGCCTGCAGGCCACCAGATGAGAACCTTTGGTACTGTATGTTAAATATAGCCTCTGGACCATATCACAAAACACATGAAATAGTAAATATAAATTGTTGTCTAAACTCTTCCATTTCTCCCATCTGCCCCAAATTTGAGGTGGTTGGCCCAAAAAGTTGTTTCTTCAAAACTGGGGATTAGGACATGGGGAATTCTTCCCCGTTCTCCAGGCCGGAGGGCATGTGTGGAGTAAAGTGCATATTAGCATATGGGATCACTTCCCATTGGGGGTGCTATAGCACTTCTGCCCACAAATTTAATGCATGCTTGCCTAGAAATATATTTTGCCCCAAAATAGCATTATATTGCCTGAAGATAGCAAATTTTCTGGGCAAATTTTTATCCTTCCTTTTCAAGGTATAATGATTTCTTTAATATTTCTAGTTTTGGAAAGTACATTTCCTTTTTCTTCTTGATATCTGAATACTTATTCATACATTAACATAACAAGCACAATGTTTCATAGTATCTTTACGTGGTTTGATTTTAACAGTCATCCTGTTGCCCTTGGCAACCAGGATTTGTGGCAGACAACCAAAAGTAACAGGCTAGTTGTCCAATGGACAACCAAATTTTACAAGAGGAGAAACCAGATGACACCAAGGTCAAGGGTATATATAAATTTCATTTCAGATAACTAAATGTTATTTTGGATGACCAAAGAAGACAGACAAGTTGTCCAGTGGACAATCATAAAGTTTTAATTAAAATTGAGGCCTGTTCTCCACTAAATAGTGGTGGCTTATTTGACCCTGGAGGTGTACATTATTGCTACACCTATACTACTATCCTTCTGTTACATAGATCTTTGCAATCATGCAGCCATGCAACCAGTAATTTCTTCTTGGAGATCCCTTAAGACCCCTCACCCCGACCAAAAGCAAAGTGGGCTTAGGTGCTGGTCAGCCCAAGGTTGCTTCTTCAGTCTGGGGTGCAACCTATTTTGATGACAAGTCTTGCCAAGTGGAAGGAAAGCTACAGGAGCCTGAGACAAACCTACACACCTGGAGGGAGTTTGGAACACACGCACTTGTGAAATACAGTGGTGCACTGCAGTTGGAATGAACCAGTCATCCACTTAAGGACCCTCTCACCCTGACCCCTTTCCCTTCCTTTATTGTTTCTTGCTCTGTAACTGCTAGCAGCCAAACTGTATGTAAGAAACATGTCACCATCGATCAGTCTGGTGTTCTGTTAATGCAGTACATATATGACAGTGCTCGTAGTGATTTTACTTGTTCTACCTGATGCAAGTACAGATGCTTCGAAAATTTCAAGGTCATTTGTAATTGAAATATCAGGATAATCATTTGGATGTTGGATGTTGATGAATTGCTCTCAGAAATATCAAAAATGCATTCAACTTAAAGGGAAATACTGCATGTAAAATGCACCAACATGGCATACAAAGAAATCCTTATTAAACCATTCTGTCTCACTAATAAACTTCAGGAATAGCTTTATCTCCTTAAAATATTGTGTACTCCAAGAGTTTGGGCCAACAAATTGTTCCTGAGGAACAAATAACTGAATTTCTTTCTGTGAGAATCAGGGATGTAGCTAGTCAAATCTGAGTGCCAGGTAATTGTCTGATCTGGGGAAAGCACCTCATCCCACCCCATGGCATCTACCCCATTTTTCAGCCATTAATTTTTCATTTTTCCCTCATTTTACTTAAAGGAGTAAATTTAGGGCTAGTTTTAGGTCTTGGTAGGCAGATTTGTGGTGGGCGGGGAGACCTGTGTTTGCCTATAGTGCCGGGCGGGAATATCGAGTGCAGGGTGTCACCGCCCAGCGCCGCCCACCGTAGCTACATCCGTGGTGAGAATCTTATTCCTTGAAAAAAGGCTATTGAACTGCCTTATTTTGAATTTCGTATCTATCATTCTGTATCTATACATATTGGTTTTAAAAATATGAAAATTTTCAGTAAAACAATGGCAATATTTCCCTTTAAACATTTGTGATTGTGGTTTATGTCACCAGATGGTGATTATTAAAGTTTGTGGTTTAAAACAATCTTGAACTCCATAACTGTCATATCCATCCCTACAAACAGGCTCTAGTTAAAGAAACTTTGGATTGTCCACGGGACAAAGTGTCTGCCTTTGTATTGGTAATAGCCAAAAGAAAAAATTAGGTTGTCCGAAAGGAAACTTTTGAGTTGTGGTTGGTACATCTATTTTCTCCTGTTATGAAATTTGTCTATCAGCAACCTGTTAGATTTAGTTATATACTTCACAAAGCTTTAGTTTAGTTGTCATGGTAACAGGACTCCTTTCAATACCAAGTCCTGCTAAAAACATGCACATATGATGTGGAAAACTTTAAGGAATTGGTATTTCAAAATGTGAGTAAATACAATTCCTTTCCCACATACATGGCAGTTGTAGCATGCAGTGTAAATGCATGGACTGATTTGCCTGAGGGGGAGGGAGGGGGGGTTTCAGAAAATCTCTGACTGTTTAAGGTGGTTGCATGAAGCCATTCAGCTTTGTTTATTAAATTTGTGCTGTATTTGTTATCGTGACATAATGTGTAGAATGAAACATTGCAGTCTGTTTTGCCCCTCCTTACCTCCTATTCACATGTTAGTTCCCCAACATGCCTGCTAGTACCATCTAACACAATTTGTCAGCATCGGAATGGCACCCTCGCACTACTAGAGGGTTCTGCGGTAGCACCTAAACAAAGAATACATGTGAGTGAAGGAGTGTGTTTCGCTCCTCATTTCTTTGTTTTGACATAAATGTATTACTCCAACTTTCCAGCAAGTACCATTCTGACATACTGTGTTATCAACGGGATGGCGCCCTCTCACCACTAGAAAATATACAGTGTAAGCAGTCAGTATCACTATGTCTCATTCTCTAGTTGGATATTCATACCCCTGTGCCTGTCTTCAAAAAAGAAATGAAGAGGGTTAGTTTTTCCTTGTAAAAGTAAATATTTGAGGCTAATTAAACAGGAATCATCCACAAAAGATAGTCACTATCTTAGCTGGTGCTATTTTTGAGAGAATCAGAGTCATTCATTTTAATGCGATTATAACACAATACAAACTCTGAACAGTGATTGAATAAGTACAGTGCTAGTAAATGTTTTTACAGTAAATGCAATGAAGTAACGTGTAGCATTATTTGTTAAACAATCTATTTTTAATTCAGGAAATGACAGCATAATCATTTAAAAAGGTAACTAGGAGTGAATTAGATTAATGCAACTAAGCTTTTTCTTGCTTTTTTTTTTTAATAAAAAAAGTGCAGTGCCATATAAACTTCAGTGATATGTATTAATGAACTAAGCACTGCAACGATTGAATTAAAATAGAGAGTTGTTTTTCTCTGCCCTGTTTATTAATTCCATGGTTCAGTAGTTATAAGGCCACCTCTTTTGACTTGAATTCTAAAGCTGAGCACAGGCAGAGATTATGTTGTGTTACCGTTATTTATTAACCTATTGTACTGTAGTTTACAGAATATGGTAGTGACGTATATATGAAGTTGGATTATGGGAACTTTGCAGCAGCCTTCAGTTCTCTGAACTCAAAGTGGGTTATGACTTGTTTTTGATCGTTTCTATTCAGTTAACAGACGAATGCTTACCCCTGGCCTATGTCTATTAAAAGTTATGCTAAGTTATTTGCTGAGTGAATTCTTTTGTTCAAAGATGTAGCTCACTTCCTACCCCACTGAGTTGTACTACATGAACAATACAAATTTTCCAGCCTGTAAAATTTGTCCTTGGATCCATTTTGTAAAAAGTAACAGAGAGAGGGCAGCTTATTGATTTCATACAGCTGTTTACCATTTTGCTCCAGAAGTCATGTATAGTGAGAGCAGTATTTATAGAATACAGTGTAGATCCATTAACCTGTGTAGACTTGACTAACCGCTGAACCGTTACTGGGAAAGATTGGGATTCAAAGTGTGTAGTCATGGTAGAGGTATATACCTAGCGAAAGTGGTCACAGCATAGTGGGATAAGCAGAATTACTGCAATGTGTGTTTAAATTCTTCCTACTGGAAATATTAAAGTATACCTAGTGTGTATATACATCTATTTTAAACAGTGAGCTGGCTAAGTGTATATATGAGATAGGTGGTATCCAAACTTGGCAGGTCTTGCAGCATGGCTTGGCATACATATGTTTTCACCCACTTTGCTTAAAATTATTTTAGTAATTGTTGCAAAAATTGATCAGATATTTTGTTTTCCTACTTAATTTTGGCTTGGGACTCCTTGAATCATTTGTACCATTGGCTATCAAGTCAATATCCCAACCAACAAGTACCCCTTGGGCATAGGCATTGAGAAGGGGGCAGGGTACTGTGCCCTCTTCTCGCCAGTTTTTGTACAAGCACAGAATTCTGGCAAAATTTGTAGGAATTCAGACAAAATTTGAAGAAATTTCAGGAAAAGTTGTCTGAAAAGGCACAGAGATTTAGGTGAAAACTCTTGTGCCCCCCAAATCAAAATGGTCTCATACGCCTTTGGGCTGTCACTTAAGACTACATTAACATGGTCAAAAGGGTGACTACAATACATGTAAACAAAATGTAAATCACCTGAAATGGTTAGTCATCAACTCCCCTTGTAGGTAGGGATGTAGCTACCCAAATTTGAGTGCCGGGTAAAAGTCTGATCTGGGGAAAGCACCTCACTCCACTCCATGGCATCTACCCCATTTTTCAGCCATTAAATTTTCATTTTTCCCTCATTTTACTGAGAGAGTGAATTTGGGGTTAGTTTTAGGTCTTGGTTGGCAGATTTGTTGTGGGTGGGGAGACGTGTGTTTGCCTGGAGTGCTGGGTGGAAATATCGAGTGCTGGGTGTAGCCGCCCAGTGCCGCTCACCGTTGCTACATCCCTGCTTGTAATGTCCAGCGTTTCACTTGCATCAAGAGTACAAAAATTTCACTTCCACAGAACAGGGGTAAGTTGTCTTACTGGCCAAGGTAACTGCTTTTCCTTTTAAAAATAGGAAAACCTGATTTAAACAGGGTGGTTAATAAAACCCTGCTAGTACTGTACTGTTGCATTATTGTAACTGTAAGTATGAATTGTGAAGATTTATCAGTTAGGCCTGTTTCCTCATTAAATGTTCTCACTCTTTCAGTGATTTGAAAAGAATTAAGATCATGAATTTTAAGACAAAATATATGTGTGTAGGTGTGTGCTATTTTTGTGGTATATGGGACCTTTATAATCAATTCATTACTAACCTGGTATTTATGTCATCTGCAAACTAAAGGTGTGAATTATTGTGATTATGACTCCAATCACCAGTAACTGCTGCTGCTAAGCAGGACTTATTGCATGATGAAAATTATATGAGGAAAAGATATGGTACATCATAAAATAGTGAAGTGTTAAGAAAGGGTTATATCTCCTGTGAGTACAGTAGATACTAAAAATGATAAATAGTAAATAAATTACTTTATGTAAAGCAGTTACAGTACGATATCTTAATCATGGACCATTAACTTCACCAACCTCTCGAGTACAGTATGTTGAATTTATTCTGGTTGTGCCATCAGGAATGAGTGGCACTCATCAGAAAAAAATCAGCTGCAGAATTCCCAAAAGACTGTTTTTTTTTACTCAAGTTGCATCAATTGATTATGCATTAAAAAAAAAAGAAAATACAGGGTTTAATTACCCAGCAGTTATTTCAAAGAAAAAGCTTAGCGTCAGACATACAGCTGGTAAAATGTAGACAGCAGTAAATGTTTCTGGCTGGTTGCAGTGGCAGGGTAAGGGTATCCCATAGCCTGGGAGCATACATATAGGGAAAGCTTGTCTATAAACAAATACCCTTAAAACTGGTTGTTCATGATTGCAAACAGACGTATATGAACATAAAGCATGCATGATCTAAGCCAAAGGCATGAGCTGTAGTTTACCAAAATTCTTGCTGGCTACATGGTGTACTGTTATGCTTCGAGGATTCGTGACAAGATGGGACTAATCTGTTGCACTCTTACTTACCGTACCTCCTCTGTTATATACATGGGAACAATCCCATCTACCGTGGAATAAGACTCAGTAACATTTAATTGGCACAGAGGTGGTACTATCCTTTATACTTAGGGGTCATGACATGGGAGCTCACCCTTATTTTGTTGTAAACCACTGAATTAAGACTATCTCGCTCTTTTAGATGCTCCACTTTCTTAGACATTTTTCGGGGTTTTTATCATCTTCTTGGACTCATTTTTTGGACTATACCAATTGTAGGATTAGCAAACTATTTTGGGAATAGATAGGTCTAGTTTAGACTAAAAGGAATTTAGTGAAAGAAATTAAAGAATCAGTGGGTATTATGTACAGAATAGGCCTTAGGCTTTCATCATTGATGAGTGGGGTTTCTAAAGTGGGACAGGTCAAAAGTTTCTCAAGTTTTGTAGTACAATGAAGAATTTCTTAAATGAAAAAACTGAGATTCTCTTAGTTTATAATAGTGTTCATAAAATTGTGTTTTTATCAACAATTTTAGTAGCACATAGACTTCTTGAGTGAATTCAAATTTGTTTTGATTAGGCTTAATTGTTGTTTGTGAAAATTAACCCTTAACTTGCTTGTAAGTAAACTATTTTAAATTCCTGTTTAAGTGAAGATCATACCACCTTTTTGAAAAAGGTGTGATGTGAACACATGCTAGGAAATTGCAACTGTTGCAAATATATTGAACACTCCTGTGTTATCAAGTCTAATGAAGGAATTGTAATCTTATTCACCCATTTCTCATTGTACATTTCTGGTTGACTGGGTTTTCTGACTACATTTTTTGTGGGCAGCTGCTATTAATCTACACCAAAAAGAAAAAAGATTCCCGTTCATTTGGTCACCTAAATAGTTTTGAAGTTCAAGGAGCGTGTATGGACCTATTGTATTGGGGTGTGTAGCAAAGGTTTCTGTTGTTGAACACACACTGTTGGTCCTAAGCACAGCTGGGGCAAAACTGCTGTAGTGTGTCACATGTAGTAGGAATATAGTACACAGCAGTTTTGACATTGGTGCAGAGTACTGCTGTTGCCACAGTCAGATCCTGGACATAGCTGTGAAGATGAATTGAGAATCGCTTTGCTGAAAATTGTTGTGGAGTTCTTAAGGGAACCATATTAATTACAAAGTTGGAATAGCTCAACAGGAAAGAATTGTGGCAAGTTTGGAATGAAGTGATTTGGAATAGTCTACAATGCTGGTTGTAAATGAGACATATTTGTGTTTTGCAGACAAAAAGCTTTCTACTTTGGCATGTGACCAGATGTTCTGATTGAATCGTCAAAGAAATTCTCAACTCAGAAATCTATTCAAATGGTGTTGTTGATGTTGTCGTTGTCTTTATTGAAAAGTGAAATTATTATCAAAATTTGTTTGCCTCTTCCTGTTTAGAAAGCATTTAACATGTATCTCTATTTATCAACTTGAGCCCATGCTGCCTTTCAAGTTATTTGTTCCTCAGATATTTGTGCTGAATTTTTCTTCCTGAAAATGTTATTTTTGTTAAAATGATAACATGGTTACAAAGTCTGGCTTTAAGTTAAAAGAGATCTAACAGTTAAAAGTTTCATAGCCTGGATATCACATCTGAGAATGTACATATTTTAACATATTAGGTTGGTAAATGGACTACATGATCATGTATGCATGCAGAAACTCACACCAGAGTTGATTCCTTAGATGCAGACACTTTTATCCCTCTGGAGACAAACTCATCGCTCATCAGTTGAAAGAGAAAAGACGAATGAGTCAGATGAAACTTTGGGAGTGAGCGAAAGGAGATGCCGTAACAGAGACAAATTTTTAATTTCCACCAGGAGCCATGGAAATAATTAGTGCTTCATTTCCAAGGATAAAATGTCATTTATCTTGCAGTCGAAAGCCTGTTGCGTGATTGTCTGTGAATTGTTTTCCCAGTGCAGGGATTTATAGCTGACAACTTTTACAATGTTATTTCCGTTTTTCATTGAAGTGTAGTTTAGACATGTTATAGCAGAAATCTGACTGTTGGAATAGGTGTCAAGTAACAGTAGTAAAATTTCTAAAAGCTCAAACGTGAATAGCAAAAAAAGAAAAAGTATTGCGACGGCTGAATCCTGTTATTTTCCAAATTTTAAGTACTCCATTTTGCTGCAGACTAGTGTATTTAAAAAGGAGCGTACAAATTATGTGACAGTTCGGGTCTTACTCCAAAGTTTCTTCAGTTCAACAAATACTTGTTACCGTACAGTAGTTATAAAGCTTGTTGTTGGTAAGACCAAAGTTCCCCAGGTTTCATACTGTACACGAAGTGGTCAGAAGTTCATTACACTGTTTGCTTTTGTAAAAAGGATTTAAAAAGTTAAGCATGGATCAAGATTTACCCCCAGGCAATGATGATGTGGAATATTATACCATTGCAGATATGGACAGATTAAGGGTAAGTAGAAATGCTGGCCACAAATGTTATTTCCTTCTGAAGTTTTGTTTGCTTCAGTTGACTGTAAGGGTGGATGGGGGGGGGGGAGGGGGTGTTGGAATTAAGTCAAGGTAAATTAAGCTGAAAGTAAAGGCTTTTACACAGGACGGTAAATTACCTGTAACATGCACTGTATTTACCATGGAAATTTAATGTATGTAGTAACAGGGTTGTAACGCACAAGTCTGACTCAGTTCCAGACTTGGGTCCAATGCTTACTGGACTCAGAATTGGCCTGGAATGGGCAGTCCTGGAATCAGAATTGGCTTGGAATGCACTGCAGCTGGAGTCAGGCTTGGAGCCAATTTCAACCCAATCCACAAAATGAAAATTACGTAAATTGTACCTTAAGCTCCATCATCGGTGCATGGTGTTCTCTATTAATGGAATAGTCATACATCGTCAACTAGATTATTTGGGTGGTCCAGAATAAAAGTTCAGCAGCGATTTGACTATAGGAATAACATTACATGCTTCATTCAGATAAGTGTATGTAAACAAAACTCTTACTGTCAAGTTTTCTGCAAATTTACCACGGTCTCTCAAATTTGTTTTGATGTTAAAAATTTTCCGACACCTAGGGTGTGAATCTAAGTCTATTTCCCACCTCATCACCTCCTATTTACATATGGATACTATTATTGCCTGCAATAACCATCTGGCAAAATTCTAATTGCACCGAGGAAACCTCAACCAACAGAGGGCGCCCTAGAGCCTAAATCTTCCTTCTCCATTTTTGTCCTTTCTCTTCAACTCTGCCCTTAAATGTGAAGTAAATCATTACAATTGGTGTAAACCTGTTTTAATATAAACCATAAGACCAGCATAGTACATTACTGTACATTATTTGGCAAAGTAGTCATGAGCAAATAGGACCATTTTGATTTGAAAGCTTAGTAGTAAAAGCTATTAGTAAATACCCTTACCAGCTTTAATATTGAGCTACAGAGTAACTGTTAAATCATGATAGGTATATTACTGCTAGTTCATACTGTACATTAAAGAGCGAAAGCAGTCTCTCTGTCTTGTATTACTATACCCCAGTATCCTCGTTCATGATTGGTTCCTTTTAGTCATGTACTGTAATGTCATAATGTTACGGAATTAATACTGTAAATTCATGCAGGTCGAGTCTTTTGTAATTCTCTTTAATATTTAGTATTAAAATTCTGAAACATGGAAACTTGATATTTATAAAGAAAATATGCTTGGATATTATTATGTAAGCTTACATAGCAATGTTTTTTAAAAAAAAAGGGTCGGGCAGACTGCTTAGTATTCGCTATTTAACTATCTGAAGTTGAGAACTATACACAGAGTATAACAGTTGCTGCAGTTTACATCTATTGAGTGTAGCTTAAAATCTGTTATTCATAGTTGCCACATTTAGGTCATAAATGTATCATTTAAGGTCTTTTAATTAAACTTTAAATAATTTATACTCTTCTGATCGAAGTTTATTGCTTAATACAGGCATGTAATGTAACTCAGTCGGTTCTTTAGTGTGGCATGAATGTCAGAGTTGAAAATTGGAACAAAGACTCTCTCTTGCTGCTTTAATCCTAGTCAATACTTTTAGCCTGTCAATAGTATGCTGTGAAAAATTCAGGGTGTTTGAGTGCAATTGCAGTACACAGATAGGTGTTGTCAGTGTATAGATCTTCAAGTGATTGCTATGGATTGAGCCCTGGGTTTCAGATGGTAGGAGGTGATATAAGCCCATGGGGGTGAACATCTTGTAAGGTAATCCTAACTTGAATACTCCTACAGTGCAGTCCAGTACAATTGTTACTAAATTCTCAGTCAAGAGCAGCAAAGTGCCAACTCGCACAAGCCTACAAAACATGAGAGGGGCGAAGCAGTAATGGCAGTTTTCTGTGATGCAGTTGAGTGAGGCAGCCCCCTCAAAGAATAATAGGGCTGGGAAAACCCTGGAGCCTTTTATCCAGTATGTAAACTGTAATGTTTGGTGCAAAATGAAAGACCTCTTCCAGGCTTTGATTTTAAGAAAATTTATGGTTGTCCATCGGACGTGTCTGCCTTTTTTGGTTGTCCAAAAGAACATTTAGTCCACAAACAAATTTTCAGTAACCCTAGAAGCAGTCTGTTAACTTGTTGCATGAACTTTGGTTTTCTGATGAACAACCAACCCACCATTTTTGATTGTCCCTCACAAATTTTGGTCGTCACAGGCGACCGGACAACTATTAAAATTGAGCCCTGTCTTCAGTCTGTAATGATTAGCATAGGGGATGGGGCATTAGAAAAGTCATTGCATTCTTGCATATTGCATTCTGATAATCCCTTATGTACAGTAGTTCCTACTCTCTGCACTTGACTCTGTTAAAGATTGCAATTAATATACTGTACATGGTATCATTTCCAGTATATTTTCACTTGTGAAGCATTAGGAATCTACCCATGCATGCCACTGTATACATACAAGGAAGTAGACTAAAGAAAGAAAAACTTCCTAAAGTAGCAAACTGTTATGAAATAATCAATTGTTTCAGTTTGGTAGCGGTTTTCCCCAGGTGCCATCTGTGTGTCTGATGCCAACAATAAAATGTAACTTATTGTAAAAATATTGTGCAAGGGGAACTAACACTATATGCATGGTCAGCTAGACATTACTTAGTTTGGTTTAAAATGCATCTTTTCCATGCTGAAACTGTACAATAGTCCAGGAATAATATAAGCTATAAAATAAGTTGTAAATATTTTTCTGTTATGTTTGCTCACATCATGTTTTATGATTTCTTTTTTAGGCAGTGCTCACGGCTGTATAGGTTTTAACATGCGACATCAGTATGTCTCATTACAATGACAGATTCAGATTCTGAACTCCTTTGAACCCCACTAAGCTGATTTATGGATTTGATCCTACACCCATTAATTGTGCTGTACCATCTTTAGTAAAAATTACTTGGGATAGGCCAGCATAGTAGGACAAATCCTTATAACCAAGGAGGTAGGTAGGAAGGAGATCACTCTGAATTTCAGATGTACGTAAACTTTACCCACATCTATGCAGTACACATTATTCCTTGAGGAAAGGGTGGCATTTCAAAATTTTGTTTTGCACTACAGGACTAACACAACCATTACTGGACTGCAAGTCAACCTGAGTGATCAGTTTACATGCCCTCATCCTCCTTTGACTCTAATTGTGGCAAAAATTGTGAGGCCTCCCAAATTCTTAATTTAACCGGTTGGGGCCTTGCCATATGTTTTGCTTTTGTGTCTATTTCACATTGTTTACTGCAAAAAATTCATCCCTTCTGTTCACTTTTGGGTTTCTTTCTCCTAGTACTTGATCCTTTTGAATGATGATCAGTATGCCCTCAAAACAGAAAAATACAAATGGTGCAGGACTTCAGTGCAGATAGGGAGCTTGCACCAAAAGTTCAAAAATTTCAAAATTGGTGGACTGCTAGTTGTTCTGGAGGACACTGCGCCACGCACCACATTGCTTTAGTACATGACCTAACGTCCGCGTGTGTTTGTTTGAACTTAAGAACGTGGTTGAGTTAGTTGACTTTTGCATGCGTGAAACCTCCCTTTATTGACGTACATTTGCAATGCAGTAAAGGGAGCTTTCAACACAGGTCAAATTCACTGGATGCGCTAGTTGTTCTGGAGGACACTGCGCCACGCACCACATTGCTTTAGTACATGACCTAACGTCCGAGTGTGTTTGTTTGTCCTCCAGAGCGTGGTTGCGTTGGTTGATTTTTGCATGCGTGAAACCTCCCTTTATTGACGTACATTTGCAATGCAGTAAAGGGAGCTTTCAACACAGGTCAAATTCAGTGGACGCGCTAGTTGTTCTGGAGGACACTGCGCCACGCACCACATTGCTTTAGTACATGACCTAACGTCCGCGTGTGTTTGTTTGTCCTCCAGAGCGTGGTTGCATTGGTTGACTTTTGCATGCGTGAAACCTCCCTTTATTGACGTACATTTGCAATGCAGTAAAGGGAGCTTTCAACACAGGTCAAATTCAGTGGACGCGCTAGTTGTTCTGGAGGACACTGCACCACGCACCACATTGCTTTAGTACATGACCTAGTGTCCGCGTGTGTTTGTTTGTCCTCCAGAATGTGGTTGCATTAGAAGACTTTTGCACACATGAAACCCTCTCTATAGCTGAAATTGTCCTATTTCAAAGCCAAAAGGGTGGTTTGTCTTCAGTCCTCTTGTTAATTTGTAGAGAGACCCAGTGATTGTGCAGTCCTGAAAGTAATTTTTACACTGACATGTCAGCTTATTCCAAATTTTCAAATACTGTAAGTATGGAAAAACTGCATGCACCTGTTTTGCAGCTACACATCTTTGCTCCGACTTTACTCTGTTCCAACACAGATAAGCGTAATACTCTCACCCTAACCCATAGGTAACCTAACCCTTATCATGTAAACACTGATCTTCATGTAGACTTGGCAGAATATGAAGACATCAGAACAGAGAGCAGTACATCTCCTATCTTGCAATATACAGTTAACTGTATTGCAAGTATAAATTAACCTTACTTATTTGTGATATTTATCAGCCTACTGAAGAATCTAAAAATTTTCACATAGTTTCATCATTATGCATGTCTACTTTTCCCAGGTTTCATGTTTTGATCTTCCTCTATGATTTCTTGTGAAGGTTGAATTTGAAAGAAGTACAGGTATATGTGCCGTACAACTTGAAACTTATCGATACCCAAGAAATCCTCTTGTCAGAAGCATTCACATTGACAAATTTTTAATTAGTTTCATATGCTTTTCAAAGTTACAGGTTATTTAAAGTGGCACATTGAGTTGATATGAATACTTTTTGCAAGGATGTGAAGGGTACTACCTTATTATGTCAATTCTCACATTTAGCATAGTTAGTCATGTTTCACATTCAATAGTTACAAAAAATGTCAACACTGAACTTTTTTTGGAACCTGGCTTGTAACCATGGCATACATATCATTAACACTAGTGTGAAAAAGTGTCTGGTCACAAACTGACCAAACTGAAAACTGAATTGAAGTGTTAATTAGTCACTCATTAACCATCATTTGCATGTAGGATAAGGGGACCATCATAGTTTGACCATTTGTCATTAGTATGTGGAAAAAACTTGTTGGGTCAAGAAAACTTGAATTCTGGGAAGCAACTCAAAGTGCTGCTTTAAGATTCGTTTCCCAACCAGTGATTCAATACCATACCACAGTTGAGGTAAGTCTGAGCCACCTGACCCATAGCTGGGTTTCCAGCCACAAAAGGGAAGGTTTCAATGTATGGCTCAGCATGCTACCATTTCTTTGATGCTTTAAATAGCAGAAGTGCAGATAAATGTTTGCTGAAATATATAGGAAAGATGTGTTCAGAAATTTGTGCCAGTTTTTTGATACTTCAGAGGAAACTCGTAATTACTGTCAGATGTAGAAAACTCATGGTGGCATGGCAGATAAGTTTATATTGGCACGAATAATATTTCAACTTAGTGGGAATATGTTTTGTATCTACATCGCCCCTCTCTTACCTCCTATCTACAATTGTAACCCTCACTTACCCGTATTAAGGTCCTGGCAAGTTTGATCACACAGAAGAGGAGGCCGGCCTCCGCTAGAGGGCGGCCTCCCCCGTCCTCTTCTCACTTGCCTCGTCAGAGCTTAGACACGTATTTTGTGATCCTGCGCATTTTTCAGAGTTTTTCTGGATTTCTATCGAAGTTTGGAGCTTGCTTCCGTGTGGACTCCTTCAGAATTGGTATCAGAAGTGTTCTGCAGTGGGTTTTGATGAGTATAATTTTCGTTTGGGTTCTTTTTCGGGCCTTTTTTAGGTTCCGCACTTAGTCACATTTTTGCAACGTGTTTTTCGCCATAGGCCTTCTACAGGGACCAGTTCCGCGATGTAGCCTAGTGCCTTGAGGGCGGGTGGTTTTCGGGGCTTCGTGGACGCGGGAGTCCACTCCCCCCCCCCTCTTTTCCCTCTTCGGGTATGATTCCATTCGTTTTTAGTGAGTTTTTGTTGGGGAGCTTGTCCTTGGTCTCCCCTTCGTGTAGTTTGCTCCTTCCGGAGCTTCTCATGCCTAGTCGTTTGCATGTTGTGCATGTTGTGCCTTATGAGGATCATTTGCATGCTGTGTTTTTATACTATTGCCTTTTCCAGTTTTTCTTGCTCCGGGAGATACCCTTCGGGACTCCCGTGTTGTTACGCATGTTTCGGCCATTTTGTTCTAGGTGTTTTCGTAATGGCCGCCCTTTTTTGCATGGTTGCCTATGTTGTCGTTTTAAGCCTTATTGTAGCCATTGTATTGAGTCACCCGCTATGCGGGCGAGTCCAGTGGACTGGCCGGGGTTATCCTTTCGTGCTCAGTGGAGCGTGGAAGCGCTGCCTCGGTTGCTCGTTAAGCCTTTCATACTTGTATGTATGCATGCTTTCTCTCTCCTTTGTTCCCCGGTCCTCGACTGAGGACCGGGCGTGTTGGCTAACCTTTTATTTATTATCCTTTCAGATCATGAGAGCTAAATGCCGTACGTGTAAGAAGGTGATGGCTATGGAATGGGATGAACACGACCTCTGTCCTTCCTGCCGATCGTGTTCTCAGTCCGCTAGATGTTACATTTGCCGTGATTGGACTGATCAGTGGAAGTGGTTAGCCAAGTGGAAGGCTGAAAAGGAAAGGGCAAAAGCCAAGAAACGGAATGAGCAATCGGCAAAAAAAGCCGGAATGAATGGTTCCCATGCGAACCAAGAGGGTATATTGCAAACTATGGCATTGGTGCCGAGCAATACGGCCTCCGTTGATACGGATGTAACGAGCCGACCCTCCCCAAACCACTCTCCAGGCCAAGGTGCTACTTCGGCGGTTATTTCGGTGCCTTCTTCATCGATCTTGGTCACGGCACCTTCTTCCTCGACCTCCTCTACGGCCGTGATAGCCTCGACGTCCACGGTCCCGACGGTACTGGCCACCCAGATGACTCCGGCTTCTCTGGCCTCGTCGGCCCCGATGTTGATTCCGAGCAACTATCTGGAAGACAATCCTTCTCGGTCGGAGGGACATTATGTAACGGCAATCCTGGTGGATCCCTCCCTGCCTGGGCCTTCGGGCCTTTCCAGTAGACAGGTTTCGACAAACTCCGAGGGGATTCCTAACTTACGCCCACCACTGGTAACTGGTGGTAAGGATATTCTCATTGCCTCAGACTCTGGCTCTCCCTGTACAAGAGCCCCGCAAGGAGGCCCCGATTTTGACGATCAAGGACGGGCCTCGGAAGGTAGAGGTCGTTCCAAATCAAGGAAGTCCCACAAGGGTCATAAGAAACGTCGTCGTAGACACTCGTCTTCCTCCGACTCCTCATCATCACGTTCACCATCACGATCGCCCAGGCGCCGTAAGCACCGGCGTCGTAGTCCGTCGGAGAATTCGCAAGCCTTGTCTCAGATACTGAACCTGCTGTCCAACCCCTCACAGGGCGGCCCTAGCCGAGCCCCCTCCGTGGGCCAGTCTTCAGGGATGTCGCCTCAACCTGAGGCTCAACCTTCAAGTACTCCTTTGGAAGACCCCTTAGTTTCTGATCAAGGGGAGGATTCTCAATTGGAACTTTTTCCCCCTATGGAAGTTGGGGGTTCGGAGTTGGACTCCAATGCTTCTGGTTCGGAAGATGAACCCTTGTTTGGCACCGACATACCTCCGGACATTTTTGATAAGGCGGTAGGAATTTTGCGTGCCCAGCTGGGTTACCCAGCCTCAGCCCAGCCGGAAGTGTCTTCCAAGTCTAGACTTACTCTAAACAGACCATCCTCCTCCGTCAAAGAATCCTTACCGGTAGACGCGGAATGTGAAGACCGGTTTAGAGCAGCTGCTGCGGCAAAGAAATGGACCGCGTTTCCTAGAAACCAGAATGCTGCCTTCCGTGTCGACGAGAAAGACTGGCGGGATCTGTTCAGAGCCCCCTCTGTTCCCCAGGCTGCCGAGGATTACCTATGTTCTGTCGGATCGGCGGACTCGTCGGGTAGACTGAGATCTCTCACTGCTAGACGCTCTCTTAGAACTCTGCACCAACTGGACTCAGCCTCGCGGGTTGGTTTGAAGTATTCTTCTGCCCTCTTACTCATTGCGGAGGTTCTCTCGAAGGCTTCCCGTCAATCGTCCTCCGAAATCCCGAGAAGGGATCTGTCGACTCTCACTAGCTTGATCGGACCCATTGCGAGACGAGTTTTCGACCAGTTCGCAAGAGTTTCCGTGAGGTCGGTCTTAGACCAAAGGGAGTTAATCCTGGATTCCATGAGGCTGCCAGGAAGGGACATTAGGCGCCGTTTTATGGGATTACCAGTGTCGGGTGAAGATGTTTTCGGCGGCCAATTTGATGCACATTTGCAAACAGAGGCTAAGCGGAAGAAAGACCTACAGAAGGCCAACCTAAGTTCCTCTCGCCTTCAATATCAGACGTCCCGTCGGAGAACAGGTTCTTCCACCCAGTCTCGCCAATCGTCGGGGACATCCTCCAGGAGACCCTCCTTTTCCTCTACGAGGCAGATTAGACGTCCCCAGAGGGGAGCCTTCAACCCCTCGAGAGGTACAGCTCGACGGCCGGCTTCGTCCACAACGTCCAGAGGTCGGGGGTTCTCGAGGCCCTAAGGGTGCCCACCCTGCCGTCCAGCCTCCGGCGGTGGGGGGGGAGACTTATGCTGTTCCAAGACAGCTGGGGAAGAATCCAGCCGGACTCTTGGGTCCGGAACGTAATATCACATGGCTACCTGATAGAGTTTACAAGTCCGCCTCCAGTAGGGGGCCTGCTCAGAGTTACTCCAGTTCCAGCCCATTTAGACAAGCGCCTGGCCCTCGAGAAGGAGATCCAAGACTTACTCTCGAAAGGAGCTATTCATCAGGTTTCTCCGGAAAGTGCTCACGAGCTTTACCGATCCAGTTTCTTCCTAACGCCCAAGAAACCCAACACTTGGCGTCCCATCCTAAATCTAAAGCCTCTCAACAAGGCGTTCATCAGACCGAAAAGATTCCGTATGGAAACCCTGGCATCGATCATACCTTCTCTGTCCAGGGGAATGTGGGCCACGTCAGTGGACTTAACAGATGCTTACCTGCACGTACCGATTCACGCATCACACCAAAGATTCTTAGCCTTCCGTTACAGAGGAAGAGACTACGCGTTCAACGCGATGCCCTTCGGACTCTCCACGGCTCCAAGAGTATTCACACGCATAACCAGGACGGTCCTAGCCTTCCTAAGGAAACACGGGGTCCTCGTCTTCGCTTACTTGGACGATTGGCTTATTCTAGCTCACTCGGAACAACAGGCCGTGGAGACAACTCAGTTCGTGGTCGAAACACTCCAAGCCTTAGGTTGGATAATCAACACCGGAAAGTCGTTACTGACCCCCTCCCAGAGAGTAACCTACTTAGGAGCGATCCTGGATTTCTCGCTAGGCCAAGCCTTTCCGACTCCAGAGAGAATCCAAGCCTTGGCCGAGGTGGCCACTCTGATCCTCTCCAGAAGATCCCACCAGGCCCGGACATGGTTAAGACTACTGGGATTGATGGCCAGCCTCGTAGAAGTGCTACCCTTCTGCAGACTCTACATGAGACCGGTTCAGTTCCACACGCTGTTCCATTTCAAACCGGACACGGATCCGCTCACTACTCCGATTCCGGTCACAGAGGAGGTGATTCCGTTCGTAAGGTGGTGGACCCATCACGAGAATGTCCTCCAAGGGAGACCGTTCCGACTTCACAGGCCTCAAACGTCGATCTCCACGGACGCTTCTCTCACCGGCTGGGGAGCCACCTGGGGCCCGAAGTCTCTAGCCGGCCAATGGTCCGACTCCGAGAAACTCCTACACATCAATGTATTGGAGCTGCGGGCGATAAGGAATGCTGTTTTGGGGTGGATCTCAGACCTCAAGGGCTTCGACGTCACGATCTTGTCCGACAATTCGACAGCAGTGGCATACGTGAACCACCAGGGGGGCACGAAGTCCCTACGCCTCTGCCGAGACACCTGGGATCTACTCCTGCTCTGTCAGAGGAACGACATCAACCTCAGAGCGACCCACCTGGCAGGGAGGCTAAACCTCCAGGCAGACGCCCTATCCAGGGGTTTACGGAACGAGAACGAGTGGGAGCTATCACAACCATGGGCCAATCTAGTCTTCGACCTGTTCGGACGTCCGTGCGTGGATCTGTTCGCCACTTACAGGAACACCAAGCTTCCCACTTTTTGCTCCCGGTTCCACCACCCTCTAGCGTGGAAGGTAGACGCTCTCCTTCGGATGGACCGGCCTGTCGTCCTATGCGTTTCCACCTTGGAGCATGGTTCACACAACCCTGTTAAAGCTGGCTCAGTCGCCGGGAGAGATGCTGTTAATCGCCCCCTTCTGGCCGAACCAGGCGTGGTTCCCGCTTATCTTGGAACTTCTAGTGGACCTGCCATTCGCCTTTCCGACGGACAGCCACATTCTAACTCAAGACAACGGAAGGGTCCGGCACCAAAGACTGACCGACATAAAATTGACAGCTTGGAAATTATCACCAAACGCCTGCAGGAGGAGGGAATTTCTGAAAGAGCTGCTAGCCTTGCAGCCGGAGCTAGAAGGCAATCCACCTCTAAGACTTACGACACCAGATTGGAGAAGTTCTCATCATGGGCGGACGCTAATGCTTGCAATCCCCTGGAAGCAACGGTAAACGAAGTCTGCTCCTTCCTCGTCTCCCTCTTTGATGAGGGGAAGCAGGTGTCTACGATCAGAAACTACAGGTCGGCGATAGCTTCGATTCACCCCGGCTTCTCCGACGGTTCTCGAGTCGGCACAAATCCAACAATCTCAGGCTTACTGAAGGGAATGTTCAACAGAAGGCCACCGACTAAAAAGTTGGCCCCGTCTTGGTCAATCAACAAGGTTCTTGAGACTCTGTCGAGACCTCCTTTCGAACCCATTCAGGACGCTCCGTTGGATGTCCTTACTAAGAAGGCTTTGTTCCTAGTCGCAGCGGCCTCGGCCCGTCGTAGGAGCGAGATCCACGCCCTCTCAACGAAGAAGGGATTCATCAGGTTTTCCCCCCAGGGGGTCTACCTCCTCCCGGACCCGGACTTTTTATCCAAAAATCAGTCGGAAACTTTCACTCCGAGGCCCATTTTTCTACCGTCGATTGCCTCAACCTCTTCAGTCAGGGAGGACCGGTTCGTCTGTCCAGTTAGATGCCTCAAATGGTACCTCCAAAAGACCTCTACCGTACGGACGGCCGATAATCTGTTCCTGCTACCAAGGACCCCCTACTCTCCGGCCTCCAGAGACACTATCTCCAAATGGATCGTGCAGATGATTTCACCTCACGCTAACCACGACGAACAGGTCAGGGCTCATGATGTTAGGGCACATGCCTCATCCGCCGCCTGGTTTCAGGGTATCCCTCTTCAACAAATCATGGAAGCAGCGGCCTGGAAAACGCCTTCAACCTTTGTGGCATCCTATTTAGCCAACGTCATTTCTTCCGAGGGTGATTTTGCCAGAGCAGTTCTCACAAGTTCCAGCTCCCGATCGCAGAACCTCCCACCGGTGCCTCGGTGCTAGTCTGGTTACAATTGTAGATAGGAGGTAAGAGAGGGGCGATGTAGATTCCCCAAAACTCCCTGGTTTGTGAATCTACGAGCCCCGATACTTACCTCCTATCTGCATTCCCGCCTCCCAACCCCGCTGTTGACCGATGGATCCGATCGCTGGCCCTTGTGACCATGTATTGTTGTCTACACTCCACACTCATCCACTAACCTCGGTGTACAGGGTCTTCACTCGACACCTGATCCTTTGGCGTCTGGCATAGTACCTGTTCCTGACACCGAGAGAGGGCCTTCTGGCGGGACCACCTGTTTGACGTAATAACAAGGTGAGAACGGTCTCTGACCTTATTATTTTACTTGTGTCAGTGGTTCATGTTATTGTGGTGTGGAGTATTTTTGGCCTAACTAACCTAACCATGCGTCACGTGTTTAAACGTTGTCACAGGGGTTCTCCAAAGATCGGGTCTGTCTGACTCAGCAAGCGGAAGAGGACGGGGGAGGCCGCCCTCTAGCGGAGGCCGGCCTCCTCTTCTGTGTGATCAAACTTGCCAGGACCTTAATACGGGTAAGTGAGGGTTACAATTGTAGATAGGAGGTAAGTATCGGGGCTCGTAGATTCACAAACCAGGGAGTTTTGGGGATTATATTGCTCACTTTAGACATTCAGAATTTTAAATCTGGTGAGAAGTTCTTTGCGGGAAGCTCTGCTCTTTAGTAGAGGGAATTCCTAATAGACTGTGATAAAAATTATTTATATTTTTATTTCAAAGTATGGCATGGAATGGGTGTAGAAGTGGGCTGGGCACACTTGGCTCCCTTTGAAGAGCTGAACGAATTACTGTAATGTATGCCATAGCCAGGCAGTGCTTGCACCAGCATTGCACACATGTTCTATGCTGCCACAGTTTCCACATTATTGGCCAGCTTTCCACACCAAAAGTGAGGGATTCTAGAAAAGAGTAGTAAATATTGAGATGTTATCTTATTTTGTCATTGATTTAGTACAGCTCCATCATACATACCATGAAATGAGCCTTACACTGTCAATAAGTGTTATAAACTATTTCACTGTATTTTATTATTTCACTATATTTTATTATAATGTCCTTCCACCACAAGCCTTGATCCTTTAAAAAATTAAACTGACAATCTACATCGCCCTTCCTTACCTTCTATTTACACATGTAATCCCCACTTACCCGCAACTAGACGAGGCGAAGCTGAGTTGAATAGAACGTTATTAAAATCTTTCAACGAATGAAATTATTCATACTATCGCACGAATGAAAAACATTCATTATTTGTTTTATATAACACCTTATTACTATTTTACGTTACCTTTATCTAGTCGTTGGTTAAAGTTGTGTTTTGGCGTTTGTCCGTGTATAGCTCCATATGGTTTGTCGTTTGCTAGCTACGCGTCTACTACGTACGGTATGCAATGTGTGATCCCCAAAGCTGCGTTGATTTATTGTAGTTGCGGCATAGTTTGTACATACGCGCAGTGATTGTGACGTCACAGCTGTGTGTTATACTATTGCACGACCGCGTGTTATACTAGACTATTGCACGATGGATAACACACGACCGTGACGATAGTGCCGAATCACCCATGGCATGTGACCACCAATCCTCCAATCAAATGTAGAGAAATTAATAAGGTGTTATATAATACACAAATAATGAATGTTTATGAGTGCAATAGTATTAATAATTTCATGAGTTGAAAGACTGAACGTTCTGTTCAACGCCGAGTTGAATAGAACGTTAAAGCTTTCAACGAATGAAATTATTCATACTGTTGCACAAATGAAAAACATTCATTATTTGCTTTATATAACATGTTATAACTTTGATCTAGGCATGGGTTAAATTGTGTTTTGGCGGTCACTGTGGATTTGTGTTTGTGCGGTAGCTCCATGGTTTGTCGTGTGCTAACTGCGCATTTATGTACCTACAGAGAGATTTCATGTGACATCACGCGTGTTGGATTGCCAGGCACTGAAGGGCAAAACACACACACGCAGTAAGCTTATTTACAGTACACGGGCGCGGCCTAACCATAGATGCTTCTGTGACACAATGGACGCTTGCCCTTCAAAACCAAAGAGACTCGCGATCTTGCCTTTCAAAGCCAAAGAGACGCGCGATCACATAACGTCGGTGAAACAATGTACGATCCCCAATATTGCAGTGATTTAATGAGAAGCAGCATAGCTTGTACACAGCATGTGCAATGCATTGCTGACTCATTGCCGTGGGTTAGTACCTGTATACTAACCAACGACTGTGGGTTAGTATACTAACCCATGGTCAAGCACCACAATCCTGATGATAGTGCCAAATCATGCATGGCATGTGACCACCAATCGTCCATCAGATGTAGAGAAATTAATAAGGTGTTATATAATAATTTATATTGTACCATTACATATAAACAATCAGTCAATGTCATTAGTGCACAGTAATGACCGCAAGGAAATACTGTATGTAGACAGCATATCCTCTACAAGGTTTTGCAGGGTGGAAAAAGTAAGGAAGCTGGGAAACTCCTTCCCGGGAAATATGGGCATTTGGAGGGAAATTTTGGCAACTGGAGGGAAATTTACCTTTTTGGTACATGGCAGTATAAATAGAATTGTGGAAACAACGACTCCCTTCCCGGGAAATAAACATTTTTTCCAGCCGTTGACTGTAGGTCGTTGCCTTGGCAAGACCTTCACTCCAACATGCCCAGGGCTTATTCCTCTTGATGGTATTGTTTTATTGATTTGTTCCTGTGTGTGTAATAATTGCATTTAGTGATCTATATTTGGAGAGCTTGTATAATATAATTTGGCCATTGAAAATATTTTTAAATGTGTGAAAATACATTGTGGTGTGAATGCACTGCACTAGTTCAGTGCAGTAGATGATAGCAAGTTTGGTTCAGCATCAAGTGAGAAAGAGTGGGAAGGTTCTTGGCAGACACACTGCTTAAAGCAGATAAACCCCAACAGAATTGTTTTGAAACAGGTGAATTTATTTTACAGATATACTGTAATACCTACCCTTTACTACATCCAGTATGCATTGCTCTTGAGCTTGTTAAGCTATCCAAAGAAGTTAACCACCCCCCCCCCCCCACCTTCCACTGTTTGACATGTTTGCTAATACTGTTGCTTCATGTATCAAGTATGTTTATTTTCCCTCTAATAAAAGTATCTTTCATGATGTTCTGATGTTCAGCAATTGGAACAAATACTGCATATGGTATCACAGGCAAAACTGGAGCATGCTTTTTTATTCCAGAATTTCTTTTGTCTCATGGTTAAAATAAGTCTTACACCATTGATTTGTCGATTATCCCCAGGTTGGTAAATTCAAGTGGAGTCAACTCAGCCTCATCATTTTCTTGTGAAAGGTTGAGACCATTTAGTATCATAGAGGATAGTTCTGTGTTCTCTTTACCTACAAACACATTGTATGATGCCAGGGTGCCACCCTACCCTGAACCCCCGAAATTGGACAACTCAGAATTCATGCAGACAGTAGAAATATTCTGGTTAGATGTTTAAGAAAGGCTCAAAGATTGGAGCAGAAAGAATTATCCCCCCCGAAAGAGATTCCACAGGTAGATTCATATGATATACAACACTGCTTATGCACATTTTTTGCCTTATGATGAAGGCAGGTATAGTACTATATTGTCCAGATGTGTTTCGGTGTAGCCCTGTAAATCTGAAGGCTAGTACTGCACTGTAAGAGTAGGGACATTTTTCCCAGTCTCTACCTACTATAATATTGTACATTTGTGATCAGTGAGGTGTTACGTGTTACATTTTTCTTTCACACCTCTGACCCTCAGAATTTTTTCCAACCCACAGCCATACATCTGTCATCACATTCCCATTAATTCTCATACCCTGAGAGTTGTGATTTTTTCTTTAACATAACACATATCTTCAGTCGTTTAATCTTTCTCATTCATTTTCTTACTTTTTTGCTTTCAGAGGACAGTCGCCATTGGATCTCTCTCCGAACTATCAGATGAGGATAATCGTTCCATTTCTGGGGAGAGCATCATTATGGAACGAATGAATAGCTTCTCCTCCGCCAGCTCCGGCAGGACGGAGGGGGTTGCTGATGAGTTCGTTGATGGCATTGAAGTACTCAATGTGTTGGTTAAAGTTCGTGTGGACACAGTAGATGTTCAGGTGAGTTTAACATTTAGAAAGCGTTTTGTTACTACTCTTCAAACTGTTTTATTGGGCGATGAAAGAGGACAAATGCCCATCCTATGAATTTATCTGTGGTGGGTGTTCAGACTTTGGCAGCGAAGTAGGACATGGGAGGGTGCTCTGCAGTGGAGGGCCCCTCTGACCACTGTGCTATCAGCTTCTGCCAGGTATTAATTGCAGGTAGGTTGAGAGTTACATAGATAAAGAAGAGGTAAGTATCACAGCTTGTAGATTCCCAAAGCAGGGAATTTTAGAGAATTTATGCTCTGAGGACCAACAGAAACTGTATTTACAGGTAGAAAGTGTGGCTGCATCCCAAAATATCTTGTCAGTTTAGTAGCGGGGCTGTACTTCCCATCAGGAAAACTACTAAGTTGAGCTCTAATTCTTCCCATTTTTCTTGTTTTAAGTAAATTAATAGATGTAAGTATAATTTATGTATGGCTGAGGATTTGACTGTAGTGTATTGCTTCATTTTACCAGGGAGCTGCTGTTAGAGTGGGAACTCCCTGACTTAATGAGGAATTTGGAGTACCATATCGTATAGGAGTTGTATATGCATACTGTTGGTTCATTACTCAGTGCGTAAGTTGTGTCCTTTAAGTGTCATTGAATAGTAATGAATGAAATTAATTGGTGAAGTGCTCTTAAAGTTTCAGTAAATAATATTTAGCTGGCTACTGACTTGAAACTTCTCTTAATAGTTAATACCCTTCACTGTCTGTTACCAATATCTGGACAAGAACAGATCGGCAGATTTAATCGTAAATGACATTTATGGAATCTTAGTCTGTATGATGGAATAAGCAGGCAACAGTATCATTTAAATGAAAGCAATCACAAGGGCGGTAATTTGCTTAGTTATTACCACTGTAAAAGATCTGTAGTTTGTCAGATGGATACTGTAGGCTACACATTTTGAACAGTACACAGTATTGTAATTGCAACATATTTCACCCCTACCTCGGTGTGTGACAATCCCATCTACTGTGGAATTAGACTCAGTATAGATAATTGGAACAGAGGTGGCACTGTCCTTACTTCAGGGTTGTGACCTAAGATTTCGCCTTCATTTCATTTACTGCGGAATTAGGTCTATCATGCTCTTTTAAATACTCAAATTCTTTGCCCTTTTATTGATGGGCTACATATGATCGTTTTTCTGGACCCGATAAAGTGCTGTCAATTGCTGTGGATGAAGCAGTGCTCTGCATGGATAAACAATGAAATCTTGTGTGTAAAATTCATTAACTAGGAGGAGTTCAGAGGAATTAAATTTCTGATTACTCTTTTATACAAATTAACACTTTACTCTGTGCACTGTCAGCCTTTCACTGCACTTTTAATTGACAATATAGATTCATGTGGAAGGAGATCTTCAAATGAACTTTTGCTGCACTCTTTGCTAAAGGTCATTTGGGAGCAAATGAGTGAGATGTACAATTTTTGTTTTTGACATTTCAGAGTGATTATGTGTAGTAGTTGGTAGTACAACTGAAATGTTAAGTTCATTAAAATACTTTCTCTTGTCATATGTCAAGAACAAAGAGCAAATGGTAATTGCAGGGTGAATCTCAAGTTGTAGGGGAACATTTCTCAGATTTTGTTATCATCCATTGGGTATTTAAAGGGCATATGTGTATGTGTGGTTATTGCAAGCTTTATTTACAAATGAAGCCCCTTTCACACTGCCAGGCTTCGACAAATTCTTTTTTCATTACTTGTCCATTGGGCTAGCTGTTGTGCAAGTCTACTTGTCTGTGTAAATTTTTGCTTGTACACTTTTAATATGCCTTTCAGCTCCTTTGTGAAGAAGGCTGCTCAGGGAAACTTGCCCAGCGGGCTACGGTATTTAGCAGTGCACTTGCCGAAGTAAATTTTTACTTGACCTGGACTGTTGGGCGGGGGATTTATTGAAGCCTGCACACTGCATGATACAACATGATAAACTGTCTTCAGCCCTTTCACACTTCAAACACAATTTCTTCCTCTCTCAGTGATGTTCTATTGACAGTGATGTAACAAAATAGCAATTTTATCTCATCATTGGTCAAGCTAAATATCGCTTGGTGATTGAAAAATTTTAACTCAGTTTTAATTGCATTGTATCATGCAGAGTGTGAAAAGGTCTAAGTAATTACAAATTGTTTTCAACTTTTTTATCATCGTATTGAATCATGTCACGCCTAGTGTGAAAGGAGTTTAGGACCTGAAATTAAGTCTCCTGTCACTGAAGATTAAAAAATACTGTAAACACAGGAATGTATTTCACTCCTCATCTCCTGTAAAATACAAAGTAACCATCTGGCAAAGGTGATAACTCCATGGATGAGCTAAACACACTCTTGTGTACATATGATCAAGTCTGAGGGATGAGGCCTTGGGAAATGTTCAAATGGGGTCAGGGTGGGGTGGAAGATTTTCATTCAAAAGTTTGACTTACAGTAATAGTATTTACATCACATTTCATACTAGTTGATCAAAATAATCATGGGCTAAATACAAAGTACTAGGCATTTGAGCCTTGCCTCTTAGAAACATCAAACCTAGCCAGGTAGCCCCCTTCCCCCTCTGCCCTCCCTCTCTCCCTTCCTCTCCCCTCCCTCCCTCCCTTCCTCTCCCCTCAAGAACTCAAGAAAGTACAGCAACATTGTGAACAGTAAGTTGTCATCTTCATAGTGTATGAATGCATGTGGATATCCCTAGCTCAAAGTATTGTGCAGGTACTGTACATGCGCATGCATGCAGCCTCAAATAGGTATTGTATTTAATGACACTAGTATTGTACTTGCATGCAGTTTATTTGCTACCAGTAAATAGTTTCCACTTGTTTTAGCCAGAATATTGTGACAATTGTCACCCAAAGAAAAGCATTTGCTTGATATGCCATGCAAGGTGTAAGTGTCCACCAGAAACTAAATTGCACATTTGTCTCCAAGAATAAATTGTTGAGTTTTCTTGGAAAATTGTCCAAACATTTAGGGACAAGTTTCAATTTTGACCCACAAAATTCTCCCATCTGTCATAGTTTGAATAAAAAGACTCTATGCCAGAATGATGCAGGCATGTGTTCTTCCAGATTAAAATTTAGTTTCACCCACAAAATTGATGCAAGTTGATTGTGGTACCATTGGCCAGATGATATTTAATAATAGCTGGGTGCTAACAGTATAGCACACAGTTCATATTGCTGTACGTAGGGTATTAGATTAGTAAAGTATAAGTACACTACAGTATCTTCTTTATGGTCTAAGTCACAATAGCTGAAAAGCTGCAGACCATTGTTTGCATTGTAGAAAATGAAAATATGTGAGTAATCCTCCATCTAAAATATTCAAAATACTAGGAGGGGGAGGGGGGAGGTGTCATCAAAGTATTGGGCAGTTCAGTTATAAATATCATTTCTGTAGTAGGCTATTTTAGGCAAGCTCCCTTCTCCCCCCACCCCCCACCCCCCCCCCCCACCAAAAAAAAAAAAACAGGAGGTTGCCTACATGTGTTAAAGAAAATCCAGCAATTGGGATCCTTAGTTATGTGACACTGCACTGGTATACATGTACAGTAGGCAATGAGCTAGGAGAGCTAGGAGAACAAATTTTCTGAAGAGCTAATACTCAGTACATGTGGAAATGTAAATGGGTCTGATACAAATGTCATATAAAATTCTCAAGTACTAGTAGAATCTGTCATTCAACCACAGCCCTATCCCACATCACCTACCCCCTCCCCCAATGCTCTATTCATATTACATTGGGCTCTATGCAAGAAATAGAATATGAATGAGAACATGTACTAGTTAGATTACACACCTGTTTGTGTGGTAGAGAGTGTCACACAGCAACCAGTATGAGGTCTATCACTTTCCTTTGATAATACAGTACATCTGGTTGAGAGATGGATTTCTATAAACTTGCCCACATTCCAGAAACATGACTTAGTTGGTCTGGTAGATCATGAATCAACCAATTACTTTCTATAGTACTACTACTGTCTATACACAGTGCTTCTCCCGCTCCCTATCACTTTGCTGTGTTTGTTGTTTACACACTACGCAAAGTAAACTTTGCCCCGATACATTGTGGGGAACACCCATCCATTAGTTTAGCTTTGAGTCATTCGACCTTAGTCACAGTGTGGTTTTCTCTTTGTTTAAAAAAAAATAGATTATCCACTTTATTAAACATTGTTCAGTTAAAACTGCAGCTGGTAGACAAAGTAAATTGCTTGTGAAGAGAGCAGTGCGATAATAACTGGTGGTGGTTGTTAAATATCGTTGGAAAGGACAACATATATAAAGACAGGAATTCCTTGGTAGATTTTTTTTTCCTAGTGGAATGGGAAATTTGTAACATGTATCAGCAGTGAATGTCCGGTGCTTTAATTATACAGTGAAGAGGTGCAAATTAACAGTATTTGCCTACAGTGTCTGTGGATTTAAAACCAGTATGCAGATCAAAATTGTTATAGAGGGCTGGAAATACCACCCACAGGTAAAGGTATCACTATTTTCATTGAATCTTCTAGTTCTAATTTAGTTTCAGAACATTTAAGGGTAAAAACATAGTTTGAAGTAAATTTCTCATTTGCTTAAAAATGTAGGCTAAAGGTACATTGTTTGTGATCATGTGACAATTTTTATGCAAATATGTTAATTTTATGGAAGATGACATTTACAACATTTTTTGACATCATGAAAGCTACATATGTAGGGGAAGGAAGCGGTTTATAGACAGACCCCTAGAGATTTGAAAGTTTGGGCTGATCATATTCATAGGCATATGGGACCATTTGAATTTTGGGGAGGGGGCAAAGTTTTAAGCCCAAATCTCTGAGCCTTTTTAGACAAATTTTGGCCAAATTTCTGAGTTTTGAGGTTGTTTAAAAATGGGGGCCGGGCACAGTGCCCCCAGCCTCATAAGTCGGTGTGGCTGATTTGTGTTTCAAAATAAGGTTGGGAAACTTAAGTGCGGTATGTGGACTGGCTATAGTTTACATTCTTCCTGCATGAAGATGCAGAAGCTATACTGCTCATAAACAAACTTTGTGATCATCGTACCATGGAAAACTACCTCCGATGATGTTTCCTGGGGATCATTTAACAGTGTATGCATCCAGGTGGGAATTTTCTGACATGCAATTTGCACTTTTTTAGAATCTGGTAGACTGATTAATGTTTGGTTAAAATTTGTGTGGTGGCATATAGGAAACAAACAGTACATTACCTGTGTTTGCAAACATGCAGCTGAAGTTCAGTTTAGTACAGAACATAGTATTGTACAGTACAGTACAGTTCACTGTTAAAGAGAACAGCACACAAACGGTACGGTGCTGTACAGTACAGTACAGTGCAGAACAACACATAACATTGTACAGGACTGAACAGATGCTCTCTTCTTATGAATACTTGTACAGAACAGGACATACTTTTTATTTCCCTTCCTTTCAATACACTGTAAGTCACTATAACCTGAGAGGTGAGGAAGGATCCATTAATAACTTTTCACCTTGTTATCGTTTTGTTTATGTACTTCTACACTTTTGATGGAAAATAGAATTGTGTCAATAGTGCAGTGTTTTCAACAAGTTTTGATCCATTTACCCCACCCATTCACTTGTAGAGCTTGCTAAGTTATTTCTTATGAGTCATAAATTCCTTTGCTCTCAGGCTCAGTCTATTTTTACACCTCCTGATTTCTGACTTTTTGTGAATCCTTGCTATAGTTTATGAAATACTTCTCTGTCTCATCACACCTTCCTAATCTTTTCAAGAGGTCTAGGGTGGTATTTCCTCAAGCAAATTTTCAAGCGATTATGCCAAAGTTATGTGACAAATACAGACTGAACACCCCACCCTACTTATTCCAGGGTTTCAAGTTATATCTGAATCATCTTCCAATTTCATGCTTCTCCATCTGGAATTAGAAATTAGGAGATAAAAAAATTATGACGTAATCCCCATTATGACACTGGATAATGATGTTAGTAAATACTTTAAAATGTGGAATAACACATGTCAGGGATAATTAGCTCTTATAATCAGCTGGTACTAGGCAAAAATTAGAAACGTTAGTGTAAATTTCTGCTTGCTGATAGAAATTATGTCTTCCTGAATGTCACTTAAAGCCTAGGATAGGATGATTGCATATTGTTTATATCTGTAAAAGGTAGAATTAATGTTTCATGGAGCAATTAGTATTACCACTAGTGCACCCCACCCCACCCCCCCCCCCAGGGAAAAAAAATCAAAACCATTAGTGTCTCATATTTAAAAGAAGTTTCACTGATGTAATACCTGGGTTTGTATTGTGACTGACTTAGTGTCATCAACTACTGTTCCACACAAGCATATATGGTACTGGTGTTTGAAGTGTGCGGAGGTAATAAATGCGTATAATGTGCCCTATGTCTGCTGTCTAAATACTCACTGATTGCCCATGGCAACATATGAGATTGGAATTTTCATTAGTCGAGTATTTAGAGTCATGAAAATCAATTTGAGCAAATAATAGAATCAAAGACGAAGGTGCACTGACTTTTGAAATGAAATTTAGTGCTGTAAGTTTGAGGCAGTGTATAGATAATGAACGTGTACACAGTATTAGGATTACATATGTGGTGCAGAATTTCAAGAGTTAAAGGTCAAGGTCGCCCCAAACTTACTTTGAAGCAACAGCTAAATCTCACAATTGTCTTCTTATTTCTCTTCAAAGTATCTTTCGTAATATGTTAGGACTTTAATATTGCATATTCAAGGTAAACCAATCAGTTACTTCTTGTAAATTTCACATTTGAGGAGAAAAAATATTGTCACATGACTCTCAAGAGCCAATCATGAAACAGGACAGTCTACTACACTACTTCAAGTTGGGGTGACTGCATTTCCCCTTTAAATGAGTGGTCTTCTGTTGATGACATTTGGTGATGGCTTACAGGAATGATATCACTTTAAGTTGATATTTGGTTGGCAAATCTCATTTGCTCAGTAATTTACAATATACTGGGGATAAGATGTACAATAAGTCAGTTGGGCTGGAAATAACATGAGGGCAAAGTCATTGTCATACGAGCTGTTAGGGCATATTTCCAGGCTTCAACAAATCCCCCGCCTGACAGTCCGGGACAAGTAAAAAGTTACTTGGGCAAGTGCATTGTTCAATATCATAGCCCACCGGGCAAGTACAGTACCTTTGCAAAGTCTCCTCCACAAAGGAGTTTTAAAAGTGGACAAGTAGATATTCATGCAGACACGTAGACATAGGGTGCATTTACACTAGATCCGGATCTGATCGCCTGCGCGGGGTCAGATCCACTGCTCGAGATCAAATTTGTAGTGTAAACGCAGATCAGATCCGGATCTGATCGCCCTATTTTGATCCTGGTAAGAGGGGAGGATCAGACCCCGCGCAGGCGATCAAAACTTGTAGTGTAAACGCTCCCCGGATCAACGGTGACCCGAGATCAACGGTAATTCAACGTAAATTATTTGGAGGTCACTTCTGCAAAAACACTCATTATGCAGGGAGGTGGATCAGAGTACGAGACAAGTGTAAATGCACCAGGATCAAGCCATACACGTAATTCGATATGCTGATAACATAGGGCGATCAGATCCGGATCAAGTGTAAATGCACCCTAAGAGGACAGCTTGCTCGATGGACAAGTAATGAAAAAGGAATTTGTCGAAGCCTGATATCTCAGAGGACACCAAGGCCAAACAGTAAGATTTTAATTGTGAAATCTGGTACCTGTTTAGTTGTGTTTTGTTTGGAAGGGCACCAAGGCCATTGCCAGACTGTGAAGGTCCTGGAGGCCATGGGCTTCATTAATTTCTAGCCTTGCTTTTACTCTATTGAAATGTAACACTGTACATGTATACTGTGTGAAATCAGGGAGTCAACTCCCTGGTGAAATGTAGTGTGGAGCAAAACAGCAGCAGCAACAGCCAGTGTACAGCAGCCAAAAATGCTAATTTACTCTCTGTAAAACCGTTGAATCATTGTTTGTAAAAGGATCAATATTTATATTAATATCATTATTGACTGTAATATTAATTTACGGTACATTTGCATTGAAGAAAAAATATCGAATTAAAATAATTTATTCTTCATGTTTATGATACATACATGTTCCTGCAACTTTTAAGATGGTGACTATACGTAGATGTTCCTGTGTGTGGCTTATAATGGAAACAGACCATAATAGCCTAACAACACTGTGTGCTGTTTGTTCACTGTACATTTGAAAATGCAAGTTTTTCTGTACGTGGTACTTCTGTTTTGGTCCGTATTCCCGTAGTGAATTTAGGGTACTTGTGTGAAAATTTGAACTAATATGAACTGCATGAGAAGTTATGTGTACTGAGCTGTGGAAAGGGAAGTACTGTATATAAATGGTGCATGTATTTTTCTACATATTGGTGATCTAATATTCAGTTTGTAAAGAATTTTGGGTTGAATTCATGCAATACAGTAGTTTAATAGTAACATAAAGTTGCAGGTTTATGGGAACCAGAGCTTTGGCAATTGCATAAAATTTTGGAATTGGAGTACCAGTACACTTCCTTTTGTCAGAATTTTATTCCAGTTAAAAATCAAATCTTACTTTGTGTTCATAATTTCACATAAATGGTCGTAATCAGCTTTTAAGTACCACCTGGATAGATGAATTCATCACGTGGGTCTGGGGGTTGGCCCCTAAGCCAAAAAATAGTGTGCACACATGGTATACAGTAGATAGCTCCAAGGGTCTCAAGTGATAACCCACAGGCCATTCGTAGCCCATAACAGAAGAATGGTGAAGCCCAAGTTGCCAATTTGTCACTGAGGACTTGTGGAATCCTGGCACCAGACAGTTGAACCTATGAAATACCTTCATTTGCAGTGCTGTATTTCCTTTTACTAGCCACCACAAATTTGACTCTTGATTTCTTTCCAGATCTTTGTAATTCATTTAAAAAAAAAGAAAACAGTAAAGAAAAAAGATTTGGTGTGATTGAGAATGTATTTTTAATTTCATGTTTACATTCTTGGCAATCTAACTCATGACTTTCACCCACACATACTGTACCAAATACTGAGTCTCAATTCTAACCAGTATGGAATTTCTTCCTCATTTCTTGAATTCCAAACGCAGGAATTCCTCGAACTCTTTGACCAGTGTTTAAGTGAAAGGGAAGAAGCAACAAACATTACTTTGAAACATTAGCTAAATAAAGGGAGGGGGAGGGGGAGGGGGGCATGAAGTTAGCAGTTCAATATTAAAAGTATTGTCAGGTATGATTTAATAAAAGACCCATACATGAATTAGAATAGATCAGGTTACTTACAATTATGTTATAGTGTATTTGTATTGGATTGTGTGCACATTGTCCATCTCCATCCCTACTGTACACTAGTCCCATAATCCACTTTGCCCTCCTTACCTCTATTCACATTTGTGACTTTCCATTTCTGACCATTAGACCATGCAGAAGATGATAGGGATCCATAAAACCCCCTAGTTGCCAAATCTATGCAGTTACTAGTATTTCACCTGTTGGGACCTGTAGCTCATATTGTTACATACCATAATTACCACCTTGTTGTGACTAGTGTTTGCACGGGTAGTAAAAGTGCTACCCGGGTAGACAAAATAATTTTAGAGCGGGTACCCGGGTACCCGAAAACGGCAGAAACAAAAAGTATATAAACAACTCACAACACTGTTGTACTACATGCATTGTTCGAAGGAGGTATCATGTCGCTCAAATGGGGATAGTTAATTAGTGAAATAAAAGCAAGGGATAAAATAGATTGGGTAAATTGATTAGCAGTAACTGCTTATCAAAATTTGAATTGACTAGCGATTACTTCATCTTGGTTAGCAGTATAAATAACGATGAGCAAAATAAAGCAACATTTTGTAATTGGACACATACTCCATGACACTTGCCCGATATTTACACCTGTATCAGAGTGGTAGTGGCCACAAGTTCAAGAAGACTAAAAATCATCATAACAAAATCGCGTCGTTTCAAATAGAAAATTAACAATGAAAGAAACGTGATAAAAATAGCCAGTTAAGAAAATCACTATTTCTTAAGGCCTATATCCTCATACTGTACTGAATTTGGGGGCATTTTTCGAATCAAAAAGCAAGCTTTTAGATTATACCAATTTAAAAGATTTCAACCAATCAGAGCCTTCAGAAGTACTGTAAGTATTCTCTTGCACGTCCAATTTTACAGGAAGTAAACAATGACGTCACTTCCGTGATGTTTCCTACTACTAGTGTATGCACTATCACGGACAGCTTCCTACGTTCGTATGTAGCTATCCATCTGTTGACATCCGGGCACCTTACCTAATTAGCTTGTTTTTACGAATGTCATTATTTTGGTGCAAGCCAATATTAGATCCAATAGCATGGTTAACTTCGAAATCTACGTAGATACTTTACACACGGTGGCAAGGTGTGGATTTGCACATCATTAGTGATGCATTTAACCATTAATCGAGGTTTTTTTCCTTTTTGGCAAACACGAGGGGGAATTCCGTATTGAACTGAAGGCACAACATATTGCTAAGTACATAGCTAGCCTATGTACCGTACATGCACGGCTCAGTTTTAGTAGCATGCCGAACGTTATGGCACCTTGCAAAGGGAAGGTATGGTCAGCTAGCTCAGGGTTCAAGGGTTTTGTCTACTACATAAAACTGACCTTGCAGTGTCAGGCCCGGTGTTGCAGCATTCGCGGTACCGGATAGCTCACTAACATATAGGTGCGATGTATACACTTCATCCCAGCCGTGTGTATTATGTAGCCAAACATGACATGTGCACGGCTCAGTATTTAATTGTTTATAACTTTTCTAGCTATGGGAGCTGCCATGTGTGTGTTGTTGTTGTCAGGCGGAAAAGAGCTGAAGCTGATCATCTGGCTTCGGCTTCAAACAATACGACAATTGTTGTACACCGCGTCATTGGGGATAGTTGAAACTCGAACATGGCTTGACAGAATAACGATTCGCATCTTCCGCGAGGCCAAATTGAAAAAGATTCGCAAGTAAGCAACTTAGTCATTCTTGGGTAGCAAATTGCGATGCGAACACGGCTATTTTGTCCCTTGAAAAGCGCAAAATATGTGACAGCATGAGAAGAAGAAGAAACTAAGACAGACTGTGAGTGAATGTAACAAGCATTGCTACAGCCTACAGGTTTATAGCATAAAATATCCAAATTATTTTTAATGTGCTATTTTTCTGGAACCGGGTAGAGGACACGCAACCCGGGTAGTAATATGACGGGCGGGTACCCGGGTTTTCGGGTAACCAGTGCAAACACTAGTTGTGACACATCTTAATACTCATCACAAGCAGCCTCCAGTTTCTATCTGCGGTTGGAATATCTTTTTCATGAGATTTCATACTTACCAAGGGAGTAGGCCGTATATGTATACATTTAAACTGTAGCAGGTAAATTTGAAAGGTTCCCAAATATTTACCTTTTAATTCATGATTAATGGCATCTGAAAGTTAAAGGACATGTGTACTCATGCTGGCCCTACTTGTGCCAGTCAGTTCCATCACATCTCCTCTATTGACTCAGCAGTGGCAGATCTAGGATTTTTCCAAAGGAGGGGGGGGGGGTTCTTAATGTGGGCCCTTGGAAGGGCAAAGATTGTAAGTTTGTCAGATTGTGTAAATCTATTAAACAATACATTACCCTCCACCCCTCATGAAAAATGGTGCACAAATAAAAATGTTATTAACTGCTAAAACATAATTTACAATCTAATGGGTAATTTTAAGTCTTCTTTGCCCCTCCTTACATCCTGTTTACATGTGGAACACTTACTTATGGGTGCTTTAGAATTGCCAAGCAGTTGGGTCGTCGAGTGGCAGAGTAGTGTGTTTCACATGTGCGCGGGTTCGAATCCCGCTCGATGTATGTGGGTTTTTCTCCGGGTACTCTGGCTTTCCTCCCACTTGGCATAGGCATGCCTCTTAAATCAGTTGCCCAGCCAAAGAAGTTGGTTGCACGCTGGACTGAAGCACCTTCGGGTGGACTAGTTAACTAGCCGACTTTGCATTGCTTTTGCCAAGCAGTGAGTTTGTTGGAATTTCTTTGACTGCACTTTCCCTTTAAACATACCCTATTCATGTGGGTCCAATTGGCATTTAATGTCAATGGAATCAATATGTCATGTTGACATGAGAAATTTTTGTTTACTCTGCTGCTGGATTATGGCTATGATCACATTTTAAAAATAGAACTCTCTGTAGGGTATCAAAATGTTTGAAGGGTCTTTTTATGTTCGGTACATGTAGAAAAGAATCTATAAATTATGGAACTGTACAAGAAGCCCCCCCCCCCCCAAAAGGAGTATAAATAGAGATGAAAAAACCCAGTATTTGCTTTACAATAGACAATCCCAGATTTGGCATAAATAACAAAGTGTAGATGTTTTGAATAATGTGTTTATGGTTCCAACTGTATGGGCTAGTTGAAGCAGCTGACTTTATTGGGTCTAGGATGCACCTAGATCACACAGTATAGGCTTTGCACAATTTTAAGCAGATGTTTTGCATAATATCATTACACATCCTAACAAGATCACTAAAAGAAAAGAATGGAAAAGTTACTACAATGTATGAGCTGTATTAAGTTCAATTCTCCACAACTAAGCGTGCCATATGTTCGGCTTTGTGATGCTGTATATGCTGCTCCAACAATAATAATGGGACACTGACTGTATTTGTAAAATAAATTTAAAGTGAGTGTTTATGGAAGTTCTGCTTGAACAGATGCTGTGTTGCATGCATGTATTTTATGCATCTGGAGATTATTTATCTGTAGATGAGTAACGATACAAATTGGTTTCGCATGAAGTACACATTAGGAAAACTGGTGACTGGCATACAAATAACAATCTCTATCCTGCAGAGAATGAGTATAATTTTCTGATCTTGATGTAAATTTTGTGATTTGCCAGTTGGAAGGAATTCATTGTAAAACTTGCTATTAGATATTTGCAGATAACATGCACAATCATTACATAAATGCAGCTTAAAATTTTCCTTATTTGTGAAACTTGTGTAGCAATGTATGTAGGACGTCATGGATGATGTTATGGTATGATATCCAGAATATTATGGAGGCATTGTTGCTTGGTGTAATCTCCTTAAAAATGTACATGTCTGTTACATTTTCTTTCTTTAAATAATGGTACTAGTGAAAAAAAGTAAATATTTTTTGTGTGCAGAGTGTTTGAAAGTTATTTCTAACATATACTGGTACAGTATCTGTTCAAATAAATGGACACAGTGTAAATCGACAGGATTTGTAATGTTAAACATAGAAGTTCTTGCTTTATGACAATGAAGGGGTGGAGGGAGGGGGATGTTCCTTTCCTTTTGCCCCAAAAGTGTTCAGTCTTGTTTAAAAATTTACCTGGATGTAATGTATATTAAACAAAATTTGACTCATTTTATACCCATTTGAAAACCAGAAATAAAGGTCATTGCGCTGGACATGCTGCAATAGTGATTTCAAATAAAAAAAGAAAAATGTCTTCCTCAGACAACAAAAGCCAACTTGAAACCCCTGATGGAAACAAGTGGTAAAATTTGAAAATAAAACAAGTTTTTACAAGGCTACTTTTTATATGAGATATCAGTGTGTCCTTTACTTTTTTCCCTTACCTGCATGTCTATTGTCCTGGTCCCACTACAGTGTCAGAACATGGTTCTATACTGTATGCACATACCAAGGTGCCCTCTTCTTCCATCTGTGAGTTTATCCTTTCTCAAATGAACTTCCTCTTTGGAACTTTTTCACTTGATAGTTTTTGAGTTGTGCAGTTATCATCTAATTAGCACAATTCGTACATCTAATTATGTGTCAGTCTCTTACTTCTTATCAGGATAATTTCAGTAGATAGCAAACAAAGAATGAACTATAATTTGTAGCACTGCTCCAAATTGTGGAAAAGTCCTTTGCATTTTTGTACCATAACATATTGTTTACATTGATTATTAATCATACGAGCAGTCATCATAGGCTTGATTACGCACATTCTCTTTCATTTGCATGCAGCATCATCCCAGGTGTCTCACTGCAAAATATTCATAATACACTGCTTCTCGTGTTATATGTTGAATCGGCAAACAGTTTAATAACTGTTCTACATAGAATTATAAACTGGTTGCTGATTTGTGCTTGTATTAATTGCTAAATATTCTTATTGTGCTGTTAATGTCATTATTGTCTTCTGTTTTATCTCTAGAAACGAATGTGTTTTCCTCTCCACCAAAAAATCTGGGAGGCCAAATTGCAGGTGTTAAATTCATTTGGAAGTGTAAGTACAAAGCAATTCTTCTGTCATAAAAGTTTCCTCAAATTCTTTTTGTTTGTATAATCTGAGGCGAAAAACTAAGTTGTACTATGATGTTTATAAAGGTCCCATTCGTTACTCCTTGTTTTTTAATAAACTGCAATGTTCGTGAAGTTTTGGTATATCCAGTAGGTGTGGCATAGTGTTAGTATAGCAGGAGAGCATCAATATTAGATACAGGCAAACCTCAGCTAAGCTGCAGCAGCTGCAGCCTTGCTTGTTTGCTGTGCTCCAAATAATAGCATAAATGGTAGTTTATTCCTGCCAGTGTTAGGTGTATGCTGTATATAGTGCTACTTGTAGTTGTATGTACCAACAAAGCATGGTGGCTACTACAGTACGTTTGGACCACTCCAGTAGTTTTAGAGTTGTGTACCTGTTGCCATATTAGTCATGACTCTCAGTGGGGTCCAGACTCTTATGTTACAACTGACAAAAGAATATACAACTTGGCAGGATTAAATTGTCAAAAAGTAGCTTACCAGTGAGTATTAAATTACACCACTTGGCTTAAAGTGTAGGGCTCTCAAAAAATGAGGTACCCAACTGTCAAGGTTGGAGAGTCCAAGAAGTCAACTGAAGAGGAATCCAGGGAATAATTTATCCAGTATTGCATCACAATTTGCTATACAAGTTGGCCAAATTGCTATACAAATGCAAAAATGTGTAGCACTTTTTGTGTATATTACCATAGGGTTTTCACTGATATGCACTTAACTAAAAAAAATCCTCAAAACTGCTATGCAAAATTGGAATAAATTATTCCCCAGAATATTTGCCTACAGGAAAAATGAAACCAATTTTGGTACAATACTTCATGTAAAATAACACACGTGCAAACTATTGTACAAGCTACAGTTTTGTTCATACAATTAGCAATGCTGAAAATTTCCCAAGAAGTGCTATTCCAGGGAAAGTTTAATCTTTACTCTGAAGTAGAGTTGGCTAATCTGCCCAAGCCTAGTGGCTACAATCCACCTGTGTAACTGGACAGGTTTTGACAAAGTGCCTCACGTAAGTTAGAAAAAGAAATAATCAACACCAGTTTAACTGTACAGTAGCTATGGAAACCTGAAAAAGAAGTAGTTTTCAGTAAAAGTCCTAATTCCATAGAAAAGTCATGAACTTCAGCCTTCCCTCAGGGAATTACAACTCCTAAAAAGGAAAAAGAATTAGTAGTTTCCTTGACAACATGCCAGCAAAATTGACTCTGCTTATAGATTGAATTGTTTTTTATTGGACATTTTTCTTAGAAAAAGTCATTTAAATTAATTGAAAATTTATGAAATGTTTCATGGTGAAATATGCATGATCTTTGTATTAAATTTGCTTCTTCCCTCAAACAACTACATAAGCTTTGAAGGTTTTTGTGATCAGGTTTCTCAGTCATCCTGTAAAGCTAGAAATGGGGAAATGTGGAATTTTTTTTTTTGTTTTGTTTGTTTGTTTTTCCAGTCAGCAAATTTGAGTGGTATTAAAATGTCTCAAATTAAGCAAAAGTCATGAAATTTGATTGGTCCAAAAGAGACAGTGGTCAGTCTGTTGATGTTTATTTCACATCCAGGCATCATAAACATGTCAAGTTGGAAATAGTTGGACGTACATAAATCCTGGAATGTTGAAATTTTGTACACTTCATAAATGTCATGATGTAACAATTTTGTGGTCAGTTCCGTAAACCAGTGGTTGCTGTCCTTTTTCAGCTACACTCCTTTCACCGTATGGCATTTGACAAGGGTCCTGCTGCCACCCCATTTCTGTAAAATATAAAAGAAAACGAAAGCTCTCTTTAAATGAGACCTGGTTTGTGCGTGGAAGTGAAGCCCTTCAAGCAACTCCTTGTTGCTTGTTCTGGTCAAAACACTGTTTTGAGGTGCATTTCACCGGGTGGGGGGGTAGTCGGGTGTTGGGGGTGATGGGAGGGCTCATATTGTGCTGTTGAAGAGTCAACTCAGAACCTAGAGGATGAAACCTTGATGAGGGGTGTGGGGATCCTTCATATTGGAAAATTTTAAATTAAACCAGTGAGCTTCACACTTCACAGTACCTGTAATTTTTTTTCCAGTTTCTAGAAGTGTGTTTAAAATAAGAGTCCAAATGCCAGTCTTCTCACCTAGTATAAAGTTAGACATGGAAAGATTTTTTGTCTAAGGGTTTTTTGTGGAAATTGTCACTAGTGATGCTTTTAACATCTCTCATTAATTTTTCTTTTCAGGAAGTACAAGACGGGTTGAATTACGGCTTTTTCATTCTACCAGCTAACAACAGAGCAGGCAAATTTCTCGATGATGAGAGGAGCTTTAAAGATTACCATCTGGACTCCAAAGTAGGATTGGAGGTAATCATTATATTTTTCTTATTTTCTCATCCCTCTTCCTTGTTGAAAGAAAAAAGTGACTCTGGGAATTTTCAAATTTTTAGTGGTTTTGAGGAATTCTCTTACAGCAGTATTTTTCTGCTGTATATCTCATGTGGCAGCTGAATAACTACAGTTTATTTAATATGTGTAAGTGGTTAGCTTCTTGATTTTCTTTTTCCTTGAAATATCCAGGTCAGGGATGCAGGTAGGTTACAGATCAAATATTGACAATGTATGGAGAGTTCCTGTAGTGGAGGTTTCTTTGTAGTACTGTACGAGAACTGGAAATGTGTAGAAAAAAATTATGTCCTTGAGTCATTGCATCGTGTGAAATTGATTGGGAAAAGTGCCATATGGTCTGAATACTGAAAACATCTCACTTAACTGAATGTTGTCAGATAAATTTTTGTAACTTTACAGAAATGTTGGTAACCAAAGTGCAGTTCTAATGTACATCAACAAATGTGATGCTACTCACTTAAAGGGCAAATGCCATCATCCCTAGTTGAATTAGTATATCCTGATATTAATTTATGGCTCTTGTCCATCTTGTGGCAAACATTTTGGTCACTGAATCGTTGCAGAAGAATTCTTTGCTTCAGCTTTAAAATTCAATACTTTCGTTTTTAAACGTGAAAGATACGAAGAAACTTAGAATACATTTGTTAGATTTGGTTGATTTAGTTCCAAGTAAGGTTGGAGCAAAAACTTGTACCCCTCAAATTATTTGTGGATGTTTCAGTGAGTGAATTTGCTGCAAGTTTATTTTCAAGAGAAATGCATACAGCCTTACAAAATGCAATAAATGTTTCCCACAAATGCTCTTTGTTAGGAGTATTGAAAAGGGCCATCTTGGTTTTCAAAAAGTTCCTTGCCCATTGTGCTATTAACTCCTGGTAGGTAATTATAGACCTTATGCATATTATGTCACAGAACAGAAAGTGTGCCCTCAGCTGAGGTTAGTTTGTAGCATTACAACTTACTGTACACGAACACAGAAGCAGACAGCTAGTTTCTTGTACTACTCACATACCTCTGTATGTTTGTGTGTGAAGACTATGTCGTGCACAGTATGTTTACCAATGTCAGGTACCTTATGTAGCCTCCTTCATTGTTTGTCCTCTAACATGACATCTCTTGACTTCAGTGCATAGGGTTTATTGTGGGTATGTGAGGGACAGATACAATATGAAAAAAGGTCAGCATCTGGGCTTGTAGATCCACAAGCCAGGGAGTTTGGGGACATTCTGTTTACCTCTCTGTTTGGGGGACCCTGGGGCTCCTGGTTCTCAGTTTAAAAACAGAAAATTTACAAAGCTGAAAATTATTACTCTTTGAACTACTTGACTGTCTTGAAGAGAGAAGTTTGTCCTTTTCAAAAATTTTTTTTTTTTTTGGTAAGTGCAGATTAGTACATAGTTTGTAGTATACACTTCTTCTATTTCTAAGTTCAATATCAAGATATCAGTCTATTGAGGAATATTTCTGGAGTAATGCTATCTTTTCCCTTCTTTTTTCTGTAGTTCAAATACAAGAAGAGGGTTTATCGACAGATGAACTTAGACTTTAGTCAAGTCCGCAAGCACAACAATAAAGCCAATTTTCGCTCTCTTCTGGATTCTATCAAGAACAAAGATGCAGCAAAAGTTGAGAAGCTACTTGCGGATAAATTCATCGATCCCAACTTTATCGCAGAGTCAGTTGGAGGAGGTAAATTTTCTTTAGTACTTATCAGCTCAATCGATTGGTCGATGTTGTTAGACTTTTGTAGGGTCCAGGGATCTTGCACCAGCACTGATTGGTAACCAACCCTCTGATATTGGTGCTGCTGACAGTCATGGTAATTTGAGGGATGTAATATGTCAAAGTAGGGAACATGCAATGAATCTGTTTCTTCTGTTTTGGAATCCTGAAATTTTGTTTAGGTATGTTTGGATGTTTCAAATTTTAACTGCATGCAGCTACTGACTAAACACATGAACTGTGTGTATCTAGGGCTGAAGTGATTTTTTTAAAGGCAAATACTCATCATCCCACATGCATTTTTTTGTTATGGGAAAGGCAAATTCTCAATTGGTGACTGCTTTTTGATTGACAACAAATCTGAAAGATGCAGAGTAGCTCACATTACACAGCATGCATAGAAAGGGGTCTGATTACACATGAGGACCTTGCATACTTACCAGGATGTGGCCTAAAGCAATAAACAAGGTTTGTGTCTGCACAGGGAGGAGCTTAAGGGTGCATTTACACTAGATCCGGATCTGATCTCCTGCGCGGGGTCAGATCCCCTGCTCGAGATCAAATTTGTAGTGTAAACGCAGATCAGATCCGGATCTGATCGCCCTATTTTGGTCCTGGTAAGAGGGGAGGATCAGACCCCGCGCAGGCGATCAAAACTTGTAGTGTAAACGCTCCCCGGATCAACGGTGACCCGAGATCAACGGTAATTCAACGTACATTATTTGGAGGTCACTTCTGCAAAAACACTCATTATGCAGGGAGGTGGATCAGAGTACGAGACAAGTGTAAATGCACCAGGATCAAGCCATACACGTAATTCGATATGCTGATAACATAGGGCGATCAGATCCGGATCAAGTGTAAATGCACCCTAAGACAGTTTTGGGAGGTGCTAAAAGTACTTTAGTGGGGATGACGAGATTTGCCCTTTAAAACAAATATATATGCTGTATTTATATAGTCATGAAGAATATGTGTGCAAATGTTTCCTCCTCTACCCAGCCCTGGAGCCATGAAAATGGCAGTCTTGGTCTCGGACATCCTTGGATTACATTATCTAAAAAGTGTTGAAACCCTGCAAAGTCAAGATTCTTTATTTATAAAATGTCACAAATTCCAAGGGTTGTGGTATTAAAGGCAGCTGCCCATTGTAAATTCCTTGTAACTGTCATGTTACATGGTTGGATATGCAGTCTATATGATGCACTGTTGTTAAAAATGCACAACATTACAGAGGTTTGAGAAAGTTGTTAAAACAAGAAAAGGCCTTGCGCAAGTGTTAAAAGAGATCGTTATTTCTGTAGAAACGATGGGAATGCAGGTTTGGTGAGAGTTTTTAAACTAACCAGTTGAAATATAAGAGCGCCTAATGGCGCAGAAGTCATTTTTGATGACATTCCAAACATACCAAATTTCATCAATGTCACATCCTATTTTCAGGTTTTCTGAATTGTTCCTTTGAAGGTTAAAATTTTCAGTGGTTTTACAGATTGCTAGAATTATCAATTTATTTTAAGAATTTATGAGCAGAAAAGTTTAGTTTGGCGTGTTCTTTTCTTGATGAATGTGAATAGTCGTGTACGGTGGCTAGGCATTGAAAAGGTTCTATTTGTCTTTTTGTTTATCTTGATGACAGCTGCAGATTGTTTTACTTCTCAGCTATGAAGGATTTGAAGTTTATTGGTTCGGTTCTGCGTGAGAAAATGTTATTGGAAAATTTTTTTGAGTTTATTTATGAAGTGCGGTTTTTGCATTGGTATGTGTGATAGCAGGTGATTTTGTTTAAAATGGTTCTGTTGATTGAATAAGTGAAGGTTTTGTGAATTCCTGAATAATCAATTGCTCGTGACTTTCGTGATGTCAGGCATGTAGCCAGAATAATCAGTCTTAGGGGTAGGTATCTTTGCTGGACACTACTGCTCTCCTGAGGGAGGGGAATTTTCAGCTTATTTCACAGTCCAAGATGCCAAATGGTGCTGCAGTATTTTTCATCTTTTCCCTTGTAGATTTTTTTCAGTATCCCTCTTCTTTTTTTTTTAAATGAAAACTAGTGTTTGATTTTTTGGGGGGGGGGGGGGAAGGGGGTGTTTTGGGGTGGAGTCATATTCCCTTTCATGCTTGAGAGCACATAGACTAATTACATTGCCAGGAACTTCAGTGCACATACTCTACATTGTGCAGAAACATCACCATGCAATGGGTGAAGCAAAGGACTCTTACCAGAGTATGCCACCCATACTTAGTTATTGGCATATGAGTCTAGGAAAGGGAGGCAGCAGCTGGACATTTCAGCCTTCTCCCCCCACCCCTCTCCTCTTGAGAGTACTTTGTATGCTGTTTTAGAGTAGACCATGTGTAATTTTTCAAGCCAAGTTTTCAGGCAAACTATAAATAGTAGGAAGTATACGTAGGACTGTGGCTTTGGGTCATGTGCATTTTGTTAATTACATTCCATCGTTTAGCAACCAGTAAAAACACTTTCAGCTGTTTCATTGTTAATATTATATGAATCTATTTTGCTCCTACTTACCTCGCCTATTACTACTATTGGACAGTCCATCTATTGTGGAATGATCAGTGGCAATGAACTTCCCCAGCTAGATGGCACTATACTATATCCTTGAGCTGACTACTGTAACTCGCCCTTGTTTCATTACCAGTGGAATGGTTAACTTCGTACTTTATTTAGCTCTGTGTTTATCATGTTTTTTCACTTGGTTTTTTGTCCTCTGGGACTTTCCATCCTCCTTCCTTCGTTTCCTTCGTTTTCCCGACATCTATGGAAGTTTGTTGAATATTTTCTTCGTTTGGGGTTTTTTTTGTCATTCAGCATCATTCAGTTTGCAGGGATAAAGGGATGTCAATGCAATTAAAAGCATAAACAACAGTCTTTCAGGGGAATTTTTTATACCACATTGGTTGATGTCTTTTTCTTTTTTGCATTGGTTATGTCTTTTTTTTTTGCATGGCTGATGTGTTCATTCGCATAAGCTGTGTCAGGACTGAGCCTCTTAAATATTTAGGAGATTGAGGTGTTTTGTCTACTGGATCTTGCAAATTGTTAAAATGATTTAAACGTTGAGATGGACATTGCGGTTTCATTCATCCCATGCTGAACTAAAAAAATTTGAAACACTTTAACACAATAGTTAGAAACTTTACAAATAAGGAAACCCTTCTACACATATAATGTGGCATGCTTCACTAGTTCACAGGTATTTTAAAGACATTAACGTACAGCCTATTTCAAATTACTGGTAACTCTGCTAGCTGTATAGCAGGTTATGACTTGTCACAGCATGGGTGGAAAAAGTTGGGAAGCTGGGAGGCACCTTCCTGGGAAATTTGGGCATTTGGAAGGAAATTTTGGCAGTTGGAGGGAAACTTCCCTTTTTTGTACATGGACATAAGGAAAGAGTTGTGGGAAATTGTTCTCCCTTCCTGGGAAATAAACATTTTTTCCAGCTCTGGTTACAAGTGCCATACACCACACCTGCACTGTTTACTTTCCCATTTTCTCAAAGTAGTTTGGAAAAAAAAAAAGAAACATGAAGTTGATGGGAACCCATGCAAGCAGATTTGCAAATCCAAAGTGCATGTGGCTTTTGTCTGGCCATACTTTTTCTAAAATAGTGAAAAGTTGAGACAGTAAAATTTGTAGAACATTTGCCATCCTGTTTTCATCACATGTAAAATTGCTAAAACCACAATAAAAAACCTCTCAGAGATGTTCATGGTATACCAAGCTAACCTAACTAGTCATGATGAAGCATTAATAACATACCCAAGTATTAAATGTGCAAAAGTGGAGGGGGTGGGGTGGGGTGGGGGAGGGTGTGAGCAGATGCTAGGCACAAAGAATGAGGATATGTTAGCCCTTTAAGCATTATGGGAACACTTCCTAGTACTTTCAGCAATATCAGGTGTTTGTTTTATATGCTTTTCCTAGATGTTGATGTGGGCTCGTCTACTTGTTACCATGGTTACTTATAAAACTTTGCTTGAAAATATTTCCGTCCTAATAAAAGCTTACCCATTTGCAACATCTTGTGGAGTACCTTCATTTCTTAGTGTCAGCCGACTGTACTGAATGAGGAAAAGAAGGCAGTGCAAATACAGAAGTGTACCCATACTTCATAAATTGGGGTCTAATCATATTAAAAACCACCAGTGTGGAGAGATTACTCAGTTTCTCAGCTAAATGTCAACTTTTTTAGATTAAACACACCTTCTTCCTACAATGTTTTTTGGCGTCTGTGGTAGTGGTAAATTGTCAAGCTTATGTAGGTCAAGAAATTCTGTGAAACTGTTAAAAACACTGCCACTGTACAATTGTTTGTAGTCTTTCATATCAAGTGATGCGTCCAAATGACCTAGGGTCTCTTGTTTGCCAGTGATTGTGTTAGGGGAAGGTGATATATTTGCAGCTTACTGTTCGATTTCCTGTTTCAGGGAATACAAAAGGTTTAAATTCCACTCTAGTCCCCCAAAAGGAAAAATTTCAACAGGAAGCGGGTTTAAGAAGAACAGGTTGCTGTTACACCCAGCATGCTATGTTTAAGGTTACCCACAAAATAGTTAACCAGCATCCAAAATATTCATAAGAACTGTGGTACGGAAAGGTCTGCAAAGTTGGCCTTAACTGCTTTAGGCTGTTGCTATGAAAATGTGTGGATACTTTTGTCTTTTTTGACCATAAAAACAATTATCTCATCTCAAGGGACAGCCCATTTACACTCAGGGAAAATGCATGGTATTATGACAGCATTTGGGGTTAATTTGTTGTCTAAGCACAAAAAGATCACACCTAACAATATTACCCTGTGGTAGACCAACATTATCTTACCCCACACATAAGTTTCAATCTGTAATATCAAGGTAAATCTGAGATTACGCTGGATCAGTGCTGACCTCCCACTACCATCTGTGTACTAATGAATAAGATGACTTCCTTGGTCATGATCATGTGTTAAGAGTCTGAGTAGGAACCCAAGATTTCACTTTTAGAAGAAGTTCACTCTGCACACAGGATCCAATGTGAAAGCTGAAAAGGTGAGAGAGTAGTTTGGTACGTACAAATAGGTTTGCAAATTTACCCTTTCAGTACTGTATTAGAAGCACAGTAATATACACGTACAGTACTGAAAACAACTGCTCCCTACATCTAATAGGTTTAAATGATATGTTCACTTTTGGTGGAATAATTTTCAACATTTTTCTTCATACATGTATTTACACTATACATGATCACAGAATGACCCAGTTGCCCAGTTTGTGTGACCCCTAGATGTTTTGAGAACACTTTGTGGGGCTTTCTTGTCTTTGTCAGCAAAAAGTGTTTTTCAGATCTTTTCCATAAGCCAAACATAGAGAAACTACAGCGGGTGTATCTGTGATGTTTAGTCTTAGTTCACATGTTCCAAGTCAGCATATGTCCCATTACATCATACTGATTGTGTTACAAATGATTACATTAGCGGATGATGCATTCAGGTCTGAGGGACTCCCCACTCAGACCTCATAATGGATTTGGGGACCTTTTGGCCATCTTGGTACCTGTCCCAGATTTACATGCTAGTTTCAAGTGAAAGCCTCTTATTATTGCCTTCACACATTTGATATGCAACAAATATCATCTTCATAGGTTTTGTCAATAGTGTCATCCAATTGTGCAAGACTTCTGTCAGTGGACCCCCTCCCCTTTCTTGAGCATATTATGAAAATTTGAAAAAAAGTTATTTTCAGCAAAACCATTGGTATTTTAAGTTATTTTTTTCAAAGCATGCATGCCCCCCCCCCCCCCTTAACCATACATTTTAGTATGCTTGTAAAAATATGAAAAAATAGATTACCCCTAAAAATTTAAGTCAAAACAATTCATTTCTAACTTAAGGTTATTATAGAAAGACCAAAAATATATATTCTGACCATTATTCCCCTCTCTCCAAATTGTTTTTGCTAACATCTGTTGCCATGAATCTTCAAATTGTTAGTCTTTGAAGTGGAGTATCTTGATAATTAGTTACATATCTCATAGCTATCAACCTTAAGATTAATAAAGTCTTCAAAGATATTGACAGTTGAGGTAGTTTGCAATGAAGCAGTTACAAGGAATCTCTGGTTAGTGTTGGCTATCGTTATGTTTGTTATCTCACCAGAATTGCTCACTAATTAGATCAATTTTTCTATAGTTTGTGGGTGTGACACAACTTCACAAGGTTAAAAAAGCTGAAATTGATAAAGTCTCTGAAAGTAAAAAGACTACGAAAGGGATGAATGTGGATAGGAGATCTGATTAGCATAAAATTGGATTAGCAGTTTCAGAAATTCATTGTAAGTGTCTGCAGTACACTGTACATTACTACACCAAACCACCAATATTTCTGCAAGTATATGCAACAGATCAGTAGTTGAGACTTTTGCATTCTTTAGGTGTAGTAAATTTCTGCTTAAATTCACAGTTTTTCTCCCCTGCTGGGATGTCAAGTTTTAAGGTACAATTTGATTTTTTGAAAATTAAATTTACATCTTTGTGAATAATTGTAATATTTATGTAGTGTCTGTGATTATGACTTGTGTTGGTGCTTAAATCTGCAGATTTAATGCATAAGTTATAACAGATTGATTCTGTAGAATTAAGTACCCCAAGAGAGTCTTGTTTAGTCATCTTGAGAGCACAGCATCAGGTTTTCATTTGCATTGTGGTAGAGTGGATTCACATCTGTGATTAAAGTCTTGTAGTGCTGTCTTTTTTTTTTCTGTTTTTGTTTTTGTGTTGAAAAATGAACGTGCACATCGAAGCTTTGCGTTGCATCTTAAGATGTGTCTGAACACGTTTCTACGACTGCCAACTCTTAAGGGAGTTGTAAATGCTTGGAGAAATCTGGGTCTGATGTTCTGTCTTAAAATTGTGAAATTCAGGAAGAGGAGGAGGATCTTAACTTTCCGAGCCATCACTTATTGAAAAGCCAAGATTGAAAGGAATCTTTCGTGTGCTTTGATCTGTTTTCCTTCCCGAACCCTTAGTTTATAGTAGCTGCCATTTCCTGTAAGCTGAACAGTACTCTAGAGAAGCATTGCTACCATCAACTAAGAGGAAAATACTTTATGGCTAATGATAGGGTTTCCCCACCCCCCCCCCCTTTTTTTGCAGTGCATTGGAAGGGTTTTCATTTAAAACCCTTCAAGATCCAAGTGATGAGTTTAATTTATTCAGCTATATGACCAAGGCTGTAGTGTTAAAGAGGGGCACAGCCCCAAAAGCTTGTATGATTGGGCCATTGTTGTAACTGCCAAAATCATATTTTGGAATTAATATTTACAAAAAGCATTAATATTTGTGATCTTTGAAGTCCATATCCCAGGCCTTAAGTTTTAGATTTTCCAGGTGTGCTACAAGTCACACTCCTCAGGAAATTAAGGAGTGTGGTAGGTGTGCTGTTTTATTAAACTTTAATAGATTTATCTGAGTTTCCATTTTTTATCTAGGTGTGCAAAAAATTGCACTCCTCACAGTGATTTGAAGTGATCTGTTGTGTGCGATCGCACTTGCACTCCTCAAAAATCAAGGCCTAATATCATACAACATATGCTTAAAGAGGGCATAACATGGCCAAAATAACTTTTGTGTATTGAAAGATTGAATACAGTATGTTATAAATATAATCTCACACACAGTTAAAACCCATTCGTCATAAATGAAATTTGAAGAAAACCGTTCAAAATCCAATTTCGAAAAATGCCTCAACAGGTCACATGACTGTTATGACGCAATTGGAGGCACATTAAGGATGCGCATCTAGATGTGGAACTGATGTAATGCTCGGTAAAGTTACCAGATCTTAGCAACTTCATGAAAAGGATTACATCACAATACTCGCCCAACATACAGAGCGCACAGCGCGGACCATGTTGGGGGCTTCGAAGCATATCATTGGCAAATATGTTCACGTGCATATGCGCCTGTGTTTTAGCTTCTCTGCATATAATAAACAGCTTTGTTTTTGTGCAAAAAGGACGCGGTCCGGGCGCGCTGTACAGAACAGCTATGAACATGTATGGACAGTCCATAACAAGCGCGCCTTTAATCAGTGAGCTGTTCAGTAACGTTGCTATTTTGAACGGTAAGCAGTCACCGGGCAAGGACACATAGTTCACAATGTGGTCACTGGTCACGTGCTGCTGTAGTATCGTAGCACAGGTGTTTGCAATGATGCACCCGCTAACACGCGTTAGCATGTGCATGATTCGATGTGTAGAATGATGGGTGAGCTGCCTGGTACAGTGTTACTAACCGTGCCTCCAATGACGTCATGATCCTGAGACGCACTCACGTTTTCTTTGCTTTCGGATTTCAGATGGGCTGAGTCTGGCCTGTAATTGGAAATTTGCAGGGTCGTATTACTGTGTTTATGGACGTAGTTTAGTCAGGAAAACACTCGCTTCATTTCAAGCTGTACCCAAAGAATATTTACCGAGAAACATACTTTGGCCGTGTCATACCCACTTTAAAGTTGTACCTAGATATCTGACAACATAGAATATCTGCCAAAGATCTCTTTCCTTCTGATTTATAACGTGATTTTTGTCAAGGATGGTATAGTCTTTGGAAATACTGGGATTTAAAACTGATGAAAGGACGTCATGATCAGGAAAATTAATGTTGCAAGACTAAGTCCTGGAAAAGTTATGAATTTGCACAACTCAAACATGATTGTGCATATAGATAAGCTACGGCCTATGAGGTAGAACTAGGCATGTAGGAAGGTACTGAAGGGGGGGGGGGAGAAAGAGCTTCAGGGGGCAAAAAAATTTGCAGGGGTTAAGGTATACTAAAATGTATTGAGGCAGTGGTATTTTTTTATTTTCTGTGGGGACGAAAATATTTCCATGGTCCTCCCCTCCCCCTTCCCCCCCCCCCATCCTTGGCTACAGGCTTGTAAAGTGGTGGACTGGAAGGCTGTAGGGAAGGTATTTGGAAGCCATGTTGTTTATGATAACACACATGGCTAGAATTAATCATTATCAGTTGTTATAACTATTATTACTTAAATTATTACAAGTCATAGATTTTGCACAACCCAAAGATGATTGTGATACTACAGTATTTAGCCACACAATATTAGACAAGTTGATTCTTGGACATTTTTAAATGCAAGGTTAAGGCATACTTCTTTAATCTGGGTTTACATTAAAGGGGTTTGCCAAGGATTATAGTAATTTCAGTGACTTCACAAAATGCAGAAAACTTTTCTGCTTCAGAAGGTGAAAACTGTATCTCAAATCCTGTAGCATTTTGAAGATACTTTGTATCGAAAAAATTACATTTCTCTGCAAATTAGTAACTAATTTGCAGAGAAATGTAATTTTTTCGTCTAAAGGTACAATGCATTATGGGAAATCTATGATGTTAAAGGGGCACATTGATTAGATATAGCATTGAATTACTTTATGATATTGACACCATTGTAGGGAATATTTGACAGCTTTGTTTGCTATATCCTACATATGCTATAGTTTTATGCTATATCTACATGGAAAGATATTAAAACATTGCAACAGTATCAAATTTCAAGGACTAACAGGACATTCAGTAAAAACAAAAAAACAAAAAAACAGAATCTGAGGCAATGTTCCCACTTTATGTTACATTCTGTGACCTTGATGAGAACTTGAGGTATTTTTGGACAGAAATAACCAATGTTTAAAATGAGACGTCTTGATTTAGGAATAGAGTATTGCTACAGGGTTTGGAGGACATGAATTGGAACTTTTTCTTTTTCACTTAAGACCCTTGTAAAATATGTCTGTAACTTTTCTTGCTTTGATTACGTAGTCATTTGTTATTTGTTTCTTGTTTATGCTACTTCTGTAATGCACTTTAGAGCTTTTTGATTTTAGCGCATTATAAATGTTGATTATTATTTCTTTAAATTACTACGTTTCACTGCAGTAATGGGTCGGTCACTTTTGCTGTAAGTTCACTCCAGAATGTGACAAAAGTTGAAGCTGTATTCATGGAGAGTTTGTAATTATTTTGTCTTGGAAAGTCATGGAATTTCATTTCTCAGATAATTACCAACCCTGTTCTCATTTGAGTATTCTTGGAAATCTTTCATGCCAGTGAACCCTTAGCAGAGTTAGTGTGAAGTCTTGATTCTAGTCTCACAACTGAATCTCTGGGTTGAATCTTTTAAGCTGTGGACATGTGAAGTCCTTATTTTGTCTTGGAATTCCATTTTTCATATGACTTCGAACCCTGTTCACATTGGGATATGTTTGCATATATTTCTCATAAAGTGAACCTTAGAAGTTAGTGTGTAGTCTGCATTCTACTGAGTCTCATAGTTGATTCTTAGCCACTTACGTTGATTCTGAACCAGCTTCTAGTATTTCTACAAGACAGTGGCGTCAATCCTGGGGAGTTGGGTGGGCAATTGTCCCCCCCCCCCCCCAAGAAAATATTGGGGAGGCAAACATATCGTTTTACCTCCCCAATAATTCAGGCAGAGTAAAAAAAACAGGCAGAGTACAAAAATATAATATTGTGGAATACAGATGACTTTACGGCCTTGAGAAAACGCCAATTTGAGCCTATTTAAGTATTAATGTGAATCTCCCATCTGACCCTTTCAACATAGATCTAATGCATATCCCCGTATCCCATATGCTATTTTTTCAACACGTCAGATAATAATTTATTCATTTTCTATTGAAATTAGTTTTGTCAGAAACTTTTTGCCCTCCCATCCCCACACCTGATCAATGCCCCTGCTGTAAGAAAGTTCAGTACTAGCAATCCTTGGTGCCATGGTAGAGACTTCTTCATCCTCTGTTCAAACATCCTCTCTGCTAGATGTGTTTGCTGCAAGTAATTCTACTTGATATTTGATGGGGAGTAGCGATTTAATGGAACTCTCAACGGGATAGCTAATTTGTAGAAAACCTGCATTTGACCTATTGCTGCCATTGCACTTTTTAACAAGCTACGCTATTAAAACCTGCTCGTAGGTATGTATTTGGAAGAAGTTCTTCTGGTTGGAAGGTGATATGGGTGATAATTTGCTGATTTGATGAGATTTTTGTAAGGTCATAAACAGAAATTACAAATACTATCAAAGAAATGAAAGATAGAGGAAATATTCCATGATGATGAAGAAAGTATCATTAGTTTCATGGAATTTGGCCACTTAGTATAGCTTCAGATTTCAAATAAACGTTTGTGAAAAATGTCTATGTAATGTAACCCAGTTGTTTTATGACAGAAGATTGAACTTGGTTGTAAAGTGCATTTTGTACTGAAAATATAAAAAAAAAATGAGCCGTAAAACCACACTAATGATAATAATTAAATAAATCTTAGGAATATTGCTGTGGCAGTTCAAAGAGAAAATGCAATCACCCCAATTTGAATTAGTGTCATCCTAATTCAAGAATGGCTCTGATCAATCATGTGACAATATTTTTGTTTATACTATTTTGCTAAACTCATGCAAAATAACGACTTGATTTACCTGCGATATTCAATGTCTTTATACAGACACATAATGAAAGATGTTTGAAAGAGCAATAAAGGGATGTTTCTAAGATTTAGTAGAATGGACTTGGGGCAACTGCTTTTTCCTTTTAAAACCATGATTTTTTGAAATAGAGTGATAGGTAATTCAAAAGAAGGTTGTATGATGCCTTTATTTTCAAAAAGTAAGGTTCTCACGCGAAGAAATTCCATTATTTTGTAACTCAAGAAGAATTTGTAAGCCTACTTCGAAAATTTTAAGTGGTGCAGCATCAGTAACTCTGGCGATGCATTATATTTTGGGGAAATAAAGCTATCGCTTGAGTTTACTGAATGGATTAGTAATTAATATAGCTACTTCTCTTGTAAGCCATGGTGGTGCATTGCACTTTTTCTGTTTAATAATACATCACCCTGATTAATTATTTGGTAAAGGGGGTTATTTATCATTGCATGATTTAAACAGTCTTTTGTTTAAATTGGAAAGAGTACTATTCTGTGCAAGTTTTTCCTTATATTTTTTCCAGACACTTTTTCCACTAAAAAGTGGTATGTTTAATTAAGACTTGATGAAATGGAACAAAGACTAAAACTTGTAGATAAATGGGTGTGTCCACATGCTAGCTACAATATATGGCATCAGATTCAGCATAGATTCAGCATAAATTTTATCATTTTTATAGCTCTCATTATCATTTGTTTACCCAACGTAGATTAGATAAAAATCTGGCATTCTTGTTGTTTCAATATCTGTCAATTGGTTTTGATAATTTCTTTTAATACTTTTTATTTTTACCTGATAAGGTAAATTTTATACATCACATTTGGAAGAATTCTAATCCATCAAAATTGCCCTGTAACAGATATTTTAAGGTTTAGCTTCCTCAGGTTTATCCTTTTAGCTGACACTTATCACTCGTTTACTCAACCTAGATAAGATGAACTAGACTCTGGTATTCTTGTCTCCTTTCAATATCTCTTACTGGGTTTTGTCCTTGTGTACTTGTTCTAACCCTGCCTCTGGCATGGCATCATTCTTTTTAAGATCTCTTCCTATCTTCTCCTAAAAACAAGTCTTCATCCTTATTCTCAGCATGTTCTACCTCTGTTTTCATTTTCCCAAAGCTGTTGCATAGCTTGATGAACCTGTTTCTCTAGGCCTCCAATTTTAGATGACTCTTTCCACTCTAATATGAAAAAGAAGAAAAAATCAATGAATTTGGTTGCTATGCATGTAGGCTACCATTGTAGTTTTGTTTGCTTTCCTGTCAAAGATACTGTATGTATAAGTCATTGAACCAGTCAGTTTAAATATGGTTGATATTTGAGTTGAAAGACTGCATTTGAAAGTCTGTACTGACTTTTTGTGTGATAGAAAATATTTTAAATACTGCCTGAGAAGATATTGTTGAAGTTATTGGTATAGTTAAGTATCACAGCTGATAGGACTTCAAACTATTGAGTTTTGTGGGTTTCTAAACAAGGTAGTTTGTTGGAACCATCTTCTTTGAATAGGGAGCTTGCACCAAAGGTCACAAGGTCAAATTCACTGCATGCGCTAGTTGTTCTGGAGGACACTGCACCACGCACAGCATTGCTTCAGTACATGACCTAGCCTTCACATGTGTCTTTTTCCTCCCGAACGTGGTTGCATTAGTTGACTTTAAAATGTGTGAAACCTCCCTCTATATAGCTCCATTCCTCTTGAATGCGAAGGATTCACACTTAGGACAAGTGAGTCAAGAGCTCTGTTTCCTCTCAAATTTGCTACATTCTGATATTTTATATGAAATGTTCCCATTTCCAACAGAAAAACTACAGCATGGTGTCAAATAGTCATAATGTGATAGTTTCCTTTGTCAATAAAACCATAAATAGTGCTTCACTTTTTCATTTATAAAACTATGCATCCTTCCATTATTGCATATTATTTCTGCACGACCTTTTTGTGAACTATGAAAAAACTCCAACCTGCTACTTAGAAATATTGGCTCTGCAAAATACATCATGCATGTATTTGCTCAGCTAATATCTCACACTGGAGCGTGAGTTTTTGTACATTTTCCATCTTTCATGGCTATTGACTTAAACAATCCAACATGTTGGATGTTTTTTGACACACATATGGCCTTTTCTCACTGTGCTTGCTTGGCATGAGCATTCAGAGCAACTCTTTTACCAAATTGCATGTTCATCAGGCTCATACAGGAGAGACAATTAGTGAGCACAGTGACACAAGTGGTATTGCTGAGCTAATCTCGCTCCAGGTTTTTAAGATAAATGGTAAAAAGACTTACTAAATTGCTCAGGTCATGTCAATACAACATGATACAATTACCACATAATGAAAAGGTCTCCAGCCCCCTCTCACACTACAGGCAACCTTAATTTTCTTAATCTCACTGCGAAAACTCCCATGACTGATTTATAATCATGTGATCTAACTGGATAGCAATTCTGTCTCATCATTGGCAACACAAAATATTGCTTGGTGACAAGTGGGTGAAAGTTGGAATTATTTCAACTCAATTTTATCGTGTCACATCATATCACACCTAGTGTAAAAAGATCTGAGTAAAAACATTGTTTTCAACGTTTTTATCGTATCGTAATGAATCGCATCTCATCAGGCCTAGTGTGAAAGGGGCTTTAGGACTGGCCAAAAAAAAAAAAAAAAAATCAGATATGTTGGATATTTTAATCTTCTGCATCAGAGTGGAAGAATCTTACAAAAGATTGCAGACCTGCATGCATGAGAAATAAGCAGAGCAAAGGTATGCCAGGCAATATTCTGAACTGTAAATTTTCAATGGGTATTGAAGGCATAAAATGCTGATGAATATTAGCTAAACTGAATCATCCTGTGCATCTGTATTGCTGGTTAACTTCAGCTCTATAGTTTGCTAAATTCATTCATGACATTCATGACATGTAACTAATTTTAGAGGGGAATTCACAATCTATCAGGATACACACACACAATTCTCATTGCAGATAGGTATTTACCCTTCCTTTCTTCTTTTTGCATTCTGCTCGTGCTCTGTACACAATCCAGTTGTTTTGCCACTGCCCACCCCCCTCCTCGGCCCTCCACCTCAACTGTCCACCATCATGGCTAAAAGCCTGCCCTCATTCTCTTTCCGTTGTAGTTGTATACATACTGTAGCACTCTGGAGGTTCTGAGGTTGCTGTCACACTTTATATCTCCACATTTCCTGCGTTCTTGGCTTTGAAGCAATTACTCTGTTGCCTTGTTACATATTATTTTTAACTACTTAATCATCAGTCCCTTTCCTGCTCCTCATGAGTCCAACTCCAAGGCGTTGGGAGAATTTTGGATTTCAAGTGTTAATAATCTACCGACTACAGTAATTCCCATTTTGGACCTCATTAAGATACGTGTCCTACCAAGTTTCTACCATCCCAACTCTCTGACCTGCATGCATCCTTCAGATCTGCCAGTCACAGTGTGACATCTCTTTTTTCTGTTTGCACCAAACCTATCCCAGTCCCTACTCTAAACCTTTCTCCTCCTTGCACCTTAGGGCTTCATATTAAACCCACTTTTATTGGTCCATCTAGTTTTAGGTCTGTCAGTCAAATTGTGTTTCCTTTTACTGGGTGGGTGGGGTCTTAAAGGCTTTAAAGGTTGATTTTAGTAAGTTTAATTAGTTGGTAATACTTGAAAGAAGTGCAGATTGGTTATAATGTAAGTGTTCTAAGCTACTGTCTCCTTAGCAAGTGCTGGTCCTTTAACTGTTTGTATTGCTGTTCAGTTTGTCACTTTACTCCTGGAACTGTTCCTTTAGAATACATTTAGTCAATCCAGTATGACCTCTCCCACATATGAATGTCCATGTACCTTCTGGCAGCCCCTGCCCTGGGACTGTAGATGCCCTGACCTACTTATTAATGTGCAGCTCCCTTATGTCAGCTCTTTCTCTGGAAATAACATAGTTTTACTGTGAAAATTGGTATCAGGGTAGATTCAGCTGTCGATCAACCTGAAGGCTGACCAATGAGTCAGCTGTGTAGTCCCATCTTTTTTCTGTTATGCTAATTAGATTTTTACACCTGTAGCAGGATGACCTCATCCTCCTTAATATAAGAAATCAGCAATTGTATCAAGAGCCCAAAATGTTTGTTCCTTTAGAAAAGTGGTTTTGAAATGTTTGTTAATTCCTTGCAACTTTGATTCAATTGAATCTAAAAGAAGTCAGGGCTGTATCTTTTCAATTACAAGCAGAAATTGTGATATGGATTATGGCAACAATATTTTATACAAAAATCAAATTCAAGTGCTGTCATAAGTGATGAAGTGTACAGGAACCAGGTAACAGAATCAGTTATGTCCAATGCTTGTCGGTCACATCTGTATACCTGTTGGTGAATTTAGGAGAAAAGTGTGAAATACGATAATTCTTGGAGTACATGTTCACATTTTGTAACTAGTGGAGGTCTTTTACCTGGTTGTTTGTAAAGGATTTGAGAAGGGGGAGCCAAGGGTGGGCTCTCCCAAGTGAAGGGGAAGGAGGAAGATTTTCACTTGTAATGGTAACTGTATGCAGTTTCAATGTCAAATAGAACTGACAGCTCAAGGTTTGCCTATGGTGTTAGATTCCCTCTGGATCTTGCTAATGTTTGTAATCAGGGCAACTCCCTGGTGTAATTGAATGAATCAGTGGAATTGGGAAGGAATAACATATTAGCATAGTTTATTGGGTTTACACTGACTGAACCTATTATTAAAATGAGTAGTAGTCACATGCATGAACAAGGTATTGTATTCATCCCAAGCAGTGCCTCGTACAGCTGTGCATTGCCTGCAGCAAGTGACTGAAATGGCTAGTGTTATGAGGCACTCCAGTGTCACCCTCATCTTCTGTTGTCAGGATGTTTTGTCATGAAACTGGAAAACCAGAAACAGAGCAAAAACAAGGAAAAAGGAAAGAAAAAGTGTGTCAGCACCATCCATTCAGGGTTGAATCATTATTCCGAAGGTCATGATTCTAAATTGGGCCTTTTGTTCTGAAGGGTTGTTATTCCAGCGATAAAATTAGGACTTATTCCGAAGGGTCAGTATTTCGAAAGAGAAATTATTCTGAATGGAACATGAGGGTCGCTATTCCGAAGGGTTGTTGCTCCGAAATAAGAAAGAGGCTTAGGACGCCCTCTAATTACATCAAATTAGGTAATTGTAATCATGGAATGGTATGTTTTCAGGGGTAAATGACCACCCTGAATTTAGTGGTTCCCATTTTAATTCGACTTATTTTCTAGTTTGCATAAGTTTTGGGGCAAATGCCGGTAGTTCACGTGATTTGCATGACAGATACAAGTACGGAGTACTCATTTTTGGAATTGGCATGCATCAAATACTGTATAGTGGGAAATTTCATGGGGGATAAATTTTCACGCTTTTCGTGACCAAGTATCTAATCGGGAACTTAAGACTAGCGAAATTACTGTTGTTAGTTTGTACAAGACTATTGCTTGCCTGCAACAGCAAATTCTTCACTCGGCTAATATGTGAACAAGGTACAGATTTGCCAGAAATTAGCCTTGCAGAAATTTGCCGCTATACAGTACCCTCAGGAGTGAGTTTTAGTGCATTTTAGGCCAAAACTTATTTTCTTTTCAGAATAATGACCCGTTGGAATAACACCCCTTATTATTGTTTCGGAATAACATTTCTGTATAAAATAACAACCCTTTGGCCTTGGGAATAATGAACCTTACCTTCGTTTGGGAATGACAACCCTTTGGAATAATCAACCTTCGGAATAGCAATCCTTATTCTAGTTTCAGATTAATGACCCTTTGGAATCAAACCCTTTGGAGTAATGTCCCTTCAGATTAACGGATATTAGGACGCCCTTAGGTGATACAGTAACAATCCCGCCAAATAAAACCCTTCGGGGTAACGAACAAACGAACAACAATTATCTATTCAGCAGATTGACACTGAAATATGGGACAGAATTAAAAGTAATAATGTAAAGCAATTTCTCACTAGTGTAAATAAAAGCAAGCTTTATTGTAATGCAACATTAAATTCACTAAGGATGCTATAGATAAATGCAGTTGTGTTACATATCACAGTTGTTCTATTTAACTGTTTGGCTAGGTTCTAGAGCACCCCACCCCCACTCCTGCCCCACCCCCATCCGTGTAGCTAGAAGACTCAAGTTCAAATCCCCGTTCAAGACTTTTCTTTTTGTTACTCAGCATAAGAGTAAGGAACAAGGATAATAAATGCAATTACTGCTGGTTGTGTGGCCTCACATAGCTTAAGATTTATTTTGGAAAGAAGTGACTGTGAACAATGAATATAAGACACCTTTAGCACTCATGGATTGAACACTTGCAGGTTCTGATTCCTAGTATTATTATTACAGTATTTAGAATTTATGTCTATTTTCAATGGTAAAATAAACAGTATAAATGCAACTGTAATTTGCATGCTTTGGTTTTCTTTTTGGGATCCATTCATACGATAGTTTCTTTCTCTCTCTGTAGAATCTCCCCTGACACTAGCAGCATCTCTGGATAAAACAGAAGAAGTCATTAAGCTGCTGGTTAGTAATGGAGCACACCTTGATTTCAGGAATAAACAGGGTCAAACAGCTGTTCATAAAGCTGTGGAGAAAAGTCGAGCTAAAATTGCAGAGGTAAAAAACAAAAGGTTTTTTGATTCTGATCATATTTATCAGGTCTTGTTTGGTTATGAATGATGCACAGGTCTTAATTGGATGTATAAAATGACTGACTGTCATACGTCTCCTTTCAGCTGAGAGGTGCAGGGGACAAAATACATTATCAGTTCAATTTATGACTCAAAGAGTACCCAGTTGCAAATCTATTTTGGTTGAGCGTCACAAAAAATTGGGAATCAGTATTTCTCATGTTCAGTCAGTTGTAGGTTTTTACAATTTTGATTACCAATAATAGCTGTTTTTAAATATGGATTAATTTGTTAGTAAATCAGTTGATTAGCAGTTATTGATAAGCAGTTATTGTTAATAAAGTCTGTTACAATATTTCATCCCATGAGGCACAGTATCAAATGCATGTCAGGCCAAACCAAAATACATAAGGGACCTGTTGCCTTCTCTCTTGGTGCTCAGTGTAAGAGATTGGAACAGGAGAAATATATGGTGTCAGTTTTAAACCATACACCCTGTCAGGGCTTCTCGATTGTAAAGTAGAGAGAGTGTGGTGGCCTATTGGTTAAGGTATTGGACTTGTGATCCAAGAATTGCTGGTTTGACTCCTACATGTGTCATTATGTTGTGTCCTTGGGCAAGATGCTTTATCTCAATTGCCTTCCTCCACTCAGGGGTTAAAATGGGTACCTGTGAGGTAAATTGTCATCAGGGGCACCGTTAGAGCTGCTGCCACACCGGAGGGTTTGTCTCCGGTACGATTTATCATTGAGCAGGGGTAATATTTGTAACACGCTTTGAGGCTTATCGTAAGTGTAAAGCGATATTTAAAACCAAATTATTTTTATTATGAAGTACCTGAGGGCTTGAAAATGAGCATGTATAAAGATGAAAAGATTGTAGCAAGTGTTTATGAAGTTCTTTGAAGGTATAAAGTACTGTATAAAAATTGATTATTATCAAGTAGGAATTTGTTAATTAATTTTATGTCATTATCTTTTAGCACCTTTGAACAACTGATGTTGATATGGGTGCTTCGTATAGGTGTTCCAGTTTATTGTTTGATTGATTCGTTTGTTCATCAATCGATCGATCAATTTGATTGACTGACATCACTGTCTTTTGGAAGTACACAACGTTATAGCAGATCTTAATGTGAATTACTAATATCTTTGACACAGCTTCTTCTTGACCTGGGAGCATCATCAAACTACCGGGATGCCAGAGGCTTGACTCCAGCTTACTACAGTGCCCTCTATGGGGGAGACCCCACCTGTCTGACTTTAATGGTCAAAGACCGATCCGATCTAGATGTCTCTGATGACAAAGGATGGAGAGAACTTCATCAGGTAAACACTGCCATCAACTTCACCTAATAGAGGGCACTGTACATCAATTCAGCTGATTCTCTTTAGTGGGTGCCAAGGTTATACATTTACACTGTCAAAGAGTCACTCAGTGTGGACTTGCCATGCAGTGTACAGAATGTAATGAAAATTAGTGTCGTACCGATATTGCAAGTAACCGATATTACTGATACAAATATTTTAGTTCTCAGTATTGGCTTAGTCCAATCCGATACCGATATTTGGGAAATAAGTATTCTGCGACTAACCACAGGCTACGTGACACCACAATGAAGTGTTGTTTAATCTTGGTGAGGTAAAATATTGGAATTTGCATTCAGAAATAATCAAATTGTGTACCATAACTCATGACATATGGGACGATAAATATCGGTTAGGTAATATCTGCAATTAAGGTGAACTTTACCGATACCAATACCGATACAGGATGAAAATCAGCAGTTTTGGCCGATACAGATCGTGAATACCAATAATTGTACCAACACTAATGAAAATGCACATTCAAGCTTTCATCATTTGAGATTGTCATCCTGATGAATAAAATCTGAAGAAGTCTGTGAACTTTGACCTTCTTTTGGTGCTTACCAGGTTAGGTCACTTGCATGTCACAAAACCAGTTTGAGATAATCAACAAACCACTGTTGTAGGCAGTGGATTAACTTGAGGCAGATAGAGATGAAATGTACTACCAGTATGCCTTTGTGATACTTATTTGTAACCTCCACTTGTCACAAGACTCGGTACAGGTCAGATTTGGAGGCAAACTCTGTTTGAAGGTGTACTTACATATGTCTATTCTTTGCATCTGTATCTTACATTATGGCTGGGAAAAAATTTGGTGAGTATAATAAAATGTAGGGGCATTGTCCTTGAATGCCATGTGTGGCAACAGGCAGCAGATAAGATAAATGCTGGTGATGCATATTTGATTACTTTGACTGCAATTGGTATGTACCGATATCTCGCATCCAAATTTGAATTCAAAGTACGATTGGAAAAAGCATTAGGTAATGGGTAAACTGTGTACGAGTGTCTGATGGATTTGAATCATGTAAATGTGATACAAATCTTGTTTGGGAAAACATTGCTTCATAAACTGTGATGCAATGACATTTAATTTATTCCTTGGATATAATCAGTAGTTGGTCCAACTATTTTAAGTTTTTTGGTCTTTCCATCTTTTTTCCTTTCAGGCTTGTAAGTACGGCCGAGTTCAACATGTAGAGATCTTAATTCAATACGGTGCTGATATGAATGCTCAGAATGAAGCAGGAAACACCGCCCTCCATATTTGTGCCTCTAACAATCAAACAGCTGCTGCAAGGATCCTTCTATTCAGGGGTGTAGACAAGATGATGAGAAATCAATCCAGTCAAACTGCTTATCAGGTAAAAATAAAGTTAGATGAAGACAAGATCAACTTAATTTAATCCAACTTGACATCCATACTGAACTAAACCTGAGCAGAGAAGTGGAACCATGTGTGTGATATTGTGTGGAAGATGAGAGGCTAGTGTGCAGGTGGGGGCACCTGGGGGGCATGGCTTTGTCGTGGGGGGCACGTTCCCCCTCATGCCACTGCATGGGCGGCAATTTGTTCTCAGTATTGAGGGGGACATGACCCCATTTTCAAATAATTTACTGTGTGAAAAATCAAAGCGATTTCTCAAATATTAAGGGAACATGTCCCCCCTTTCCTCCCCTCGGGATTGCCGGCCATGGGTGAATGCTTGCTGCATCTCATCATGTTCAGTTTGTTCTTTCTTCACAGATTGTCTTTTCATGGCCTTGAACCTTCTCCACCAGTTGTACATTTGTCCTAAATCATTTGGGGGTGTCATTGCTTCTAAAGAGTACTTTTAGAGTTAGAGAAGGATTCCATTCTTTTCCACCTCATGCATCCTCTTGTTAATGATAACCTGTCAATCCATGTTACAATCCCCCCCAGCATGACTGCTGCTAAACTGCTTGTTAATGACAAGCTACAGCATAGGTCTCCATTCATATGGAAATGAGGCAATTGAAAGATCACTGTGTAGCTCAAGGAGAAAAAGTTTAAACATACTTTTCAGGAATGGAATCCAGGATCCCTAGAGTTTCTAGTCCTGTTCAGTTAAAACCTCTTAGTTGGGAAAGATCTGAGGTGACAAAATGCAAATTTGAGTAACAAAGCCTGTTTTATTCAGCATGTAGATGTTACTTTGACATTTAGACCCCAAGTAAAGTCTAAACCAGTGCTGTGGCCGAGTGGTTAAAGGGGGTGGCATTTGAAGCAATGAAGCTTGGCAGCTGGGAGGTTTGGGGTTCGATCCCCAGCCGGGTCAAAGTAAGGTGGGTTTTTCATCCAAGAGCAATTTCTGGTTTTCCCATCTGAACTGGTTTTTCAAAAGAAACTAAATTTGATCTTAAATTGTTCAGTTGGTTAGCCACCCGACGTGAAGTTGTTGTTCATAAGCCATATAGGCTTCTCCCACATTTGTGGTTGCTTAGTGTTGTAAAACAACTGCCCCTCAAGGCCTGAATTAAGTGCACATGTCTGGATGTCAGCTATTGAAGTGGAAACGGCTTCTGCCTGTAGTATCAGTAAATACTGTATTGTTACTATACCTTATGTACATGACATCACAGAACAGAAAGTGCACCCCTGTGGAGAAAAGCACATATTGCAATTTACACCAACAAATGCAGACAACTGATTTGTGTACTGGTCAGATACACGCATAAGTCTACTACACATGTGAGCGAAGTCTAAGTCGTGGGTGCAGTTTGCTTCATTGTTTGATTTCTAAATCAGATACTAATCAGGTATGCTGATACCAATCAGGGAGATTGTTTGCAGGGGTGTGGAAAGAGACGTAGGGGGAGGATGCTCAGATTCAGTGCCACCAGCTGTGTAAGCTATGACAGAAAATTTACAGGATTTAATTTCAATAATGACAGGTCGCTGTTTTTTGGGGTGTGTCCCGCTTAATCAAAAGTTGGCAGCCCTGACACTAGTATTTGTGATTCTAAGCATAGTGTCTTACAAGCTAGAAGGAGATTTCAAATGCATGCACGAACCTTTTTGTCTTCGTTGAAGTAAAATTTGACCAAACAATATTTACCTGGTGTGGTGAATATAAGACACAATATTGACAAATGGTGTTTGTAAGTTGTCCTGAAAGTGAGATATTGTTTATGGCACCAAAAAAGTAAACCTCCTTCTGGGTAGAAAGTTGAATAAATTTGAATACTTTTAAGTGTGTACATCTGAAAACATTTTTGCAAATCTGAGAAGTCTATCTCACATACGAAGTAAATTAAAATACAACTTAGCATGTATCGCCTAGTAGTCTGCCATATATTTCTAGGTTCTCCTACTTTAGGCTACAAGATTACTCAGAGTTTTACCCATGCATATTTTAACCTTTATTTTCTAAATTTTGTCAGTTGGTAAATGTATAAATAGCTGTAACTGTAGGGAAAAGGAATCATGTATGGTCAAAGAGGAAGGAAGAAACGTATGTCGGGAGAGTTGGGTGCATTAACCATTTAACTGCGGAATTAAAATATTGTAACTTTTATCCCACTGCAGAATTAATTTGCATACAAATATGTTAGAGATGGATATATCCATCATATGCTGTAGCGTGAAGTTAGGACATGACGGATATATCCATCATATCCATCGCAGTTAACTGGTTAAAGACAGTAGTGTATGTTGGTGCATGTTATCTCATGCCAGGTATATAAAAAAAGTGCTTTCAGACCCTTCTCCAGTTTAAAGAACCATCTGTCCGCTGCATCTCCCAGACACACTATAGTAACCTGTATACTGAGTCAGAATTGCTCAAGGCCATAATTCTGTAGAGAACACTACTTTGTTTGTACTGTCTGTTATGCAATAGGCTACACTACATAACAGTGCTCAATTGGTCATTTACCAATCATAAAATATTGTTTGGAATTAAATTCAATCAAATTGCCTTAACCAATTGCAAATATAGATATGACTGGGGCTTTCTTAAGATGTTTGGGGTAAAGCAACAGCCCCTTCAAAGGTGGATTACAGTATGAGTGGTATTTTGTTTTTCCCTACTAGGTTGCAATAGTGTCTAATAACCTTGATTTGGCAGAAAACATCAAGAATTTTGCAGATGACCAAGTTGGTATGTATAAATGACATCTACTAACTTTTGTAATCAATTTGTGTAGTCAGCTTACGCTTAAAACTTCTTCTAGTAGATGAAACCGACTTACGGTGATGGAAAATAACGACCTTGACATCTTCATTCATTAGATTTGTTATTCTTGGAATATTACAAACATGTAGCTTCACAAATTAACTCATCATTTTAATTTATAGTCCTTACTAATTATCCCTTACAGTCAGAATTCAAGAGGAACCTGTGTACGCCCCTCGCAGGAGATGGACCAGTGCTGCCCCTTTAAATAGAACATCAAGTGAGCCATTCATATCCAAAGACTTAGATCTTATATCTCTCAATTCAAGAACATCAGCGAATTCTATGCCTGTACAGAGAATGGGTAAGGGAGTACCGTTGTATCGATATCACCAGTAACTGATATTACCGATATTTTGATTCTCAGTGCCAGCTGATCATGATACTGTACCGATATTTCTGGAAGCCATTGGTACAATGATACACTATGCATTTACGGTATAGGTCAAGTACAAGAGTACATTAGTAGAAGGAAGGGACACTGTTGATAGGGATAAAATATATTTTGTATATTGTTTTTGTAGTACCACTGAATGTCATTTCGTTTAACTTGGTAAACTTTTAAAACTTAGAGGTAACAAAACTGGGTAACCCTTGTACCAAGGATAGGTGTAGTAAAACCTATTGGGTAGTATTAGGGTATTAGATCAGTTTTAGCAGTATTGATGTAGATGTATGAGAAATGTTGATCGATGTAGACACATTAGAAAGGGAAAAGGGAAAAATTCCTTTTGGGAATGCTGGTGATCAGTCCAGCATAAGGGAGGAGCAGGGGTGGTTAATGTTGGGGAAGGGGGAAAGAGTGGAGGCCATGGCCATGCCCCCCAATGGGGAAAGCTGGTCCCCCCATACCCCCTCCCAAGTTGTTTCAGTTTGTTAAAACCTACAGTTTTTTCAAAAGAAATCCCAATTTTTAAATTTTCTTCACACCAAAAGTTATGAGTTTGACATTATTTTGGCATTCCATTGTCTTTAACTGCACATTGTTGGCCTCCTTGTTGGGCAGCTTTGTTACCCTTTTGGGCAAATATTGGCACCACCCCTGGTCCGGATTAGCTTGTCTGGAGTCGTACTTCAAAAATTTGCTTACAAAATTCTATCGTAAAGTTTACTTCCAGCCCCTCCTCCAATTTAAAAAAAAACAAACAAAAAAACAAACAAAAACACATCCAGTGCACCTCCAGGACAGAATCAGAGTTGCTTGCTCTGAGTTCCAATTTCTCAAGGCCATATTGACATACAATTGTGTGAGAGCTTAATTTAAAACCTAATGACTGTACAAGTCATCATGGACCAACCATGCAGAGGCAGACTGGAGCTATTGTTTTAATGAATGCCAATCAAAGTGCAGTCACCAATTGTATTTAGAACTAAAGGTCTATGTTGTTCCTCCCTTACCTCTTATTTGCATATGCATTTCCCTAATTGCCTGCAATATCAAGGCAAAGACTATTCCTAAATATGTTTTGGGATGCCACAGACCCTTTAATAAATGTATGAGACAACAAGTAGTACCTCTGTACCATTAAACAAAGCAATTTCTTTAATCTGAAAGTTTTGTGAAGTTACGTCTGACACCGTTGGGGGGATTACTTGCACATGTTATAGGTACTTTTAAGCGCTGCTTCATGGAGATCGTAGTGCTAACACAGAAATAGAACCAAGCACACAAACACGAAAGTGAAGATAAAATACAGTATGCTAGCAATAGAGAATTAAGTCGTTAAAGTTCCTTTGAAGTGTGTAAGAATTTCAAGCCCTTATTCTAGATGGCAAATCCTTCTAAATGCAAGGTGCACTAAAACAAAAGGTCTGCTAGGTGGTTGGCTGAAGAAATTTCAGATGTTATGTTCAGTCTGGTGTGAGGTGTCACAAGCAGAATGTAAACTTGCCCTAGCAGGACAGTAAAGCATTACACTGTCAGCCAAGTAGATGGGGGTAGTGTGCTTGACCAGACTACAGATACATGGCTTATAGAGGGCAGTATATAAAATATTTACAAAAAAAAATGTAGATGGAGTATGATTTAAGTATATTTGTATTCCATGTAAAACATCTCAGTGCTAACCTACACAGAGTAAATATAAAGATTCATCAAAGCTGTAAAGCATTACCAGTTTAAGATAATTGCTGTAAGGTTTGTAAAAAAGGCCAAATTGAAAAAAAAAAAAGAAAAAATGAAACATAAATTGAAAAGTACATAATTAAGAGCAAAGCTTGCCTTCAAAGGTAAGTGTTTAAGTTTAGACAAAAAAAAAAGTGACTCTGCGATTATAGTTAAAAGTTCATGTGACAAATTATTTAACTGGCTGGGGGTGCAGAAATGTATGGTATTAAAATAAATTCATGTCATCGCTCATAGGGTGTCTTAAAAGAAAGTTGACCTGGAACTATACTCATTGATTAAGAGCCAATAAGGTGATTATAACCCATAGGGTTAGGCAATATGAACAAAATTCATATTGATATGTCACCAAAAATGTCATGATATATTGATATATTGTCACTGATGGGTTAACATACAGGTAAGGAAGAATATGGGCCATTACTATGCAGATAACTTTTCCTAGGCCTGACTGTCTAAATAAGGCCAATATTGATGATTACTGATATTTTCAACACAGTTTAATCTTCCTAAGTGCCTAGATTGTAGTCCCAAAAGTCAAAGCTACAATCTGTCGATCGATCAACTAGGCTACTGCTTTCAGTTCTATACACTTGCTGTGTAGGCTAGGCTTTCACATAAATTAGGGGGTGCAAAACTATCCTCAGACTCAAAAACCCCCAAACATTATCCAGTAGGCAAGCATTTCTTAATATATTTATGGGACTTGCGCAAAAGACTGTTACTAAGCCTTTTATAATGTTTTTGCAAAGTATGTGTAATGTTTTACTTCAGAGGCAATCTTTTCGCATGGCTTATAAATTCGGTAATACACTGCTGTATAGGCTTAGCTTATAAGTGATAAAGAGGTCACATAAAGATTGTCAGATTTAGAGCCCTTGAAAAATTATCTGGGCAAACACCTTTTACAATATTTACGTGACATGTGTTAAAGACTGTAACTAAGCCCTAATATTTTCAGTATTTCCAAAATTTCCAATATTATCAAAAGCTTTACTTGTGTATTCTTAGTACGATGTTCTTTCTTTAGAATTATCTGTACTAGCTCTTAGGCTAACCTAACGTATGTTATGTATGGGAAAAGCCGTCGACCTGATACCGCAGCCACATCGACCTTTCTAGCAAGCTTAATGATTATGTGATACTGATGTTACAGCTGCATGTACAACTAGGCATTGGAGAGACACTATCGTAAATGTAACTAACCTGTCAGTGTACTCAACAGGATTTCAGTATGTCAAGTTTGTAGCTCATATGGTTAAAAAAGTTTCATTTCCACATTGACCTAGTTTTGCAGCTTGTAAACTTGATGATTTTGCATGGTAAGTGTTCATATATCGTGATATCGCGACAACTTGATCTTCAAATCGTGCTCCAGGCTCCGAGCTCCAGGCAATGATATATCATCGTTGTGCATATACATATTGATCGACATTAAATAAGATTGTGCTTGAAGTTCACTACTTCATGGACTTGCCATTCCATTGGATTTTACATTTTGGTTTTAGTTGAATGTCACACATACCCTTTTAGCTGCATTTTATAGGTTCACTTTAGTCAGATTTATAAGTTCACTTTTGTGGAATCATGTGTTCACCAAAGCTTAAGTGGTTTGTATACAAGATCATGTTTCATAATCAACATAAGTATTCATTGCGTAGTCTGATTTCATATTCACAAGCAATTGAAGTGGTGACGGAATACTTAAATATTAATCTGGAACGTAATTTGTGGTAAATTAACCCCACCCGGTCTCAAATAGTTGTGATGAAGCCTAGCTTTTTGAAAAATGAATTGCTCCAGATTTTAATTCTCTTTGCAGTTTTCTATTCATCATCTTTCTTAAGGATTTTAAATTCATTACAAGGAAATACAAAACAGTGGCAGCACCATTATTGTACATCAAGGGAGAAATTAAATTTCAGTACTTGGTTAGCACAACTGCCTTTTTTAAGGATATCCAATAAATTTGTGTCTTATATGTTGGATACAGATGTTGTTTTGCACGTCATAGTTACAGGGACATGGGTTCCCAAACTGCAATGAGATACGGCTTAATTTGTTTCCAGCAATGTGTGGAATATTTCATGAAAATTTAAGTCCTGTTGAAATCGTGAAGCTTTGGCAAGTCAGATTTCATACTCCTTGAAACCATTTCTGTAAAATGATTTGGTTTTTTGTTCCAGTTTCTTCCAAGTACACATTTTAAAATCTTTACAGTACATTGATTTTTTGGAAAGTTACTCCAGACTATTTTATGTGACAATTGTGGCATGATCTAGATTTTGATAAGAGCAAAAGTAAAGCTAAAATTCCCTTCGATTGTGTTCCAAGGACATAGGCTCAGATATTTGATTTCGTTTCTTTTAGAACTTTGGTTCTCAGATGTTGTCCCATGGTGACCCACTTTTTGAGAGTCTTAATTTACAGGCAGCCCATACTTAGCGTGCTACTTGAGTCACAAGGTTTGATGCTGTTACTTTATCAAATAAAAGAACTAAATTTTAAAGATTATAGCAAAAATTTTGCCAGCCCTGAAAACTTTTTTTTCAACCAAAATGTGGATTGCGACCCATAGTTTGAGAACGAAGGCTCTAGATGGAAGACTATATAAAGAAGGGTAAACATTTCGTAATAATCCTCTTTCATAGTCTTTACTCAGTATTTGACCTTTTGACATTTCATGAAAGAGTTTTATGATGAGGGCATTTTTAGTTGGTATCTTTGCTTTCATTTGTCTTGGGTTGTAAAGCACAGTTTCTGTTTCACATTATGGATTTAAATAGATAGTTGCAATCCAGGGCTGGAAAAATGTTTATGTCCCGGGAAGGGAGCCAAATTTCCTGCAATTCCTTCCATATTTTATGTATATCAAAGTTGAAATTTCCCTCCAATTCCTAAAATTTTCCCCAAGTACCCAAATTTCCTGGGAAGTAGCCTCCCAGCTTCCCAACTTTTTCCACCCATGGTTGCAATGGTACAAGTGTTCCCAGTTTTGTAACAAGTTAAGATGAAAGTGCTGATTCCAAAGTGCCTAACTTACTATTGTGCATTTTTGGTTTCGATGGTAAGAGAAACCTATGCATTCATGATGGCGTGTGCATGTATGCATTTTTTAGTTCTTGTTTTTCAGAAAAAAGGAAGGGTTGGAATAAGTTTGTCTGTTTTGCTCCTCTTGACCTCATATTTACATAATTATGTATACCATAATTGCCAGGAATTATTGCCGTCTGGCAAAAATTTGTAACACCATAGAATCCCCTACCATGCAGGGCACTCTGCACCCTACTTTTAGAAAAAAAGGAGTATTTTGAATTGTTCATTCCGTAGCATTTACTTTTGTAATTATCCTTACATTCATGATTTTGTTTTGTGGAACTTTCTTGTGATGACGTCTTCTCTTTTCTACAGATTCAGGTTCAGGGGGTTACCCTTCACCAGTGGTACATCGGAGATTAGATAAACCCCCTCCTTCAAAAGAGTATGTAGCCATTCAAGATTATACAGCTTGTGATGATGGAGAACTCAGTTTTTACAAAGGAGATATTATAGACAGTAAGTATCGTTGGTGTCATGTCTTCATTATACATGTTAAATGGAGGGAGTGTTCTTTTCCTTATTATCATTGCAATACACGGTTTTTAAATTACCCAAATGGCACTCCTTGGTCTTTTGTCCTTCACTATGGCAGGGGACCTAAACAAGACCCTTTACGGAGTGGTATTGAAAAAATTGTTGCAATGTTTAGGTGTTATGCGGTCTTGTTTGTATATTAAATTTCACTCCCAAAAATGAATTTAGAGAATTTTTGGAAGTTTTAACATAATTTTTGGCATTTCCTTTGCCCATATTTATTATAAGTAAGTTTAATCCAGTGCATTGCTAAGCTACTGATGGTGTAAGTACTAGCTTTGTGAGAAGAAAGGAGCCCAGTGGATCTACCTTTGTAAAACAATCGCCAATGAGACTGGACCATTCCCAGAGCATGGCAGTAGGCAGTCGCTCTGTATAGAATCTTTTCAAAAGCATGATGTGTTCTGTGGTATTGTGGCAAAACCTCACATATAAATGGAAGGTAAAATATGCTTTCAAAAGGAAATTATACTTATGGAAAGAGATCATCAAAACTGCAGTTTGGGAGGTTTCCAGATATTTACCAAAATACTGCAAAGTATTGCTAAGATGAACTTTAACTATCTGTCCCTAAATCAGTGAGGTCTTTCTGAAGTCATTGGGGTATGAGAAAAACCTTATAGGGCTTACATGAACTACTAGGGTTTGTTACACCATGTAGGGTGTTATCAGTAAGGACATGTGTTACGTGCCTTGTACTTCAGGTGGCAGATATTGTTTGTCCTCTGAAAAGTGATGAAATTGTTGTGATTGTGTGGACCCTCTGACATGTAAATGATTAACTATTTTTGGAGGTGGAAGGTGTGTGTGTGTGGGGGGGGGAGGGGGTTGGCTCGGAAGGTGTATTGACTATGTGTGCCTACTGTACTGTGTAAACCATCAAACTTAAGATCAAGTGGTCTCATGCCGTTAAAGAGGCTGGAGAATTGTGTAACTTGTGATAATGTACTGTAAGATGTTAGCAGTATGTTAACTAGAGTTCCTGCAAACACCTGGAGGCACAAAGCTACCACCAGTTTGCAAAAGGTATTAACAACAGATACTGTTTACCTTTGCCTTTTTTAAAACTTAAACTGAAAAATAACAAGGAAGAAAAAGATTTTAAATACTTGACATAGTTTCTGCCTTTTCCTTGTTTACTCCTCTTCAAGCAAAATATCAGTTTTGAGGTTAAGACAGCTTCAGGTGGTGTCAAAGTCGAAAGCCCTCAAGCATGGCTTCCTTGTTTGGTCTTATCAAATCAGAAAGTTTATGACCTTCCAAGTGTCATATAAATTTTGGTTGCTATTGAAATATCTTATTTTTGCATTCTCTCAAGTTTTATACCATCTGTTTTTACGAGTTTCCATAACATTGAATGCGTCATTTGTAAGGTATAACATAAAAAATACTGCTATGTGTATCACTGTTGCTGGTGTTTTGAAAGTAATGTGTCTAAACTACAATATGACCTGTAGCTAGATTTTACATCAGATTAATTTAAAAAGAAAAAAAGAAACCTTGAGAAAAGAAGGACAGGGCTTGAGGGAAAGTCAAACATTGTAGTTCTCATTTTATTGTGAATTTTTTGTAGTTCAGTGGTGAATGGTATTGCTATTGTTAGTATCTCATCTCTAGGCAATTTGTTGTACAATGCCTGCTTTCATAGCAATTTATTCTTCTGATTGTATAAGATATTTTGTCATGATAGGTATTCTTGCTGACTGTATTCGGTAGTCTACATAGTTATATGAAGTTTTTGAGGTATATTATGTTTTATGTAATAATAGATATTCTATTCTATTCATGTATGGGTTACTCTTTCTATTAGGCATTCTATTCAACTGTACGGGTTGTAATGAATGATTGCAGTGGTTATTCTGTTAGATAATTGTAGCGTATTTTGGCTGTATTAGGTATTCTCAGTCTCTGACCTGTATCAGTTATTTTGTCTGATGTTATTAAGTATTCTGTTTGCCTGTATTGCATGTTCTTACTGGAATAGGTATGCTGTTGTGTTTTTGGTTTTTGTGTCTGATTCTGGGTATTCTATTGGATAATAATAGGCATTGTCTAGATTGTATAAGCTATTCTCTCCGACTGTTTGAGCAGTGCGAACTGTATTAGGTGTTCTGTTTAACTGTGCAAGTTATTCTGACTGCACTAGGGATTCTAATAGTACTAGGTATGCGTTCTAACTGTATTTACATATTCTGTTTGACTGTGGTACAAACTTGATCTGAGTGCAGGAGGTATCCTGTTTGATTAATAGCAGTAGTTAAATCTGACTATTTTTTTAACTAAATAAAGAGGTTTTCTGCCCTGCTGTATCAGGTATGTTCACTCGTCTGTCTGTGTGGTGTCATCAGTACTGACTTGAAGGCTATACACTTACATGTAAGTTAATCTTCATTGACCCTTCCTCTTGTTACTTTTTTCCACCGTACAAAGTATTGTAATGATATTCGTGGCTCTACGTTTGGAGTTTAATTCTGTTTCTGTCAGTATCTCTGATTCTGTTGTTTCAGTCAGTGAAACAACTTGTTTCTGATTAAGGCTTTCAGTAACATTTGAAAGTTAAGTGGAATCGTAACTTCACTTTTTTTTTTTTTTTTTTTTTGCAATCTGTCTATTTTTCTGTCTGTCTGTATGTCTCTTTGTCTCTCTGTCTATCTGCCTGTGTGTCTATTTGTCACTTGTCCAATTCTAAAGGTATATTACAAGTGACTTCTAAATTTATGTCTTGATTCCATCCAACAGTTTTGGGCATTTCTGATGATAACTACTGGGAAGGTCGTGTGAATGGACAAATAGGCTGGTTTCCTGCACATCTTGTCAGGGAAACTGGTCACAAGAAGAAAATTACAGGTAAGAACAGTGAAAAATATGGGTTAGTGGAGGAAGAGGGCATGAGGTTAACCTTATTACAAGACTTTCTTAGTAATAGGTAAATCTTTGATTGTATAACATTTGAATTATGATTATCATGAATGGTAAATAAAATGGTGACTTTGTTATATTTTAACAGAAGTAAACAATAATACCTTCATGTGCATTCTTCATAGCTTTCCAGGGCTTGAAGGAGCCGGGGCATCCCCCAAATATATCTAGGAATAACCCTGTAGTTCTAAATACAATCAGTAACTGCATTTTGATTGACATTCATTCAGACAATAGTTCCATTCTGGTTGGTCAATGATGAATTGAACAGGCAGTTGTGTGTCAACATGACCTTGAGCAATTTAAACTCAGTAAGGGCTACTGTGGCTCTGTCTTGGAGTTGTACTACACAAGTGTTTTTGGTTCAAACTGGGGGGAAAGGCTGGAAGCAAATTTAGTAGGGAGAATTTTTCCTGTCTGGGGTGAGATTATAGAGCCTTTAAGGGGAGAGAGATCAGAAAGGTTTGGAGTGCCACTACCATTACCCAATGAGTCTTTTCAGACTTTTTGTTAGTGGTTTAGGTTTAAATTGCAGTTAAGAAATGAGAAATAAAGATTGAAAGAAATCTTAGTACCTCTGTATCAAATGGGTGTGTGGGAAGTGGTAATCTATATAGTGGTGCATTAAAGCATGTATATTTTTTTAAAAAAAATATAAGCAGTATTAGAAAATCCAAGGAAAGTGATATTTTTATGTTGTGATGAATGCGGTATTCCTATAGTTAAGTGTTAATATTCGTTTCTGCATTAAAGATGGCAACATCCTTTTGTTTAATGTGGGTTTCATTGATGAGCTGTTAATCACACTTACTGAAAGGTTGTACAGTGGATGTAGTCTATATCTTATGCCAGGGCTGTACAGGAGCCATTTGTCTTGGATATAAAGTGTTTGAAAGAAAAGCATTGCTCATCACTTACTTGTTTTTAATTCTCACATTAACTGCAGTTATGACTCTTCTATGTAACCACTACCAGTAGTCATGGAGAATCTCTTTATAAGGTCCTTGGTTATCCTGAGTGGGCTCTTGTACTGTCTTGCCAGGGGCATTTGATGTTGTCTTGCCAGGGACATTTGGTGGTGTCTGGCTAGAAGCATTTGATAAACAGTTTCTTAGGTTGACAGATCTGGCTAGTATGGTGTTACAGACTGGTTGAAAGGCTAGCAGTGTACAACATATTCATCTAGACTGACATTTTTGATAGGCAGTGGTTCAAGAAAACGTTTTAAGATGTTCAAAAAAATTTCATCTAACAGAGCTATGAAATACTTTCCAATCCAAGAATCTTAAATGCCCTTTCAGAGATGATAAGTAGTTAATTTGCCTTGAGTGAACTCTGTCCTGGTGTCTAGGCTATTGTGTGCATGAATCTAACTGAAAGTTTCATCAACTGTACAAAATCAATGGTAGATCATCTTAACGTGTTACCTTGAGTGGGTCATTACTTCTGCTGGTACACCTAGTGTATCTCACATAACCTTGATCTTATTTTGCTAAGGTATAGTAGTGTAACATACTGCTGGTTGCTCACAGATAGCATACTACCGTTAGAAACCTCTGTCATGACCTATTTCGTGACAACAACTTGGCAGGAAAAAAGCTGGTTTTGCACTTAAGCTTTCATAAGTTGCCTGCAATGCCAGTAAAGTCAAATAAAGTAATAATGGCAACCAGTAATGCTACTTTTCAGATCAGCAGGCACTCATAGTGGATTTAAAGCATGCTTTTTAGAGCAATTTTATCCCACAATTAAGTGCATATAACATGGTAGATGGTTGGATTACCCTACTAAATTTCATCTGATTTTATCAGTTCTGCTTTAAGAGTTTGCTCTCTTTTGGTCAGCCTCTGACTTTTTTTGGGGGGGGGAAGAGGGGGAAATTTGTCACAAATGTGTAATGGTAAATCTCTTTGAACTTTTCATTCTGTGTTTCTCTGTTCTCTGGCATTTTGGGGAAGGGAGAGAGGGAAGTATTTGGAATTGATACACGAAGAGATTCACTGTGGTATTTCATCAGAAACCTAAGAGTTCTTTTACAATAAGAATATTAAAATATGCAGTATTTTCTTTTTGAAGGAAGGTTTGGTATTTATGTTTCAGAGGATTTATATTTCGGCTGTGCTGGTATAAAAACATGGGTATAATATGAAGGAGTAGTAAAACTGTATCTTGCAACCAACCTTTTGGTAGTTTTGAAGTAAAGTATACCATCAGTTGAGACCAGTTACCACTGGATGGTAGATTTATCTCTGCATTCAGTTTAGTATAGCACCATCTATGATAAATATCCTTTCCTACTTAACATCTCCTTCAGGGTTACATAGCATCCTGTTTGTTACATATCTCCCTCTATGTAGTATGGCTCCCTCTAAATTAGATAGCTCCCTCTATTTTGTATGGTATGGTCTGACATAGCTTGCTCAAGAGTATTTACAAAACTTTTCTGTCTGGTCAAAGTGTGCCACTGTAGAACAGTGTTGTAAGGGTTGATACAGGTCCTTGCTATTAGGTGCTTAATTTGTCATGGTGGTTGGGTTTTAAAGGGAAAATGCAGTCCCCCAAATTTGAATTAGTGTACCCCATCATCCTAATTCAGGAATGGCTTCTCTCAATCATGTGACAATATTTTTGTTACTTATCTTTTAGATTCATGCAAAATAATCCCTTGGCTTACTTTCAAAATTCAGTTATTATACAGAAACGTAGTGAAAGATACTTGTGAATGAAATCAAAGCCGATCTGTAAAATTCAGCAGATTTTTGAAAATAATCATGGCGCGACTGCTTTCTCCGTTTAAGTGAGTATAAAATCTCTTCTTTTTTTTAAATCTTTTATGTCATATTAAAAGTCATTTACCTTACCCCTTAAGGTCCAATATTGGTGTAATAATTAAGCTCAAAGTTGTATACTTCTGTGAGGAAGTTCTGTGTATAGATATACGAAATTCTGGATCAAGTTCCCTCTTCCCCTTTCCCCACCCTGAACCTTACACTAGAGAGTGGGTCTCATCCCCAACCTCTTATTTTACCTAAGGTTTTGATAGACTGTTGAAACTCTTAAAGGGTTTGGCATTCCAGGAAGGTGGGAATTTGTCATCATGGTCAAAGAAAATGGTGCAAATTTCAATTGAATAGAATACACATCCATAAATAAAGTATTCTTTTCATAATATCTTCTTCATCTTTTTAGACATGAAATTATTTTACAGATTTATACCAGTACATGGTGTGGTTCGGGTAAAATGCTTCAGTGCTCCATTTCATTCATCAAATAATTGTTTGGTTTGCTTTACTGCTTTTAGAAGGGTTTCTACTTTAAAGGGAAAGAACAGTCACCCCACATTTATGTGGAAACATTGCCAAAATCTCAAAAATTTCTTATTAAGCCCTTTATAAAATATCTTTTTTTGATTATCCAAAACAAAAAGGTAAACTAAGTAGGTATTCTGCATGAACTGAACAATTAAGTGACAAAAATGTCATCACATGACTTAAACAGATCCACTCATGAATGAGGATATGGGGGTACAGTAATTTAAATTGAGTTGGCAGCATTTTTCCTTTAAATACTATCTCTCTGAAAAGATGGAAGCATAAGTTTTAACCCTTTCCTACCTTTCATTCTGTCCGGATAAATTTGTCCTTTAAATTGAAAGGTTTTTTGCCATTGAAAAGTCCTGGAAGAAAAGTCAGTCATATGTTCACCAACACAGCATGATATAATATTTGTTCTCAAGGGTACACAAGAAAAAGTTGTCAGGTTGAAAGGGTAGAGTAGGTAAACTTTGAAACTATCATGCTAAGTTGTCAACTGTGAAACCATTTTGACACATTCTTCTATATGTCCCCAAGGAAGTAAAGAAGGAAGTATTGGAGGTGGTCAAACAACAAGTTATAGACTTAAAGGGGCTTATTGAGTTGGTTTACAAAATTCATGATTTTTTTCACACCTGTTGAGATATACTCACATCGTGATGTTAAATGGTCAAACAAGAGATTCTGCACATGTGACACACAACTAAAACGGTAATGATAGAATCATTGCTGATTAACATCATTTATTACAAAGTTGTGATCAGACACTTTTTACCATTAGGTATTAATCATATGCAACCCTCGTCCACAAAAACTACAATTTCTCACAATTTTCGGTAACTTTAGGAAGTATTACATGAGTAATGAGGCTAATTAGAAACACTGTCATGAAATGATTTCCTTCTGACTCATCACAAAATATTTGATATCAACTCAATGAGCCCCTTTAAAAGGCAGAAGCCATTGCTCCAACCGGGAAACATCACTTAAATGTTTCAAATTCTCTTTTTTATTTCGCTTAGAATTATCTTTGTTGTGGGCTTTTAGGGTTTCCTGACTGACCTTCAGAGTTGTAACTTCTGGCAGGGATTGAGAAGGGAAACCACCTTCTTTGGAGTAATGACTCTCAAAGAATGCATGGAGAGCCTATTGTGGAGTTTGAATTTGTGTTTTTGATTTTTATGTTTTACCAGCAACTCATGTCACCGACACAAAACTGCGAATCTTGGCTTGTCTAAGGATCTCTTCTTGGAGGGTTGGTTTTATCGAAATACGGTGTAGTCCATATTGAAGGGATGGTTATTTTGTTGGCCCCTGCTAAGTTTGGTGACCTCATGACCTTTCTAAGGGAGTATTATGGGAACATTCCTTCATTTAAAATGAGTAGGCATTGTCTATTTTAAGAAATCTTTGAGAGTACAGGCTCTGGTCATGCTGTGCCTAATTTGGATCCTTTTCCAAATAGCGCCATCGTATTAAATAAGCCGATTTTGTGTGAGATTTCACTTTATTTTTGTCTTGTTCACAACAACTCACGATCACCATCTCTTAATGTGCAGGACTCACTTCGTCCTTGCTGAAATGTCAGTTTCTGCTAGAGGACACATTAATTTATCTAAGAAAGGGCCAAGATGTCCTGTCTTTTAAGACCGCATGTTTTTAAGCAAGACTCAACCATCTCATCATGTCCCTGACCCCCACTCTATCAGTCCTGTTCAAGGTCTAGGCTATACCCCACCGTGGCTAACGTCATGGCACTGCAACTAGTCTAGACATGTGTCTTGTTGTAGTAGTCAAATGAAAATGGTTCTCTTAGTCTTTTTTCTTTTTTTTTTTTTGTTGCTCAATCACTAGTTGACACTTCATTTGACTACTATACAATTCTTTGCATTACCAGTTCAGCATATTGTGGTTGAAAGCCTGCCGTGAAGGGTTAACGGTATATCAGTGTTCATTGTTACACTGATATTTGACACATTCACTTCTGATTTATATGAGAACCTTTGACAAATATCACATTGTAGGAACTGCACCACCATAGTCTCAGCTTGCAAGGTCGTAGATACTGTACTCCAAAGTGCTGGATTTGCCCAAGACTACTTATAGACGTTTAGTACATAAATATGGCTTTAAACTGTAAACATGGAGTCACCACCTTGCATGCATTAAACAAATGAGTAACCAAAAAAGCAAAGATGTTGTCACATGATTAAAAGGAGCCCTAGATGAATAGACCAGTTGGAAAAATGCTTTCATGCAGTGCATCATGGGATGGGTGAAAGGTCAAGTGAACCACTTTCCTTGGCGAAAAAGTTGTCACGGTACAGCTAACCGTGTGACCCCTCCGGAAGTACTGAATTACCGGACTGGCTTATTTAAAGTGCTATCCTATTTCCAGTTACTGTGATTGGGCTGTCTATGACTTCATCACGGATAGTCCTTTGGGCATGCTTTTCAAATCAAGAGACACTACTCCCTCGTTCATTGTTTCTGATTCATATAGCAAACTTTGCTAGTTGATTTTGGTTGGAGTTTGGGTGTAAAAATTTTGGTTGGAGTTTGGGTGTAAAAATTTTGGTTGGAGTTTGGGTGTAAAAATTTTGGTTGGAGTTTGGGTGTAAAAATTTTGGTTGGAGTTTGGGTGTAAAATGGCTGCGCGAATTACAAAGTTTTTGTCATCTTCAGTTCTGTTTGTGTTAGCCTACTTGAACAAGTCAAACCATACAGGATGCACGCTGTACATGCATGCTAGTTTACATTGTAGCAGGGAGTTGCCAATGGGACTATGTTAACTGTAGTCCCTGCACAATGCTGTGGGTTTGGTTACAACTGCATCACATCCCTTGTGTACAGTTAGATGAGATTTAATGACACACCAAAACGAACGTGTTATATGGGTTATATAGTGTCAACTAGATAAAAAGGTAAAGTTTAAATATCATTAGAGGGAATGTCCATTAGCCAGGATTGAGAAAAACTCTAACCACAACTAATCCTCTTAGCAAATAAACTGTGCAGCTCAACTTCCTGGCAGGCATGAACCTCATCTTGACTCCTGAGAACTTGTATTGTTGAAAGTCACCCATCCATGACACACTGAATAGCTGTGCTGGGCCCGAAAGGGAGAGCCTCCCCAACAGTTGTGAGGAGGAAACTACAAAGCAAACAAATCAATAAGGAGGTCTAATATTACTTCCCGACTTGCCACTGGCAGATAGGGTTAGAGTTGGTAATGGAAAATACCTGTCATGATGGTTTCAAATATGGTTCAAGTTCCAGTTTGGTTTCAAATACAGCTCAGATACGGTGCAAGTCCTTCCCTTTAGTCGCCTCTTACGACAGGCGGGAAATACCATGGGCATATTCTACATCCCCCAGCCCACATGGGGCCCAACTATGGAGGGGCTTGCTCGGTTTTGTGGCGCCAACAACCCTTGTGTACAGTGAGACCAGGACTGAGTGTAATAGGCCTATGGTAGTTGTTCTGAGAATGAGCCCATCATATCGAAGACATTAAAAATGGAAATTACTGCCATTGTGCTTGGTGCTCAGCATAAGCAGTGGAGTGGGGAAAGCAAGCCAGTGAGCCACAACTGGAAAAGAGACAGTGGCCAGCCTGACTTAAACCAGTTGGTAAGAAACTGAGCCATAAAACCTCATCTACTCTAACCCATCATATAGCCACTTTGGATGCAGTGCATGTAGTATGGTACATTGGCTTACATCGGGAGCAAGCTGCTCCTTGAACCATGCAGTGGACAAAAAGGGCTAAGTAGTCACCTGTTGGGGGGCTTCCCCCCTTAGTAGGCCAGTTAAGAAGCCACCATCAGTTGATGCATAACAGAGTGCAGGCCTTGCAAGAAAAAGTTTGGTCAAAATGCCTCCCAGGTAGTGGGAAACTGCAGATTTAGACCAGGGAGTTTGTGTCAAATAGCAACTTTCTGTTTTATAGACCTTCTAAGTGGTATCTAAATTAATCTGTTTTTAGATTTAATGCTTCAGAAACAAATTTAGGTTTTAACAAGAAAGAGTAGATTTGATTAATGTTAAAAATTACTGACAAGTTTTAGGACAAAAGATGCAATTTTGAGGTGCTTGAATTGGACCTAAAGTCTAGAATTATAAGAATATATATTTCAGCGAATGGAAAATGAATTCCATTCATCCAACTCCCGTTTTCATAGCTTCCTCCGTTGCTGAGATATAAAATGTTGAAATTTATTCAGTTAATTTGAAATAGTCGATTGTGCAATAATTTATGATGCCCTTCTTGTACAACTCACATTACCTGCTTTTGTTTTCTTTTAAAATTAAGATGTTTATATGACCTTGAAACACTTACTGTTCCCTTACATAGCATGTTGTTGGGAGAGGGCTTATAAAGCCAAGTCACCCTATAGACGAATCCGGAGAGCAAGTGATGGTCTGATTTCAGTCGGCCATACCTGGGGTCTATCACCTTTAATCTTTCAATTTCCTTGCTTACCTGTATGATGGATGGTTGGACATTAAATTGTATCTTGATTCGTTCAATTTCACTGAATATGTGGGTTTGAAATTCATGTAGAAAATAAATGAAGACGATTTAAGGCTGGTGGACCCCATTAATGGCTGCCTACAGTCACTAAACACAAGCGCTGATCGCATTCGTCTATAACAGTAAGACAGTGATCACATTTGAGTAGTACAAGAATGACATCACAAATTATTGCGCAATCTACCATTTTAAATTGAGTGAATAAGCTTCAACATTTTATATCTTGGCTTAGGAATGTCCTGTGAAGATGGGAGTTGGACCATCTGGATGCATTTTTCAAGCTTTGTAACATATATTTTTGAAATTTTAGACTTTAGGTACGCTTTAAGGCCATAAAATCATATTATTGGGACAGGGAAATTTTCTGGATGTCAGTTTGTTCTCACGTAGGCCACTGACTTTTCATTTTTCTTCCTCCGCCCCCCCCCCTCCCTCTCCAGACTACAGCCCTGATCTTAGGGAACTTTAAAATTACAACTACCCTTAAATGAAGGTTGATAAAACAAATAATAACATCATGAGTAATATCTCACCAGTCCCTCCTTCCAGATCACTCATTTGCATATTTAGGTTGTGTTCCTTAATGGTGTAGCTGTAAAAAAGAAATCACCCCGTAAAAATGGTCAATATTTGATGGATTTGGTAGGAACTGGTGGGCTATTTTCTACATATAACTGCTTTTTGCATCCAATAGCAAACTTTGTAATTTCATGTTACCCTGTATCATCCTTCAAATACAACCTTCAGGGTTTGCAAGTTTGTCCTTGCTACATGGTTGGGAGGCTGTGCAGTGCTTCTGCACCACCTTTTTTTACTAATTGTGTAGTTTTTGTCACTCACAATGAAATCTGAGTCCTTTTTCAAGTCAGATTTTGCTTAGATAACCTTTTATGAAAACAAAATCAGGACAAAAGTGTATCAGACATGCCTCTAACTCCACACAGACTAGGTATGCCGTTTTCCGCTCCACCACCTTTTGTCATGAAAAGGTAAACTGTGTTTCACACGATTCCCTCTAGTGATAGACTAAATGGTGTACTTTTATAGTGAGAGATGTTACTGCAAGGTTGTAGCTATCTTTAGTGTGTAGTGTATTTTCTGTACTGTTTGGCTGTGGTTTTCATGTACTTGGACCTTGTAGAACCTTGTAAAAACAATTTTTCTCATGGATTCGTTAAGACGAACTCTTTCCCTCAGAAGCAGAAGAGCTTATGTCAGAAGGAATACATGGGGTTTGTGATCAGATTTCTTTATTTTTTTTTCATTTTATGGGAGTTTAAACTTGTTATGGCTCACCTTTGACTTCTTTCAGGAAGTGTTTATTTAGTGGTTTTACTTCCTGTCTTGTTTTCTTTGTTGACTGTAGAGTCTTGAATGTTTTTGTTTAGATGAACTTAATGTTATGGTGGCCTCTTACATTTTATTATATCCCTATACTGTTATTGTGTGACAGAGTTTTTCCGTATAGAAAAGTGTTAGATATAACATAGTCATAATAAACCTAAATTGTGAAACATTTTCAATTGTTTTGGATACATTTTGGAATGATTTTGGTAGCTTTTGAAAAGTCCATTCCCTTTAAACTACTGCTCAGAAAATTTTCTTTGTCTGACTGTGTAGCAAGACTACTGTATATCAGTTGGAATGGAAGGATACTAATTGTTATAAATGTTGTACTTCCAAAGGAAGGGGGTGAGGTGGCTGGGGGAGGGGGACTGAAAGATAACATTAGGGAAAGAACATGCAGCATACAATGCCTTCCCCAGTGGAAACTGTAAGAGTTACGAAGCAGATTGGTTTCTAAGTGTTCTTTTGCTCTGAAAACTTGGAGGACAAAATGTTTCAACCCAGTGGTGGCTTAAAAGGAGAGATGACGTTTTGTTTTCTTCTGAAAATTACTCATTCTCACACCCTCAACAGTTATTTATTGTGCAAATTTTGAGTTTATAGCATGCTGGACAATGGGTGGTACAACTTCTTGCACACAATTCCTCTCCTTTCCCTTGTGGTTCTCCCCCTTTTCTCCCAAACAGCCCCTGGTCCCTGAGCCCCCAAACAGCCCCCTGGTCCCTGTGCCCTCACAGAAAAACTCTTCCCCCTTCCATACTGCTTAGCAAGACTTAACTGTCTTTAAGTACTAGTAGTCCATTTAAGTTTTTTTATCCATATTAGTCATTGGTCGAATACATAAAAGGCAATATTTTTGTGATTATTCTGTTATGAATTTATATAAGGTTTTATAATGAGCGGAATATCATTATTTCACTGATATGGCAATTTGCCAGACTCTTTTCCCACAGATATTTATAAAAATTTCCTAGGTTCTGTCCTCAGCTTGACTTCCTTTTGATACCAATGGAAAGTGTCTTTTGCCTGCAGATAAATTTGCCGTCTCAGATTCTCTATTGATAAGCATGGTTTGCCACTTTCTTTGTTTTCCTAGAGTGAAAACGTGAAACTAATCTGACTCATTTATGGACAACAAGCACTCACAAGGGACCCCCTAAAGGAGACCCCTTGCTGGTGCTCAGCCAGTTGAGATGGACTTCCCTGTGGTGCCCTTAGAAGAGATCAATTAGTTTCATGCTTGCAGTATTATTATCGTCTACTACCATCTGCATGTGTGTTAAAGCTTCAATTGGTGTTATTCGCGGTGACTCATCCCACAAGACTGTGCGACATTGAGAAATATTTTCCCATCATTATCACTTTATACTCTTATCTTTGAAAGCATGTGGGAGAGGTTGTCATTCCAATACCGTCAATGACTAAAGCCGTGAATTTGGTATCTTCCGATTTATCTTTAGTACGTGTGTTGTAACTGTTGCAGACTTTTTATTAAAATCAGTCTTCATGTAGGATGATAAGCACTCACAAGGGACCCCCTAAGGAAGACCCTTGCTGGTGCTTGACCAGTTGAGATGGACTTCCCTCAGGTGCATTAGTAGGGTATTTTGAAGAGAATAGCCACTTTAATTTTGTTCTCAGGGTTGGGAAAGGAATATTTTAGTATTTCTAACCTTAAAGGTATATTTCAGTTTCACATGTTAATTGTATATTTTGCTCCTCTTTACCCCCTATTTTAAACATATCAAGTGTCAATAACAGAGAAGCCAAACATGAAGGAAGACTAAGGTTTCAGGGTGCCCTCTAGTGGTGGGGGATCCTAGGGTGCTATAGTTTTGCCAGATAGCTATTGCAGGCAATTATGATGTGAATAGGGGTTAAGTATCAGAACTTCCAAGCCTGGGAGATTTGGGGAATTTTGGGACCTGTCATCCATTCAGTGTGATTATAATAGTGCAAAGTAAATTCATACATTTAAATAAGAATAAGTTGTGATTTACCCTTTATGCCAGGGCCATCCATCATTTAAAATGCTTGTAAGGATGTTATAGCAGCTATAGCTACAGTACTTATGGAGGATAATCCATCCTTAGTTATCTTCCTCTAAGGAAAGGCCATCCAAAAGGACGGACAGATGTCTGGCTAAACTTTCCCTCTCTCCTTTCACCCCCTTACTGTTTGAATATAGGACCCCCTTAGGACTCATCACCTGAGTCTGATCGTACAATACCTCAAGAATTTTAAGCTGTAGGTTAGAGATTAGAAGGGGTATAAATCCTTGCACATCACTATTATATTCTGTGCAGAATCAAAATCGTGACAAGTAGCAAAACTTAACCCAACTTTTCTCAGACAAATACCTGAAATTCTAGCAGTCCATTGGCCAATTAAATGCTAGCAAATTGGTTCCTTAAATGCCCTCACCTGTCATCAACATAATGCCATGAATTTTTTTCCAATTTTAATGACTGGATCAAATCTGTCTGAGACAGCTTGACCATGAATTGAAGGAATGAACAGCTCATTGTTATGATAATTTGGTCAAAGTATTGAAAAAATAAGAAAATAATTATGACCACTTGCTTTCCATGACCTTGCATTGAACTTTACAAAAAAAAATTCGAAGCATTTCTCCTGAAAGTTGAAACAGTATCAGATGGCTGGTGAAACTTTTAGGCTCAGTGAATCCCCCAAGAAATGGTCCCACCATACCAATCTTTAACATTCATGCCATGTGATATAAGCCTCAGAAAAGGTGCAGTCAAACTTAATGTGAGGGGATGGCAATTACAGGAACATAAATGGCATGACAGCTGTTTGGCATAGGTACCATCAGTTATGTCAAGTAGTGATGTACCGATATTGCAAGTAGCTGATATTACCGATACCGGTATTTTAGTTCTCAATATTGGCCAGTAGCGATAGTTGGGAAATTGGTGTTCTGCATACTAACCATAGTCCACTGAGCGTGACAACTAAGTTTCATCGTGGTGAGGTAGAATATTAGACCTTGCATTAAAAAGTATTCAGTGACTCATTTTCATGACAAATAGGACAATATATATCAGTTAGGTGACATGGGCATTTCAGGTAAATTGTACCGATACCAATACTGGATGAAAATGGGAATAACAGTCAATACTAATGCTGAATACTGATAATCAGTCCAATACTTATGTCCAGCCTTGCATCATGTAGACCTGATGTAGCCTGCATAGCTGGCTACAGGGTCTCTTCGTTTAAAAATTGTAGAATGGAATATGGTATGTGAAGCCAGGATTGAGTGGGAAAACTACTTCTCTGCATGGTAGACCTGATGCTTCCATATCAGTGAATGTCTGTTCTTCCCTTATGTATTACCACACAACAAGAAAATGATCATCTCTTGATACAGGCCACTGAAGGCATTTGATCTCAAAGTCATGCAGTATTTACTTCTATCTGATGAAAAGTAGTCCTTCATCGTACAGTGGGTGTTTCACAATAGTATTGACGATCAAATGCTTCATTGTACCACAACTCTTAATTGGCATTACCCTTTCCCCTGACGTCAGAAAGTTGCTCAGCTTTGAAAGGGTACAAGAAGCTTGTTGCCTCAACCTTCAAGTGGACCAAAAGTCTAGTATTTCAAGAATATATATTTTACAGGTTGGAAAGTAAATTTCATTCACCCAACTCCCATTTTCATAGCTTACTCCATTGCTGAGATACAAAATGTTGAAATTTATTCACTTAATTTCAAAAGGTTGATTGCACAATAATTTGTGATGTCCTTCTTGTACAACTCACATTACCTGCTTTTGTTTCCTTTTGAAATTAAGATGTTTATGTGACCTTACAACATTTACTTTTCCCTTGCAAAACATGTTGTGCAGAGAGGGCTTATAAAGCCAAGACACCCGGTAACAGTAAGATAGTGGTCACATTTTGGCATAAGGTGGAGCCGCTTTCGAAAGGAACAAAGAAAAATAAGACAGTAATTCGAGTAGCACAAGAATGACATCACAAATTTTTGTGTAATCTACCATTTTGAATTTATCAGTGAATAAGCTTCAACATTTTGTATCTCACCTCAGGAATACCCTGCGAAGATAGAAGTTGGACCATTTGGATGCATTTTTCAGGCTTTGTAACATATATTTTTGAATTTTTAGACTTTAGGTACACTTTAAAAATATCAGGTTAATCTTTCAATTCTAGTACATTTAATAATGTTTCATAAGGTAAACATTGCATGTAAAATGTAAATCATAGAGTAAATTAAACAGTTCAGTAACAAAAGATATCTTATTACCAAGTGATTAAAAGATGCTGTAAATAAATGAAAAGGGGCACGGTGCATGCCACTTAAAATTAGGGTTACTGCATTTGTCATCATAGGTTCTACACTTTCCACATTTTTCTTACCACACATCTAATGTTAAAACTATAATTTTCTGGATGGCATCATGCGAACAGCTAACATGGTATGTGTCAAGATTTTGCCTACTGTGTTCCTGTTCTGTATGTTATTAGCCATACTAAGGATCACTCCAACTTCCACCCTAGAAGTAGGTCAAGAATGTACCACTCCTAATAATTCAGACGTTCATGCGGTCATATTACCAGTATGATGTCAGTGCAGTATCTATCTCAGACAGCTGTACCCAGTACACATTCTAATGCATTTGTCAGAGTATGTGTTTGGAACGTCTCCATTAAAATGAATCTTGACACTACCACTCATAACCATAAGATGTTAAGACAGGCCTTCATTGGCCAGGTGAAGCATGCATCTACTCCCCCGCTTGCTAACATTTATGGGAAGTCGTCATTTGGGTTTGGTTCAAACATGCACACTCTCCACCTTTTAATAAAATAGTACTAAGGGAACTAAAATTTTTGAAGTGGGTTGTTCTTTGAAGTTTGGACTATCATTTGGCTTTGTGGGGTTTCAAGTGCATGATCTCCACCCTTTTCAGAGATCTAGAAAATGGTAAAATATTTGGAATATTGTATGAGTCACAGTAACAACTCAGAATATGACGTATTGGCAGTGCTTGCCTGCCACATGAGTGGAGTCAAGATGGGGCGGGAAGAGGTTGGGAGGGGAAAGTTGTCTTTCATCAAGTTCATCAAGTGCACTTCCCATCATAAGGCATAGCATTCTTTCCAGGATATCAATCTTTTCCCCTTCCCTTCCCTCCCTGGCCCACCACCAAACAATTTTCTGTACAGCTGCCACAGTGTATTGGTGTGGAATATACCACATGTTCATATAGCTATCTCAGATTTGAATCTTATGAAAACTACAAAGATACCTGTTTCAGAGTACTCTTCTGCCCCCTCCCACATGCCCACTTTCGATGGCGGCGAGAGGAAAATTTGCTGTATGTAGTGGGTGAATTGTTATGGCCTTTAGCTCTCCAGTGGAATTCTTGTAAGGGAAGGTTTTAGGGCATCCCCTTTAAGTCATGGCAGTTTTGGTCTTAGAGTCTGTTATGTATGGAATTCTGGTGTCTATACCACCTGACCCAGCAGGGAGCCCTCTGTCTGGAACTCACTGATAAGAAGAAACTTCCCATATACCAGCTGGAAAGAAACCAGGGTTGCTACAGTTAGTCTATAACATGTCTGCAGTGAGTTAGTAAACCACTTAATCGTTACCGAAGGAAAAGGTATCCTCAAGAGGAATGATCCAAGTAGTGCTACTGTGTGAAAGTACATGTCATCTAGTGTGACAGACCTTGAATATCAAAATAAAACCAAAATTTTTACTGGTACTTTGTTAAATGCTTGTGTTATTATGAACAGAAGTCTTATGTATGACAGTGGCCTATTGTAGTTTACTTCAACATGCAGCATCAACAAGTTAGCTTTGAACATTGCTACAATCATTTGTTGTGTTCCTTTACTTTCAATGTATTGAAACAAATTGTTTAGGAGGCTGTTTCAGATCAATTCTTGAGGATTACTGATCATGTGGAGTGGCTTTGAAAAAAGTGCCCTAAACCAGTGTATTTGTGCATGGAAAAATTTTGTTGAAGATTTGAAATTTTTGAAAATGGAAAATATTGTGTGAAGCAGTCTGTGATTGGAAGAGTGACACTATGTCAGACTTGGAATAGTATTTCAGTTGTTATTAAGAGTATAAGTTAGTGGAGATGTATTTTGGTTCCCTTTGGGGAATAATGAACTTGTCATTTCTGTTAGTTACGATGAAACAGAAACAATTGTATTTAGCCATAATTAAAGTGTACGGTAGAAGTAATAATTGAGATATTAAATATGTAATTTTCTAATTATCAGTCGAGTAAAGCAGCCCTCACCATGTACACGACTGTATTCTATCCAAGGATAAGTTTAATATTGGTTATACATAAGCACGCATGCAAATTACTGTACTAGGGCTACTTTGTGGGGTGATTCGTGTGGTGGAATGCAAATTCCAGGCAATAGCCAGACAATTACAGTGAAGGGGAAGGGGCAGCTTTTTTTTGGGGGGGGGGGAAGGTAGTAATCATGTGCAGGCAATGGTTAATTTTTTCTGAAAATTTTTTGAGGGGTGAGAATATTTCTTAAGGGTGGGGCAGCAACAACCTTCCCCTGCCTTTTGTTACTAGTCTGGGAAATGCCCACAGTCCTTTTACTGTTGGACTAGTGGGCAATATCAATCAAATCATAACCTCCCCCCTACTGTATACAATGTTGATATTTTTTTTAGTGATGATAGCCCACTGAGAGCACAACACAACTGTGTGCTATCATTAGGCACACTGACCACCATCAAGTGTGCATTGTTGAATCCATTTAATTTCATATGACAATCAAGTGCAAAGGTAGGGCACACTGGTTGAAACAGCATACCTGCAATAAACCAATACTGCATATTTTTGATGGTGGTACCAAGAGGTTTTGTATGGTATACCAAGGTAGAATGTGGGAGGTTAGACCTAGCCCTACCTTAAATGACCTTTGTTTGAATTAGTATGAAGGGAAGGTAGTGTTGATATTTTGAGGTATATTTTACCGAGATCAAATGCAGTTAATATCTTCTGATTGTCAGTCCAGCTTTAGCCAAAGCTAGAGTAGTAAAAGGGAGTAAGCAGTTACTGCAGCTTTTTTTTCAAACATCAACTAAATCTTACAAATCTCTTATTTTCCTTAAAAGTATCTTTCATTAAGTTTTAGAATGAATATATTTATTATCAAGGTAAACCAAGGTATTATTCTACATGAATTTATCTAATAAGAAGCAAAAATATTGTCACAGACTAAAAGGAACCATTCCTGAATTAAAATACCAGGCTATACTAATTACTAATTCAAATTAATTGGGGATGGGACTGACTGCATTTTTCCTTTTTGAGAAGGTAACGTTTGAAGTTTGCAGTTCTGACAAATTTCAGTAGTTGTACATAAGATAACTTGCAGGTCTTAATTGTGTTTAGCTAGGGCATAAAGTCTGTGTGAATTTGTCATAGGGAAGCTTGGAAAGGTGTGCAGATCACCCAGAACTTTGTCAGTTTTTGACCTAAACCAGGAAAAAAAAAACCCAAAATTGGAAGATTTGTTAGGTGTTAATTTAATGCTCTTTTCAAGGCTTAATTACCCTCCTTCATTGTATAAAAATGCCAAAACAATAGGTTACAGTAATACAGTCACTGTGAAAGGTCCACATAAATTCATCATTAGCTTTTAGCATATTTTGTATGTTTTATTTGCATTTTATGGAGATGTTATAAACTTATGGGCCCTATAGTTTCCCCTCCATAGAACTTTGCTACTGGCTTTTTCAGGTTGCTCTGAGAGCTTGGTCAGTATGGTGCATGGTTTGGCCTACCCCAGTTTGGTGGTCTGAGTTTGACACTTCATTGCATGGTCTCAAGTGGTCCTGGTTGTGTCACAACCAGCAATAAGGTGGCCTGGACATCAAAAACAGACCAGTGCATACAGTACCTTATTAGTAGGAACTTCTCAAGCTTGTTCACACAGTCATACTGTACAATTTGCCCCGACACGCAATCATACAAATGTACAGTGTTTCACAGACTTCCACTTTGAGTCTGCAGCACTATGGACCTCTTACAGTTTCACCAATAGTTTTCACCAACAAACCATTTCTTCCTTAGCTCATACCTTTTCATCACTCACACTTTTTCATCTTCATTTATATTAAAATTCTTAGTTACTCATTAAAAAAAATATCATATCCTCCAGGGACACACCCTATTTGTCAACATATCTTTCAATAATTGGCTAATTAGAGATAACTGTAATTCCCCAAAGTATATATGTCAAATTAACATTCTTGTAACCTTAAAGGGGGAATACAGTCATCCCAAGTTGAATTAAAATGTGAAAAATTTAATCCCCCCCTCCCCCCCCCTCCCAAATTCCTGTTGCCTATAAAATTTTCTAATTTGGATATGAAATGAATTCTTGAGATATATTTGGGATACAATTAAAGATTCTGCCAGACAGTAAAGCAAGAAATGGGTTCAGTACTGCTGGAACGTGGTGCTATCCAAATGTATACTGTCTTGGGCCAAAGGCATAAGTTGGCACAGAGGACCGAAAGCTTGCTTTCAAAACCCTTGCAAATGACAGTTGATGGGTGTGAATTGGCTGTCAAAGTAGTTCAAAGAGGGGAGGGAGAGTGGAAGGGAGAGGGATATTTTTCTCCCCTCCCTCCTTCTGAAAAGATGCAGACCAACCTCCCTCCCTGTACCTCTTCTCCCACTCCCCTTTGCTCAAACCCTGACAATTATTTGTTAGTTACACAGAAAGCACCTGTTAAATATAAATTTGTAGGCTGAATTGTGGTTTAGACCATCATATACAGCTCAGTTGATGAATGGAATGGGACAGTGCTGGTATTACCAACATCAACAAAACATTGGATCAGCAAAACGTCCTAATTGACAGTTAAATATTGCTTTGGAATATGTTAGCCAATCCAGTATCAAGACTAAACTTTGCAAATTCAAAAAGTACAAAAAATCAGAATCTGATAAGAAATCAGTCAATGTTATAGAGCGGACATGAAACCATCATAATATATCTGAGCCAGTTCAGTTGATGCCTTCCTTCATAGTCCCTTTAAAGCTACTGGTGTTTGTAAGGTGGACAGAATATTAACAGTGTCATTGTGGTGATGAATGATTTTAGTTTGTAGCAGAACTGATCTCTGTCACCAGGATTGCTGTAGCCTGTACCATGGAAAATATAAATACTAAATGCCGTCCAGTAAATGCTGTGTTAAATCAAATGTTTCCCGTAGCCAGAAAGTAAAATATGGAGCCTAATTGGGGTGGGGGTGGGAGTGGAGAGTGACCAGTAATGCACAGAATAATGAAAAGGCATTGAGAATACATTTTGAAGGGAACAGTTCTTATTATTGTGTCCACAGTATAATTTTTTTACAAAAGAATGAGGGGCTGCTTGCTCAATTTTGTGTGCTGAACTTTATTGTCACTTCTGAGTAGCATTTCTGACAGTGTAATGTTAAATTGCAGAGTAGTGATATAGAGGATGGTGGGTGCACTGTACTATGACTCAAGAAAGTTAGATTAAGTATCGTTAGCATTCATTCTACAATGAAAGTGTAGCATTGTATGTAATCTACATGTGTTAAAGGTCAGGTGACATGAAAATAACATAGTTGGATATTTGATGTAAAAAGCATTAAAAATCCAGAAAATAGCCACAATTCCCATTAAATTTCTATTTCACGCTTGTATCATGAATAAACATGAGCTAAATATGACACTATGTGACATCCAAAGAGGGAGATACCATATATGGCACATGTTAGCCTTTGTTTTTTTTTTCAACCTTAATTTCAAGGACACTGGTGGCATTGTTATTCCTCTAGGGGTTTATGATAAAAGTTAAACTTTTTTCCTTGAGAAATATTGATATCACTCACCAAACTGTAATCTGTATGATCAGTAATTAATAGATAATTTATATAGGGCTAACAAAAGAAATCTTCACACTGTGCAACACTCCACATCATTATTTTTGCATAGGCAATTAGTTTCTTCAGAAACCATCAAACTTTGAAGACATATATTTTGAGAACGGTAAAAGATATTGAAATAATTCCAATGGATCTTTGATTGGAGGACCTCATTCTTTAACTGACAAGTGAAACAGTTCTTTTTGGTGGCATTTCACACAACCTCTAAGGCAAAATAACCCAGCTGCAGCTGCTTCAGCTAAGCTGCAGCAGCTGCAGCCATGCTTTGTTGCTGCACACATTTCAGTACTGTAGTAGGATTAAATTAATTATATTGCAATGTGTGCTGAGACATTATAGTACCTAATAACTGGTAGTATTTGTGTCTCATTTAGACCCATGATTGCATGAGATTCTGCAGTACACCATAGGATAAAAAAGTGAAACTATGTGTGTGATGTACATCAAATATGATCCATTCACAGTCCCAAAATACATCCTTCAAGCATCTTTAATGCCAGTAATTAGGTCTAGTGGTATAGCATCCTCTTTCATATGTGTTCATGAATATTCATGTCAGTATTTGCAGCATCATTGACATAAAGTTTGCCCTCAGTTGGAATCATACCCATTTTTCATAACCAGCTAGTATTTGAAGTTAAGGTCACATTTTTTTTTATATATATTAAAGCACAAAGACTCATTTGGTAGACTTCTCAAACAATGGTTATATAACATAGTATCTTACAGTACCCTCTCCTGTTTTCTCCTGTTTTTTCCAGTTCACTCATGTTTTCTCCATCTTCTCACTATCTTCTCACTCCTGCTTCAGCATCGTCATATTCACCTCATCCACTACTTTAAACATGCAGTTGAAACCTACAGTATCAAATTCCCCTGATTTTCCTTCGAGGTACACCAAAGTTATCTCACAATTCATCAGTGAAAGAATTCTGACATCATGATTAAAAAGTACCAATATGGCTATACCTGGATGAATAAATAAGTATTGGCTACATTTTCCCTTTAAACTCTGAATGTAACTATGGTTAATGGTATAAACCTCTAGTGTTTCCCACACCAGTTATACTTGGCAGGACCTTCTAGTCAGTGGAAAATGAAAAAAAAAAATGCCATGCTCCATAATTTCTGAGGTCAGACCAAGAGTTCAATTTATTTTTTTTATTCCAATATGAAAACAATTTTTCCCCTGAGGGAATAAGTACTTCTACCAAGAATTTGTGATGTAATGTTTTCAGAGACTGCAGTGTTTAGGGGATTTAGAGTACATATTTCTAACAATTGTGAGTGTTTTGACTGACAGAAAACTGAGAATCAATGCTTTATTCAGGTATTTTCAGAGTGAGTCTTCATTCTAATATATGGGATGGTGTGAGTGCAGAATCTTGACTCCATAGGCCTATGTGGTGCTGCAATTAGATTTGTAAGACTTTTTCTGCCATATATGGATTTTTAGGTACATTTTCCAATTTATTAAGTTGTTCAGAAGTAATGCATTATTTGCCGTTTGCTTCACCATTACTGAACCAGACAGTAGTTGTTAAAATTGCTTCAAGTTGCCTTTTACAGCAACACCCAAAGTTGAGAGACACTTTTGCAGTACTTAAAAAGAAAAATCTGGCAAGTTCACAAGTGTAAGGTATGCATATAAACACGTCATAGGCAAGACTATGAGTGCAATGCCAAGTACTTTTCAAGTACCACGACAGGGCTAGTAGGTACTGTGGGAAAGTGCCAGCATGGTGTATCCACAGATTGTGTATGTTGTACTACAGTGTTAAGCTAGTGCCATAACTTAGATGTATTTCAACTGTTCCATGTGTGCATTCAATATAACTACCTAAGTTGATTTGGCAACTTTTGAAAATCTACAGGTTTGCAGCTTCAGACTCCTTAGCCTAATCATTGTACCAGTTTTAGAGTCGTAGATGGGTTAATTGAAGGCATGTGTGTACATTAAAGGATGCATGGTGTCATCCCCCCTCCCCTCCCCCCCCCCCCCCCCGAGATTTCCAAATCTTAAATGAAAGCTGGCTTATTTACCAAAAGATTACAGGAAATAGACCCTTTCCAAATAGCAATTACAAGGATTGTGGGATTGAGTTTTGTTGTGTGTCATTTTCGTTAATGGCATTTTACTGTGGACAAAAAAAAAAATGCGTACTTAAAAGTCTATCCCATAATCCTTTGTAGTTGCTATTTGGAAAAGGGTCTATGCTGAGCATTTCATTGTAGCAATGAAGCTGGAAGGCTCCCTCTATCCCAAATTTCCCCAGCAAGATCCCCGGACCCGCTATAGATGCACTTTCTGGTTGACTTGTCTGAAGGATTTAGCCTTTTCCTTAAATATTGGATCTGCCCATGTGCAGTTAGGATTGTTGCCACACTTTAACTACATGCACAGCAGGGTTTTCCCTGGGCCTTTTGAACGTCGCGGGCCGCGACGTTCAAACTTCAAAAACAGGAAGACCGCGACGTTCAAAAAACAGCCGCGATGTTCAAAAATTCCTCCGGTACCCTGAAAAATGTTACTTAAACTTTGTCAACGATCGCCTTTTTGTTAATACAATGTGCAGTGAAACCACAAGCTTATTTCCGAAACCTTGTCATGGCAAAATTACGAGCCATGTAGTACTACCTTCGCGGTAATACTTTCGTGCTCATACGTACCCACAGTCATACACGCAAGTCTCAAGATGCAAACAGAAAGCTAAGCGTTCGGTATGTATGCATGCCACACACGTACACGGAGTTCAGCAAGCCCTCTTTCATTCACACAACCCTCAAGTTTAAGTTTACATGTCATTATTTGGTAATGATTATGTACATTCCAACGTGAACAGTCGAGTAAACTATACCGTGAGACGCAACCACAGGTATTATAATTCTGTGGACGCAACTTGCAAAGCCAAAACCAAATGCCCCGTTTGGCAGGTTATAGGCTAGGCGGGGCTTGTGTCCTCAGAATTTTCAGCATTTGACCGACAATATTATTGATAACGTGTCCTTTGTAAAAATACGTAACTTTGCATTATCAGGGCCGCCAAACAATCTACTCAACTTACGCATCTTGCTGCTTTCAAATCTTCACAATATGAACACATTTTTTGTGTCGAAACTGGGTAGAAAATTCGTACACGGGTACCCAAAGAGCATTACCCGTTGGGTACCCGACCGTAAACCTTGCAACATCTAGCCTAAGTTTAGTGCATGGTATGCACATACAATTCAAGACTCCACCATCCGGCGGCTCCTTATCTCTGGTCGGATCGATCTGTTGAAAACAATACGTCACATTTTCTATATCTACAATGTGCCGTTGGTCCTTAACCTCGTGAGTTTAGAAATCAGACGGAATTAATAATTTGACCATATTTTAGTGCAGTTAGTACAAATTTTAAACAAGTCCCATCACTACTTCCTGTGGCTTTGTGTTAAGTAACGTGTGCATCGGAACCAAAAAATAACATCCAGTTTGTCACTGCAACTTCTGTACTGTAATGTACCTCAACCATGTGATCAAATTTCTCGTAACTTTTCTTGTTACTCTTATGAAAAATCCACCTTCGTGATAATGACAGTAAAAAACTTTCTAATGCATCTCCTAGCCGAGATTTCACCCGCACAGCACCGTTAAAAATGTACGGTAGATACGGCAGACACCGTGTACGTACGAACGTTCGCTGCCGGAGTGCTCTCTCTGCTGTAGTTAGCACATGACTTTGGCAAGTTCCATTTTTCGCAAATGGGGGGGGGTTACGTAAAATACTGGGAAAATATTTGCTCTTATTTTGCCATATATTTAGGAAACTTTGGACATAAAACTTTTGCAGTAGTTTGAATAGCAATAAAAAATTACGAGCATATTGAGATAGGAATCATTTAGTATGTAAGGTTACCAGGATAGAAGTAACAGGAAAGATTTTTTTCGTGCACACAACGCAAAATACACTTGAAGAATTTGTTACGATTTTAAATTTGAGGGAGTGAATTTTGCTTCAGAAAAAAGTTTCTCCACAAAAATACGAAGTTCTGGCGACTGATTCGAGTCAAAAGAATATATTGTGGTTGTAATAGTGCATATCTTATGTAGACATAACTGTATCACCAAAATTTACTTCTTTAGATCATGAAATCATGTCATGTTTAATGTTAGGGATAACTTGACAAGCAATCTAGCAACATCGAAAGTCAAGCCACGTGCCCTATATCCATTTGGGTATGTGTGTTTATACGGCAAAGATACGTGTAAATTTCTAGTCGCCTTTCGCGCTACTTCTGGGCCTTAGTTTTGGAACGTTACTCATCCACACGCACTGCGTGCAAAAAATTTATGAGCTGTCTTTCGACGTTCGTTTCTAGAGATAGGCTAGGCTATTATACAGTATAGTAGCCTATGTTGTTTCGTTAGTATAGGGGCGGCTTGATGTTGAAACACGCATCGCGGGGCTTGTTCTGTGAAAATGCATGTAACAAAGCATGGTACGAAACAGACAAAAGCAACTTCATTTCAACATAATCGTGAATGAGATGGGGGTAATACATTTGTTAGTTGCAATAACCATGCTATTTCGCGAAGATCAAAAGGAAAAGAAAACTCTACCCCGGGTAGCCTACAGTAGTAAAGTACTGTGTGCGATCTGACGTACCTGAACTGTGCTGCATTAGAAATTGCGGTAACTACTAACAATAGCCAAATGATCGCTATCATTGGGAGGTTAAAAATATTACGAGTTTGTGAGCACCAATGGTGAATATTTTGGCAGAAACTTAAAGAATTCTGTTGACTAATTCGCCTCAAAAGTGCCACTATTTTGCGTTTAGACACTTCTAAATTCAAAAAATTTCGAAAAGGGGAGGGGGACACCCCCTCCCCTTATACCCCACCCCCAGGCCGGCGATCCACCGTCGGACACGGCAGAGCCGCAACGTTCAATTCTAAACCCAGGGAAGACCCTGCACAGTATAGAACACACCTGAGACCTGTAGGCTAAAGCTCTTGTAGGCATGCAGTACTGAACTCTTTCTTTTTATGATGCATACCGCATCCTGCTTTTACCAAATAGCTCAGATTACTGTATGTACCTTTAGTTCAATGCTTAAATCAACAATTTATGAAGTAACTTAAATTCCTGTTTCCCCCACAAAGTGTTTTTACTGAAGGATATTTTTGATTTACCTTTTTGTTTGAAGTCTAAATTTCTAGAGCATGAAATCTCAAAATAAAGAATGTTAGATGCAAGTTATGAAGCCTTGAAAGTACCATTTCCCACAATGTGCAGGAAGGCATTTTTGACAAAAGTTTTCTTCATAGGCCTACTCTGCACAATAAAAAGTAGTGGCCTTGGAGCCATCACATGGAACAACCATAGGAATCACTAAATAATAAGAATTTCTGCTTCGCCCCTTATTTAGTTCAAAGCTATAAGGCCTATCTTCTCAGATAGTACCATAGTGCATCAAAGCCTTTAAACATATCCAAAATTTTCTCGAGTTGTTACCTTTGGGGACACCCTTGGCATCTTGCCTAAACAATTATAAAATTCACTCAGTAATGAAAATTACAACCGTAGTAGGTAAATTTAAAGCTTTGCAATACCCATTTCCTTTAACCCAGCCAAGAAATAAGAAAAAGTCACTTCACAATGAGAATTCCTAAACATGTTAGGCCTAATCAGTTGAAAACTTTTCCAAAGTTGGCAGCATTTCGTAGCTTAGCTGTCATACTCAGTCACCCCTCTACTTAGACCCCACCCTTAAGGCAACTCTCTGTCAAGGGTGACAAAGGAAGGATTTGTCCAGGTGTCACCTATCCCAGGTATGTCACTGGGGGCTCCACTTAGAATGTGCCATTAGCTGCCCCCATTGGGATTTTGCTCGGGCTACGTCCGTGCAGTTTTAGTGTGAAAAGGGGTGAAATTTTTAATCCTCCTGTGTAAGGTATATTGTGTTGCGCAAAGTGCAAAAGTAGCTTGAGTATAACTACACCAGTGCTCTTGCCCTTTAAACTTCCATACCTCAATCTGCCAGGGCTTCATAGTGAATAAAGCCTGTTTGGAAGAAGGATGGTACATCACTGTGTATTATTCCCAAGGGCTGAATATGAACCTGATTCTGTTATAAAATGCTGCACATACAATACTTGGGGTTGTGACCCATACTGCCTAGAGTACCTAAGTGAAATATGGGTGTTAAGGCAAATATTTCTCCCAGTGTGCAGTTTAGAATTGCTTTGGTTATATATGGCAAAAAGAATTTCTGTCTAAACTGTTTTATTGCAAGGTTGGGTGCATAGTGTGGCAGCATATTTACAGTACTGCTAAAGTAATTGCTAAAAGTTTAGACCATTTGAAATATTGTTAGAAAGTTTCCTTTGTGTGAGATCATGTGGTGTAAGTCGTTAAAAGATTTTGAAATGAAGTCAATCACAGTGAGGACAAAAGATCTGATTCTGATATATTCAAAGAGAATGTGTTACAGTTGAATGAGCATGTAGAGTACAACCTTGAGAAATGTTATTAAAACCACCCACTCCTTAACAACCGTTGGGCTAGTATTTCAAAGAATATCATCGTATTATACACAAGAATTTTAAGAGGGTTTACAGGTAATACTGTTGGCAGCAACCATTCAGAAGAAGATACCAAATAAGTAACTGTAACATGATGACTGCATTGCATTGTCACCAATTCTGTGGAAAATTTTTTCAGTGCAAGATGATACAAGATTTTATTTCTTTTCAAGCAGTTTAAATTTCCTGTTAAGGTGGAAGAAAACACCATGGTGTTCTGTTCGTGTACTGAATAAGTTAAATGAAGTTTTGATGCTGACCTGTATTTAGTGAAAGAACTGGATTGATGCATTGAAAGTTCTGATCTGTGACTTTGAAAAGTTTAGCCATCTTCAAATGGGAGTTACGCCTCCCCCAGTGATTCTTTTCTGGACACAAGATGTGGTGTCAGTGTTAGAAACTATCAAAAAATTCAGCTGCTGTTTGTTGTTTGGAATTATTTCATCAGATATGGATCATCATTCAGTATATTTTTCAAGCCTATGAGTTAAGGTTGTTACTCTGGGGGTGATTTTGGTACAGTTAACGTCTTTTGGAGTCAGTGAACATAACAATCGTGCAGCCATGTCTCGCCGATCGTCGTATAGCTTAACAACAGGTAGGATGAATGGTTTGAGGAGAATGAGGTCACAAAACAAGAGAAGTTTAAACCTAACCTCTTCCTTCCGTTCCATAGATCCCGGGATGACAAATAACAGAAGTGTGCCAGGAGCTGCCTTAACAGAGTGAGTACCAATGTAAACAAGCAAGGACCCTATGTTGAAGGTCCATTAGATCTAAGGTCCACTGATATTATAGGTTTATTAAACCCGAGGTGTACTGACACTAACCTTATAATCTTACAGTACCCTAATCTGAATCCTGTGCCCTGTGTCATAAAGGGTTAATATGGACCTTAAGTTTGATTTCAATAGGACTATTGCATGGCAGATAAAGTTAAGATTGATCATAACTTTTTATGAAACAGGGCCCAGATTCTTACTTTCAATGTTCTCACTTAATTCTATGCTCATACCGTAACTCTTAAGTAGATATTCAGTCTAGCAAACCTCCTGTGTATGGACCTTCTGTCTAGTGGGATTCCCTGATCCTTTTGAGGCCCAAGGTTGTGGTACCTAGAACTCATAGCCATCTAGACGGCATTTGCCTTCTAGATGGCTATTAGTTCTAGGTACAACAACCTTTCTGGAAGGCAAATGCCGTGTCACTTTGAATTTGCATCCCCAGCAGACTTGTAGTGTGAGTACATTGTCATGAGTACATGTCTATGGTTGTGAGTATGAGTAAGAGAACTCATCTTTTTCATGAGTATGCCCAATGCGTAACTTCTGTGAGTACGAGTACAAATACAAAACCATTCTGACAAACACAAGTACAGGCTATTGTCAAAACCCTGAGTACAAGTAACTTAATCACTACAAGTCTGATACCTAGGTATTCTGTATTATGTTGTTTCCCTTGATGTGCAATAGTTGTGTTCAAGAGATGAGCAGCCACCCCAAATTTATAATGAAACATCTGCTGAATTTTCCAGATCTCTTTGGACTTCCTTTGCAATTATCTTTCATGATGTTTCACTGTATAAATATTACAAATTATTGGTAAACCAAAGACTTACCCTGCATAAACAGTTGCATTTCCATAAAATGTCACATGACTTAAAAGAGCCATTCATTGGTATACTCATTCAGTGTGGGGTGATGGCATTTTCCCTTTAAACATCATGATGTACTTGTAAAGGGAAAAAAGACAGGATTTGAAATGTCCAACTTGTTTCAAAGTCATGTTGGCATAACTTGTGATTGCTAAATGGCTGTGATCAATTCAATAGACAGTTATACTGTACAATTGTATAGTGATGACACTGGAAAAACAGATGTTTATAAAAATCCATGAAAAAGTACCAGCCAATTGACAAATACCACAAAAATTTCAATGGCTGGTACTCAAATGTGGGAGCTGCTTTGCTCAGATATTTCTCAGTTTCAAGCATTTTGAAATATTGTAGAACAAAGTCAATTTTACAGTACTTGGCAAGGGAATTTTCGAGTTGTTTGCAAAAAAAAAAATGATAAAATGTTGCTTTTCCAGATAAAAGTACAGCTGAATGAAAATCAGTATTTGAGGCACACAATTTATGTGTGTTTTTATGTACAAAACATACATTGGTTGTTGATGGGTTGTTACCCCTGCATTAATATACAGTGTGAAGAGGGACAGTTTTCCATTGTATACAAGCAATACATCAGTTTACTGCAGATGAACTAGGGGTGAGTCAGGGGAGGTTAGAGTGTTTTATTGGTCAAGCCTTGGAAAAGTATTTTTTCACAGATGCAGGTTGGGTGGTTGTAATAAATAGATTCTTCTTCAGAAGTTTAATGTTTGACAACTTGTAAACAGATGTGTTAATGTGAAGAGTGTAGTAGAAGTTGTGGTGGGAGCAGGGCCGTGGGAAGTGCTACATCATTCATGTATGGCAGTTTTCAGCAAAGAAAAAAACATAAGTCAAGCAAAAAAAAAAAGAAATTCAGGAAAGACAGTAGAAACTGAGGCAGAAATTTTAATATAAAGGATAACTTAGGCCTACAAATGAAAAGTAAAACATTATTAAAATGCCTTAGTAATGTTATTTTTTAGTGCTTTGCACACATCCAGCATAGAGTGTCTCATTACCTCTTGAAGGCAAGAATGATATAGTGGTATTATTGCTCTAAAGTTCCATGCAGCCTCAGTTGCCTGCCAAGCAGACTTGTATTACGCATGTACCTATACTGGCTGCACTTGTAATACCAACAGCCGAACTTTCACAAGAATTCTTGGTCGGTCTGCGGAAAAACTACACTATTAACTATTCATATGCAACTACAGCATGCACAGATCATAAGTATTCAACAAAAAGTGACTAAACTTGGAAGTCGGTCTGATAATTGGCTTACCATGCATTTCATGCGACCAAAGTCATTGGGGTTTCAGTGTGTGATTTCTCTCGCTTAAAGGGAAATATTGTGTTTGTTTTACAGAAAATTTTCCTGTTTTTTAAATCAATATAAATAGCTACACAATGATAGACAATTCAAAATAAGGCAGTACACTGGCTTTGTTTTCAAGATAAGACTCTCACAGGAAGAAATTTGGTTATTTGTTTCACAAAAATAATTTGTTCACCCAAACTTTCGAATGATGCAACATCCGCTACTGTTGTAATACATAGTATTATGAGGAGATAAACCTATTGCTAGAGCTCATTGGTGAAACTGAATGGTTTAATAATGATATGAGGTGTTTTCTTTGTATGCCATGTTGGTGTATTTTAAATGCAATGTTTCCCTTTAAGTCTCATTGAGAAGGTTGTAGAATGCTACATTTTAAGCTTTGTCTTGCAATATGGATATTCATATGCTGAAACCAGTCAATAGTCAAGAGAGAACTTCAAATTAGGCTCATGAATATAATGAAACTGGACAACCTCTGTTATTGTTGCAGGTGTAAGAGTATATGTACGTGAAAAAGAGGCATACATATTTTACACCTGCTATGAAGGTAACATGCAGCCCTTCCCTGATCCCTATTGTAATCCATTTTCCCCCCCCACTTACAGCCACCTGCCTCATTAAATCCACCAGAAGCCCATTCGGGTCAGGGACACTGTCAAGTAGCCGAGGATAAATAACTTTGCAGGAAAAGTAGTTTAGTTCTTGGCGATTTGTAAGATTACACCAGGATTATAGGGACTTGATCCAGAGACCAGATCAAATTCATGCTTTATGACCAAACTCTCCTCTGATACGGCCAAATTTGTGATCTGCTGTACCTACATCAGTGGCGGATCCAAGGGGGGTTTTAGGGGTTCAAACCCCTCACTTGAGTTTTTAAAATAGCTTATTTTTGCATTTTTTTTGTAATTTGCTACCCGGGACAGCCATTACTCTTTCAAAAGTCATCATCAAACCCCCCTTACAGTAAAACCTGGATCCGCCCCTGTACATCATTATGGGGATGAATTTTTCATGGCCAAATGACCACTCTTCATACCTTAATAACCATTTTTAATGTTAAAGTTAAGGCCAGATTAAGAATAATTGGCTGTGAAAATGGCTAAATGGCAGTAACTGTGGGATGTAAGTTACACACTCTGGTAGCTAAAACACACCTCCACTCTCCTTCTATGTCAACTCTGTTCAGCTCTTGTGTGGCAAAAACTTACCCAGGGCTCTTTTTGAAAAGACATTATAAATGGCATCATTTGAATGTAGAAGGGATTCTCAGTGCCAAATATTTGATGTAAAAGAGAGGATTGTTTACAGGAATTACTTCAGTGAGTTCCATGAAATACTGTGCCCCAGTTAATACATGCCATAATATCCAGGCATGTTGAATGAGTTTATGGGTCAGTTATTTTGAGCTCAGATCAGTGTTTGATGTGGAGATGGAATGCCTATTAGATTTGATGCTAATTTTAAAAAGCAGAATGTTTTGGCTAATCTTTCTTCATGATTTACCTTTTATGCAAATGCTTTTAATATATCTTCATTAGGAAAAGCAAGTTTATAGCATGCCTCCTCAACTGGGGGCATGTGCACAAGCCACATCCCCCCCCCCCCCCCGCCGCGACCAGAAGAGTAGCCTGGGATCGTTAACAAATTTTAAAAATATTTGGAAGCATGATACTAGACAATGAAAAAAGAAAGATAAAGTGTAACAGTAGGCTGAACATAATACCTTTAAATGAAAGCAGCATATTACAAAATTTTTGCCTATCGTTTCCGTCACTGTTTCCCGGAGAACCTTTCATAATATGTCCTAAAACATCAGATGTAATAATAAATTTGTATATATAACTTACAAGGCCTGAGAAGTGCCAATTGCAGTATTCTGGAAGGTATTTTTTGAAGAAATTTTTCTTTGGTTTGCTCAATAGCAACACATGACCACATTCCACATGCTGTGGTGATGGTCCATATTGGAAAATGTCCTCTCACAAAAAATGTGAAACAACCCAGAATACTAAGTGGTTCGTCTGCCCAAGGCATGTTAAATTTGACCACAGTTGTGTTGTTGAACCCCTGGTGTATATAATTGATATAACTAGGTCACCTGTAATGGGGGGGGGGGGGAATCTCTGTGTGTATATCAAGTTTCATGTGAAGAATTGTACATGGCACAATTCTTTTCTATACCGTATACAACTATGCAGTTTCGATGCTGAGGTACAGTAGATTTACTGTACCAAGTTCAGCTGTTTCAAAGTTTATACAGCAGTCAGATAAGAAGATTTTGAAGGGGGGAAAGACATTTGCAGGGGATAGTGAGACACTTTGCAGGGGTGGGAGATATCTTAAGGGAATAGTGGTTTTGTTTCAAAAATTTTTAAGATGCGTTTTTTTGTTGTTTTTTTTGGTAGGAGTAGACTCCTGCATCCCTGCTAGGCTAGCGTCCAGATGAAAGCATGGTTTGGGCGATAGCATATGTGCTTAAAAGATCAAGTAATGAATCCACTTTTGTTCAGTGTGTTGTAGGACGATGTGTAGGCCTATATCCCAGTCCCACAGTTATGGAAACTCCCTGCTACGATGGTTCATACTGTGTAGACAAACCAACATTCAGTGCTCTGTGTACAAAGACAGTTATTTGAACTAGCAAATTCTTCAGGGGAAGTAAAATTAATATTCACCATATTTTTGAATAGTATAAACAGGTCTTTATGTTAGTTGTGCTTCTTTCTTTTATGACAGCTGCATACACAGCAGTACTTTAATGTAGGCCTTCTCATACTCTACGGCAAATATTTAGGAGTGTACAACAGGCCTATACTGTACCCTTCATGCATGATCAATAATGGTATTTTGGACTGGTAAATAAGTTTACAATTTGCTGGTTTTAATGACTCATGGTAATATCGTTCTGTATTTTTTTTTTCTTTTCTTCACAGCAAACACAGTGTTCTGTTTGAACCCCGGGTAGCGGTTCTTCAAAGAGGGAAGAAAGGTTTTGGTTTCGTGCTAAGGGGCGCAAAAAGTAAGTCTCAGTATTATTGTTTAGAAACTTTTGCAAAGCTTAAAATTTGCAAAGTGGTGTTATAACACTTATACATACATGTAAGCGTAAATCAAACTTACAGTACTTCAGTATATGACAACATAGTAAAGGTGTTTTCATAATGCTTGCCACTTCACTTCAAGCAAACTTGAAAGTCTGTATGACTTCACATGTCCCCTTTTGGGGTGAGGCAAACTATTAAATTTATACACTCTACACTTAGAGGGTTACTTGAAGGCCTGCAGACTTACAAGTTTGATAAACAGCTATGGCTATGTACACTGTTTTAAAGAGCAGTATTCTAGCAGTAACATTTTATTGCTCTAGGTGGTATTGTCACCTCAAGGGGTCAAAGGCTACAGGGAAACCAAAAACTGAAAACACCCACAAATAGACAGATTCAGGTGAATGAAATTATATTTCCTTAAAGGGGCACCGTGTGTTCATAAAGTGGAACATTTATAAATCAATTGGCTAAAGAGGCAGACAGAAGATGAAAGGGTTTTAATGAAGTGGAATCAGGGTTCTCATTGGCCTAGAAAAGTCATGGAATTTTATGAAAAATGACAAAAGTCATGGAATTTTACAAAAAAAGTGACAAAAGTCATGGAATTTTACAAAAAAAAAATGACAAAAGTAATGGAATTTACAAAGAAATGACAATAGTTATGACATTTTACAAAAAATGACAGAAGGTGTGGAATTTTACAAAAAATGACAAAAGTCATGTGATTTTACATAAAATGACAAAAGTCATGGAATTTTACAAAAATGACAAAAGTTCTGGAATTTTACAAAAAAAGGACAGGAGTAAAGGCTGTGTTTCTTTGAATGCATATAAAATGTTTATATGTAACCTAATATTTCTTCAGTGAAAAAGATCGTGAGATTTTCATAATCTTGACATTCATGAAGAGATTACATTTTATTGTCCTTAAGAGGCTGGAACACTGCGTATTGTAGTTCATGCATAAGTGTTGTGTAGTATTCCTAATTTTTCTGAAAGACCATTGTTTTTCACACTTGTAATATGCTTTGAGAGGAGAGAGGGGTTGAAAAAAGAGTGTTTTATACCCCTGTGAGAATGAAGAAAAATTGGGCAACCCCTAATGTAAATGAACGTTTAAAAACAGTGTGGTCACACAAGGGTGCTCAAAAATTTTGTATGCGACATAATGCCCACACCCCCCAGAAAGTTTGTGTGCATTAATCTTGTGCACCTTGTGGCTGTATAGTACAAAACAGCCTGTTTATTGGGACAAAATTTGTTGAAAATACCCCCTTCCCCAAAAGTAGTATATGCAAGATGAACACATTGGTTTTAGTTTCTGTACAAGTGGAAGCACTGATGATGTGCTTCCATTCCCCAAAGTATTAAATTATGGCCTATGTCCTCTACTTCAAGATTACGAGCCATAGCCTGTAAGCCTACATACACAACCTAGCAATATTTGCTTTGGTTTTGAAACACAGGACTCACTCCTTGTAACCTGGTCAGGTCTTTTGAGATAAAATTTGGTATTTTGGGATAGAATGCATTTCTTTTCATGTTTGGTATTTTGCAAGAGAGTACAAGTGTGTTGGTCATACATTCTGTATTGTATTCTCTCAGCTTGAGTTTTTGTATCTGCCAGTTTCTGAGATTGTAATGGGCCCCAAAATAGATTCTTAGCATTGCATTCAGTTGACTTTTGTGTGGAAAATTTCAAGGAGTCCAAGTCTTTAATAAGAATCATTATGAGGTCCTATTGTTATCTTTTGACCTCAGTGATCTCTGCCATAATTTGGAATGGGTAGAATATTTGTGCAGACAACTATATAGTTTGCCTGTTTCTGATACTGTTGGCATTGGTATCTTTGATTTCAGTTGGTTGTTAAAATTGGTGTACTGGCAGGGGGCCTGTGGGGAGGAAGGGAGGAAGGGGAGGAGTGGGAACAGTTAAGGCAGGAAGGGTGCAGGGCGGATCATCGTTGCCAATTAGTTTTGTGTAAAAACAGAAAAACTGTTTTAAACCTGATTGAAATATGAAGGTGGAAAAGATTGCAAAATCTACTCAATACAAATTGGTGTTTGCACCTTTGCTGAAAGTAGGTAGACCAACATAAGTACATTGTTAAGACAGATCAAGGGATTTTCTGCAATGTGGAGCTAGTGTCAGTTGTGGCAAGCTTTGGCTTTACTGCTATGAAGAAACAGTCAAGCTGTGGAAGTGTCAAGAACAATTACATTTAAGGAATAGTGGCACAGTAAGGTGCACCTCCCACCCTAACTTTGTTTCACCAGTGTTTGCAGAAGGTCTAAGAATTTTTTTGGTGTGGGGGGGGAGGGGGAACTCCCCCTTCCAAAATATTTTGAGGGGGATTTTGATCTAAAAAGGAGGGAGTAATCATGATAAGCTGCAACATAAAACAGTCAACTTTTCCCCAACAGGTTTTTCCTGCAGGTTTCCCAGCAGGTGCAGGATATTCAGGCACCTAATTTTAAAACTTGTGGTATTATTGAGAAAAGTGCAATATTCTGCTGCCTAATATGAACAGTGTGTGTCACCCTAACATGTGTAACATGAGGAGTTAATCACTTTCCATGCATGTGCTGGATTAGTATGAAAAATAAAGTATAGCACTTGTGACCATGAAGGGTTTACATGCTCTCCTGAGGGGGAGAGTGGTTACCTATGGGGGGGGGAGCAGGAGAATCATGTGCACAATATCAGTAAAAAGCATGTAAGTGCATATGTAGTTTCATTGAACATTTTGTTTCTGTTTTTTATATTCAGGTCCAAAAGGCCCACAAGTGGAGTTTGTTCCTACTAAGGAGTTTCCAGCCCTGCAATATTTAGAATGTGTTGATAAAGGTAGCCCAGCTGACAAGGCTGGTCTACTCAGGGGAGACTTTGTACTTGAGGTAAGGAAAAACTGTGAGAAGAACAATTTACTGCAGTTATTGGCAAGGCAATAGTATAATCACCTCTTGATACAGCAAAATTTTGGTCTGTTCAATTTTGAATAAAAAATTCTGAAAATATGCCAAAAAAAATATTGATGGAATAAGCTGCAGCTGTCATACATTACTTTCTATATTATTTCATAAACTTAAAGGTTAAAAGCATTCGCCCCAAACTTATTTTGAAACAATAGCTAAATGTCACAAATTTCTTTTTATTTCTCTTCCAAGTATCTTTTATAATATATTAGGACATAAATATTGCATATTCAAGGTAAACCAAGCAGTTGCTCCTTGTAAATATTACAATTGAGTGAGAAAAATAGTGTCCCATGATTCTCAATATCCATTCAGGAAATAGGATAGTCTACTATACAATTCTGTATTGGGGTGACTGCATTCTCCCTTTAAGTACTTCATTTATTCATCATGGTATTTAATGGTGTTCCGAGGATCAGGATGGATAAGTACATGCCTACCCTGTTATTCTCATAACACTAATCATAAAGAGAAGGCAAATTAAGCCAATGTTCAATCTGTTTTGCATAACCCTTGGTTGGTCCCAGGTCAGGGTTGTAGCTAGAAAGATCTGAGTGTGGGATGGAAATCACAGGAATGACTATTTAAGCGTAGCAGCGCCATCAGTTGGTGCGGAGTGTTCAAAAGTTTTTTGGCAAAAACATGCTTCCCAGATTGCAGGAAATGGCACTTCCCGTGTCTTTTTCCCATGTTTAACATCCTATATTATTATATAGCCTAGCCTATCATATTATTATATTATATTTGTGAGGGTCAGAGGGGCTTCATTTTAGCGCAAGTATGGGTTGGCAAAACCAGTGCGGGTCGTTTCCGTCCCTCGCCGACCCACGTAGCTACAACCCTGTCCCAGATAGACTTTCTGACATGGAATAACTCTAAAGAAAGTCTCTTTGGTTTTACAGATCAATGGCAGAGATGTGACATCAGCTCCTCATCAAGAAGTGGTCCACATGGTAGTCACCGCCCCTAATACCATTGTCATGAAAGTTGTAACTGCACCCAATGCTCTAAGCAGGCAAAACTTGGACAGACTAGGTGAGTAAAAGTTGTATGCTGGTGGCAGCTGCTCACTGCTTTGAAAACAAAGCAGTATCTTAAAACCTTTCTGAAAACATTTCTTCTTGTAAAATATTTGGAGCATCTCACATGGTGTTAAAAGACCAGTCTGCAGGAGGTTGCAAATGATGCATTGTATCCTTAGATACATTTTGGACAAAGAGACGTCTGCTAGTCTGTTGTGAAGGAGGTCTTAAGAGGGTGCCCTTTCTGTGCATCCAGACTGTAAAGTCATCTTCAGGTGCTCATCAGAAAAAGTGTCTCATTGATTTAGAAAATTTGAAATGTTTAATTTGGAACATTTTTGGAGGAGTTTTTCTGTTTCAGAAAGGCGGTTAGAAAAAGTGGTGTAAGTGGTGGTGGTGGTGGGGGGGGGGGGGGGTGGATGAGGATGTAGGTATGACTGAGCACTAAAATCAGGGAGACAGTCATTACTAAGTTACAATCCTGTTTCATTTCTGAACATCATCCAGTTTATCACTGTTCCCTGAATGAAAAAAGGAATAACCCATGGCTTCATCTTCAAACCTTTAAGCTTGCCTTTTTGAATAATTGAGTTGGCATAGATGGTCTATACCAACTAGAACTATAAACATCAAAGCTTCCTTTCTGCTAGAGTGTGCCACTTTGGCATAATAGAAAATGGTGGGGTAGTCTTTTACTGAAATAACATCCCAGAAGAGGATGGTGATCAAGCAGGGAATTACTAATAAATAACTTATGTACAAGGCCAGTAGCTCTTGTTTGGTATGTTTCCTTTTAAACTATGCCCGGTGTGGTTTTAGAGGGAATATTTTGTTGATCTCTGTGTTTCATCTTTTGTCTTTGTATACACATTTTCTTTCATCTGGTAATCTGTGTACTCCCTCATATTTCGGTTTCATATTTTCAGCCGCCAAACATCCAAAGAAACTCAGCCGTTTAACGCAGCGGGCCATGTCTTCTCACGACAGTGACACATGGTCCGTCTGCAGCAGCCTGGGGGAACTGGATGACAGAGAGTCCATGATAAGGCCTGAGGTTGAGATTATATCCATTGGTAGGTTTGGGAGGGGGGAATTTTCCCATTGCAAAGGGGTGTGGTGCATGCAACCAGAGCGCTGACTCTTGCCTGAAATGTATCATATGCTTCATGTATGTAGTGGCACAGTCATGATATGTGCATGCATGCAGGGCTTGCAGCCATTTAAGCTGTTTGGCATGTTTTGTAACAGGTTGCCATGATGCCTGCTTGCTGCTGCTTCTATGTAGTTTCTTGTAGCACCACGCTCTCTGCGTACAACCCCTTGTGTGGCATTTAGCTTCCCCCTGGTAGATGTCTCCATAGCCCTTTCTGTTCTTGTAATACTAGCCTTATTAGCTGAAGTAGCAATATGCAGTGTACTAGCTTTATCACACCATTAATTGTATTCGCAAGTAAAGAACATTTTTTCTTAGGTTGAACACTACTGTGTGCATGGAGTTCGACACTGAGCATGCACTTGTGAGTTGTTGCTGTTCTGTCCCAACCTCACTCCTTGTTGTAACTTTCAATTTGTGAAACACTGTCGTGCTTCTCTGTGCCTTGCACATACTGTGTTTAAGGTTGCTTATGTTTGTACACAGTTCTGTGTTGCAACATTAGCAGTTAATGTGCTGATGTCTGAATTAACAACACACTTCTTTTAGACATACCGTGTAGAAGGTTGCTCATGTTTGTACACAGTTCTGTGTTGCAACATTAGCAGTTAATGTGCTGATATCTGAATTAACAACACACTTCTTTTAGACATACTGTGTATAAGGTTGCTCATGTTTGTACACAGTTCTGTGTTGCAACATTAGCAGTTAATGTGCTGATGTCTGAATTAACAACACACTTCTTTTAGACATACCGTGTATAAGGTTGCTCATGTTTGTACACAGTTCTGTGTTGCAACATTAGCAGTTAATGTGCTGATGTCTGAATTAACAACACACTTCTTTTAGACATACCGTGTGTAAGGTTGCTAATGTTTGTACACAGTTCTGTGTTGCAACATTAGCAGTTAATGTGCTGATGTCTGAATTAACAGCACACCTCTTTTAGACATAATGTGTATAAGATTGCTCATGTTTTTACACAGTTCTGTGTTGCAACATCAGCAGTTAATGTGCTGATATCTGAATTAACAACACGCTTCGTTTAGAACGGCTTTTGTTTTATGTAAAATATTGTCCATATCTCGTTTTGACTGGGTACTTAACTGCTCATATAGTTGCACCTTTTGCATGTACCCTACCTGTAGTTTGATGTGCTCAGTTCTTTTTGCCATACTTCCATCTTATTACAGTTTTTGTGTTTGCCGTTTTTCACTTATATAGAGGTCCATTTCTATACTGATGGATTACTTGTCTGCTCGACTCAAGAATGCACCACTGATTCACATTCATAGAGTGGGTTTAATACAGTTTGTTATGATGTAGAATGCACTAGTATCTCTGAAATTGGTGAAGAGGATTCATGACAGTCTCTTATCATCAAGATTACATTACACTTCCATAGATTTGGTTTATTACGAACTACTATAGTCTAATTCTACACTGTTCACTTACACACTGGTCTTATAGGATGTTACAATACATATTACACTAATATCTTTGAAATGGGTGGAATGAATTTATGACAGTCTCTTATCATCTAGATTACGTTACACTTCCATAGATTCGCTTTATTACGAGCTGTTTTATAGTCTAATTCTACACTGTTCACTTACATAGTGGTCTTATAGGATGTTACAATACATATTACACTAATATCTTTGAAATGGGTGGAAAGGATTTATGACAGTCTCTTATCATCTAGATTACGTTACACTTCCATAGATTCGGTTTATTACGAGCTGTTTTATAGTCTAATTCTACACTGTTCACTTACATACTGGTCTTATAGGATGTTACAATACATATTACACTAATATCTTTGAAATGGGTGGAATGAATTTATGACAGTCTCTTATCATCTAGATTACATTACACTTCCATAGATTCGGTTTATTACGAGCTGTTTTATAGTCTAATTCTACACTGTTCACTTACATAGTGGTCATATAGGATGTTACAATACATATTACACTAATATCTTTGAAATGGGTGGAAAGGATTTATGACAGTCTCTTATCATCTAGATTATATTACACTTCCATAGATTCGGTTTATTACGAGCTGTTACAGTCTAATTCTACACTGTTCACTTACACACTGGTCTTATAGGATGTTACAACACATATTACACTAATATCTTTGAAATGGGTGGAAAGGATTTATGACATTCTCTTATCGTCTAGAGTACATTACAGTTCCATAGATTTGGCTTATTACAAACTATTTTATTCTATTCTAATTCTACAGTTCACTTACATATTTATCTTATAGTATGTTACAATTCATATTACACTAATATCTATGAAATGGGTGGAAAGAATTTATGACAGTCTCTTATCATTTAGAGTACATTACAATTCCATGGATTTGGTTTATTACAAACTATTATATATAGTCAGTCTACACCTTCTACTGACCTAATGGTATTACAGTATATATGTTACAATACATGTTACACAAGCATCTTCCTCTTGAGTGGCTTTATTGTCTTTGTTACACTAGCAACTCCTGCTTACAATATGTTTATTACAATCTAGATTACACTAGCAATTTCTGTTTCTTTTCAGTATCTTAATTGCAGTCTAGATCACAATAGCTAGTAATCTTTCCTTACAATGTTTTTTATTACGGTGTTAGATTACACTAGCATAATCTGCTTCCATAATGCCCATTTATTACAGACAAGGTGACATTAGCATCTTCCAGAATTATGAGTAGAGTATTTTTATTACCAACAAAATTACTTTTTACAGTCTAAGTTACACCTACAAATTTTTCTAATGTTACTTATTACAATATTAGTTACACTAACAGCTTTAACACCTATAGAAATGTGTTTGTTACATTCTATATTAGTTGGTTATAACTTTTCCACCTTTGTATCTTTGTTTGTCACAAACACAAGATTACATTAACTGACATCTTCAACATGCGTAGAGTAGACATCTACAATCTTGGACAAAACTCATTGGAACACCCCTGCACCCCCGCTCCCCCGTATAATGTTGGAGTTAATAAAGTCAATTGGAGATGCACCGCTTTCGTTTGGACACAAAATTGTACTGGGGGAACGGGGGTTTCGTAAATCGTGCGCAACATGGTACTGGGGGACGAGGGTTTCGTAAATGGTGCACGACATCATATTTTACACGGTACAATGGTTGCAGGTGTTCCAATAGTTTTGTCCAAGATTGTAGCTTCACAAAGCATGTGTTCCATAGCATTCTGTTACAGAGCTCACCATCATGCCTTGGAAAGCATCACTCCTGCTTCCTGTTCATCGTGAAAACCATCTTGCCAGATATTATGTCACCAGGTTTGCCATGTATTGCCATATCCTTAAAATATCATTGCCAGATCAAATATGTCACTGCCAAATTCAAGGAAATGTCATGAAAAGACAGGTAACAACTGGTCATGAATGGTTTTCGGCTAATCAGCTTGCAGGGTATCGGTGGTTCTTTATGAGTTACTGTTATTATTCACTGCCAAATTCAAATGTCAAGTGCAACCCAAAATTTGCCCTCTCTCATTTTGCCAAATTTGGCATTAAAAAGTGTTGTTTAGCAAACCCTAAATTGCATGCCTTCAAAGATCAGTGCTGGTGGAAGTTGTGAGATGATTGTATGCTATGTAAATAATGTAATAAAGATAGCTGGTGTTAGGATGCTTCATTTGACACACAAGTTTAGTGTTGGGTTCACTGATGCTTTGGCAGCATGGTTGCATGTATATGGTGCATGTTTGTTCATAACAACATGTTGATATGTATAGAGGTTTTTCACGTGACGTCTGCACGTTTCAATTTGGCATACTGGCCGTCACTGCTCATGCGCAGCAGACTGAAGGATCTTAGCTACAATTGTTATACACTGGGTGCCTGGCTGTCAAAATAGAGAGATGCCAGAATGCCGTGAAGTCAGTGAAAAACCTCAGTCTATTATCCTCCATTATTTGTTCTTGCTACTCATATTTTTAAGTCTTTTTCTTTTCCGTACCATCATTCCCTTAAATGTGTTGAGTACCAAACTCCCACACTTCCATAACTCCTAGGGCTAGTCAAATCCCCCCCCCCCCCCAATGTTTTGCATATTTCCATGTCAAAAAAGGCCTAATTTTCCTCCATTTGTCATAAATTCCATCCAAATTCCAAAATATTCTTGGAAGGAGTTTCCCAGGATGGTCTGGAGTTTGACTCCTAGCCGGGTCATACCCAAGACTTTAAAAATGGAACCTACTGCCATTGTGCTTGGTGCTCAGCATAAGCAGTGGAGTAGGGAAAACAAGCCAGTGAGCCACAACTGGAAAAAGCCAGCCCGACTTAAACCTATTGGTTTGAAACTGAGTCGTAAAACCTCACATAACTCTAAGTCTAACCTGGGATGGGTCAGTGGCATATTTATACACAGTGGATAGAGAGTTCATTGACATGATGGGGTAGTGACAAGAGCATTTGCCTTTCAGCTGTTAGGTGCTTTTCCAAACCTTAGTTGGATGATGGATCACACCAAAAAGTTTAAAAATGGGACCTGTTGCCTTCTTTCTTGGTGCCAGGTATAATTAATAGGAGGCAGAATAGTATTGCATATTGTCAGTTTTTAACAATGAGTGCCTCAGTGACTGCCAAGTTGTTGGTCCCCAGGGCTTAAAAATATTTTAGGATGAAAAGATTGAGGTTTTTTGAGGTTTTTAAAGTATATGAAAACAATCAGTGATGCAAAGCACTTTTTAAGACAGATTGTTATTAGCAGTTGTAGTGGTATGGAAAGGGTGGTTCACAAATATGCTGGATTTACTGAAAATATTGGTTTTGAGACAATGTTGTTGTTGTTGACACACCATTAGCACAAAACTTAGCAATTTTGTGGTCCTTAGACCTTATGGCTGGGTCTTCATGTTTAATGCTAGTGAGAATCACCTAAAAAAAATATGAAATAAGAGAGGGGGAATATAATTTTACAATTTGTGTGAAATGATGGGTGGAAAGTCAGTTGTTCACATTGCATGATATGACTTAAAGAGGTTCTCTTGAAACTTACCTGTAATTTGGTAAAAGTAGATCTACTTTTGACACTTCCTGACCATCACTTAGTGGTTGTTACCCCAGCTCTCATAGCACTGTCCTCTTCAGGCCGGATTATACTTCCAAATTTCCACATGCTATATAAAAGCTATAAGAACCATAATTATATGGTCATCCCTTGCTCTTCCAGGCCAGTGATGGAGATAGCTTAGAGCTGAACAGTGTTCAGCTTTTGTAGTGCTATACAGATGTATGAGATGGATTTTATCATGCACAGGATGATTTGTATAAATCTAAGCTGTGGATTGACATACTTGAACTCAAAAAGATCAAGGGTATCAATTTTCATATGCTAGGTAATTTATTCATACTGTTCTTTCAATACCCTGGGTGGAAAATTTGGGAAGCTGGAAGGTCCCTGGGAAGTTTGGGTATTTGTAGGGAAATTTTGGTGATTGGAGGCAAATTTACACCTGAAAGTGTAGGAGGAATTTTGGAAATTTTTTACTCCCTTGCCAGGAAATAAACATTTTTTCCAGTTCTGTTCAATACTCTGGAATGCTTCCATTGTAAATGACTGCAAAGGGGTTTTGGAACTTAAACCATTTTGAAAGCTGTTTCTTTATGTAAATGTATCAATTTTGTTGAAGATGTAGAAAAAAAAAATGAGTAGGTTAGCATTAAAAAGAAATTTTGATGAATGAATGAAAATAAACAAGGAACCATATAAGTTGTGAGATGCAACTCTTTAATGATGCAGTCTTTGATAGAAAAGTACCTCCTGGTTAAAATAAGGAACTTCTGATAGACTGAAGATTTTCAGGAATCAGGAGCAACCTATTCATAATTTAGACTTTTGTTAAGACCGATTTTTTTTTATCTGTGAAAAAGATACCTTGTGAACTTCATGAGAAATTCTGTCACTTTTGTAAGAGAGAGGATTGTAGACACAAAAAGTCTGACCCTTATCCAGTATTAATCTATCTGTAGAATGTTAACTGTGTAAACATGTTTACATCCTTGAAAAAGCCACTCCGTTAAACTTGTCTGGGCTTGCTGATATGTTCAGAATGGTGAAAGTTTGTCTTTCTTTCATCAGAATTCTGTTCTAAAACTCATAGTCAGGGGTTTTGAATGTGGTAGACTTGCTCATGTTAGCCTGCTTATCACTGTAGATTATCCCAACCCTTCCCCCCCCCCCCCATTTTTTACCAAGACAAGACAAGACAATCTTGTATCTTATCTGTGGTTTGTGATATGTAACCCTTAACCCTTCCCTAAAGTGACATGTCACCAAACCATGATAAGGTTTAAGTACGTGTGCAGTCATTGTAAGCTTTTGTTTTAAATAATAACAATTGTACTTTTCAACATCATTCAGCTATCTCAGCAAGTGTGGCGCCCTCAATGTCCCAAATCTTTAAAACATATATAAAATATATATGTATGGAATATATAAGTGGGTTATACAGTGTTCAACTTTACAAGTTGGTGGAGAAAGTAAAATCTTTGGGAAGAAAGTCCTCTTCCATGTGAACTGCATCATTACTCCTACTGATTGACTGTGTTTAATGTTTATAGCTCCCTCCCTTTTACCAGAGCTTCTCCTTTTCTCAGAATTAACTGCTCAGCATTCTTTTTCCCTGACTTTAGTCTCTAGTTCAAGCGATGGAATGGAAGATCGGGATACCAACATGGACAGAGCACCAATCTCTTCTTTCTTTGAGGAAGAAGGTGTGGTTCAAGCCCCACTGACCAGTGGAGGTGTCTTTTCCTTTTGTTTGAAACTGCAGTGCTTATTGAATTAACGCATTCTACAGCTGATACTATGCTAATACTACACTAATACTCTTCCGATCATCACCCAGATAACGCAGAGTGCAAGATGGGTACAGTCTGTGATTAAATCTGGGGTTGAAAGCTATCTGTTTTGCCACCTCTCCCTCCCCCTTTCTCACCCCCTTTCTCACCCTATCAGTAGCATGTTTTCAGAATATTTTGCATAGCAAAGTGACATTGCTATTTTATCTTCCGAAGCAGTCTTTAGTAATTGAATTGATAGTTATAAAAAGTACTCAGGTTTTGAGACTTTAACGTCTGTATCCCTCATCTTAATACCTCTGTTTACACCATGTCATCAGGGCCCTGTTTCATAGAGAGTTACAGTCGATCTTAAGTTTGATCTGCCATGCAATCGTTCTATTGAAATCAAACTTAAGATTGATTTTAACTCTTTATGAAACAGGGCCCAGGTTTGATGAATGCTATTAATTAAACTTTCAGGGAGTTTGCCTGAGAATTTTGTGTATTTAATCAGAGGATTGCAAAACAGTCAAAATTGTTGAAGAATCAATTATTTGTCCCATGTAAAGAGAACTGATTTTTGCAAGCCAAATAGTTAAAAATATCCAATCAAACAAAATAAACAAGAAGTAACATCATTTCGGAAGTTCATCCATATTTTATTTCTTAATGAATATTAATGTTAAAAAGATGTTACCATATGTGGGAAATGTAATTTCAAAGGTAACATTAGGCATCATCCCATTTTACTGTCATAAGATAAGTCAGACTTCTAAGCAAAATAACATTGTTTTACTTGTATTCTTCATAAATAAAAATTTTAATTCATGAAATTACATTTGAAGACTTTGTGACGAAGGATTCTCCAAACATTTCCTTGTCCGAGAAGTACATCACGGACTGCTAAACAAAACTGCTAAACAAAACATCATTTGGGGAAATTACACTTCAGTTCCTCATGAGGTTAATTAATGTAGATATAATCTTGTTTGAGGAATGTTATGTGACTTCTTGCAAAAGTATTTGCCAAATATCTTCCCATCCTAATAATACATAGCAGAAGACTTTAAAGCACAGTAACAGTATTTCAGAAAGTTTCACATCACTTCTTTATAATAATAATTTTAGGTAGAAAAAATCTTCTTTTAGGAATACAATTTGACTTTTGGCAAAGGAATCGTCTAATATCTTTGTCTTACTACGTAACACATCTTAACCTGACTTACCGAAATTTAGTATCACAGATAACTGTTGCTTCATTTTTCAATGGAATGGTTTACCATTATATGAAACACATAATAAGAAATTAATTTTGGAAGCCATTCATAGAAAACCCCCTTCTCACTAATGTGCAAAAGAGGGTTTATACTTGTTTGGTTTGAAAGATCACATCTTACACAAATCTTATTTATTGACCATCTGTCATTTTCATGGTTCTTACATTGGTGTGCTGTGAAACAAACTTCTTCTTGTTGGTGTTAGAATATTTACAAGAGTAATTATTTACTTTTTTTTTGTCGAAGAACTTTCTTTTTTATAGGTAAATCTAGTTTTGTTTTTATCATTCATTGCCTTACAGAAAGAAAGGAACTGGTAGTATTGTACATAGTTTGTGCAAATACAAAAAAAAATTGTTAAAAAAAATTGTTCTTAAAGAAAAATCCACTAGTATTAAGCTTCTTCCTCAGGAGTTAAAGATAGTTTGACATTGTTTCTTCCTTTGGCTCTGATTGAAACCCACATTACCTCTTCAAAAATGCTTTTAATTGACAAGGCAAAAATAATATGTCATTGGGGAACATTGATAAATCCACCAGCAGAAGTCACAGTTCCTCAGCTACATTGTAACCAATGACAGGTGTGGAATTGGCTCTTAAATGTCATGTGAGTGGAGTTGGCTCTTAAATGTCATGTGAGTGCCAAAGGGGGTCATACATGACTGCTTTGGAACTGATTTCAGGATTCATCTAGTAATTTGAAATAGTTTGGTCCCCTTTGGTTCAAGAATGGAAAAGGGTTTGGCATAGTGTTTTGTGTTCTAATGTACTTAAAGGCCATCAAAATTTTAATTTGCCTATGCTGACCAGGCAAGAAACTTCCTGGTCCTATTTTATCAGTGTATGTACTGTAGTGTATGTTGTGTATTCTAAATATTAGCTGGCCGCCCCCAGGCATGATTGTAAGAATGGTTAGTGGCATGGCATGAAACTTACCAGCTCAATCAAACCCTTAAAAGGGAATTTTCATCATCCCAGACAGTTCCAATTCTCCCCACTATGCAACTTCTAGCTCCTCCCATAACTGTATGAAGCTCCTCCTTGTGCAGGAATAAACCTGTTTTATTGCTTAAGGCCATGTCCTGGTGAGCATACAAGGCTATAAAATGTAATAAAAGCACTCTCTCTGCCTTGCGTGGAATATGAGCTACTCTGCATCTTTCAAATTTTCAAACTTTGATGTCAGTCAAATAGCAGTCACCAACTGAGAATTTTGATACCCCCACACTAAAAATATACTTTGGGGTAATGACTGTCTGTCTTTAAACGTAAAGTGCAGGCAAAATATGAAACAGCCACTTAAACAGGGGCGTATCCAGGAATGTTCAATAGAGAAAGTGCAAGGTTTGATTGATCGCTGTCCTGGGGTAGGGGTATAAGGGGAAGAGATGTACCCCTCCTCCCCTTTGCAAAATTTTTGCTTTTGGAAGAGGGCTGAGATGCAAAATGGTGCAATATTTGACACATTTTAAAGCATTTTCTTTCTTTTTTCACTCATGATGGCCAATAGGGGAGGCACGTGCCTGTTGCACCCGCCTGGATCCACCACTGCTTAAAAGTTGTTACAGCAAATCATTGCCAATTACCTTGATGCTAATGCTAACTTGCAAAATGTTTGTATCACAGTGTCATCCATCCTGGGTTACCAGGAATTGAATTGATGAAGTTGGTCATGTCTCTCATAGAAAAATTCATTCATTCATAAATTTTCAAATCATACTTCATAAAACATATAAAAAATTACTATTAAGGAGTTCACAAAATCATGCAAAGTAGCCAAAGCTTTGGCATAAGCTGATATATCACATGACTTGTAACCAATATCAGTTTTCATCGAATTATGCAAAATTATAAAAAAAAAAAGAAAGTGTGCAGAACAGAAAGTAGAAAAGCATAGTTTGTATGGAAAATTTCATATATTAATCCTAAATGTAAAGAAATGACATAAAAGCATAGAAAAATTCTTAACAGTGGATATAGAGGTTCTTCACTGATGTCACAATAATGTGACAAATGAAATGTCAGTGATATTGGAAGTCAAACTTACCACATGCGCAACACATACCAGAATTCATTGAACCCCGTATATCCACCTAAGTGGAAGTGCGTAAAAAGAAAAACAACCGCAGCCATAAACCCTGTAACCATCCCTCACTTATGATGTGTCAAGAATTTATGGGTTCAGACAATGCATTAAGTTTTTCAGGCATTTTAATAGGGTATAATGCTGTGTTTGGTTTTCTTTATAAAAATTGAAGCTTGATCTGTGATTTCTGTACATAGTGCACACAGTATGTGTTACATGGAATAAGTTTGACATCCAAAATGGTGGTGCAAATAAAACCGGGAACATTATGACATCATGTGAAGAACCTCTATAGAAAGGTGAACTGTTGAGTTTATTTAACTAAATCGTCACAATTTTGCACATGCGCTGCATCATATAAGTTGTTGGTTTGAAGTGAATTTTGTAAAGTACATTCTTCCCACTGAGTGTGTTTTACATACTGATTTATTGTTTGTGCTGTTTGTTGTTGTGAATGGTAGTTACACATTTTTTCTATAATGTGGATAAAATATGTTTAGTTCTTTCCCTGCTTATGTGGGTATAGTCTTGGAGTGTATATTCTCCAAAACTTTACCTGTTTTACGAATCTATGAGCCCTACTTACCTCACCTATCATGTGACCATTCCGCTGGCAATGAAACAAGGGCGAGTCTTAGGAAAGTAGCGAAGATATGTATATAGCGCCATCTAGCGAGGGTAGAATTTCATTGCCAGTGATCATTCCATGGCATATGGACTGTCCAATAGTAGTGATGTGGGAGGTAAGTAGGAACAAAATAGATTAGATGCATTTGTGTGGCATCCATTTTGATGTATTTTTAATGTAGACAGTACTTGCTAAGTTAAATACTACACGCATTGCACACCCCTAACCCCTGGTCCTTGTTCACAGTGCCTTGAAAACCTTAGATGTACCTTGCTGACCAATGCTGCTGGGTCTCTTGCAAAATTTTATCACAAGTAGTTTCAAACTTTTGCTGGTCTGGCTGAAAATGGTTATTTTTAAGGCGACAAAAAACTTGATAGTATTTTGAAAGTGGTGACTTTTCGAAAGTAAGAAGTTTTTAGTTTGTGTGATGGTGAAGGTCACTTTGATCGTATTTATGTTGCTGTGTCATTAGTTTTGGGAGATTTTAGGTCCCCCCCCCCTTATTTTATTATAATTTGTTTTTAGGTTTTTCTTATTTTAGATCATGCCATTATTACTCAAGGGCCTCATGTGGCTGATTTCCTATTACCCAAGGACTGATGAAGTCTAACTGCAACTTATCTTTTGAGTAAATAAATCATGCTGCCCAACCACTGTGAGGTGTGGAACCAAAATCCTGCCTCTCACAAAGGTTGCATTGTGCTAAATCATTCATGCATGACAGGCTGCTTAAGTCCTAGTTGTTTTGCCTGATCAGCTTTGAACAAGAAAACCACAAAATAAACACGCCATCCAGGCCTACTAATCTTTCTTCCCTGATGTCAGGCTGTGAGATTGGGGAATGGACTGTAATGGCAAATGAATGGTATGCTTGTTTTCCTTTCCACTTTAAAGGTCATTTGGCACTCATTTTAGATCTTATAGTGGGGATGTCATCATGAGAAGAGTTGCCTTTGTATTGGAGGTCAAAGGTCAATTTGCATTGTCATTAAGGCTGTTAGAGGAAGTTTCAAAATGGTATCGCAAAAAGGATTTGTGTGACAGGTCCCATACATGGTCCGTGAGTGTACTGTAGTGAGCTGGAAACCTGTTTGATAGGGGTCAGGAGTGTACTGAGTTCAAGAATGGTCAAATTCTGGAAACCTGGTAAGCATGGTATCTCATAAAATGGCAACAATGCAGATTTCATAGTTGACATTGAGTTATGATCCTGTTATTTTTAAAAATATTACTATTTTCACTCTTTCAGGGCCTCCTACATCTCCATACACAACAGTCGTTCCACACAGTCAGCTAGCAACCAACTCACCAGACGGGTACCCATACTCAAATGACCCAGGGACATGGCAGTCCACTCTACCCAGTAATGGTGTATCCATGATTCAAAGACCAACACAACCACCCCCACCACCCAACAAATTCAGTACTATTGCAAGGATAAATTCCGCAAAGAGTTATGATGCTCCTTCTCAGGACCAATCAACAGCATTTGAAGAGGAGATTGCAGATCGCACCTTGACAGAGGATGACCTTAGAAGATATTCTTTAGGATCAGACTCGGCAGTCTCTTCATCCAGGTCGTCACCTGCATCCTCTAACAAGGCATCATCAACAGCTAGTGTAACAGACAGTGCAGTCAACTTGCTCTATGAAAGATCTTCTTCAGAGCCTGGTGTGCCAAAACCACCCTCAAAAAAACCATTGCCCCCTCCTCCAACACGTTCTTCTTCCCTCTCCTTGAATGGTCCACCTACCACTGTACCTCCCGGAGTATCAGAATCCACGGCAGAACCCCCTAAGACTGGCCTGGCTGCAGCCATTGCTGAAAGGGCTGCTCAGATGAGCAAAAAATCAGCTGCTGCACAAGAGGCAGACCAGTCACCATCAGAAATGTCTGCTTTTCAGTTAGCCATGCAAGAAAGGGAGAAAGCCCTAAGAAGAATGAGTTCTGACGAAAGGCTTCAGCCCCCGCCCATTAGACCTAAACCAGGCCCATCTTCTCTTGAGGATGCCATTAAGAAAAGAAAAGCTAAATTGGATGAAGCCAAGGACCATAGTGACATTGAGTCTAAAATAAAAAGTTACAAACAAGAGTCACAAAATCGACCAAAGGGTGAGGATGCATTGATGAATGCCCTTTCTAAGAGGAGATCCAAGGTGGAAGGAAATCTTAGCTCAGATGAGTCTGGTGGGTCACCTCTGGTGTCTCCAGTTCGAAAAGCTCCTTCACCACCACTTAAATATGGGAGTACCTCATCACCTGTTAATGAAGGAAGCAATAAGATAGTGAAGCCAAGTAACAAACCACCCCCTCCTCCTCCGCCTACAGCTGACAAGCCATCGTTGTCCCGTCCAAAGGCACACACTAGCCCCCCTAGTGCAGTTAGTAGTGAACAATCAAAGGTAGATTCTATAGAATCGAATGGTATTGTGCCGCCGCCTCCTGCCTTCTACAGCGATCATTCTATGGAAAGATCCAAAAACAGAAATCGGGAACATTTAGTTGAAACTGCAAGTGTGTCTTCCTCACAATCTTCTATATCAACAGTCTCCACAATGTCTACGGATCCAAGCAGCAATGAAAGTTTTGAGGGTGATAAACAGGACAATTACGATTCCAATAATTCAGTCAAGTCAGGCTCATCCACGAGCAGCTCTGTCGTGACAGTGAAGTCTACTTCAGATCATGAAAATGGTAACGTGTCTTCATCATCACAGCAAGATCTTAACCAGATAAACGATCAAAACAGTAAGTATCACAGCTGGTTGGGAAGTTTGTTCGTAAATAAAAAATGGAAAATTAGTGGAAATAAATTTGAAAAATTGAGGATAACAAGATAGATCCCTGTGCCCCAATGAACAAGAAGTTGAAGTTTTATTATTAAAAAAAAAGGATCCATTGTGTACTAAATGGTAAATTCAGTGTTATTTAAATATTTTATGTGGGACACAATACCTGATGTCTAGATTTAAAGTAATCCAAAGTCATAGTTTCTTATTGGAATTCAGAGGAATGCCATATAGTTGATTTTACAGCAACAGGTTTGCAGATATCACATAACTGCAGAAATCTACCTCAGGGATGACCTTTGCCCATGCATGGTCCACCAACTGCCAAGGTGACACAAGACCATCAGCACAAAAGGGGCAAGTGCATTTCCCCGTTTAAAAAAGGAAAATTATGGTCTCATTGAATTGACAGAAATGAAGAAACCATTAGTCTCAGCTATGGCAGATAGTCACCATCATCATGTAGGGGTTGGTTTGAAACGTACCCACTTTGTGAGGGTTGGAAAAATCCACTCACACTCCTACAGTTTGGTTCATGGTCAGTCATTAACGTCCCTCCCACTCCTTATGCTCAGTCTCCCCCCCCCCCCTTATGCTCAGTCTGGTATACCCTTGCACCTACCCACTTCTCAGTATTGGCATTTATGAGATACTCATGCTAAAAGGGCCCAAAATTGTTGGGTTTGAGTTGTGAAGTTGTCCAGAGAATGCCAGCACAGGTTTTAGGTTAATTCTAGTATATTGTCTGTGTCAATGTATTTTTGTTACTGCAAAATTCATTACATGAGCATATCTAGGAGTGGTCTAACCTGTCCACAGCTGTAAACAGGTAATTTTAGAAAAAGGTGAACAGCTTTTGGTGTAGTCTCAGAAAACCATATACACACATTGCATAAGAATATTTATTGACTAGATGCCAAGATCTACTATAAGCCCTGCACAAAATTTTAGCCAAATTTCAAAGCAGCTGTAAGGTCCAAAATGGTTTTGTCTCTGACGGTCAGTCATTGCGCTGTGTACATCAAGTGTTAGAAATATGGCATCAACATTTTCGTGTTTTTCGTAACTTAAAGAGGTATATTCCCCCTCCATTTCATGAAGAGTAAAGTATCAGCTGTATGTTTGTCTCAGAAGCAACACTCTTTCACCTTTAATTTGATTGTGTAAGAGTTGGCACTACAAAATGGTAGTAAGTTGCCTGTATCTGAGATTTAGTTTCTCCGTTCAGAGCCGCAAAGCGAAGGTAAGAGAACTTAGTAGCCTACTAATAGCCGCCTCACGCTTAGACTATGCAGTCTTTACTATCTACGTTTGACACATTACTAACGCTTACACCAATGATACAACATTACCTTAGCAACAGGATTCATCACAATACGCTGTGCAACGGTTATAAATGAAGGCTTTCATCTGTTTACATAGATAAAATATTATAAGCACTTACCTTTGTGTTTTCTTGTACAACAAATCGTAGGCGAAGTATGTAAAATGCTGCGCAATGTGCAGAGTAATATCTTGACCGAATAGACAGTATGAAATAGACCAAAGGATACACAGCGCTTATTTCATTGTGAACATAATGGCTGCTCTGGCTTGAATGCATATATATGACTGGCAAAAATGCACATGCAGGATGCACGTATGTTGGCTTTCATAGATGTGTATTTTTGGTTCATGAAGGACGCTCATCAATGCACCACACATAACCTGATAACGTCCTTGCACTAAAACTACTCATGCTGTATGTATGTGAAAAGTACACTTTCTGTATTCAGGGTAATGGGGCGCAGTATGGCATTGGGGCTAGCTCAGTTATGTGCACACCATATTCAGGAGAGCCCTATTAATGACACAATGTTAGAGAAAGTACACTCAATGAAGAAACGACTCATTGGTGGAGATGCTGCAAATTTGGACCTTAAAACACCTCCATGGATGGACAGTCTGCCATTTTGCCCTTGGCCTCATGTCAAGAAATACATTTCATAATATAGCACCGTCACTTTTACAGTATTGTTGTACAGGGCCATCAGCTGTGTTGCATAATTAAAACTTTAGATTTCCAGTACATTGTATCCATGTATTACTGTTGTAGGATATTGACATGTTACATGATACTTATATTCATGTAATTAAGACGTGTGTATCACATCCATGTAATAAGATACAAAATATTTACGTAGTACTCCGTTCCATGTAACATGTTACTTCCTTCCGTGTAACATGTTACTTCCTTCCATGTAACATGTACACTTTTAGATGGTTCTTCCATGCTTGTAGATTGTGTGATATGTTTTTCCATTCATGTAACGTGTTATGTCCAGTCCTGTAAAATGTACATGTTACATTGTACTTCCTTTCATATAACATTTACAAGTTACGTATCAGCTATATGCTAATCTTTGTTTCTTTGTGTATTTACTCTTTCAGACACATCATCAAAACCAGTGGCAGAGTGGACAATAGAAGAAGTAGCAGACTGGCTTGTTACCATTAACATGAGTGACTATAAAAATGACTTTCTGGAAAATGAAATCTCTGGCGAACATTTAATAGCATTAACAAAAGACGATTTAGGCGAGTTAGGTGTGAAAAGACTCGGGCATAAAATGACAATCTTGAAGGCTGTGGAAAAACTTTCATAGCTGTAAGCATGGTGAATCTGGTTGAAAGTTAGATAACAGACTTCCGAGCTTTGAATGAATGGATGGTAGATATGAATGGGCTGCCAGAAGACTTATACAGGCCTTTAGTTGGAGGTCATGTTGCTACAGATGCAGAGAAATCCTTGTAACTTGCATTCAGATGGAGACGGTCCCAGTCTATGGTTACACTAGCTTGGGAAATAAAAGGAGAAGATAAGGCTGGAATGAGATGTCTAAAGTGTACAAACTGAATAATTATGGTCTCCTCTGGGATTGTGTCCTTTGTTTTTAAGAACAAATATATGCTTTCCATGCTGTGTCATTCACTGGCAAGGTGATTTATGACTGTCAGTGAGGGCGCTGTATACTTTTTCTGGATTTTGTGATCATAGGGAAAATTCTAAGGTAAAGAGAAATTGTTTATTTTTTAGGGGGAAGTTTCATTTGTATTAAACAGTGTTAGAACAAGCATGGTTTGATTGTGTGCAGGTGAGGAAATGAAAATTTGACCTCCATATAAAGGTCAGTTGTACTTTTAAAGACTGGTCTCACTCTCAGTTTACTTGTTTGCAATGTAAGTGGAACTGGCATGTAGGGGGGGGGGGGGGGTTGATCAGTAATGTGCCATTCACATAACTGAAACCAGTTTGTTCAAAAGGGTTTACATGAAAACACCTTGAGTTAATAGGGCTACGTTGACTTCTATTTAAATGGATAATTTTTAAGATGTCAGTTACAAGTAAACATTCACATTGTGTTTGTGACTCTGTTATAACTGCTAAGCCATTCCTTCTCACCGAGTGGAGAAATAACAGAAAAGGTTTGAGTTAAGTGCCTCTTAGTAGTATACATTGCTATTCTCATACAAAACAATGTGGGTTTAAAATATAAAAAGTAACCATTGATATAGGGGTAAAATGAACTAACAAGAAGTGGTTGGAAAGTGTGTAAAATTATTTCGTATGGCAAGAGTGGTTATTTCTAATGCTAAACCAAGTAGAACAGTTTTGATATTGACCATGTGGTGTGAAATGAAAAAGGCTGCTGGCTAGCCATATTGAAACATTTATATTGATATAAGTTGTAAAAATGAGATATTTCTTTTACTTTTTATAGGTTGTTAAAGACCGTATTACATTGTTTTATCTTAAAATAATTTTTTTGTGTTATGAATTCTTCCTAATTGATGAAGGAGAGTATATTTTTTTTGATTTGCTTAAGTATTCTTAAATGTTGGATTAAAAACGTAAGGGCCTAGCTTTCTACAATAAGATCACCGATGAAGAGTTGTATTCAGCTTTTTTGACTGTTTTTGGATGTTGAAGTGATATTTATCCAGAAGAAGTTCATGACAGCCTTGAACCCGCAAACCTGAAAACTTGATTAAAAACTTTGAAGAAGTTTTGTAGCTATAAAAGGAGTATTTTCAAGTTGAAAAATACATTCTGGAGAACTGTTTGTGGAGAAAATGGTGTTACAATTTCTCAGTGCGTCATATGCTCAGAGTATCCCATGTTGGACTTACTAAATACTGCCCATATATGCCATGTTATGTCTTGATTGTATATTTTCTTAATTGGCCATATTTTTTCTCATCTTCTACAATTCCTCAAAGAGTAATTAACATGTTTGTAGGACCATTTCATGATTATACAAGTAAGATCGTCAAATTTTTCATATTTCTGGCTCAGCATTGTGTATTAATTTGATATTGATTAGGGCATTTGTTTGTTTGTTTGTTTTTTTTTTTTTGAAAATAGAAGTGGAGAATGCATTGTTATTTAGGGAGTTAATTCTTTCAGCAGTACTGTAATGTTGTAATACTACACCTTTTATTGAGAATTATTACTTTGTATCCTGCCCTTCAAATTGAAAGGAGAGTGTATTCATGCATTTATAAGAATGTCTTTATTGGTAAAAGTCAGACAGCTTTGTCGTGAAAGCTGCCCACACACACACATATACGCATTAATATACTGGTACCAACATTGGCAACATGTATTCAAAACCCCACACATCAAGACTTCCTGTGTTCTGTATTCAAAACCATACACAACAGATTTTCTGCTGACTATAGCGGTATTCAAAACGATACACATTATGAGACAAACTGGTCAATATTGAAAATTACATATATTATCAAACCCCTGGTCTGTATTCAAATTACACACATTGTCAAAAATTCTGTGGTCTGTATTCAAAATCATACATCATACTTACCATGGTCTGCATTCAGAACTCATGCACTCTTAGAGGGAATGCTGTATGTTTCCCAAATCACTTATATCTCAGACTTATTTTGTATACAGTGACTACACTCATATTGTCAGACTACGTTGCCTGCATTGAAACGCACAGTGTAACGTGAAGTGTTGTATGTATTAAAATACACATACATTTTCAAACCATACAGAGACACAAAGTTTCATGGTGGCCACATTCCACAACACACACGCACATTTTCAGACCTGATGGGGAATATATTTGAAAAGGGTTTCACATTCTAGACTGACTGTGGTATTCATTCAAAACCACATACACACATTCTCTTGTGTATTCAAAGCCACATGCATTTGCAGAGTGATTGTTGAAGGCCTTTGTATTCAAAATCATTCTCACACCAAGTGTAGTATGCATTCAAAATCATACTCACATTCTCAGACCAGGTATAGTATGCATTCAAAATCATACTCACATTTTCACACCAAGTGTAGTATGCATTCAAAATCATAGATTCTCAGACCAGGTATAGTATGCATTCAAAATCATACTCACATTTTCACACCAAGTGTAGTATGCATTCAAAATCATACTCACATTCTCAGACCAAGTATAGTATGCATTCAAAATCATACTCACATTCTCACACCAAGTGAGGAGTGCATTCAAAATCATACTCATATTCTTAGACCAAGTGTAGTATGCATTCATAATAATGCACACATCTTCAGATCAAGTTTGTTATGCATTCAAAATCACACTCATGTTTTCAGACCAAGTGTGTTATGTATTCAAAACAAAACTTTTATTAGACCCAGTCATGTATTTACTCAAAGTCACACACATTTTCAGACAATGTGGTAATATTCCAAACTCATACGTACAGTTTTCATTGTCTACTGGCTGTTGTATGTATTCAAAGCCACACACATGTTCAGACTGAACGGAAATGCATTAAAGTCTAAACACATTGTCATACCCATATGTTGTATTTAGTCTATACATTTTACAGGTGTGGTATGTATTCAAAACGAAGCACTTTTTTTTTTCAGAAACGTGCATGTATTCAACCGCAGTATATGTAGGAATCATTCATCATCATTTGTAACTCCAAAAGCCGTGACTGTGTATAATGTGTTACAAAGTCCTTGCTCTCTCTCTCCCTCCCTCTACTAGTGACATGAATTCTTTGCATTAGTGAATGCAGGAATTTCTCAGAAATTTAGACTTGTGAAGCTCTGTTTGCGTGACCAAAAGTCATAAATCTTGCAAAAACGGGCAAATGGTTATTACCTGCTGTCATAAACAGATATATGATGGTAATTATGTGACTGTGCAACCATTCAACAGTTTAGGGTTGTTGACTAGTTGAGTCAGAAGTGTGTTGACGTGACGGTTTGATCCATATTTATGGTGTAAATTTTCAGAGAATTTTTAATAAAGTGAAAAGTGAGAAGGAAAGAAGTTTTGACTTCATGCAATTTCCTCATTCCTTTTAAATTATAGATAAGATTGGGGAAAGGGAGAAAAAAGTGGAAGCACAAGATGAGGAAAGGTTAAAAAAAACCCAGTTTCATTTATGCTCTATATTATATGTATTCAGGAACCCATTTTTTGTGTATTTTTGAGACATGTGCTGCAACCAATGTCAGAATTGGCTATAATGATGCAAACAGAGATTTTCAAGAAATTTTATAATCAAACTGTCTCCTCATTTGGCTTATGGTCCTATTACTTTGTGCTGCTATATTTGATAGAAAACCAGACCATGTGATGACAAGACTTTGAAAACTCTGTAGCAAATAATGTATAAGGTTTCAATGGTAACAGAAAAAATGGTAATAAAATTCTTGAAATTTTGGAAATTCAGTTTCCAGTTCTGAAAAGTTGAGAAATGTCCTTAAAGAACCAAAGGCCAGGTGTTTTTTTTCATATTTAAAGGGACTTAGATTTTTTACAGGAAAGTAATATTAACAACAGTTGTTACAAAGTTTGTTTCAAATCTGGAAAAATAAATTAAACTATGTCAATGACAGTAAACATTGGACAGTCTATTTTTAGAATAGGCTTCTTTTATTAGATATTTGTGAAACTTTTGTCATTAAATTATACACCTTTTCCTCAAGTTCTTGAAAAAATAGTGACTGTTCTGTGTACAAATGTGCTGGGATCTTTTGAAAAAAAATTCAGTCGAAAAAAAGTGTGTCAGAAAATACCATTCTGTGTAAAAATAGACCACTGAAGTAATTTCTGATCGAGTAATGAAAATACTAACTCTACCAACTGAAGTACAGGTATAGAACTTTTTGTAAATTTAAACAGCAACTTTTTGCTACTATTTTGACATTTGACCTTTTAAGGGCATCGTGTTATTTCGCTGAGGCTGGAGTTTTGTACCAATAAGTCATTTTGTAAGTCATTTCCTGCGTAAGAGCACTGTTGGTATTTGTCTTGTAGTTCTGTTTCAATTGCCATGTTGGCCTTCTTTAAACTAAGGACTTCTGAGGCTGAATTTTAAGGAAATACAGGTTTCTCCTTTAACAACATTATCTTCCAGGTATGGTTGTGTGAATGCTGCTTTGGTTGACTTAGTACAAAATGAAATTACCAATTAAATTTACAAGAAATTGCTCCTGATTCCATTGCTCAGAATGTTAAGTCAAACAGTACAAAAGTATTGCAAAAGAAACTGACTCTAAGGATTTTGTATGATGGGTCTGTATTCTGGTAATTTCTAGGTGTCCTGCGGATGATCGAAACGGTTTAAGTCATCATGCATTAGTAAGTTTTAGTCTTGAACGATGTTGCAGGTGTTACATTTCAGATTCAGTAAATCCCAGATTCAGTGAAAAAAAATCATATGAGGAATTGTGATTACTTTTCTCACCGTCTTGTTCCTCATGTGAGGAATAGCAGATAGCAGATACTCTTTTTTAAGATTGTAAGAGAGTGGTTTGCTGTATCTATGTGTGATTATACCTTCACCAAACATTTTGCAGCCTATGCCAGTTTACTCAGTTTTGCAGCACTTAAAGAGGTAAAAATGATGTTATCCTAGTTATGAAGGAGAAGATGGATGACTGAATATTTAAACATTGATATAAATATACATGAATATGTATTAGATAGGTACTATGAAACAGTTTTTCTGGACATTGATAGATTGCAATCATATGCCAGGTTTTATCACAAAAGTGATGACGCTGAATCTGTGCAGGTTATGATTTGGCTGAAAGATTCAGAATTTTTCTTCTAAACATTGATGCGTTCTTCTGTTTTTATGAATGACCTTCTACAGATTGTTGTTTATGCAAGGGTATGTATGTAATACCCAGACTGTGAAATTGTTAGTAAGGGGGGGGGAGCCACTTGAGGGGATGGAACTTTAACCACATTAGCTGAGAGAGAATTAGCAAAAAACTGGAACCTTGTCCCATATCTTGCTGGTTTGTACATCCTGGCCTCAACTATTACACAAGTAGGGGTATTCTATGTTTCAAATTTATGTTTATGGTTAGTTTAAGGGTGGATAAAGAGTCATTCTCAAAATAACTCTTATGAGACTATTTTTTAACACTTCAAAAGTTTAACAGCATTTTGAGAACAACCCTCTTGCTAGTATGACAAAACAAATTAAAAAATAAAGTATACCCTGAGTATGTAATGAACTAGCCTAAGTAGATGCAGACTGCCAAGATGTGGGACAAGATCCACAAATGGATATGTATATACCTGGCCTTTCCCTACTGAGTCAAGTAAATAGGAGAAATTTTATATTAAAGTGGTAAGAATTCGTTTCCTGTTTTTCCAACTAAAAGATTTAAATATTTACTATAAGTTTAGCAATAGCTAATTACTCCATCCTTAATGACTTCCCAGTCTTCTTTCAAATATGCTTTCCTTCTGATTTTGTTTGAGCATTTGCTTTTTATCTTTTTTCATAGTTAGACAGCCAGGCAAAAATTTGTAGGTGCTGAAATAGTTTTTCTTACTTACTGGGCACTGGAATTAGTTTGTACATAAAAGTTATAGTACATACAAGCAAGGTATAACTATCCAAATGTATTCATGTAACCCTCAAAAAGATAAATTTTAAATGTAAAATTATGTTGCAAGAATGTTTAAGGGATTTGTGCAAGTTACTTATTTACAAGAATGAGATTTTTTCTGAGTGGGGTTATCTGTGTAATGAGCCTTCTAGTTAAGAAGAGAAAGGTATTTGCAAATTATGACAACACTTAAGACTCAAGACTTACGTAGCAGGTAATAGAAAACTTTAATTAGTTTAACCCTCTCTGATGTACAGGGGAAGCAAGTTACAGATTTATGTTCTGTATGGGGTACAGAATCATGACTCCAACCATGCAAACTGTATGAAGATTAATAATGGAGTAACTACGAAAGCTTTCCTCAGTAGAGATAATAGAATAGCACAAGGCATTCCTCCCTTCGAAATCAGCTTCGTTTTTCTGTGGGCAATTTTTGCTCAGAGATTAAAAGTGCCGCTGAAAGAAAGTGGATGGAGCATAGCAACAGGACGTGTGTTGACATTTTGGTTGTGTGAAAGTTTTAACGACTGCACTTTTTCCCAGAAAGGGACTTGAATGTATTTTTCTACGTTCTGTTCAGAAGTTTCAGCTGTTTATCGTTCCCAGTTTTTTCCATTAAGATTAATTTTGACGGCATTCAAAATTCAAGCAAGTTTGTCAGTAGTAAATTTTGTATCATTACAGTACATACAGGTAACATAGCAAGCTCAGAAAAGAAAACGAAGGTAATATGTATAACTCATTAGTAATTGAAGATCTGCATACAATTATGAAGTTTATCTCTTTTTTTCTTTCTTCTTGTGCCGATTAAGATGAGATATCTATCTATGCTACTTGCTAGTTGATCATGAATATTTAAATATGCTAATTTCTAGTCAATGATTAGTGTAACTTTTGTACATTTGGGTCCATAAAGCTATAATAAAGAACATTATGTACACAGAAGGTGATGGCTTGAAATCTAAAGTTAAAAATGTTATGGATTGTGTTTGATACAAAAATAAATTATATTCCTAGTATTTGGTACTTTTTCGTTTTCCTTTCCTTTTTTGTGTATTCACCTCAAGAATCTCAAAAATGATTCTAGCTAGCTTGTATGATTCTTTCCTCAAAAATATCTATTTGCCAGCCCTTGAAGGATTAGTCACAAAAGTCCCTTCTTTCTCCCCTTCCCTCCTCCCACATATTCGAATGAAGAATCACATTGTAAAAATGACAAATGCAGAATTGAATTAAAGAAACAAGGCCTTACAGAGCGGAGCAAAATTTCTTTTTATCTTAAAAATGTAGTCAAGGCTCAATGTCACAGGACTTAAACCGTTCAAAGTAAGTCTAAATTTCACCATGCAGAAGACTGCAACATAGAGCCAAATTCTTTGCTTTATACACCTCGTCCCCTTTTCCATTACTAGAAGTAAAAGAAAAATTCAGTTTATTAAACAAAGTAAACGGAAATTAAAGCTTTTTCTTTTCAAAAGTTTCAAAAGTAAAACACCGTTCAATAAAATAGTTAACAGTAAAATAGTGAATCATGCTGTCAGTATGCTACTCCAGTGGACTCGAATCCTTCCACAAAGCAAAAACATGTGGGTAAGAAAGATATGGGGATGTGTTACGAACCCCCTTCCCCGCCCGGAGGTCAGGCGGCACATCGACGATCAGTCAGCACATTGATTCAGAAAAAAAGGAGAAGAGGAAATCCTTCGGCAGGGTAATTTAAATAAGCATCTTAACTCGATCGCCAGTTTATTCGTTATTTTAAGCATTATTGTTTTGGAAACGTAAAAAATAGAAGAGAATTCCCACTTCGCATGCCATTACTTATTTCTCTTTGCACAGGCCATAATAGACCGTCAGCTCGTTCAATTTAATCACATGAAATGAGACAAAAGGTTTGATGATCTGATGATGTTAGGATGTGTCTAAAATTGAAGAATCAGTGTTGCTGCCGGGGTCCACCCTGTGCGACTGGTATACGGAGCCCATTAGAGGGCTCAAAAGTGCTTAAGTTCACATGAAGAGAGAAAAGCATGAAAACTACTCAATCATTAAAAATGCACAGTAGAGCGCTGAAACAAGCAACTTTCTCCTCTACAGGGCCTTAGCAGCCCTAAAGGGCCCACCCAAAATGGCAAAACTCATATGGAGAGAGACAAGGACTTTTTTTTTTTTTTGATCGAACAGTTACACTTTTGGACTGACAAAAATGCCACTGACAGCAACTTTCTCCTGTACATTATTCCACACAGCAGCCGTAAAGGGGCCAGGGCCCGCATATGGTTTATTCATATGAAGAGAGACAAGGATGACACCAACCTCAAATGACTATGTTAAACATAGCAAAACACTGAAACATTAAAGAGCACTCATGTACGTTATTCCAGACAGCAGCCATTATAGTAGGCCACCCCATTATGACGTATATTAATGCGCAAATTTGGTCTCCTTCAAAAATATCACCAAGAGGAGATATTGAGACAACTTTATCGATATGTTGCTTTATCGATATGTTGCCGATAAGTGAGATGGGGTCTTTTGTCACTTTGTTATGGAGAAGATCAGACTGTGTTGCCAAAATGGGTCAATTAAATCAATTTTTGGAGAAATTATGAGCAGACGATAAGACGTGGGTAAAGGTAAGGAAAGTTTGAGCTCTCATAGCTGAAAATGTTCACCGTCGTGGTATAGTCAATTGAAAGTGTCGTGAATGGCCAACTTGCCAGTTATTTTGTAAGGGTTAGATTTTACATGGCGAAAACTTCCACAAGGTTTTAGAGGCTACTTTTCTTTGGGGACGCCTCCACTTCAGTAGTTGCACCTCACAAAATACAGGAATATATAGATTTTATGTTTTATTTTCAGAAGTCCCTTTGTCTAGATACGGAAAGGAGAAAAGCATTCGGAAGTCAACCAAACTTTACCATGCAATTTTGAGTCCAATAACCGAAAGGGAGGATCAAGCGCAGGGGATAACGAGAAAGTTCCTGACAATGACACGAGAATGCAACACTTGCGCGCGAAGCGCGCAGAAAACATACATGTTGGGAAAAAATCGCACGATTGTATGGCGATATCCAATGAAGTGCATTAAATTGAAGGCCCTTAATATGAAGGTGAATACATATGTGCATGTGGACGTTTAAGACGGTATCTCAACGAACACGTGGTATGTCTGTGGCAATGATGCACGCGAAGCGCACCGAGAAATATGTGTTTCATGGTCAATAGAGCTGCATACTACGGTCGTTGACACAAAATTGAGAGGTGATGAAACGGATTTCTTCCCCCATCAACCAAAATACTAGGGATCATGCCTTATGGGCCTACGTACCGGCAAATGTAGCAAACATTGCGAGTTTTGCCAAAGTACTGAAGATCCTCTGTCCTCCCTAACTATTTTTTTGGGGGGGGGGGGGGCTATGTCTCACATAACCCGTTTTAGCAAATGTAATTGAAGTTGACCAACTCAAGGGGAAGATTATACCAAAGTGTTAAGTTCAGTTCCCAACTAGTCAAGTAACTACGGTTAGTTTTGGAACGGATTGATAGCACTTCTGCTAATGGACTATTCTTTTATATCTCTTTATTTTTGTCTTGTTTTGTAATTTTACCATAAAGAAGTGTGTGTTGCTCATAAAAAGCAAGAGAAAATACACATGAGTCAAAAGGCTGTACAATATTGCCCACACGCAGGGTGCAAATGCGTGGACGTGGGTCACAAAGTGCCGGGAAGCTTGCGTTAATATTTCAGGGTTTTGATATTTCTGTGTGTCCAAGGAGCAGGGACGTCGATTCCAACTTAAAAATAACAACGGATACGTGCTAAGAAACTTGCTTATCAAAACATTGTGGAAACACTCTACCCCTTGTACGCTCGTACATTGCAAAATTTACAAAATTTATGGCTCCTTCATGCAACCTTTCAGGCCGAGACCTATTTGTAACCGTTTGGAGACCTATAACGAGGTATGTGGGTAGGTGGGGGTTCCATAATTATATCCCCCACATCCACTTATGTTCGCACCCAGGCTATATTGAGACCTCCACTTAAATTTCTCAACATTGCATTTCAGGCGCCCAGTGCGACAGTGACACTTAAACTATGAATTCAAATGAATGGATCAACTGCGCACCTGCCTCTCCCCCAGTAAGATCTTCTTGATTCTAGATACTTCACAGCCAGTCTCGCTTATCCCACCTTAATAGTGTGGGGGTGTGTTCCTGCAGGTACTTAAATTTCAAAAGTGAGGGGGCAAGAGGGGAAAAGCTTAAAAATTTTCGTGGGCAAAATGATGTGCCTGCGCATTGTTCCTGTAAGCTGTATACCTTTGTCAGTGGTACGGCAAGGAGTTGGTGATTGAATTGGGGAGGGGGGGGGGTGGAAGCACCACAAAACATGTCGTAATCTCACCTCGGTCGGACATACTCATGTAGTCATTGTAAATTGTGCATATGTGCACCTGCGATAGTTTGCACATGGGTGGATCCTTTGTCACCTCGTGCAGGTGTCGTCCTGGGCAGGGGTCTAAGGGGAGGGTTGTCGAAACTTTTGGTTTAAGGTGGTTTAAATGCAAAAATGGTGCTATCTTTGCTGAATTTCGAATTGATCATATGTTGAAAAATTCTCATAATTCAGTGAATTCTTATGTCGGATGGGTATAAGAGAGGGGTGTTTTGTCTAAGTGAAGGAGTGACAACTCCTCCCATTAAAAACTTTTGTTTATGTAGCTTGTAAGGTGGCTAAGATGCAAAATGGCGCTATCTTTAGTTTGGCAAATCTTTTGAGCTAATAACATGCCTAAAAGTTCTTACTATTTAGCAGGCTCTTAGCCAGGAATTTGCCGGGGGGGGGGGGCGAAGCCTGTAGGCAAACTATCTAAGCGTAGCGTCACCATAGGTTGGCGCGAAGCGCCGAGAAAATTTGGCCGAAAATACTTCCCAGATCGCTGGAAATGGCACTTCCCAGGCCTTGTAAGTTGCATCTAAACTTTTTTTTTTTATTTTGAGTTACTAGCAATACAAAAATCATTAAACATGCAAAAAATATGCTCAAGGGGGGGGGCTGCCCCCCTTCGTCCCCCTTGGCTACGAGCCTTTTTTTTTTTCCATCTCAATTATTCAATTCAATCAACTTGAACAGAATATATACAAATTAATAAATGAATACGGTAATTTCGTACTTTTACCATAACAAAAAATAGTTCAAACACTTGTAAGGTACATACACATATAAATTGACAAGAATATGTAAAGGAAATAAACAGTTACCGGCATTTCACAGGCAATGCAAGTGCAGTTTCTTTTATAGAAAATTATATAAGGAAGTCTGCCTCAGTTACTCTTACAGTAATACTGTTGCCTGGGTAAATATAACATACAACTTTGAAAATCGTAGACGAAACGTTTTAATTTATTAAACTAACGAAAAACTTAGCCTATACATATGGCTACACATTCTTACGATAATAACAAGTAACACCGACTTCTTTCAATGCAAGGGAATAACAAGAAAATTACGACCATAAGGTGTTGACACTTACATTTCTAAAGCGTCACTAGAAAAGGAGAAGCACTTTTTTAAATTAGAATATCTCTCACGGACTTTTTTTGAGGCATGGGGCTTTGAAGCAATATGATTCTCCACTTTTATCGCAAACTTAACTTTATAGAAAAACTCCCTACAATCTGGCAGAACATAAATCGTCTTACAACTATAAATATAGTACTTACAATGAAGTATAAAGAAATTCAATGGATGGTTTATATAATTTTTACCAAAAAATAAATCCTTTTTAGATAACATGAATTGAGTACCAAAAAAACAATTGTTCGGAGTCTAAGAGAAACGCAGAAGTAAAATGACATTCCCAGAATAAATGATCTATGGTTTCAACTGCCACATTACAGAAAGTACAAAGGTTGGTATCTGATTTATTCATTAAATAAAGGAGCCTATAAGTACCTAGAATGCGGTGTAAAAATCTAAACTGAAAGTACTGAACTCTCGCTTCAGAGACCGCTGAAAAGGGAATTCTACAAAAAATAGACCAGTCCTCATCATCGAGGTCGAAAACCAGGTTCCATTTAATAAAGGACTTAGGTGAAGAAGAAATGTTTTTAACCAAAATTGGATAGATTATCTGAGAAGTGTTAGGTTTTTGAAGAATCAGATCAAAGATTTTATTTTGCTGGTCCTGGACATCATAAGCAAGAATAGATGCAACCCAGCCTCGCGGGATTGTCGATATAATACCATAAAAGGTAGTAAAAGGTAACCTAGCTGTGTGGAATTTATCTAGAAAGCTATGAAAAGTAAGAAAAGAACCATCCTGTGAAAAGAGATCCTTTACAAATATCACACCAGCATTATGAAGCTTACGATAATAAATGGTAGAGTTGTTAATTTTAATAAAGGAATTATTCCATATGATTTGGTCACCAAAATTAATAGATGGATTACAGTACGTAGCTGTGCTCCACGCTTGACAAACTTGTCTTATGAAAATATTTTTAACCCTCTTCAAGTCATCAAAATGAATATTGCAACGAAAGAGCAGTTTCTGACCAAACTCTGAAAGTGAAAGATCAAAAATTACCTTCCAGTAGCCAGTATTATAATCATTTAAATACCTTTTCACCCAAGATATCTTTAATGCTTGTGAAAAACTCTTTACGTCAATAACTTTAAGACACCCTTTGTCAATATTGTTAATCATGGTGCTTCGTTTAACCTTGTCCGGTTTTCCATTCCAGATGAAGTCGAAAATAACATCTTGTATCTCTTTCATAAAGTAATCCGGGGAGTTGGTAAGACTTGAAAGAGATACACTAGTTGGCTAACAGCGAAAGACTTTATAATGATATTTCTGCCAATTGGTGTAATATCCCTTGTATTCCATATTTTGAGTTGATTTTTTAGTCTTGAAAGTTTCTGGACATAGTTGACGAAAGAGTTCATCGCCATTGTGGGAAAAGAAAATACCTAAAAGTTTAATGGGTCCATTACTTATGGTGAGATCAAGATCCTTGACATGACGAGGAGGATTATTGGTGGGGCCAAGTGGAAAAAGGTAAGATTTTGCAAAATTAATTTTTAAACCGGAAGCCGCACTGAACTTATTTAGTATGCTGATTAAAGTAAGAAAGGTAGATCGACTACCATCTAAGAAAAATGTATCATCGGCATACTGAAGGATTTTAACTTCATTACTTGAAACCATAATACCATTTACATTACGATCATAAATGACTCTTCTAGCAAGGATATCAGCACAAAGAATAAAAAGATAAGGGCTTAAAGGACAGCCTTGCCTTACCCCCCTTTGGATTGAAAAGAAGCCCGTCGAGTATCCATTGTTCAAAACACAGGCAGTACTACCGTTGTAAAGAGTTTTAACCCAACGTCGAAAATTACTTCCAAACTTAAAATAATTTAAAGTATGATCTATGAAATCCCAATGTACAGAATCAAAAGCTTTTTCGAAGTCAATAAGGTAAAGGAAACCAGGAATACTGCGCTCTTTAAAATGATAAGTAAATCCAACACAAACCTTACATTTTAGCTAATAAATCTTTTGGCTATAAAGCCGCTTTGGTTGTCTCCAATGATCTTTTCTATTACCCGCTTTACCCTGATTGCCAGAGCTTTGGCCCCGATCTTATAATCCGTATTTAACAATGATATTGGCCTGTAGCTGGTAAGAAAGTTAGAGTCTTTATCCGGCTTGCGGATAAGGGTAATGATACCCCTGCTCTGCTCAGAAGAAAGTGACTGATGTTCAAAGGCAAAATTTAAAGAATTAATAACAATGTTACCAATGAGTGGCCAGAAAAATCTGTAAAAATCAGTAGACAGGCCAACACTACCAGGGGATTTACCAATGTGCATTGAACTTAGCGCTTTGTGACACTCTTCTAACGTAAGGGGACCATCACAACTAGCGGTATCGATAACCTCCTGGGTAAAGTCGGGAAGACTGTACTTAAATTTCAAAAGTGAGGGGGCAAGAGGGGAAAAGCTTAAAAATTTTCGTGGGCAAAATGATGTGCCTGCGCATTGTTCCTGTAAGCTGTATACCTTTGTCAGTGGTACGGCAAGGAGTTGGTGATTGAATTGGGGAGGGGGGGGGGGGTGGAAGCACCACAAAACATGTCGTAATCTCACCTCGGTCGGACATACTCATGTAGTCATTGTAAATTGTGCATATGCGCACCTGCGATAGTTTGCACATGGGGTGGATCCTTTGTCACCTCGTGCAGGTGTCGTCCTGGGCAGGGGTCTAAGGGGAGGGTTGTCGAAACTTTTGGTTTAAGGTGGTTTAAATGCAAAAATGGTGCTATCTTTGCAGAATTCAGTGAATTCTTATGTTGGATGGGTACAAGAGAGGGGTGTTTTGTCTAAGTGAAGGAGTGACAACTCCTCCCATTAAAAACTTTTGTTTATGTAGCTTGTAAGGTGGCTAAGATGCAAAATGGCGCTATCTTTAGTTTGGCAAATCTTTTGAGCTAATAACATGCCTAAAAGTTCTTACTATTTAGCAGGCTCTTAGCTAGGAATTTGCCGGGGGGGGGGGCGAAGCCTGTAGGCAAACTATCTAAGCGTAGCGTCACCATAGGTTGGCGCGAAGCGCCGAGAAAATTTGGCCGAAAATACTTCCCAGATCGCTGGAAATGGCACTTCCCAGGCCTTGTAAGTTGCATCTAAACTTTTTTTTTATTTTGAGTTACTAGCAATACAAAAATCATTAAACATGCAAAAAAATATGCTCAAGAGGGGGGGCTGCCCCCCTTCGTCCCCCTTGGCTACGAGCCTGGTATTTAGTGATATTTTGGCTGTGGCATGGCACCCCCTGTGTGGTAATTACAAAATGGTGATACTTATATGAACGATATTTCAGACGATCCGCGTGGAACTGGAAATGAGCGAGGGAACGTAGTACGAATAACCCAATTTAAGGTGGCATAGGTGTAGCAAGCTGGTGGTCTCGACTGGGGGCTGAACATTGTTCGGACCGCCGTCCTGGGGAGGGGTCCAAGGGAATATTTTAGAATACCTGGGGTCCTAAGACGTTAGATGCAATTTGGTGCAACGTACTGAGTAAATATTAAGGAAAATTTCTGCAAATTTTGACGTTTCTTACAGAAGGAACAAATAAGGGGTTTTCGTCTTTGAGTTGAGGGGCGGAGGCATACTTCCGCTGACCACCTTTTTGACTAGGGGACTTTAGTCCCCCATCCCCCGATTCTTATGAAAAAAAATGATAGTTTCAGAACAATTTATAATACAAAATGATAAAAATAGACCCATATTTCACCACCACCTCCACCGATCTTTGTACAGGAGGGAACTGGGGGAGGGAGAGTGGCGAAACCATGGTTCTTCCCCCGATTCTTATGAAAAAAATTGATAGTTTCAGAACAATTTATAATACAAAATGATAATAATAGACCCATATTTCACCACCACCTCTACCGACCTTTGTACAGGAGGGAACTGGGGGAGGGAGAGTGGGGAGACTATGATAGGGGTGTCCCCATGCCCCCCCCCCCCGGTGATGCTACTGCTTATGTATTGTCCTGACGAATCTGAGATTGTGAAATAACTAGGCATGGACCTCACCGACCACGCCAAGCCTAATCGAAAGCCTCATTCAGCTAGGCCCGTCGTAACTTTGATATGAAATGGCCCCGTCCAGTGGCGTCGCCAGACTTCTCGAAGTGGGGGTACTGGGCGGGGGAAAAGCCTTCCGCCGGAGGGGCACACCAGAAGGACTGAGCACCTCTGGAGGCATTGTAGTAATGCGCAGTGCTCCCCTGAAGGTGTTGGGCCCCAGGGTCTACTGTAGGTCCCTGGTGGGGTCCTGCAGGGACAACTCCCATTGGGGGTTCAGGGGGAGAAGCCCCCGGAGGCTCTAGGGTATTTATACATTGCGACCATTAGAATGATCGCATTTGACTGTCTCCAAAATGGCATTGGATGTGTACCGTAATCAGGCCACAAAAATAGAAATTACAATTTGACTATTTTTGTTAGTATTACTCTCACTAACGATTTAATAATGGGGGGTGAGTGAGGAAGACAGATCGTGTTAAGGTTTGCACTGAGTTTTAAAAATAAATCCACTCATGCTGCTCAATAGGTATGTCACTGAGGAAAAGTCATCACATTAGAGCAGGAGTGCCCAACCAGTCGATCGCGGTCTACTGGTAGACCGCGGACTGATCCCAAGTCGACCGCGAGGGGTGTAGGAGAAAATGAAAAAAGTAAAGTTTTTCTATGTGTAACTGTATGACAGTGTATGTTTTGTAGATCTCGGGAGGGTAGCTACTTGAAAAGTAGATCTTGGTCAAAAAAGGTTGGACACCTCTGCATTAGAGCATGCACAGAAGGTTCATATATGGCTGCGGATCCGGAGCTAGACGGGAAGATTTGGAAAAAGAAACCGCCTTGAATACTGTTCAATGGGTATATGTACCTTAACATTATAATTATGACAGATATATTTCCTTCATTTGCTTCAGCAATAAATGAAAAAAGCTAGCTAGTGCCCGCTGAGACCACCCCTGCATGGTGCTTTCGCGAAGCAAGCAAGAGAATCTATAGTATTGAGTATCTATGAAAGTTCTTATACTCCTTTCAGCCCGAGTTAGCGTAGGCCTATCACCACTTTATGATTCCTGGTGTGGTGCTTGGCTCGCCTGGCGAGAAATCTGCAGGAGAGCAAATATCCCCCTTGCAAGAGAGTGAGGCCATTTAATAATATCTTCATACTTATTGCATACGCGTTGAAAAGGCAACGTAATCGTATTTTTACAGTTTTTCGAACGTAAAATATGACTTATAAATAATAGCAATGTGGGAAATGTTTTGAAGTGAGAGGACTCACGGCCGGAGAGTTGGGCCTAGTCCCATAGCTGTTGAAAATAAATTTTGAAACGATAGCTGCGCCGATTACATCTACCAATAAGGAAGTCCTTCATATAATTCAACAAATAGCTGGGGGCGAACTGCGCCGCAAATCTGAGAACATTTGTGCGATTTTAGCCACATGATTGACTGACAAAGTGGGGCCGATCGTGTTCGTATATCGAGTATGCGTGAACGATGAGTTTGTGCCTCATATGTTTTGTCATACCCAAAATCTCATTTGGGCACATGGGTACACAGAGAACGTCGGAGAAGGCAGCCCCCGTCAGGAAATTTTTACAGTTTAGTCGGGTAGTCTTAGTCGATACGATAAAATATGCAGTTCCAGATGGCGACTAGTCGCCCCGACGGTTCACCTGTTTTTTTGCTCTCAAGAGGACAATTTCTCTAATAAGAACCCAAAATTTTCGGCTCCCTACGCCCCCTGTAGAGTCACTCCAGTTTCTTCAATAGTTCCATTCTACAAAGCTAGATAACACAAGTCCTGTCCACCTTGCCAAGTAACATGTAAGCAGAGTACACAGTTTATGAAGAGGTCGAAAATTTCATCCCATATCTCAACGCCTAGTTGCTTTTCTCTTGTGTGTCTCATGCAGTACGGTCATGTTGGTGAGCGACTCACGGAGCAAAGTTTGGCTATTTCATCGGGTAGTCCAGGTGGTTTTGACACAATGTACTGATGTATGGTATCCCCGATACGGTCTACAATCCCTACAGTTTTCTTTCTTTCGTTTTGTTCTTAATGATAACAGGTAATTTTTGTGTACTAGCGTACCGAAAAATTCGCGCGCTTTGCAATTTCACGATTCGGATTCAAAAGAACACTATCAGTACGCAACTCGCCTCTTGAAGTATTAAGTGATATTAGGTAAATGTGTCCTGCAATAGCATGGGATAGTTAGGTTCCTTCGTACCCCCTTCTCACCACCCCCTTCGACGTAGGAGCTGTCAGAACTTGGGGTCGTTGGTATGGCCCGGCCCCTGTAGGGAAAATTCTATAGCCACCCATGGTCGGTTTACTTATTTTGGCTTTCAAAAGGGTCATTTCTGCGATGAAACCCAAAATTTTCGTTACGCTTTGCCCACCTCAGTTCTGTAATATATATACACTGGCGTAGCCAGGATCTTTTTAGTGGGGCGCTGGGGGGGGGGGGGATTGGGTCTCTTTGTAATGCACAGCAGGGGTGGCACTAGGATTTGCCCGACGCGAGGCCAGCGACCCAAAGTGACGACAGCCCCGATTTTGTTGAGGGGTTGGTGAGGGGGATTTGAAGAAAGCCTTTGTATATACCATGCAATATTGTGGGGCATACATTGCATAAAATTTGTAGAGAAACAAAGGCTCGATTTAATGTTTCTCCCGGAATCTAACTTGTGAAATTGCAAAGCGCGTGATGCGGGAGAAAATTTTTTGGGTAAGCCTACACTAGAAAAGTCTGTACATATAGGCTAGGCAGATTATCCGGGCAGATGGGCCTTATCTTGCATAACTTATATTGTACTTTCCTCCTCGAATTACTAGCCGTTCCGCACGACAGTCACAAGAGAACATTAACTATAGATATAGCGAAATGAGATGAAATTCCCAACATTTACATAAATCCATGTATTCTACTTATTAAGTTACTTGAAAAGGTGGAAAGGGTTTGTACTAAATTTAGTAACGGAACTGAGGAAGAGCGTGTAGAGCGTACCGAAAATTTTGGGTTTTATTACAATAATGATCCTTTTGAAAGCCAAAATAAGTAAACCGACCAAGGGTAGCGACAGAATTTTCCCGAAAGTGGCCGGACCATTCCAGTGACCCCAAGTTCCAACTGTCAGCCCCTATATTGAGGGGTGGTGGAAAGGGGATATGAAGGAGCCGAACTATCCAATGCCGTTGCAGGACATATTTGGCATAACATTACTTAATACTTTAATAGCCGAGTTGTGCACCGATAGTGTTCTTTTGAATCTGAATTGTGACTCTGCAAAGCACGCGAAGTGCGCGAAATTTTTGGTAAAAAGAAAAAAGAAATACTGTAGGGGTTTTAGACCGTATCGGGGATAATATACATTGTATCGAAACCACCTGGACTACTCGATGAAATAGCCAAACTTTGCTCCGTGAGTAGCTTAGCAACCGACCGTACCGTATGACACACACAAGAGAAAAGCAACTATAGGCTGTGCGATCTTGGGATAATATTTACAGTCATCTCTATATAAACTGTGTACTCTACCTCGGTAGTGACTTACCGTCCCTGGTACTTACCGCCCCTAAAAACGGTTCGAACCGCCCTGTCATATTGGGAAATTTTGAATCATTTTTAACGAAGGTTCAGTGCATCCTGTTTTTCAAGCCTTATATAAATAAAATAAATATTCTGAGGTTTTATTGTGCAAATGGATCGAGATAACGAACTGGTGATTTAACTTCTGTTGATGTGCACAGTTGGACAAATTAGATGAATATAGGTATAGTAGTCAGGTAGTAGGCCGTGCTTTGTGATTTTACCATTTACGAAATTTTTTATTTCCGGTGAAAAATGAGTATTAATATGGGAAAGTGGTACTGCACAAAAGAAAAATCACCTGCGATTCGTACCATACTTAGTAACATGAAATTCAGGGTTGAAAAGGTTAGTGATTATTGTCGTTGTCTAATTAGATTTAGAACTTAGTGCTGTGCATTTTCTGCACATCCGTTAGGTAAAGACAAACAGTTTATCCCTTGAATTTACCTACAGAACAAGAAGATGAACAAAAATAATGCTAAATTTATGTATCGTCATTATTCATACACATGATCAGAAACACAGCTGACCGCCACAGTGCGAACCGCCCCTGGGCAATTCCTCATGGGAGACTAAAGAAGGGAAAATTTTTAACAGTAACTCAGAGGTCAAAGTTGAGCTGGTTCTGAATCAAAATGTTCTGGAGAATCCAGCTGTGGTGGTGAAAACTTGCAAAATGTACGTTAAAAGGGGTAAAATAGCATTTTTTGTGGATAAAATGCATTTTTTTAAAATGTTAAAATTTGTCATTTTTACCTTTTAAGGTGAAAAATGAACACCTAGACTGAATAATTATTATCAATCCATACATGCATTAGTAGTAAACATCCCAACAATCAATCTAAGAGCATATTTGTATTCATTAACTTTAACCTCACAGAGATAGAAATGGTAAAATATCGAAAAAAATAGGCATGTACTTCCGTTACCGTAAAAACATGAAAAAGTTGAGTATTTCTCTCATTTTTAGTGGGATTTTTTCTAATTTCAAGTTTTCTAATTGAACAACATAACTCACAAGCTCTAATAAGAAATACAAAATTGGACCATTTTTCCCTACTTTTTTAAGGTAACGGAATTACATTTTTTGGTAACGGAACTACGGTAACGGAATTACACCATACTGATATAACATATGAATCCTATGTTGTAAACATTCTCGAGTATGGAGTAATATTGGAACACATTAGTGATGGAACTACTGTACTGTAGTTTGGACCTACGTAGGTCATTTGTCTATGAAGTTCTGCCATTTAAAGTGCAAAAAGCTACACACTAGCAAGCTGGGATGCAGTAGAACAATAGTACTGTACCCTTGTATTTGAGGCTCTTTGTATGACAAAGGAGAGGTGCTGATAATGACATCTGGATAAAGAGAAACAGGGGAGGTTGGGTAGGTTTAAGGGGATGTTCATCTACAGTATGTGAGTCCTAGCTAGCAAGGCTCCTCTTGGGTGAAGAGGGTACTTGTAGGAAGTTTGCTGCCCATGCTTCAAAGTCATATTGAGTGCTTGAAAATGACAGTGATGCATTGTTGTGGACACCATCCCCAAATTTTATGCCGATTGTGAGGAAATAACACACCCAACACAGATCATCATATCATACCTACACTTACACTACATTACACTTTTCAGTATGCACAGGTATGTAATGGAAGTCAAACTACTTGAACTAAATATCAAATTGCAGATTAAATATCAAATAGCAGATTAGTCAACATTGTTGGCGGACCTTACATCCAGTGATCAAGTACTGTACTGTGCATAGCTTCCAAGTTAACATGCAGTACAGCCAGAAAACCACGGTATCTACTGCACCTTTCTAGGTTTTTGGGACATGGGCTCTAATTGTGTCCATGCAGTACACTTCCCAGAAAACCACTAGTTGAATCTACGGACAATTTACATTGGAAAAGTCATTCAGGCGGCGGAATTGAAAAGGTCACCATCAAGTTTATTGGGCTGTCGGAGCATGAAAAATTTTTGAAACCTGAAAAGACAATGTTGCCATGCAGGGTGTAAAGTTTGCAAGTTTTGTCAGAACCACACATGCACATATGCTACCATTTGAACATGACTTGAGCCAGAACATTATAAATGAACTACAGTTGTAGTATTGGCATTGTTTTCCAAGCTTGATTTTATAATAGGGAGTTCTGATTTCGGGTACAGTATAAAATGCCCCATTCATTCAGGATTGCATAGGAAATGGACCTCACATGCTTGATGGTGTGTGGTGTGTGTTAACTGCACTGTGCGTGACACAGTTTAAGGAGTCTTTGACAAACTTCTGTTTGATGTGTGGTAATTTGCATGCAAAGTATGAAACACTATCACTATGAATAGAAAAATGGGTTTTTAAGCCAAATATCATGTTGCAATTTACATATTCCACTGTTTGATCATATTAAACGTGTTTTTAGGTGCAATGGTTGAATGAAATGATTAGTTTATTGCTTCATTAATGTTTATGTAATTCCGTTACCATGGCCCTGTAATTCCGTTACCGACAATTAAGTTGACATAATATCGCAAGACCAATAGAAAATAAAAAAATATTGGTATAGTATTAAAACATCACCATGTTATCTACACACTACATGTATTCACTTTACTTTAAGTTGCTCAACTTCACAGGGTTTTAGTATTATTTGTAATTTTTCAAAACTTTATGTCCGTCAGACGTAATTCCGTTACCGAAATTCACGCCGATCTATATAAACAGGACAATTTGAAATTCTACTATCTTTTTTCGGTAATAAGTAACATCATACCTTTTGTATGATACCTAAGTCACCCTGATACCATTAGGTGTTTTTCTAATTTTAGGCAACATGTCACAAAAAAATGAGAAATTACGGCAATTCCGTTACCGTGGAATTGCCCCCCTAATATTTGGAGCGGTTCGAACCGGATTTTGGTGGCGGTTCGTAATGACGGTAAGTACCAGGGGCGGCAACTACCTAGACGTACTCTCCCTACATGCTATCTAGCTATATGTGGAATGGAACTTATAATATACTGGAAAAACTAGAGTAATTCCACAGCGCGCGTAGCGCGCCGAAAATTTTGGGTCATTTATCAGAGAAATTGTCCTCTTCAAAGCAAAAAAAAGGTAAATCGTATATCATTATCAAGTTCAGTAGTCAGTCAAGTGAATTTTTTGTCCAGATCGCTAGTGGGCGACTGGGGGAGCGACAAGCTTTCATGGGGGGGGGGGGGCTGTCGTCCCCAGCCCCCTGGCTACGCGCCTGTTTATATAAATATAGTGCAAACCCTTTCCAACTTTTCAAGGAACTTAATAAGTAGAATACATGGATTTATGTAAATGTCGGGAATTTCATCTTATTTCGCCAAACCTAGTAAATGTTCTCTTGTGTCTGTTGTGCGGTACTTCTAGTGACTCGAGGAGGGAAGTACAACGAAAGTTATATTCCCCGAATAGGGCCCAACAGCTACAAATAAGTACAGATTCTTTTAAGTGTAGGCTTACCCAAAAAAAAATTTTCGCGCTTCGCGCGCTTTGCAATTTCACAGTGTAGATTCCGGGAAAAATTAGGCTAAGTCAGCGTGGAACTATGTTCCCAGACTTAGTATATACATATATGCCCCGCAATGGCATAGTATAGCACACAGGTTTTCTTCAAATTTCCCCTCACCAACCCCTCGATGGCATTGGGCTGTTCAGGGGGTTTGGGTCGCTGGCTCCCCGTCGGGCAAATCCTGGCACCACCGTCGGTGAAAAAATGAGTATTAATGTGGGAAAGTGGCACTTCACCAAAAATAATAATAATAAAAAAATAAGCTGGGATGCGCAGGGGCGTCGCCAGAGCATTTATTATGGGGGGCGCCGTATTTGCCGACTGAGAAGAAACAAATGCCGACTGAAAGTGTTGATAAAAAGATGCAGTTAGAGCTGAGAACCATTAGTCCAACCGGTAGTTGTCCAGCAGGGGTGGCGCCAGGATTTGCCCAAAGGGGGGGGGGCAACCACCAGAAGCCTCGACAGCCACGATGCTGTTGGTGACGGGAGATTTGAAGAAAACCTGTGTACTATATCATACCATTGCGGGGCATATATTGCATAAAATTTTGTATATACTAGAGGAAAATAGTTCCACCCGATTTAAGGTTCTGCCTGAAATCTAATATGTGACATTGCAAAGCGCGCGAAATTTTTGGGTAAGTTTACACTGAAAAGAATCTGTACTTATTTAAAGCTTATAGGTCAACCAGTGACGTACCCAGGATTTCTCTCAAGGGGGGCATGCAATATGTTGTGTGATCGCCGGCCTGGGGGAGGGATGTAAGGGGAAGGGGTGTCCCCCTCCCCTTTGAATATTTTTTGAAAAATTAGGTGTCCTTAAATGCAATCTGGTGCCACATATGCCACCTTTGGGAAGTAAAATTTGTGTTCTAACATTTACGTTTTCTAGAATCTGAAAAAAATTGGCATCCGTGAGGGGGACATGGCCCAATGGCCTCCCCCTGTGTACCTCACTGAGGTCAACTGTCCAGGCAGTTGGGCCCTATCGGGCACAACTTACATTGTACTTCCCTCTTCGAGTCACTAGCCTTACCGAAAGACAGACTCAAGAGAACATTAACTTTAGCGAAATGAGATGAGATTCCCGGCATTTACATTAAACTATGAATTGAAAAGATGGAAAGGGTTCGTTCTATATGTAGCTATTAGCAATGAAACTGAGGAAGAGTGGGCAAAGCATACCGAAAATTTGGGGTTTATCTCAGAAATGACCCTTCTGAAAGCTAAAATAAGTAAACCGACCATGGGTAGCGACAGAATTTTCCCGACATGGGGTCGCGGGCCATGCCACCGATCCCAAGTTCCGACAGCATGTCGAGGGGGTGAAAAAGGGACATGAAGGAGCCTAACTATCCCATGCCATTGCAGAGTACCATAAATTTAGCGTTATATCACTTAAAATGGCAAAAGCCGAGTTACGCACTGATACTGTTCTTTTGAGTCTGAATCGTAAAATTACAAAGGGCGTGAAAATTTTTGGTAGGCTGACACAATAAACGTGTTATCATTAAGAACAAAAAGAAAAACTGTAAGGGTTGTAGACTGTATCGGGGACAACACACTTTGTGTCGAAACCACCTGGACTACCCGATGAAATAGCCAGACTTTGTTCCGTGAGTCTCACACCAACTGACCGTACCGCATGGCACACACTAAAGAACGACAACTAGGCTTTGCGATATGGGATGAAATTTACGACCTCTAGACTGTGTACCGGCCCTGCCTACATGTTACTCGGTAAGGTTGACAGGACTTATGCTATCTAGCTAATGTAGAATGGAACTACTGAAGATACTGGAGTGACATTACAGCGCCCGTAGTGCGTCGAAAATTTTGGGTTCTGATTACAGAAATTGTCCTCTTTCTTTCATTGACTTCTTTCCCTCTTTCTTTTCCTCATGTTTCCTTTATTTTGCCGACTGGTGCAGAATTTACCGACTCAGTGCCAGAAACCGCATGAGGGATGAATTCCTTTAGTATACAGTTATACTGAAAAGCCCTATGTAGCTTTTTTTCCGACAGAATATGTTTTAAGTTTCAAAAAGTGTTGCTTACGGGCTTTGAAAATACTGAATAAAAGTTGTCTACAAATGCATTCCAATCTCCTGTCTTCCGTCTGAACCAGCCCCTTTCTCTTGCCCTGCTTTTTCCCTCCCTCCCTCCCCCTCCCTCCCGCCCCTGTTTTTTCTGTTCGCTCGGTATTTCTCTCTCCCTCTTCTCTCTCCTCTTTTTTCTTTTTTTTTTTTTCCTCTTTCTTCTTCCCTCTAACTATCCTTCGTTTGCACTTCCCTCTTTCCTTCATTTTGCCGATAGTGCAGGATTTTGCCTACTGCTTGGATATTGAGGGGGTGTCACACCCCCATCCCTTCCCCCCTCTAGCGTCGTCCCTGGGGATGCGTAACATGAAATTAAGGGTTGAAAAGACTAGTGATTTATTGTATTTGTCTAGATTTAGAACTTAGTGCTGTGAGTTTTCTGCAAAGAAGAAAGAGATGATCCCTTCTCCTTCTGAACAAGAAGATGAACCAAAAAAGCCCCACGGTGCGGACCCCCTACCCCGAATACTTGGGGCGGTTCGAACCGGTTTTTTGGGGGCGGTTCGTAATGGCGGTAAGTACCAGGGGCTGTAACTACCTAGACGGTACGTGCGGTAGATTATGCAACCAATGTAATATCATGTAGTCAGAAATGTACCCTAACCGAATATTGTATATTGTAACGTCAATCCGGTGTACAACTACAGTTGTTGAGTGTTGGTAATTTTACGTGCCGTGCATGTACGTACCACCGGTGCGTACGAGATACATGTTTACGTAGGATTCTAAAACTGCGGGAATTTCCCATAGAATAAGTCGAAGATCTGTAGTGCCGCTTACCTTTCCTGCCTGTCTTCAAAGCTTTGTTGAAACTTTATGCAGAAGAAGAGAAACTGTACAAAAACTTATCTTATATAAAGCAAAATTATCAAATCTCAGCGTCGTATGTACTTTCGTATAAGGAATTTCCTGCATTTTTCGACTTATGAACTGCTAAGGCGCTTGTCGTCTGGCAGTTTTAACATTCAGAAATGGCCGCCCCCTGTGCCTTGGCAAGGGACAAAATCTGGCCATACAATTTATTTGAAAGACTGAAACCGCTAAAAAGCCTTGAGAAAAGTGAGAGAGGTGTTGTGTGGGTTTCTTGATAGGTGTTTGTTACCTCTGACAAAGTACAAGAAAAAATGAGACGTCAAGGTGAGTGGAACCGTCAAGGCAAGCTGTGTTAGTGTGTAGCCAAGAACGAAATAGGTTAGGCTTAGGCTGAGGCCTATGTGGCACTTCACCTAGCCTAACGAACTGTATGTTCTAGAACTTGGAGCCTAAGTTAGGCCTAGTGTATCAATCATTACATGGCACCATGGAGTCACTTGGTACAACTGTGGGCCAGGGCTCATACTGTACTACTCTGTGGACATTGTGATTAGGGTTAGCAGGGCTCAAAGCCTCGAAATAACCGGCGCACTGACAGTCATGGCTGTCTGGCCCTTACCGTTACTGATGGCGGTGGTGCCCCTCAGTCAGTCATGTCCTAGGCCTGTGAAATAACATAGACCGACAGCCAGTTTGCTCATTTTTGCTGTGCCCTTTTCAAGCTTATTTCGAGCCCTGGGTTAGGATAAGGATTTGGGGTCAGGTTAGAGAGTAGGCTTTAGGCTAGTCTCAGTAAAGCTAAATAACTATGGTTGTTCGCCTACATACACAGTCCATAGCCTACACCGACTTAAGGAAATAGCAGGGGGATAGGCCGTCTGTGTAGTGGTTGAAATTGTCTTTCTTCTCACAGCAAAGTTTGAAAGTAAAATTTTAATTGACTACCATGAATTTTCTTCTCCAAATCTTAGCCTGACAGGAGTATTGCAGCTGTTTTTGATCACTGAGAATTTCAGGAAAGTGCCAAAAATGTGAAACGAAATCAGCAACTTTTTAGTGCCGTAAAATTTTCTGTGTGACTATGGACTTTGTTTACATCAGTATGCTAATGAGCTAGGCCTATATTGTTAAGTCAATAGGCTATGGAATGTTTGCAGAGGCAATTGCCATGTGTATGTAGGCCCTATAAGAACTCCAGTAATCAAAACATTACTGTATGCACAACATCACAATGTTGCGCACACAGTAGTCTGATGTCAACAAATATTTCGAACACTACAGTAAATTTTGCAAAGTTGCAAAGTTGATGATTTTAGTTCAGATTTTCGGAACTTTTCTTCTTCTTCTTTCAAATGCAGCACAAACGCCAGACAAGGCTATCCCGTGCTGTTGAACTAGGGCTAAGGGAGTCGAATGAATAGAATAACTAGCTAGGCCCTATAACGATTTTGAACAAGGGCTAAGAGCTGGTTTTTAAAGCTGTCCACTGATGGGGCACAGCGAGCCTGTTCCGGTAATAGATTCCAGCTAGGGATATTTCTTGGATACTCTGAGAGATTTCTGATAGCAAAGCTTGTTAGTGGAGGGATAATGGTATAGATACCTTCCACTAGTACGACGGGTAGTCCATCGATTAAGGTTTGAAGGGTCAATAAGATGATTCCTTACATTACTTGGAAGTAATCCATGCGTTTCTTTATACATAACAACAAGAGGAGCCCTAAATCGTCGAGTTTCAAGGCTGTCCCATTTAAGATCTTTAATCAATAAAGATAATCTTTAATTTCAGAGGTTTAAAGTGATAAAAACAATTGCAATATAAGTGTAAGATTTAGGAAGGAAAAGGAATTGGGAGTAAATTGAGACTTTAGGTCCTAGCTTTGCTCAAAGAAGAAAATCAGTTTGGACCAGCAGAAAGTATTTTTGACCCAGCTTAGCCACAGTGAATCCAAAGTGGACCAGCGCTCTTCACTGTGTAATCTCATAGCCACAGAAAACTGCTACACGTACTTAATCCCAGCGTATCCGCAAAGCTACCAACTAACAAATTTACGTAACAGCCAAGGTTTGCCGTCAACTTTTTACTCACGTAACCACTTAGATAATTTAGGATCACTCTCTTGTAGCCACAGGAACAGATAGACTAATTCACTTGTTACCAATGTTTAGTAGCATGGTAGGCCCTAGACTGACGCAATTGGGTGATTTTTTAAATAAGGGAGTCAGTTGATTTGGTGTCCAATGTTACATTGTCACATATTTCACCTTCACATTGTAAGTACACATATAATACACATATAGAGGCATTGGATTAGTGGAAGATGGTCCCAGTCATAACTATAGTGATGCCTGAGATACTTTAAAATTTAAAAGAACATATAAACAAGTGGTTATGATGTTATGTCCAAAAACTGACTTTTTTCTCACGTGTAACTTGGACACCAAGGGCGTAACATTGACAAACATAGTAAAGCACTTTTCATTTTGAAAATGAACTGTGTGAAACTCCAAAATTTTAAAATAGTAGCAAGATGCATTTTTAGTAAGCACTTGTATAGTACAGTACTGTACTTTGAAATGCAGCTTCACTACGTAGTTCTAGGTGTCAGTGTCTGCAACATGGAATAGCACTGTGATCAAAGTAATGATGCCCCGTATAACTTTTTGGTGTCCTGTTACAAAAAATAATTCATCATTTTACTTAATATTAGCATGGAATATTCATGAGTATTCTGATATTTCCATTGTACTATATGGTCACTGCCAAGAAATGCTTAGTCTGCCAAACTGCAATCAGTTGTGCACAAGTTGTGGGATTTAACTGTCACTTAATAGTAATGGGGACACCGTTGGACACTAAATGGGGTTCCACTTTTAAGAAGGGTTTTTTTCCAATTGTAAACCAGTCTCCTCATTGAAACTGCATTTCCATTCTATACAAGATCACCCTGCAAACCATCTTTAACATTGCAGACCCTTTTTTACAGAAATAAGTAATGTGTTCAGTTACTCATGGAAAACCTGTGTTTGGTGTCTGCCTTACTCGGGCAAAACTGAACCCTGTTTTGACCAAAAACTTTTCCATGAATATATTTTTCAAACTTTGAACATGGTTTGCATATTTCCAGTAATCATACATTATCTGAAAAATTAACATTTATTGTTAGCCTTCTAATTCTAGAATTGAAAATTTTACCCAAGTGTGACACAATGGTCCCCTTATTTAAAGAATCACACACTTGAGGATTTGAAGCCAGAGATTTCTTTTTGGGAAATTTTGAAATTGGGGTTGTGGGGTATGATGCAAACAATATTTTGCAGTGAAATTTATTTTTCCATGTGAGAAACAATGCAAAATTAGCCCAAATTCCATGCATGGATTTCTGTTTTAGTAAGCTGCATAAGGACCCTTAATTGATTTACCCTGTAGTTTGGCCCCTGCAGGTGTCGAGTGACTTTTTATGATGTGTTTTCATACAGAATCTTCAAGTGAACTTGTTGTCTATATCCATAGAGATGAAGGCAGTTGGCAGTTTTTAGCTAAAAGAAAAATTTTCAGGAAACAAAAATTTTTCAAATTTCCATAGTAGGCCATATTTAGCCAAATCAAATTATGCACAATGGAAGCTACAAGGACACCAAAATACACAATAAAATATCAGCATAGACAGATCTGCACCTGTACTCTACTTTTTTTCTTCTAAAATATTGAAAAACTATCCCCATTTCAGTTAAAAAGAGGTACATATATGCCTGGAGGAAAATTCTCATTTGTAGTGTTACCTCAAGAAAGTGACCTAGAAAAGATGGCAAAGTTTAAAATCATTAAAAATTAATTTTAATGAAAGTTTAAAAGCCAAGGGTATGCACCATAGACTGTAGCAAAGACTTTAATACAACAAACACAGTAGTAACAAATGGTGACAATTGTCCATCAGAGGTAATTTGAGCTGTTCTGCTGGTGTTCCATATTCATTTATCAATTTCAGTGCTATCACTAAGAAAGAGTTCTAAAAAACCTTGTTATCATGTTATGACATAAAGCTGATTCAATATACAGTACTTAAATTTGATATCAACTTATAGGATATGTAATTCTGACTATACCTCATCTATTTTTGTTAACTTGCACCACATTATAGCCATTAAAAGTTAAGGTACATGTAGCATGCCCACTTTGCTGTCTCCAGGTTTTGTAGATACTGTATCAGTGTTATGACTTATGAGGACACAACTTAAGGAACCCCCCCCCCCCCTCCAAAAAAAATTACAAAAACAAAAAACAAAACAAAAAAAAAAAACCATTCTAGACCTAGTTTTGGATACATAGATTTCAGAATTAAGGTCAGATTGGTGATAGACCACACAGGTTTGAATAGGCCTATACACTACTTTAATGGACCCCAAAATTGATTTTCATAAGTGGCATTTTTGCAGATCCACTGGGTGAAAACTTGTCCAAAATGTAGGTCAGCTGTAGGGTCTAATGTTTAGCATTATGTCTGTAGATTAAAGTTACTTTGACTTCCAAATAAAAAAGCCTTCCCCCTGTTATGGAAAATAGTTGGGGGAAATGTTGTCATTTCATTCCACAATTTGTCAATAATTTGGCCTTGACTTTGTGCTACTGTACCGTAAAATGGCAGTTCTACAAGGTGACTTGGAAGTTAATACTTCAGACTAACTGCAGATTTAATACTGTATTACTGTATTCCAAGAAGAACAGTACAGTACTATACTTTTTGAGTACCTGCAGTGTAGAATTCAATTGAGAGGTTCCATATAGGCTACTGTTTTGAACTATTGGTTAACCACCTTGAAATGAAGCCCGTCACCTGTGAGACTTCTGTGCTATGTTATACATGCAATTTGCACAGCAGTAGTGCATTATATATACTGTAACTGTACCAGAACAACTAGCAATGTATTTATATGACCATTGTTATCACAGAAATAGGGTATGCATGAAAATGGGAAATTCATGCAGTTGGCTGTATAATATAGGTAGAAATCGGGGAGTAAAATATTACTAAAATGTGTTGACAAATTATGCTATTTTCCATCCCACATGATCTGCATCACATTCATGTTAGCATTACAGTTAAAGATATATTGTCTCTATATCACTTCCTGCAGAACAGCTTGTATGGAATTATTGTTCAAAAGCCCATGCTTAACCTACCACCATCAAATCTTTTCCACCCATAATCCCCTTTTATCAAATTGACAATCCAATAGTCTATGATAGGCTGTCATACAGTAGATATTGTGGACTGTGTAGTAAGTGCTCATCTAATGCCATTTTAAAAAGGTGTATGCTTCATTTTAATGATCACAATTTTCTGAATACCCCAGGGCTGCCAGTGCTTCTCCTTTGATCCTCCACCAGGGCACAGCATTGCCTATGGACCCCACCAGGAGCCCAAAGTTGTCCTCCTGGATAGCAGGCTGCTACTTGGTACCTTTTGTGCCATTGCATCCTTCCAGCCTTAAGTACTCATGACAAATTTACCATGGGCCTGTTTTAACATACAGTACTGTACTACTGCAGGCTACAGCTATACAAAAACTAATTACCTTCCATGGTCTTCCAGTGTATGTTTCAGACCTGCAGCTATGCCAGTAGTAGACAGCCTCAACTTACAGTAGAGTTAGTTGGATCAACACTCCTCTTGAAAATGCATATGCACCACTATGTACCATACTGTACTTGTAAACAGATATTTACAGTAACTCCTGATTAAAGGATAGACAAAAGTGATAGTTTTGGTAATTGTCAGGTGACAGGAAGAGATCCTAATCCATCTTTCTTTTGACTATTACAGGGAGAAAACTTTTTACAGATCGATCAACTTTTTCTAGCTTGGTGCGATCAGTTGTCCAAGAGACAGATGGTGAGCACAGACGATCTTCACTGGCCAGCCTTCAAGATTACATCACACGAACAGAAAATATCAAGGTACAGTACACTGTATATTTAACATTAAATGGCTTGAAATGAAGACCATAAGAGAAAGAAAAATTGGCCATTGGCTGGCAGAAATTCTGTAGCATGCTAATGCACCAAGGCAGAGGTGTGAATATGCCCAGATTTCAAAGCCAGAGGGTACTGTACTACCGTACAGTGGTTCAACCAATTTTCCAGTGCGACTTCTAAATGATTGGCCTGGAACATTTGAAGAGGTGGTGAAAGAGAAGGGGTTTGTTGGAAAAATTGGAATTTGGAAAATGCTTTATAGGCAAAAATTAGCTTAATTTCAGTAATTGTGAATCGGAATGGGATGTATTTTGCATACTTCAACTTGGTTGAAATCCACAGTTTGTGATGATTAATCTTTGGAAAAATAGTGCTAAGTGATTATTTTGAAATGCAAACCTTTTCAGAAATTACTCTTTGGAAATTATTTGTCCAACACTTTTTTTTTTTTTATGCTGCAAAAATCACAAATGTATGGTGGGCTAAGTCACTGCTGTACCACCAGATCAGAAAATTGACTGCATTTACTCTACAAATTACAAGACATATTACTATAGCAGTGTTAAGTTAATGCTGCTGTTGAAACTTGTGTAACAGCAAAGCATGGCTGAGGCAGCTGCAGCCTGGGGCTTTGACATGGTGCCTTTTCAAGTTGATGGTGACGAACTGAACCCATTCATTATAAAAAGTTTAGGTTCCGTGTGATGCATGGTCTGAATTTTTTGCTGGGAGAAGGGGAGAAAGAGGAGGATGGGGTGAAGGGGAAAGAACAAGCCACGATGTAAACAGGGTAATAATTCATACCATACTGTATAAGCATCACAAGACAGATGTAGTTGCTTTTAATGTTTCTCTTATTTCCCTCCATAGCCAGTTCATAGTCCTCGTTACTGTTACACAATAAAGCCAGTTTAATGTTACAGACTTACATGCTTGGAGGAAGGATTGAACTTCAACTGTACCAGTGACACACACACTGTCTGTAGCTTTTTGTAATAACACTAACAGTATTTATTTTAACATTGCGATATTCAAGACCAATTGCAGGGTAAAAAGGTTGGTATTGGAGAAAAGTTTTATCTTTGAAGTTCAAAGTAAATTCTTTAAACTTTGAACGAAAATATTAAATGGCATAAAAAAATTTGGTAGAAGAAAAAAAGTCACTTGAAGGCAGGGCTCAACAAATATGTAAGTCTGCTAGCCCAGTCTCATTGTACTGAACTCTATACATTTGGGGGCTTGCTTAAATTATGTCCTTCGGGCAAGTGGAATAAGTTTGTCAAATGCCCATGGGCTAGTAATTAACCTTCAGAAATTTTGAGCACTTCTTGAAGGATGTGCATCTGTGTAAAAAAAAATCTTTCTAAACAGAACTCTTGGTACAGCAAAATTCCTGGTATGTAGTATAAATTGGTGATTATCACAATCAAAGTTGCATATTCAGTGATCACAAGTCAGAAAAACAATAGCAGTGGTAAACAAGTTTCATCTTGTTTCTAGCTGTGTTGCAGATCTGAAATCACTTCATGTTTGTGGAGGCTGAACCAGCCTCCTCTGTTATGGTCAAAGTTTCACAGTGATGTCATTGACAACTTGCTCATTTTTTTATATTTTTACAGACTGTGAGAGAACAAGCAGACAGTTTACTTCTAGTAATGTGTGAAATATTCCAGGACAGGTTAGTATCATGTAGCATTACAGTGATTCAGTTTGGGTGCTGTCATTTTTACCCTTCAGGCTAAAACGTGGGCAATGTAAGCTCAGAATTACCTGAAAAGACATATTTAGAGTAACTCCATAGAGGAAATGTGTTATCCAAGGGACATAGCTGTGAAATGGAATGATCATTCATTTGCCTGTAAAACAAGTGCTGCACTTAGTACAGGTACTGTGCAAAGATTATTTTAATCAGAATGTGAAGATTGTTAAATTACTACTTAAATTGGTAAATTGGATTAAAAGAATTTATTAAATGTACAATGTTGTGATGGTCATTATTGATTTGTATTGGAAGGTGGTGGGGAAGAGTAGGGGAAGAATAAGAGAGGAGGGGAAAGAGGGGGGTTGCAAGGTTGATAATATAGTTTTTTCATGTCATGATTCATCCTGTTTGAACATGATAAAAAAGTTGTGGTACTATCGAGGTCTATACAACTCAGCTAAGACTCATCAACATCATAAAGTACTGCGTAAGCACTTGTTGAACCCCCAAAGAATCAATGCCAATTTTTAAACAGAGGGTGCATGAAGTCCAGGGCTGAAAACACATGAGGGCAAGGCCATTTTCATGTTAGCTTTGAGGGCACATTTATGTATGTCAAAGGGAACCAAGGCCAAACAGAAGATTTTGTGTTATCTGGTTCATATTTTGTTGTATTTTGTTAGGAAGGGTACAAAAGCCAATTGGTCTTGAAAAGTGCTCCATTTTGAAGGGCACCAATGGTCCAAGGCCCTTCAAAAATATGAAAGCCATGGTGTTCATTTATTTCCAGCCCTGGATGTGAAGGTAGCAACCATTGATGCCTACAGAACATGTGCAAGTTTGCTTTAGTACACATGCTTTTATTATTTTCTTCAGATGTAGCCCAGACTTCAAACTTCAGTGTTCACAGTTGGCAGGGATTCTTATCGTTCTGTGTGGTGGTGATTGCAGAAGGTATAGTGTAATTTTATTCCAGTTTGCAGGTTTTTTTTTCCATCAGCCAGCCAGGCTTACTCCCCCTCCTTACTGCAAGATGGCTTACCCCCCCCCCCCCCTCCCCAAATTATCTGAAAAATACAGTTGGAGATTTTCAAATTAAATTTTTTAAGAGTTAAGAGCTTTGCCAAAGAAAGCACTAGTTTACATTAATAAAAGTTTTGCAAGTGGGAGATTTCCCCCTCCCCTCAAACCCCTTAGTGAGATGCCCCCTCAAAAGAAAAAAAGAAAAAGAAATCCCTGAATTTATATCAAGGAATTTAACATTACTGCCCAACTTAATAGAGTTTCATCTCTGCTCTTGCAAAGTTAGATGAAATTTGCAAGATTCGGACATCTAAAACTATATGCATGGATAGCTGAAGAATACAAGAAACCAGGGAATGAAAAAAGACAATCATATACACAAGGGATATGACAGTGAATGATGTGCAGTATTGTGCAAATACAGTCTGCTCTGTTCTTCTGATGTGATCTTATGAGATGTCAAGATTCAGTTACATAGTTTTGATGTCATGAATCATTTTGTTTGCACTTTTCATGAACAAGATTTACAATTTGAGATACCACCCATGTAAGATTTGCCAACCCAGTAAAGTAACATCATGGTTTCATGCATAGAGAAAATGAGGAAAACCTGGAAAAATGTAGGCAATTTTGTAACATGGCCTTGAGGGTTCTTAAATGTAGAGAAATGGAAAAATTACCATGGGCTGGAAAACTAAAAACCAAGTAATATACTGAAGATAATGTTGCTACATGTGTCAACAGTGCTCAAAAGTTTGTAAGGGTAAATGTTGAGGAATGTAAAAATTCTTTGTACAGTGTATTCAGAAATTGACTGAACACATCCTCCTCTTTTCTGCATACTGCAGAGTAGGAAAGAGCTGTATTTGGCACAGAGACAAATGCTTTATTGAAAAACAACTTTAGATATGTCTCTGTACGAAGCACTGGAATTGCCTATTGGTCAGTACTCCAGTAAGGGGATTACATGTACTGTACGTTCTAAGGATTGCTATGGTGAATGTTTACAGTGGTAAATGCACTGTTAGTTTGTATAGAAGCTCATGAGATAATGCAGCCTTAGAAATTTTTTACCTGTTAATGATCCATAGCCTTGGGTCATGAAAAAAGCCATCTTGGTATTGAAAAAAACTTACAATTTGTTTATCAAAAGCTTGAGATAGGGTTAGGTGACTCCACTCTTTTTGGAGTAAGATACCTGCTCCTTAATTATCCTGTCTCTGAATGGAGTCATAACTTATTTAGTGATGTCATAACTGCTGCAGGACTACATGGGTGATCAGCTTTACACTGTTGAATACTAGCCTATACTAAAGGTTTTTCAATGCCGTGTGCCATTGTTTTTGTTAGAGGGAGAGAGAGAACCATTGTTCAATTATGAAGCATGGTTCGTTTTAAGGGTGAGACTGAATGTGTCCTGTTTTATCAATAAGCAATTTGTAAAACAGACATATTTTAATCTACTGTTTTTTAAGCAAAACAAAAGTTTTTTTTTGGTTTCGATGAGAGAGAAACCTATGCGGTCATGATGGCGTATGTGTGTATGTATGTGTGTGTGTGTGTGTGTGTGTGTTTGTGACGCTTAGCTTGTGTGCGCGATATCTCAAGAAGAGAAACTCCGACAGTTTTCAAACTTGGTACATAGATGCCCCATATTTAGAGGAAGAACCCTATCGTTTTTGGTGGGGGTCAAAGGTCATCTGGGGTCACCGGGGGTCAAAACCTGAAAACCTTGTGTGCACGATATCTCAAGGTAGGAAGCTTGGATGAATTTCATACATATTGTGTAGATGTGTTATGGTAAGAGGAAGAAGCCTATTGTTTTTGGTGGAGGTCAAAGTTCATCTGGGGTCTGCCGGGTCAAAACCTGAAAACCTTGTGTGCACGATATCTCAAGGTAGGAAGCTTGGATGAATTTCATACGTAGTGTGTAGATGTGTTATGGTAAGAGGAAGAACCCTATTGTTTTTGGTGGAGGTCAAAGGTCATCTGGGGTCACCGGGGGTCAAACCCTGAAAACCTTGATAACATGATATCTCAAGGTAGAAAGCTTGAATGAATTTCATACTTAGTGTGTCGATGTGTAATGGTAAGAGGAAGAACCCTGTCGTTTTTGGTGGAGGTCAAAGGTCATCTGGGGTCACCGGGGGTCAAAACCTGAAAACCTTGTTAACACGATATCTCAAGGTAGGAAGCTTGGATGAATTTCATACTTAGTGTGTAGATGTGTTATGGTAAGAGGAAGAACCCTATTGTTTTTGGTGGAGGGCAAAGGTCATCTGGGGTCACTGGGGGTCAAAACCTGAAAACCTTGTGTGCACAATATCTCAAGGTAGGAAGCTTGGATGAATTTCATACTTAGTGTGTCGATGTGTTATGGTAAGAGGGAAAACCCCATCATTTTTGGTGGAGGTCAAAGGTCATCTGGGGTCACCAGGGGTCAAAACCTGAAAACCTTGTTTGTGCATGATATCTCAAGGTAGGAAGCTTGGATGAATTTCATACTTAGTGTGTAGATGTGTTTATTGTTTTGGTGGAGGTCAAAGGTCATCTGGGGTCACTGGGGGTCAAAACCTGAAAACCTTGTGTGCACGATATCTCAAGGTAGGAAGCTTGGATGAATTTCATACGTAGTGTGTAGATGTGTAATGGTAAGAGGAAGAACCCTATCATTTTTGATGGAGGTCAAAGGTCATCTGGGGTCACTGGGGGTCAAACCCTGAAAACCTTGTTAACATGATATCTCAAGATAGGAAGCTTGGATGAATTTCATACTTAGTGTGTAGATGTGTTATGGTAAGAGGGACGACCATATTGTTTTTGATGAAGGTCAAAGGTCATCTGGGGTCACCGGGGGTCAAAACCTGAAAACCTTGTTAACACGATATCTCAAGATAGGAAGCTTGGATGACTTTCATACTTAGAATGTAGATGCGTTATGGTACGAGGAAGAACCCTATTGTTTTTGGTGGAGGTCAAAGGTCATCTGGGGTCACTGGGGGTCAAACCCTGAAAACCTTGTTAACATGATATCTCAAGATAGGAAGCTTGGATAGATTTCATATGTGGTATGTGGATGCGTTTTGGTAAGAAGATGAACCTATCACTTTTTGGTGGAGGTCAGAGGTCATCTGAGGTCACTGGGGTCAAACCCTGCAAACTTTGTTAACACGATATCGCCAGGTAGGAAGCTTGGATAGATTTCATATTCAGTATATGGATGCGTTGTAGTGAAAATATGCATGCTTTCGTTTTTGGTGGTGGTCAAAGGTCATCTGGGGTCACAGGGGTCACAAAGCAAAAATTTAAGAATTCCCAAGATCGTCTCATGGGTTCACCAGAAGTCAAAATACAAATTTCCCAAGAATTCCCAAGATCAAATATGAACCTAAAATTATTTTTCCAACATGTGAAGATAGCACTTGACCAGTGACTGAAAGATATGGGACATCATGGCATTATTTGGAATAGAACATGTATCATCGAAACCTCAATGCATTTTTGCATTCTGGTTGTAAGTTCTTCATATTTTTTGTTTCAAGGTTGATTGTGTGGCTGTTTAACAGACTGGAAACAAGGACAAATGATGAGGTTAAAGGGTTCATTTTGTCTGCCATCTTACAGGTAAAATGATAAATTTTATGTTAACTTTGGTTTTAGCCAGGTGAGCATTTAAATTGCAGTTACAGTTTTGAATTAGTAATGTGAGGGAATATGATGTAGCTGGAATTTAGGGGCTGGATTCTGTGTGTTGAAAAAAATATTTAAATTAGGGTTCTTGTACTCATTGAAAATCTTGAATTGAAATGAGTCATTCCCAAGGCCTTGAAAGTGCTTGAATTTTGTAAATTTGTCAAGATAAGCAAAGCACTAGAATTTTATTTTTGGACTATGTACCTTAGGGCATTTTAGTGTTGTTTGTCATTATACAATAATTTTTTTCACAAGCACTTAAGTAAATCATTTGAAATGACGTCAAAACAGATGTGCTTGACAAAAGTTGCTGGTCCTTGAAAAGTGGGAGGAATGTGCTTCATTTTCCATTTCAAAAAAATGTGATAACCCTGTTTGTAAATGGATAATGAGACTTTAGAGGAAATGCAATGAAATCTACCATAAAATAGTATTTTTGATGGCATATATTTAAAAAAAAAACGAAGACTCAAAACCTGCATAGTAAAAGATTTGAAAAAGTTTGTGATGTAGTACACAAAAAAGGAGATAGAAGTAGAACATGTTGCATTTCTTAGCACCCCCCTCCTTCACCCCCCACCCTCACACCCTTCTCCCTAGGTAATAGATGCATTGGATACAACTACACTCTAATGTCCATTTTGTGCCTTGTGCTCAGCACTCTCAGAGACTGCTAAAGATTAAAGGTTGGTTCAAACAAATTCGCATAAAAATGTACTTGCCTTGAAATTTTTACGAACTTTTCTGTTTCATGCAGACTCTGGAGCATGGCAGAAGAAATGCTCACATAGAACAACTGTTACCACTGATTATGAATAACCTGCAGTCAGCTCTAGAGGTTGCTGAAACATCGGGTGAGTGCTTTTGATAATCTTAAGCATTTAATTGTGTTAACTATGCACAATCAGGTTCTAATGTGCACCAAAAAAAGGGTTTAAAAGTGAACCCGTCAGTTTTGAAAAATGTCAGTTTTATGAGACTGTAGACATGTCAAGTGCTCCAATTGAAGAGAGAACAAATCCACATTTTTAGCCCAAATTTCTTAATTTATCATCAGAAATTAAATGGTGTTCCCCTTTTGATTCTGGCACTTAAGTACCTCCTTAGAATGTAGCAGGATGAAAGTCAGCTTTGCTGTGGCAGCTGCAGCCTGAGGTTTTGACATGATGCCCTGTCAATAATATGGTTATGGGGCAAGCTGAATTATTCCCATCTTCTTCTTGTATTTAAGGTTTAAAGGGTGAGTGGTATCAATGGAAACTGCTTCTTCTCATTATAGAATGAACTTTAGTTGGTAAAGTGGCACGCCATTACTGTGTCCACTTGTCATCACCAAAACTGATGTGATAATATTTAAATACATCACAACATGTGTACCACTTGCAAAGCCCTTGCCCCCAAAGTGTTAAATTTGACAGATTGGAGTATACTGCCTGGTTGATCATAAATTGGCTTGTAAGAAAGTGGTTTGAAAAAAGCATGGTTTCATTTGTGTTTGGGGCTGTTAACATCACAGATTCTGAATTTGTAAAGTCCACAGTTTTGTAGTTTGTCAGTGTTTTGGAAGCTCTAGGGAATATGTGTAAGATGTAACTCTGTTTGACTTGCAATTTTCCAGTTTGATGTATTCACAGAAGATTTATTAGGAATATGTGTATCAAAGTTACTGCTTGGTAGTAGTCTTCTCCACTGCCGTTATTCTTGTGTATCCTGTACTTTATTTTACTTTATTTCTTTTCAGAAATGCTGGTGACTGTCACAAATGCCATTCACTTCATGGCACAGAATTACCCAAATATCTTCTCGGCTCATTTTAAGGTAAGAAAAGCACACACCTAGGAAATACACAACCTTTATAAGGACAAATTTGTGTTAGGTGTTTAGCCATTTTTCATCCTTTTCACTAGCTTACAAGCAGGAGGCAGGCAGGGATGGGGAGGGGGAAGGGGAAAGAGGGGTCCATTATACTTTTAAGAAAGTATTAAGAATAAGGAACCATTATAACTTATTAAATTCTTGGTAAATCTGGCCTCATTAGACATGTATTTGCCATCTTTACACCACTAACCATACAGTCTCTGCAGTCTGTCCAGGTTGCACGCACCATAGAATTCCTTCGTCGACTTTCACACTACATTACAAATGTAAAGTGATCCCTAAAGCCTACCCCATGTACATGCTTCCCCTTATGAGATAGCTGACAAGTTGGCTATTCGTGGCACTTTCAATGTATGACAAGATTTTGAAGATTCTTGGCCAAAAGAGCTCAAACATCGCTTGCCATTACCTAGACCTCATCACTCTCCCAAAACTTATGTTTTACTCTGCCCATGTCTAAACACCATAATTCATCCCAAATTAATTATATTTGACCCCATCTTTGCACCACTGATACTTCATCTAGTCTAATTTCAGATTATACTTACAATGGACCCCATCTCTTTTGGTAGCATATCTGAAAAGTTGTCCCAGTGTCTCCTTTTCATGCTACACAAACATATGGAACAAATGGAATGCGTAGGCAACACCCTAAAGGGGGTGTGCTACCCTCAATACTCTTGACCTATTGTACTCACCACTGTGACATTGTGTAGTTATCGTATAGCTAGTGTTTGTATGTATTCATAGTTACTGCCCTAGTGTTTGCTTCATCAGGACTCAGGGCTCAAAATCTCAGAAGTTTTACTACTATCCCATAGACCCTTTTCCAAATAGAAATTACAAAGGATTGTGAGATAGAGGTTTGGTATGCGTCATATTTGTCAATGGCATTTTACTGTGGCCAAAAGTGACACACTCCAAAACTCTATCCCACAGTTCTTTGTAATTGCTATTTGGAAAAAGGTCAATGGGGCACTTGACAAACCTATTCCTCTAGCCCAAGGGACATTTGTACCAGCCTCCAAAGGCATAGGATACAGTAAATCTATATAGCTGTACAACATTTTGTACTAGCCCAAGGGGCTTATTGTAATTAACTGACACTAGCCCAAGTGTGGTTTGAGCTAGTTCTGGCCTAGTGGACTTATGTATTTGTTGAGCCCTGTCAGGCTTAATACAGTAGTTAATCTCAGGGGGGGGGGGAGGGGGGGCTCTAGAGAAGAGAATACAACATAGTATTTTTATGCTTATGAAATTGATATAATGTAAAGTGTATGACCCTACAGAGAAGCACAAAATATCATGTAAGATGAGTGACTGATGATAAATTTTATGACATTGTAGACAGAACAGCTGTTTTGACTTCATTGGTATGTAATGTTATACCTGTAATGTAATCTTCCTTCCTTTTCAGGACACTGTTGACATACTGGTTGGGTGGCACATTGATGTAACACAGAAGTCATCGTTGATTAAGTACTGCTCAGGTAAGTTCTGCAACTGTAAATACTAATGATGACAATGATGGTATTATTGCATTTAGAAGGTGCCAATGTCTGGACTAGCCTAAATCAAAGGTGCAGCATACATAACCTCAGGTGAAGGCCTGTCGTGAGTGGAGAGAGGCAATAGAGATGTAACATCTTGTCCAAGAACACAGGAGAATACACTAGATAGGGATGAAACCTGCAGTCCTTGTATCACAAGTGAAGGACTTAACAAGTAAATCAGTAAATATGTCTGCTTTTATACATGTCCTACAATAGTGGAGCTGTTATTATGATGACCTGCAAATTTTAGTGTTGTGCTAGTCATAGGCACAAATATCTGATGGAAATCACTGATGGTATCAAATGTCCACGTAGGGTTCTTGAAGAAATTTGTTGTTAGAGCATTTTTGCTATCGTCAAGCACATGTAACTTCACATGAGTCACAAGCAAGCTATCTTTTCACTTGTACCATTTTGCCCGAAGTGTGACTCAGTGTGTCCTTTTGTATTCTTTAGATTCATTAATAAGCCTGAGGCCATTTTGGATTGAAGATATCAACTTTACAGTCCACCTTCTCAGCCAGTTTGTGGAAGATCTTGAGGCTTATGCTGAGGTAAGAATAGATTCACATGGTATTTCAGGTGTTGTGTCTTCCTTGACACTTCTTTGGAAGCTAAGTCTTACACAGGGAAGGTAACAGGACCAAAATCTTAATGTTAATTGTGTCATTCTTGAGTGAAGGTAATTTTTCCATATTTGCACGATCCCATAATGGATAAGTGGTTTCACAGAGTGGTAATAGTGTTGACATCCAGGCAAGACTGACTGGGAGAATAGTTGCATGAGTTATACATGATCTACTTTTTACAAAATGTTCTAAATAAAGCTCAAGTTGCACCATAGAATATCTAATCCTCCAAAATTCAAGGCCTCTACACTGGCCCTAAATCATGACCATAAAGGACTGTGACCTCATTGCTATCTTGGGTTGTACTGCACATACAGTGTAAGCATGACATAGCAGTAGGAAAGAACTTGTAGCTATCACTGAAATGAGAGTTTGTAGACAGCCTTGAAAATATTGAAAGTGCTTGAATTTAAATAGGTCTTCTTTAAGATCTTTTAAAGCTTTTGATCTCTGTTATAGCATACATTAACCATGGAAAAGAGCTTCTATGTAGAAAAGACTCATTTTACCTATGGCATGTTTCTGATGGCAATGCAAGGGAGCTGCCATGTTGGGGACTGAGGGAGGTGTATCCAAAGTGACCAATCAAATGAAGTCAGGCTGCTGTGTCACTGTTGCACATAAAATGTACTGGGCTAAGCACCCTATTACACATTCAGAGGTGTGGATTTCAGAACACATACAAGATCTTATGGCTCCAACATGCTAGCATTAACAAAACATGACATCACATGACATGGGTCATTTCATATGTGGACACATTGTAGCGTTCTATTCACTATAACTGCTTGCGTCTCCTAAATGTGAGATAGTTACATGAAATGCTGTTGAAATATGTGCTGGAGTAGAATGTTTGACTCTTTAAATATCAGTAGAGCTTGTCCTATGGAAATGTGGTATGATCCTGTGAAATTATGAAAAGCTTGAAAGACCAAAGGTCATAAATTGTCAAAGAGTAGAAAGGCCAATAGCAGCTGATTATTGAAAAAAATTGATCATCGGAGTGAAAGATTTAATGTTGCTACATACCTCTAAGAATTGGGCCTTTCATATAAATTGGAAGGATGTACAGTTGGTTTTTAGTAAGATTGCAATAAGGTCATAGTTCTTTATGGTCATGATTTAGGGCCTGTGCAGAGGTCCTGGAATTTTGGAGGATTAGATTTTCTGTGGTGCAGTTTGAGCTTTATTTAGAACATTTTGTAAAAAGTAGATCTACCTTTTGTATGAATGATCATTATTTTTGTGACTTCCAACCATAGACCTTTTTCCAAATATCAATCCCAAAGGATTGTGGGATTCAGTTTTGGTGTGTGCCGTTCTTGACTACAGTAAAATGCCATTGACAAAAAAGATGCATACAAAAGCTTTATCCCACAATCCTTTGTAATTGTTTTTTGGAAAAGAGTCTATTGTGGAAGTAGAGCTCCCAGGGACTTTAGAGCCTAGTGTTATTGTGAGGATGAAAAATCAGTGTGTGGAAATTACTAGCAGCTTTATTGTTACTGGAAGAATTTCAATTGAATATTCACACTGGACTATACATAAAAAAGGCTGACAAAAGAAATGTAAAGAAACAGTATAATTTATGCACATAATTGTAAGAAAGCTTGACCTGTTTTATAATTTTTCAGGACCTGACCAGCCAGGCAGGTACCACTGACACTCAAGAGACAGAGAAGCTCTCTGAGCAGAGTGATATTCCAACTCCAGAACTCTGCAAGCAAAAAATTGAAGCATTTCTGGGGTAAGGGGTGTTATCTTGAAATTGAAATTATCTTAAAGGGAAATAGTGCAGTTGTTAAACAGAATCTTCGTAATTTTAAAATAATAATTTATAGATAAGTAGTGGTAGGCAGATCAAAATGAGATAGCTAGGTTAGTTTATTTTCAAAAAAGGTTCTGACAGAGAGAAATTGACTCCTTTGTACTTAAAGAATAATTTGTTCACCCAAAGTTCAAATTTTCAAAAGATAGTACCTTCCCAACTCTTTTAGCTTGTAACATTTTGGAGAAGAACAGCTAACGCCATAGTTCTTTGGTGAGACTGAATTGCTCGATAATGATAAAAGCTGCTTCCTCTGCCTGCCATATTGATACCATGTAAGTGCAATGTTTCCCTATAAAGTGTAGGAGGCCTCATAGCTATGTATCCTGATTACTTAGCATCAGTATTGGTGTTATCAGTTTGTGAACTACATGGCCATTTGTGGCCATTTTTGATTTGTTGGAGGAATTTTATACACAGAAAGACTTCGGTTGCAATCTTCTACCACTTGCTTTAATTAATAGTGGATTGCTTTCCTATTTTTGATAACTGTTTGTTTTGAGCTTCATGCACTCAAGATTTGAGGTATGTTAGGTTTCAGATTCAGATGCTTGGATTAGTTTGGCTTATATTCAGTTGTACTATACAGTCATGTGTATGTATAGAAATTGAACAGAATATTAAATATGCTTTGCAGTTGAGCAGTTGTGTTAGTAATGTTTTACAAGGCTGGTGACCACAAGAATGAGGAACAAATAAAAAAAAGTGATGTGAATGTTTACAGGATATGTTGAAACTGTAGAAATAATAATAGTAACAACAACAATTGAAAAACAAAAGGGCTACTATGTCCAGGGTTGATCTCTTTCTGTGATAAGCTGATGCATCCCACTATTGGTGGCAAAAAGTAAGTAAAAGACAGGAAAACCAAAGGTGTTTTGAATTTAACCTCTCGTTATGGTTATTCTTATGACAACCTTGAGTTCTGGGAAGTAGATATGGCACAGTGACCCATTTGGCATAGTATGGACCTCAGGATTTTATTTGTAGGGTTAACTTGATCCCCACAGTGGTGTGGTTTTCATTGTTGTCATGTTGAACACAACAAACTGGCCCCTTGTACATAGATTAACCCTTTATTTATGGAGTTGTGAAAGCTTCTGCTGATCCTAGTCTTAGTGCAGTATACTTTTCATACTGTTTTCTTTTGTTCTAACTAGTGTATTTATGACTGTTGTGAGGAGTGTTAGTGATGCTTTGTCCCCTGCTAGTGTACCAGCCATTACACCGATGTTCATCTCACGGGTGAGTCATTAGTGTTCAGTTTGTGTTTTCTTCCAGGGCATCTCTGACACTTACCCTTATTTCAGTACCCCATCAAACCCCTAAAGCACCATCCCACCTAACCTGTATACCACCATCCCACCTCCCCCTTATTCTACCATCCCACCTAATCCCTGTCCTACCATTCCACCCAGTCCCAATTCCACCATCCCATCTAACCTTTATCCCATCATCCCAGCTAACCTGTATCCCACCATTCCACCTAATCAGTATCCCAACATCCCACTGAACCCCTGTATTACTCTCCCACCTAACACCTGTCCCACCTTCCATCCAATCCTTTGCCAACTTTCCATCAAACCCTTATTCCAACATCTGTCCAATCCCCTTTCCTACCATTCCACCTAAATCCTATCTCAACCCCTTCCCACATCACATCTGTTTTTGTCAAATGTCAGATACACATAAAAGTTGTACATACACCTTCCTGCATTTAAGGGAATGGAGTCTTGCATGGTGTTGAATTAAAAATATCAGGTCATAATGTGTTTTTCTTCCAATTGAAGTTTTTGAAAACAGCCAGGGGATCAAACTTCCTTTTTGCTCATGACAGACGGTGAAGTGATAGGAAAGTCATTTTTTTTTTTTTTTTTTGCTTAACACATAAAAATTCTTTTCTATACTTAAACTATTGATATCAAATATCTGTCTCCCCCCTCCTTCTTTTCATGTAGGTATTTAATAGCATCATCCAGAGTGCAGAGACAGTTGCAAAATACTTCCCTGAGGATAATGGCATCCTTTGCAAAGGTTAGTGTTTAAGAAAGGACTACTCTTTTAGGCAAAGGCAGCATTCATAGGCCTTCTGGTATATGGTTTGTCTTGGTTTTGGTGTAGAGATAGTCATGTAGCTGGTAACCATGTCAGTATTGAATGTAAGCTTGTACCCAGTTTTGGGAGTAATCTTTAGTTCAAGGTGAGAGGAACACAATGAAGTGATATGAACAGCTTGTTATCTGTGGTTAAATAGGTTGGTATGTTTTGTTTAATTGAAGCTTCTTTAGGCATAAAGATGCATAAATTTACTGTAAATGATGCAAGTAGTGAGTTCTCAGTGATGAAATAAAATGGTGCACAAGTGTTTAGATGAGCTTTGTGGTTACGTAGATATCTGTAGATGTACCTTACTGCAGTGGTGACACTAGATTTTACTGAAGTGACCTGATACATGTGTACTGAAGTGTCGAGATAATCCTATATTCAGTTAAACTTATTGAATGGAATTTGGGTTCAGTGTAGAGGTAGGCCATAACTACTTAGTGGACAAGTCACTGAGGGCTGTCAAATTCCTTCGTCATATTTACAGCTTGAAATTTATTTACAAGATGCCAATCCTATCTCAATAAAGTAAGGTGTTATAACAACTGTCTGATATTTTGTTTTTCCATTTTCATTACTGTAGCCAACGCTTGTATCTCTGTCATCTGTGATGCCCTCACCACTCACCTAAACCAGTGTCAATCTGACCTTCTGACCTACATCCAGAAGCAGCTCGAAGCTCTCCTACTTCAGCAGGAGGCACCAATTCAGAATCTTGCCTCTGCTCTTAACCTCTTTCAAAAGGTGAGAATGTCTTTATTGTCTGGAGAAATTTGATCACTTTCCCTGTCCTTGTGCAATTGAAAACCCATTGAATTCCTTTCCATTCCTTTTCATGCTTACCAACCCCAACCCCCCCCCCCCCACCCGTGAGAAAAAAGTGCCATGTTTCATGACCTAGTGCAAGATTTGTACCTGCATCTGTCAACAAGTGCATCGTTGAAATTCGATTTCGAAGAATGCATGACTAAGATTCATTTGAGAAAGGAGAAAATAGTGTAGTGGCTGGTGTCCATCTTACTTTAAAGGGGATGCTAGATTTAGCATTAGTGTGTGTCATGTCTGGGTATAGGGATGTTTTACATTTAAATAATATTAATAGTGAAGACTGTCCTACTTAAAAGGTAAGTTGTTGATGAGCCAACTGAATGATTTTCTGACTTAGAAGGAGACATACAAATGGAATACCACCAATGAGATTTTTTTTACTTCCTTTCTGTATTCTTGTTTTTGATGCACAGTTGTGTCGATACAGTTCAACTGGTCTTTCTGGAGACCTCATCAAAAGTCTGCTGAGTCCAGACTCTAAAGTGAGAATGCTGAGACACAAGAACAGTAAGGAGGTGAGAGCAATTAAAGTCATGACCATGATAGTCACAGTTGGTGACTACACTTTGATTCAAAAACAAATATTGAAACAGTTGCTTCATTCTGATTGGTCAATGATGACTTGTGCATATCACTGAATGTGATTCAGTGTAGCATTTAGTGTACGTGTAGGATTCACCAAATTTAATGTACTGATGTCTTTACAAAAGTTGCATGAACTGTGTACATTGTGTTAATGTGAGTGTGTTACTTTTAGAGTACAATGTGAGTACAATTGTGATGTTGTGTAACTTGTGTTGTAAGAACAGTGCTGATAAATACCAGTATAAGGTTGTAAGAGAACAACATTGTGAGTACACCATGAATATCAGTAAATGTACTGTGAGAACAATGCTGTAAATACCAGTACAAGGTTGTGAATATGAGTATACATTGCATGAGTACAATATGAGTACAAGTGCGATGTGTTGTGAGAAGGATGCAATAAGTACCAGTACAAGGTTGTGAGTATGAGTATACATTGTATGAGTACAATGTGAGTACAAGTGCGATGTTTTATTGTGAGAAGAATGCGATAAGTACCAGTACAAGGTTGTGAGTATGAGTATACATTGTATGAGTACAATGTGAGTACAAGTGCGATGTTTTATTGTGAGAAGAATGCGATAAGTACCAGTACAAGGTTGTGAGTATGAGTATAAACTGTATGAGTACAATGTGAGTAAAAGTGCGATGTGTTGTGAGAAGGATGCAATAAGTACCAGTACAAGGTTGTGAGTATGAGTATACATTGTGTGAGTACAAGTGCGATGTTTTATTGTGAGAAGAATGCGATAAGTACCAGTACAAGGTTGTGAGTATGAGTATACATTGTATGAGTACAATGTGAGTACAAGTGCGATGTGTTGTGAGAAGGATGCAATAAGTACCAGTACAAGGTTGTGAGTATGAGTATACATTGTATGAGTACAATGTGAGTACAAGTGCGATGTTTTATTGTGAGAAGAATGCGATAAGTACCAGTACAAGGTTGTGAGTATGAGTATAAACTGTATGAGTACAATGTGAGTAAAAGTGCGATGTGTTGTGAGAAGGATGCAATAAGTACCAGTACAAGGTTGTGAGTATGAGTATACATTGTGTGAGTACAAGTGCGATGTTTTATTGTGAGAAGAATGCGATAAGTACCAGTACAAGGTTGTGAGTATGAGTATACATTGTATGAGTACAATGTGAGTACAAGTGCGATGTGTTGTGAGAAGGATGCAATAAGTACCAGTACAAGGTTGTGAGTATGAGTATACATTGTATGAGTACAATGTGAGTACAAGTGCGATGTGTTGTGAGAAGGATGCAATAAGTACCAGTACAAGGTTGTGAGTATGAGTATACATTGTATGAGTACAATGTGAGTACAAGTGCGATGTTGTATTGTGAGAAGAATGCGATAAGTACCAGTACAAGGTTGTGAGTATGAGTATACATTGTATGAGTACAATGTGAGTACAAGTGCGATGTGTTGTGAGAAGGATGCAATAAGTACCAGTTCAAGGTTGTGAGTATGAGTATACATTGTGTGAGTACAAGTGCGATGTTTTATTGTGAGAAGAATGCGATAAGTACCAGTACAAGGTTGTGAGTATGAGTATACATTGTATGAGTACAATGTGAGTACAAGTGCGATGTGTTGTGAGAAGGATGCAATAAGTACCAGTACAAGGTTGTGAGTATGAGTATACATTGTATGAGTACAATGTGAGTACAAGTGCGATGTTGTATTGTGAGAAGAATGCGATAAGTACCAGTACAAGGTTGTGAGTATGAGTATACATTGTATGAGTACAATGTGAGTACAAGTGCGATGTGTTGTGAGAAGGATGCAGTAAGTACCAGTACAAGGTTGTGAGTATGAGTATACATTGTATGAGTACAATGTGAGTACAAGTGCGATGTTTTATTGTGAGAAGAATGCGATAAGTACCAGTACAAGGTTGTGAGTATGAGTATACATTGTATGAGTACAATGTGAGTACAAGTGCGATGTGTTGTGAGAAGGATGCAATAAGTACCAGTACAAGGTTGTGAGTATGAGTATACATTGTGTGAGTACAAGTGCGATGTTTTATTGTGAGAAGAATGCCGTGTAAGTACCAGTACAAGGTTGTGAGTATGAGTACAACATTGTATTTTGTTTTGATAAGTGTTTTCATCGGGTAGAAAATTGGTACCCAGGTACCCAGAGGGCATTGCCAGTAAGGCACCAGGGTGCCCAGGCCAAAAATTCCCCTAAATGTCTCCACAGCAATTTCTGTAAAAAAATGCTGTGGAGACAGCAGCTCTCCACGGCATTTTATGGGATGTCCACAGCATTTTTAAAATTCCCTCGCATGGCCACAAGTTGTGTCAGCAGCCCAACGCGTTCCATGGAGTACGAGTCTACCATACACTGCACTGTTCATGTGATGTTACCCAGTGCAGTTCATCTAATGTTGAACTGAAACCCAGTGTAAAGGGCTATCATCAGTACCTTTGTTAAGACAGGGGTGGGGGATGGTGGGGCACAGTGTTCTTGTCTGCTGGTAACTGATGACACCCCCCCCCCCATATAGCAATGGAGAGAGGATTTAGAGTGGTGCTAGTTTCATATGAACTAACTGGGTTCACTTTGCATGCCAGACTTGAAGTCATGAGACTATCAGCTTCTCGTAACAGTATATGTATGGCAAAACTCAAAAGACTTTCAAAATATTTAGCTACTGTAAGTTGGTTTGACAAGCAAAGACCCTATCTTGACCATAAATAAGTCTGAACACTCATATCAACATCTTAGACAACATTTGTTAACATTTTGGAACAAAAACGATTGGGAAATTTTAGACCCTGTAGCTCTACAAGTAAGCAGACAACTTTTGCCATGTATTGTGTTGCTTTAGCATCTGAGTAGGCCTATCCATGTATTTTACACGTTAGGCAACGACAAAACTGCAAAGCCCCTCTAAAGAAATGTGCCTCGTGGGGGGAAACCTCCCCATTAAAAGTTGTCAATATATTACAGGTAGTTGTTTTGAGAGTCTTTTGAACATGCCAGGTGAATGTTTTGTCATTTTTGACAAATTTGGTGATGTTTGGTACTGAAAAACGATGTGTTTTGAAATGGTACTCTCTGCAGTACAACATGTATGCAGCAAGCTGTAGATTACTTGTGCAGTCGAACCATATACTTTGGTGCTGAAATCTCTTCCATTTTTTAATCAAAAACTTGCATTCATGGTCACAGATGGCAAAGATTATTTTGAAAGAATTAATCTTTTTTCTGTGGGGTGAGCAGTTAAGCTCTAATCATAGAGTCAAGGCAGAAGGAAAATTTGATTTTGTAGCCTATTTTCAAACCTATACTGCATAATTTAGGTTTGCCGTGAAACACATTTATGGGTATGTGATATGGCGGCTGCTGAAGGAAAGCCAGTGTATTAAACACCTGTACAGAATTGGTAGATCATACAGCTATTAGCTAGAAAGAAAATGATAGCTACGTAGCTGTGCATTACATCCAGTTTGTCTACGTAAAATTTCGATGTCCGTGGGAAAGAAATGTTACGTAGACAATGTTTTAAAAAAATTTAATATGAGAATTGCGAATGCAGAGAGAATGATCGACGGCAAAAACATGCCGACGTTTCTAGGTATAATTGGCGGCAAAACCAGCTGCCACAGCGGCTTTTGCCGTCGATGCCGTCGATAATTTTTCCTCTGGTGCCTGATTGTAACTTCGCAACAATTTACTTCAGTGCATTTTGTACGATCTCTGGCTCAGTCTGTCTGCCCTACTTTGCTATGGCTGATAGGACTGAACATCATGAAACATGGATAACAAACTATCAAAATGATGTACTTTACCTGTGCCATTGATACTTTCTCTTGATCATGTGATTGTGAAAATAAGATGAAAAATATATTTAATTTGACCTTATACTTTAACACCATTATTGCAATGTGCAGTCACACACATTTTATACATGGAAGCTGAACCCTTACATCCAACAGTTTTGTGTCCAGTGTGCCATAAATTGTTTATAAGTCCGTGATAGCACTCAGCCTGTCCGTCCCTATGTAATGTTGCATGTGCATTGTTTGTGAGCTGTCTTTTACAGGATGCTTCATTCACCAAGGAGATAAAGGCATAGGCTCGAATTAATATATATGTAGTAGTATGTTTTTCATAAGCTGGTATAACAGTAGGGGCGACTTCATTTACGGTTTGAAACACATGCTGCGGGGTGCTTGACTGTTTTAGTGTAATTTAACAATTAAGGAAGGTATGGAAACAGACAAAAACAAGTTTACTTCAATATCGACTTTGTTGTGAATAAGGTGAAAGTTAAACACATTTTGTACATTGCAATTTCGATGCCATTTTGCCTAGATCAAAAGAAAATGGTAGAAAAATGTTACCCTGGTAGTAATTATTCAACCCGGGTAGTAACTTCATTGGTCGGGTACTGGGTGCTTGTGCCAAGTTGTGAGTAGAAGTACAAGTATTACCTCTGGTCATGGGTACAAACACAACTCTACTCTTTATGAGTAACTACTACAGCACTTGATGTAAGAATCATTATGTATCATTCAAAGAAATAAGTTTCATAAGAAGGGCAAATGTGCCCTCACTGAGTACAGGTATATACTGGCTAATGTTCAAAGTGTGAGTGCCACTGCCTACTCAGTATAAGTCTTACTGAAGTAGTTAGCAATACTCCATATCGCCATCCTAACGTATTTCATTTATCTTTCCTTTAATTATGCATCTTTCCTCAGCTGGTGCATCTGCTGTTGAAGGTATATCAGAGTCTTCTGTGCATTAAGGATGTGACAGTCTTGGAACAAGTCTACAGGTGAGTTCAGTGTGCTTTCTTTGGATATTCATGGTTTCTGGCAGAAGTGAAAAAAAAACATAAAATACTGGAAAACAGGCAGGAAATTATTTATGATTGTAAACAGAAGTCCTGAATTTTGTGAGAATGAATCAAAGAAGTTTCAAATGGTTTGGAAAACTGATAACACTACCATTGCTGTGTTTTAGGTTGCAACTTCATTTGTCCACAGTGCGGTAATTGATCATAACCATAAATGCTGAAAATGCAACATTCTGTGTACCCTCTGGAATTGACGGTACATTTTCAGGTTTACAGCAAGTATACCATTCTACACAGGTGTTAAATGGGGACAATAGAGGTAGCTTGTCATGGCCATATTTGCTTCTATGACCTAGATGACTGACAGCGTGACCTACATGACTGACGATATGACTTACATGACTGACAGTGTGACCTACATGACCGACGATATGACCTACATTACTGATGTGCACATCATGTACAAATGTTGTGAACATTTGTTGGGGAGGTGAAACATGCAGCTAAAAGGTTAACACCGTCCTACATGTTAGACATTCAAATTTGTTGGGAAAGCAGCCCATACAATCTTATGTTTGTCCATGAGCATCTTGATACAAATGAGTGAGGATGTTTGGAACCACATGTAGGATGGTGTAGACAAGGCGTATGGTATGTCTATGTTACCGATCAACAGAAAGAATTGAAAAGCTTGCCGTTCTTCAGATTGGCCAGTTTTTCTTCCAAACTTTGAAGTGAATGTCATAAATGATTTCATTTTCACTTTTGATTTCAGCCTAATTCTGGGTGATCTAGAGGTGGCATTCAATACCCTTCTTACTAGTACAAAAGGAGGGGTAACATGTGCCCTGGTTAACAACAATCCTTTCAATGGTAGACCATCTGCCCTGAGCCTCTCAGATGCTGAACTTATAACAACCTTTGACCTGGCTGCTTTGACTGAAATTGGAAGGACCAAGTCAATACTTGGAGTAAGTCAAAGTCAACACTAACTTTTGTATTGTAAGTAGTAGTCAGAAAGTGTATAGCAGGGGTGAACAGAAATGTATTTCATTTAAAAATAAAAATTCAGTTAGTTTCAAGAGCAGATGTATGTAACTTGGAAGAACAAAGTAATATAAATGTGTCAATTTTCAAATTTATTGTAAATTCATCTTCTCACATGCAACAAATAAAATGTCCTTTATCTTTCAGGTATGGGCCCTTAGTCCAAGTGTATTTGATCTTTTAACATCTCACCTGCTACCAAAGTCTTGGGTGATTGCTAGGAGCCATCCTGCAGTTCACTACACACTACTACACACTCTCTTTACCCACTGTGAAAGGTCAGTGTAAAGGATAAGGATTCCTTTTATGGTACCTAGTTACCTTAAATAGTCTTTTCTTTTTTTTTTTTGGTGGTGGTGGTAGGAGAGTACTAACTGTGTAACATATTTATTGCATCTGATACCACAAACTATATAAATGGTTGTGAAGTTTACCTGTTGTCTGTTGTTCTTGAAATAGGCTGTATTCTTTTAGCAAGCTGATGGAGTAAGAATGAATAGGAGATGGGGGCAGGGAGATGTGGGTAGAGGGGGTAAGGTGGGGTTTGGTATGTGACTGAACAGAGTGTGAGAGAAAGGCAACAAAAGTAAATAGCAGGAGAGTGGGATGGAAAGATATTATTGGTTTCGATGAAAAGAGAAACCTATGCGGTCATGATGGCGTGTGTATGTATGTGTGTATGTGCGTGTGTGTGTATGTGTGTATGTGTGTGTGTGTATGTGTGTATGTGTGTATGTGTGTATGTGTGTGTGTGTGTGTGTGTGTTTGTGACACTTTGCTCGTTAACACGATATCTCAAGAAGGGAAACTCTGACAGTTTTCAAACTTGGTACATAGATGCCCCATATTGAGAGGAAGAACCCTATTGTTTTTGGTGGGGGTCAAAGGTCACCTGGGGTCACCAGGGGTCAAAACCTGAAAACCTTGTTAACACAATATCTCGAGGTAGGAAGCTTGGATGAATTTCATACTTTGTATGTAGATGCGTTACGGTAAGAGGAAGAACCCTATCATTTTTGGTGGAGGTCAAAGGTCATCTGGGGTCACCGGGGGTCAAACCCTAAAAACTTCGTTAACATGATATCTCAAGAAGGGAACCTCTGACAGTTCTCAAACTTAGTACATAGATGCCCCATATTGAGAGGAAGAACCCTATTGTTTTTGGTGGAGGTCAAAGGTCACCTGGCGGTCACCAGGGGTCAAAACCTGAAAACATTGTTAACACAATATCTTGAGGTAGGAAGCTTGGATGAATTTCATACTTAGTATGTAGATGCGTTATGGTAAGAGGAAGAACCCTATCATTTTTGGTGGAGGTCAAAGGTCATCTGGGGTCACCGGGGGTCAAACCCTAAAAACTTCGTTAACACGATATCTCAAGAAGGGAACCTCTGACAGTTCTCACTTAGTAACATAGATGCCCCATTTTGTGATGAAGAACCCTATCCTTTTTGGTGGAGGTCAAAGGTCACCTGGTGTCACCAGTGGTCAAAACCTGAAAACATTGTTAACACAATATCTTGAGGTAGGAAGCTTGGATGAATTTCATACTTAGTATGTAGATGCGTTTTGGTAAGAGGAAGAACCCTATCATTTTTGGTGGAGGTCAAAGGTCATCTGGGGTCACCGGGGGTCAAACCCTGAAAACTTTGTTAAACACGATATCTCAAGAAGGAAAGCTCTTACAGTTCTCAAACGTAGTACATAGATTGCCCCATATTAAGAGGAAGAACCCTTTCACTTTTGGTGGAGGTCAAAGGTCACATGGGGTCACCGGGGGGTCAAACTCTGAAAACCATGTTAACATGATATCTCAAGAAAGAAAGCTCTGACAGTTCTCAAATGTAGTACATGGATGCCCCATATTGAGAGGAAGCACCCTATCGTTTTTGGTGGAGGTCAAAGGTCACCTGGGGTCACCTGGGGTCAAACCCTGAAAACATTGTTAACACAATATCTTGAGGTAGGAAGCTTTGATGAGTTTCATACTTTGTATGTAGATGCGTCACGGTAAGAGGAAGAACCCTATCATTTTTGGTGGAGGTCAAAGGTCATCTGGGGTCACCGGGGGTCAAAGCCTGAAAACTTTGTTAACACGATATTTCAAGAAAGGAAGCTCTGACAGTTCTCAAACTTGGTACATGGATGCTCCATACTGAGAGGAAGAACCCTATTGTTTTTGGTGGAGGTCAAAGGTCACCTGGGGTCACCGGGGGTCAAAACCTGAAAACATTGTTAACACAATATCTTGAGGTAGGAAGCTTGGGTGAATTTCATACTTTGTATGTAGATGCGTTATGGTAAGAGGAAGAACCCTTTCACTTTTGGTGGAGGTCAAAGGTCATCTGGGGTCACCGGGGGTCAAACTCTGAAATCTTTGTTAACACGATATCTCAAGAAGGGAAGCTCTGACAGTTCTCAAACTTGGTACATGGATCCCCCATATTGAGAGGAAGAACCCTAATGTTTTGGTGGAGGTCAAAGGTCACCTGGGGTCACCGGGGGTCAAACCCTGAAAACATTGTTAACACAATATCTTGAGGTAGGAAGCTTGGATGAATTTCATACTTATTATGTAGATGCGTTATGGTGAGAGGAAGAACCCTATCATTTTTGTTGGAGGTCAAAGGTCATCTGGGGTCACCGGGGGTCAAACTCTGAAAACCTTGTTAACACGATATCTCGAGGTAGGAAGCTTGGATAAATTTCATACCTTGTATTTTGATACCTTATAGTAAGAGGAAGAACCCTATCATTTTTGGTGGGGGGTCAAAAGTCATCTGGGGTCACCAGGGGGGTCAAACCCTGAGACAGAGCTCCCAACCAGCACGGACTTTACATATTCAGTACGGAAAATCATTGTCAATATGGGAATACGGATTTTTCCTTGATAATCCAAATTTTGAATGACTAAATAGGTCCTTTCACGAACTTTATTATTCTTTAGCCAACATATCAAAAGACTGAGAATAGACTACAGTATTTCACTTTTCTGTACAGTACTGTAGTGTATTTATTTGAGCCCAGTAATCTATGCTGTTATGTTATTGGTTAAATTTTTGTCAACAAGTTGATGTTAAACCAATGAGTAGATAGTTTGCAGCAGATCTATGACATTCCATAAGCTACCATATCATTGGTTGATCAGTTGTAAACAGATCCACTTTCAACCAATCAAAAACTGTGTTAAAAGCTAGTTTCTGAGTGCAGTGACAGACTCCTGCCTAGGTCTGTTGAGCTGGCTGAGTAGCCCAACGTTAATGTTAGATTTGACTGTAACTGAATTGGAAAAATAGCACCAAGAAATCGAATAATAAAAATTACAGCAGGAATATCACAGTATGTTGTAATATGGCTCCTCTTCAGAGTAGCAGAGTAGTATGAGCAGGGAGCTGTGAGAGATGGAGAAACATCGACCAAATCTGTCAGACAATATGTACTTGAGAATAATTTAATCCTTTTCAGGCAGCCAAATTTGATTGACAGGTGTCTTTGTTCTTATTGTTTGATTTTTGTTGACTTTCGTTCTTAATGATGATCTCCCTCTTTCAAAGCGCAGTAAGCCTGTGACAAAGACCATTGTGAAGATGTTACTTTGAAGATAACTGCCCAGCCGATAAATGTGAAACGTTTTCACCGTTTTTGATCAAAACGACTGTTCGCCCACTCTTAAATTCCACAATTCCATTATTATTCTAATTTCAGCATTAAGAAAGGAATATACCTGTCTGAAAACCAATGGGAGTCTACATTTTGATGATGACATTTCAAACATTTCCGGCTCGTTCCTGAAATAGCGAACAATTTATCTATGTTCAAAAAGTAATAAAAAGATGCACTTTACCATTTTACAAGGCGGCACCTGGCGGCACAAGTTGAAATAAATTTTGCTCTCCTTGACGGCTGGCAATGTAATATCAACGGGGGAAATCATCCTATGAGCTCTCTCAGATGCAGCAGACGACAAGAACAATTGTCTTCACTGCCTAATCCACCTAAGTTTTAGAGGAATTTCAGGAAACAGACAATGCGAAGCTTAAGTGTCGGCAAAACACCTAGTTTCAAAGGATGAATAAGTGTTGTTTCTCCATCCCTTACAGCTCCCTGGTATGAGTAACTTTAGTGGAAAATTTACCAGGCAGATCAAGTTTTAACGTAGGCCTAGGCCTAACAGTTAGGGCCTAGCCTAGGCCTAGCCTAAGTGTTGTTACAGAACCACCAACTTTACATTAGCCTACACACACAATAACGTTAGACTCAGTACATAAATCTAATGCAGAGTTCCAGGTTTATGGGCTAGGCCTAGACAAACTTCAAAGTCCTAGTCCTGTGACTAAGTCCTAGCCTAACTGCCACAGTACAGGCTAGCCTAATTGTAGTACAGTATGTATGGGCTGATATTACTTATTAGAGGTAGGCCTAGGTTACTGTAATAGCTGTGGCCTAGGCTAGGGCTAGTCAAAGCAGTTATTGCCTGTCAAATGTTGGTACCCATCATCTAAGTTTGTAGTATTTACAGAGAGATTTCTGTGACCAGCTGTGCATAGGCCTAGGCTAGGTTTATACTTATAGCTAGGCCTAGGCTAGACCTCGGCTAATGTTACTTAGGGCCTTGCCAAGTATTTAGCATAGCCTCTAGGCTATACTGTAACGTTAGGCCTTGGGAATACTTGGGATATTTTGCATTTTGTCCTTTGGTGACCCTGATGACTATCTTGGGAATTCTTGGGAAATTTTGCTTTTTGACCTCTCGTAACCCCAGATGATGATCTTGGGAAATTTTGACCAGTGACTGAAAGATATGGGACATCATGGCATTATTTGGAATAGAACATATATCATCGAAACCTCAATGCATTTTTGCATTCTGGTTTATTAAGTTACCTCAGTAATAATGTAGTTAATTGAACCACTAGCTCCTCTGCCCCTGAATAAGTGTAACAGTTGTTTGTGTGGGAAAGGAAAAAAGATTAGTGCGGGAGTGTGTCCCTCCCTCCCATTTGCTGTAGAATTGCTATTAATATTTCCATAATTAATGAAACCTGTATACTCTGCTACATGGAACCCTCTAGCATTCTGCTTCATGGGGGTTGTCGGGTGGCAGAATGGTCTATGCGATCTGCCATGCTCCAGTGTGTTTCACAAGTGTGTGGGTTGAAATCCCATTTGAAGCACATGGGTCTCTCTCTCCAGGTACACTGGCTTTCCTCCCACTTGGCATTGACTTGCCATGAAAATTAGTTGCCCAACTGATTAAGTCACTTTACTGAAGCACCCCAGACAGACTTTTCAACCTAACCCACTTTGCTTTTGCTTGCTACTTTAAGGGTATGTGTGGCAGATGGTGTTGCAAGGAAGGAGAAAAACTTATGCAACAGTAAAGTGACAGTTAGATTTTCAAGGATTGTCCCTATTCTGCAAACATCTATGTGATCACATAGGAGTAATTGAATAAATTTTTGGTTCATGGCAATCACCTTTTGCTTGAGACATCATGTAAATCACAGATAAAGCTCCTCTCTCCTTGCAGTCATAGCCACTTCATTTCCAGTAGCCTGGGGATAGCCATACCTTCAGGGGCTACAGAACCACCAGGAGGGGTCTCCAAGACTGGACAACACTTCATGAAGATACTTACCTTACTAGCTGACCTACTACCAAACCCTGTACTGATTGCAGATTCCAGGTGAGCTTTGGCAATGGAAGACGGGTAGCAGAGGGCAACGTCTGACAGGGAACAAAACTCAACAAAACGTTATTTTGTTCTGTAACAGCTGTCAGCTTAAGTCATGGAAAGTTCAAAACCATTTTATTACAGAAAGCTTTAAGTTGGCTAAAACTTGTTTAAGTAGGAAGGATTAAGATGGGTTGGGGGCGGGGGAAAAGGAGTGGGGAGCAGGAAAATAATGGTGTTTGATGTGCTTTTATATCTTATTGGTGAGATAGGGCCAGCATAAGTAGGATATGAGGCAGCCTGAAACAAAAGTTTCATTTTCTTCCTTTTCTTTGTCCAGGAGGCTGGTGATTCACTGGTTGTCCAACGTCATCGTCACCCTTCAGCAAGGGGGTTACTATCATGTCTTCACCACCCCACAGTTTATTTCTACTTTGGATGCATTGCTACAACTTGGTAAGCTCTTGGAATAGTGAAGTTGTGAGTATGGTTAGAAAAAAAATCACGAAACTTTGATAAGGTTTGTTTCACTTCTGATTAAATATGATTCATATTGAAGAAACTTTCATTCTCTAAACAAAATTTGTCTGTGGTGTTCTGGATTTTAGCACAGTATTATATTTTTGAAACTCACTTAGTAGTACCACTATACTCTAACAGCAAATGCACAGATTATTGTGGTTTTCTTATTACAATCCCACAATTTGAGCACTTCTTTGACTTTCTTATAAAAGACTTGTCATACACATTATACACAGTATGAATATTCTTTAGCAATTGTATAGGGTAGAATTGTTACTTTCAACTTCTGTTGAGAAATTCATTTTGCCCCTTTAGCATTGTGTCCTTCAAAAAGACAGGACCAGTTTTTTCACACCATATGATACTGTACCGTATCATACCTTACTGTATGGTATTGTACCATACCATACCACACTGTACCATATCATGCCTTGCTGTATGGTGTTGTACCATACCATTCTATACCCTACCATGCCATACCATAGCATAACCTTTTCAATCATGATCCTGATGTATTTGCTCTAAAAATGTTTTTTGTTATTTCTCTTTCAGCCTTTGATGTGGAACTAGACATCATTATTGCAGTTTGTGAGTGTCTTCAGTTAGCCCTGCCGACACCAAACCTACCCATCACATTCATGGAGAGAGTGTTTTCAATCTGCAAGACCCACTTGGCAAGCACCAATCCCACTGTTGCCACCAGTTACTCACATCTCCTAAATCACATGCCTTTTCATGTATTGAGCAGGTAATTTATGTGGCACTCTTACAAAATGTGAAATAATCTAAGACCATGTGGCAGGCACATTCCCCACTATTGCCACCAGTTATATCTTCTCAATCACATGCTTTTACATGTAACAAGCGGTTAATTTCCATTGCCCGCTTAGAAAATCTGAAGTTAATCTAAGACCCATTTGACAAGCACCAATCCCACCGTTCCCACCAATCGCATGCATTTCATGTATTGAGCAGGTTATTTCTATGACATACAGTAAGTGAAGTGCATCTAAGACTCTTTTAGCAGCCACAGTCCTACTGTTGCCACCAGTTACAGAGCCGTTTTAGAAAACTTTCTTGCTTGATGTTATAATTGTTACAGAAATGACCCAGCTCCTCTTACAAAAACATCCAACCAGGACAAAAGAAGTGGTCGAAATGGCATGGAACTTCACCAACTCCAGGTCCTGCCCAGGTCCAGACGAAGTCACATGACCAGACAGACCAATGAGACATTTCTTTGGTCTGATGCCAGGACTGTCCTGGCATTCTTACTTCTAGGAGAGCAGCCTGGGTGAGATAGTTGTTACATTTTCATAGAATGTTAACTTGTCATGTGATCAGTCACATGACCATACATGCAAATGAGCCATTCCTTGGTTAGGATTGAAGGACTTAACTGACACCTTATCTTCTAGGAGAGCAACTCTTACCTTGATTGTCTGGATGTTAATTTTCTTTATAGGAACTACAAATAGTAATTTGCTTCCTGTAATAATGGTATAAGCAGTGATTTCACTAACTCGGGTACCTGGGTCAGTGACGTACAACTTTTCATTTTGACGCACAGACACAAAACCTCTGGGGTCAAACTGACACACAGCTTTTTCACCCCAACAATCATTAATGATAACGCAATTTTGCCAATACATTCATTGTGCAAATTAATTCACAAAATGTAGCACTTTCCAGTTCCCATATTGATTATCGACAGATTGAATATCATGTCTTACAAGAAAAAGATAGTGGAAAAGCATCACAAATATAGAAAATGATCAGAAATTAAGTTTGTTGTATTAAACTCAAATTTATTTTGACCTCTTCTCTTTTAAATTTGACTCTTGTAAATTTATTTTGAAGGGTCTGGCGACTCCTGAAAAAAATGCTGAGTGAAAACCCTGTAAAAGTAAACAGGAAATTGATATTGGTGTCCCAAAATTGGTAGCTTTGAATTGCCCTGCTAATTACTGTTGTCAAATGACAAAAGCTATTAAAGTGGTAAAGTGTAAGTTTTATCAGGGAGTTGGGTTGGCCTGTGAGTGGTCCTTTCACCCAGAGCTTTGCCGTTTTGGTCTCTTGGTGTTATGTTACATTTCAGCAAACCTTTGCTGATCTTTACACAATAAGTACATATCATTTTATGGTGAAGGAATGACAGTGCTACTGTTGAAATTGCACTTGCCATGAGTTTTGTTTGCCATTCAGGAAGTCATTCATACTGCTCTGGTGAAAAGTCCTTTAAGGTGTAGAAAAAAACTTTGTAAAGGGAATAGACCTTATGCATTGATGCCACGTGACATCATTTAGGAGGGTAGACAGTGAAGCACACTGCATGCGCAAGGTAAATTTCGCACGCACGCAGAGTAGACTTACATGCTTATCTGACCAGTACACAAATCAGCTGTCTGCATTTGTTGGTGTTAGTTGCAACGATACGTGCTGATAACCTCCAAGGGGGGGGAGGGGAGGGGGGTTGCGGGGTTGGGTGCACTTTCTGTTCTGTGCCGTGATATGCATAAGGTCTATGTATGTTGGGTGCACTTTCTGTTCTGTGCCGTGATATGCATAAGGTCTATGTATGTTTGCAATGCACCAACATTGCATTTACAGAAAATAATTTTAATTGTTATAAAACCAGTCAGCCTCATCAAGCAACTCATGCAATATCTTTTTTCCCCCAAAATAATAAGCAGTTTGTTTGTTTTTAAATGCTGCATCATTTGAAATTTAGAAAGTTTGAGTTGGTAAATTATTCTTGAGCTACAGAACAGTGAATTACTTTCTGTGACACAGTTATTTTTTGAAAATAAAAGTTACCAAGTTACCTTATTTTGAATTGCTTATCATTCTAAATGTGCAAATCATGCTTTTAATGATATGAAAATTCCTGTGTCACAAATACAATATTTGTCTTAAATTGATGGGGTCGCTATACCAGTACAAGCAAACAAATGAGAATTTGAAAATTTTAGTAAAAATTGACATCTGTAGAATTGTATTATTTTCTTTAAAAGCATGGTCTGGTGACCAAATTTGATGCTTTCAAAAAAAGCAGAAAAATTTTCTATGTTAGGCAGTGAAAACCCCATCTCAATAGCATCTTGCATTCAGAAGATACAAATTTTTGAAGAAATACTACATTTTCAGTTTCCCTAGTGCATGATGGGAAATCTGTGATGTCATCTGGGCAAATGGATTTGATGTAGCTTTTGTATTTCTTTATAATGTTGATATCACTATATTGAATATTCCATAACTTTATTTGCTGTACCATAAGTATGGAACAGTTTTTCACTATATCTACATGGAAAAACATCTAAACATTCCAACGGTATCAAATTTCAAGGACAAACAAGGTAGCCAATTATAAAGAATAACAAAAGGAATCTGAGGCAATTTGCCCACTTTGGATCACATTTTGTGACCTTGAGGAAACTTGGAGGTATTTCTTATTAAAAGTAACCAATCTTTAGGAAGAGATATCTTGGAGTTTTGATATGGGGTTTGGATGACATGTAATGAAAAATTTTTATCTTTCATATAAGACCCCTACAAAATGCCACCAGACAATGCCTTGAAGTGGTAAGATATTTTTCTGTAAGTCAACCTAGTTAAGTATATTTTATATTATTTGTTTTTTTCTTTACAAAGTGATGCTGATTGGCTAGCCAAGATATACCACAACTGTCAGAGACCACAGCACACCAAGGTCAAATCAGACAATATCATTGATAAAACGGTAATACTTTGATTTTTACTTTGTGTCTTTGTATGATTTTGTTTTTGTGAAGTTTGATTCTTTTAGTTTGTATTGTGGAGAGGTAGGAATGTACAGCCAGGGTATCTTTAACCTTCTGAACTTTGAATTATCTATGGCTATTGATATCCTGACCCTGTATTATCCACACATATACCACAACCACCACCTCTGCTTGTACCCATTGCATGTCCAGTACAGTAACCCCACATACACCATCTTTTACCCTTTGAACCTTGAATTATCAATTGCTATTGATAGCCTGACCCTAAGTTATCCACACATATACCACAACCACCACCTCTGATTGTACCTCTTGCATGTCCAGGACCCCTACCTCAACCACAAAGTGATATCACTTTAGAACTTGATGAGATACATGACTGGTATATTCATTGAACATTATCGTTTTCCCTCTCATTGATGATATGAGCTGCTGTTAAAGTCACTTCAAATCCTAAAGCCAGTACAAATGGTATGCTTTATCCTAGATGTAGACCCAACTCAGTTTGATAGGGTAACATCAGCCCTTAGTCTACCCTAGGCCTTCCCCCTCCTAATGTTAGTAGTGTAGGCATGACCACCCAAAGTGTGCATAGCTTAACCGTAGGCCTGCTGTCATTGAATTATTGCTACAGGTGCCATAAAATTTCACTTTCATCTCACTAGAATAAATCAGAAGTGTTCTAAGGTCATACTGATTTTGAAGTAGGAATGTCAGAGCTCCCACAGGGGACATCATTTTAGATGCCTTTTTCCCATTTTCTTGTAAAAATTTGGTCTTAAACTAGCAAAGAGGAGTTTTAAAAGCCTCGCTAGCAGTTTCATTCCAGACCCTGTTGTAACAAGCTCTTTCACTGGCTGAAAACTGGAAAATCCCATTAAATCATTTGAAAGTCACTATAGCAGCATCTTGGGTACATGAGCACTTAGGGGAAGGCATCATAAACAGCATTTTAGGTTCAAAGTATGAATTGTTCACATCCCTAGGGCTCAATTTTAACAGTCGTATGGTTGCCCATGACAACCAAATTTGTGATGGACAACCAAACAGTAAAGGGTTAGTTGTCAAGCTCATGCAAGAAGAAAAGAAATAGCTTCAAGAGTTACTGCAAAATTCCTTTCTGGGCAACTAAATTTTCTTTTGGACAACCAAAAAAGGCAGAAAGGTTGTCCAATGGACAACCATGAAATTTTCTTAAAATCGAGGCCTGATCCCCGTGTTAGACAGTGCCAGTCTCCTTTTTTCATAGCATGAACTTTTGTGACCAATGTGATTGGTTGATTGTGTTTGTTCTTTCAGTGTGTATAAGGGTGTTTCATGTGACATTTATAGTGCATGTTGGGTTGTCATGGTGATTGTCACATGTCATGCTCAAAGGGTGTGGTGACAGTACAGGTGCACAGCAGTACCCTGGATACAATTGTGATAAAGTGTCTGTCATACAGAAGGATGGGCAAATGATATTGGTAGCTTCAAATTTGTTTATTGTAAGTTAATACTTTTATTCTTCAAAAGGACTGTGTGTGCTGTGCTATGAAAAATCTTGATACTAAATTGTCCTCAAAATGTGACCAACTCTAAGATTTTTATGGCTGGGAGTATTGTCAGCTGGCAGTCTCATTATACATGATATTACTGCAGTAGTTAAGTAAGTAACATGTGATTTTATCAGCTGTAACTGTATAAACATGAGAGCAATCATCAAAGTTATAAATATTCATGTTATGGTGTTTCCATGGTTACTGTGGTCAAGATGTTGCTGCAGAAGCATATTTCTGTTTGTCTGCAAATAGTTTGACTATTTTGGTAACTGGAGTAGTAGTTTCAAATAAACTACCAGATCAGCATTCCATGGTGGTGCCTTATTGTATCTGTTATGACTCTCTTAAAATATTTACTTTTAAATACATTATTTGTATTTGATTTCAGATTGATCATAATCTTGCTGTACAGTGTTTCTGGGCTACCTGGGAGGCAGCTCAGTTCTGTGTAATGTCAAAACTGCGTACACCTATTGGCAAACCTCAGGACACATTCAGAGCCATCGAGGGTAAGCATTACTTTAAATGAAAGCTTAGCTCCAGTATCCAACTTGGTCGCAAACGTCTTCTAACACAAGTGGCCAAACTGGCATGTGATAAAAATAGGGCCATTCCACAGCAAGTAGTCTAATTTGGTAAAATTTTGAAGTTGAGTAGTATCTCTAGTTTGGTTACAGCTGAATAGTATGATGTCTGAATTTACAAAAAATATCTAGTATAACTTGAAAATAGTGATGTATTGCATATTGTAGTTTGAATGTTTCTTCCATAGTAACTCAAAAATGGGCCAAAGTGCACTCCAACTTCTCAACATGGAATTTTGATTTATGCTACACAGTGGAACATGGTAGCAACTGAAAACTTTTGAAAACAAGTGACCATCACTGATACCTACCCACGTCAAATTTGAGAAGAGGGAATTTACAATACCCCAAGTACAACATCATGACAGTCCATGAAAAATACTTCTGAAAATGTCTGCAGTATTCTTGGTGTTCCTGCATGCTGTAATTAATTTTTCCCGGAATAGCACAAGTTAGATCCCTTAGTAGTTACCACTCTTTGTTTTGTAATGTGTCCCTGGTTCCATACTTTTCAGTATGCATATTACACAAATAAGCATGTAGTTAGTTTTACAAGTAAATGTTTTATAGGAGACCTTAGCAGATGTTTTTCTATGTTTTACCTAAAGGTGCCCTGAAAGACTTTGTCACAGATGTCCACATGAATGAGGAGACCAAACCTTCTGTTAAAGGTATAAATAGCTCAAATAATTACATTTTTGTAACCCTTTTGAACCTATATTTTGATCAGGAACTTGTATTTTTAATCCTAGTACACCAGCAAGCCTTTACCTTATTTATGCAAAAACTTCAAATATACCCTGTTAAAAACTGTAAGTATAATTTTTGATTCTGATAATTCACATGGATTGTATTTCATGCTTTGACAAGCACGTCAGTAACAATTTTCATTTCTGAATATTGCTAGAGTGTTAATTTTGATAAAGAAAAAAGTGCTTATTACAGTGTTCCCCTTACACTTGGCCCCAAACACACATGATCTTATGTGTACATCACACAAAATAAAATGTAGTTTGTGTGAAAAAAGTGCGTTTTTGGTTTGACGTTGACATGTACTGGTAAGCTATCACAATTTTTCACAGCTTACTGTAGGTTCTTGCATGGGGAAACCATGGCTACAAACATTTGAAATCTGTAATGTGGCAGATCCCACACAATCCAAATAAACAGATGTGCTTCTTGTATTCACCCATGATTTAATAATATCGTGAAATTTTTCCTTTTGTGTGGTAACATAGGCATGGGGTGAAATATGTGGTTTTGTCATGATAGTAAAATTTGTGATTGCTTTAAAAATAAGTTATTCAACAGTAAAAATTGCTCATCTGATTTTGGAAACTCTCCTTTGTGTTTGATACATTAGCATTCTCCAGAGAGTACAACAGTCTCCATCTGCGTCCTCTCCTGCTTCTTCAGTTCATGGAACATCTAGAGAAGCTAGTGTATAATGCCACAGAGGGCTGTGCTGTTAGCCTACCCATGACCAATAAGGTGAGTAATGGAACACCTAGAGAAGGTAGTGTGACAATGCTATGGAGGACTGTGCTGTTACCCTTCCCATTAAATAATTACATAGTTTACAATGCAGGGTTTCCCCTGGGTTTTGGAGAGTGTGAGGTGGTATTAGTCTGTGAGGGTAATATGGTGCCAGCTTGGGTACCAACAGTAAGGGAGAACTATCAATATTCCTATAGGTAGTGCAGTACAGGTAGCAATTAAAGCAAATTTCTGTGAGGTGGTGGCCAAAATCTGTGAGGTGGCCGCCTCACAATAAGAATGCCACGGGAAACCCTGCAATGTAGTGGAAATTGTCCTATGTTTGTTTTCACAGATATCTGTTATAACACCAAACAGTAAGTTTTCATTTGAAGATAATTTTTAGTATACTATAACTCCCATTTCTAAGACCTCTCATCACTATGTCAATTTCTCTTTCTTCACATCTGCAGTCCGTAAAGACTTTCTTCAGGACCAACACAACCACTTGTCAGGATTGGTTCAGCCTGATGCGTCCTGTCCTCTACTCTGTGGCCATCAATTGTGACCAGCATTCATTTGCTTACAAACAAGCAACAGGAATTATCAAAGACTGTATCGTTAAGGGAACAACAGCGGTATGGTTTCCCTTTTAAAGAGAATAAGAAGTAACTTTAACTTTTTTGGAATGTCATCTAAATTTTACAAATCTCATCTCACATTTTACAAGTGTCATTAATATTTAAGAAACTAGGTTTCAAATATTAAAGGTAAACTAAAGAACTATTCCAGGTACTGTTACAAATGCAGGGAGAGTTTTGTGTGTAGGAAATTTTTTAAGTGGTTTAGGAAAGGATATATATTACAGTATCCATCAACATACCATGAATGGGTAAAACTACCATCGACTACTCCACTACACAGTCATATCATTTATCATTGAGTTACCTACTCAATGCATGTAACTTTTTGGTTTGGCTGTATGGCATTGAGTGGAACAGTGTACTGTAGGTGTAAATCTTAGTCAAAAAAGTAATGAGAGACCACAAAGTTTTGTAAAGGGTCATAAAACTCTGTTACTTCAAGAAAAAAGTAGTTAAAAGTCATGGAATTTTTCAGGACTTTCACATACTGTGATTATGCCTAGTATTGGGCTTAGGGCTGTGAACGTTTAGCAAAATTACTAAACGTTTAATCGCAAAATTTTGCGATCGTTTAGCGATTAATCGCAAGTACCTATGATCAACATGGAGACTTTAAACGTGCTCTTGAACATGATGAACATGTAAAATGTGTTAGTGACGTCCGGGGGACATAGTTTCCATGAACCTCAAAAACGGATCCCGCATGGAAGCTCAACTTTGATGTCATATGTTTACGTGTGTGACATTTGTATATGTATTTCACTTTTTCAAAAAGAGTTAAAGTGAACATCTAATTTTCTGTAATGACTGCAGATTCTTTTTTATTTTGTACGGAAAAACGCGTTTTGCGATTAATTGCTGGTAGCTTTGTACTAAACATTTATTACACGTGCGATCGTTTAGCGATTAATCGCTAAACGGTCACAGCCCTAATTGGGCTATGGCTGTGTGAAAATAAATCCCAGATCATTACTGTCAAGTGTTTGGTGACATAATAATGAAAGTTGTGTTTCAGCCAGCTGTAAGAAGGGTAACAGTATATGTGTAATGATACCAGTCTGTGTGACTCCTAAAATGTGAAAACAGTTCAAGATTTAATAATGGAAAAACCAACATTTGTGTCATGATAAGTCATGAAAAAGTCGTGGATTATCATTTTCAGATTTCTGGACCAACCCCTATTGCATGGAAACTATATTACCAAAGTTACTCGGGTAGTGGGTATGAGCAATACTCTATATAACTGTCCCAGTAGATGTTCTTTGACCATCAGCTTGTAGGAACTTGTGTTCATAACAATCTCACTATAAGCAAGTGCGATAATTCGTTTCTGCATTAAGCCTAAATCTAAGTATGGCCAACCTAACTGTACAAAAAATACTAGGTCTCTTCACTACTTTATGGCAGATTAAAATACAAACTCTTGCATCAAAGAGGCAGTTTATAGCAGGCCACACCACAAAACCACACGTAAGAACCCTCCTTATATTTGCGATGGGTTAAAACGTGATGACTCGACAAATTCCCGAAGTAAACTCAACTTTTGGAAGATGTGTTGTAGGTATGGGTGTGTTTTGTTTATCCTGATGCTTTGGACGGTATGCACATATGTGCAGACCAATTATGGAACTCGCTTATTACATTTTGATATTCTCAGGATGGGAAGTTTGAAGATGCTGTACAAAAAGCTACTTACTGCCTTGCCAAACTTGGAGATGCTCAAGCCATTGTCGGACTTCAGACATGGTGTGAAAAGAAGACACAGAGGAAGTTTCCTTGGCTCTCAGCCCTGGTCAGACATGCAGAAAGGAAGTAAGTGTTAGCTAAATTGTGGTAGATGAAATCAAAACTGCTTTATGCAAGAATTTTGTGGAAAGCAAACCCAAGGTACTGTGAAAGGCAAAAAGTTGGCCTTCCCTCTTGGAAGCAGCTGGTTGCTCTAGTCATTGCTGCAAAGACATTGGCTGGGCAATAAAACTTACCTGCATGAGCACACTAAAAAGTGACTTGCTCCAATATTGTAATGATCAAGAAAGGCTTTCTGAAATCTAACCAGTGCCAAGAGACAGTTGCTGTTAATACAGAGGGAGGTGAAAAATGCTTCTCTACATTTGACAAGCATGAAGGAGGAACTTCTTTGTGTGAAATTAACTGAATGGAACATGGATCGGTTACAGTGCTAGTCTTATGTGATTTATCAGCGTAGGAGGCTTTTAATAATGTTGAAAACGTACAACAAGCTGCTCTGTTGTTGTAATAAACCTTTCTTTGAATATTGTAAACATCATATCAATGACAGGCTGCTCTGTCTTCTAATAAATCTTTATTAATATTACAAAAATCTTACGAATGTAACTTTGGAACTACACTCTTCCTAACAAAGGCATATATCTAAATGGTTTTTAATATTCTCTTACTTTGTACTCTCTTACTGTATTCTCTTACTTTTTTATACTTTCTGTATGCTTTATAAACAGCTTTGAATCATGTGCAGTGGAGACCATCCATGCTTTGAAAGACTACGCTAACATATCAGACAGTCTTGACATGCCCCTTATCCTGATGCAGAAGCTCCCCAAGGGGTCAGAGGTCACAAAGCCTGAACGTGATGGCAAGGAGGGTACCAAGAATGGACCGACCATTAAACTGATGACTAGAGATAGTAATAATGGTAACAACAGCAACAATCCATTCCAGGGTAACCCCGCAGTGGTGTCCTTCCTGGCTAATGAGGTGATTTCATCAGTATTTTAGTTCTTAAATCTACCCTGCACAAGGAAGAGTAACTGGCAAAAATGACTTTGCTGTCTTTCTTCTCAGCTAATTTCTCACATTTCTTACAAGTTTGTCCTAAGATTTTTTGCCTTGTGTGGCTGAGGACTCAAAACCCAGTGTGTTTGATGTTTTTCTACTAGTATTGCACTTATTCTTTTGCTGCATACTTGGGACCTAGGCACTGGCCAACATCTTTGTATTATTGCAAGTATAAGCTGACATGGTTGTAATGGAGTTGTAACAATTAATGACAGTCATTGCCTAATTTAACAGTTTAATTTTACCAGAGCCATTGTGACTACAACATAAAAGGAAATTAGAAATTACCCCAGCCTTATGCACAAACATAAGTTTAATGTACAAATCTTTGTTTTTTTTCTTTTTCTGCAAAGAAGTATTTTTTATTATGTTTCAGAAGTAAAGTTTTCACATTTAAGGTAATCGTAGGAGTTATTCTGCGTGAATTCAGTAACAAAAATATTGTCACATGATTAAAAAAAGCCATTCATAAATAAGAGTGCCAGTGTATATCATTTCAGATTGGGTTGAATGCTTCTGCCCTTTAAAGGGCACATTGTGTTTATATTGTATAAGCATGGAACAGGTAGAAAATAGCTTTTGCCATTATATTCAGTCTTATGTCAGTAGATTTATTTCCCCAAAATATTATTCATTACAATAGTTATGAGTGTTGGATCATTTAAAATTTAAAAGTTTGGTTGCAAAAGTTATTTATGAGCTCAAAAGCTGTCCTCTTTTTTTTTTTTTGGCTGTGAAAACATCTTTTTTTTTTCTGTGAGAACATTATTTCTTGAAAATAATGTAACTGCAGGTAATTACCTATCATTCTATACCTAGATACTCTGGTCTTTGAAGGTATGAAATTTTCCTGTGCCGCAAATACATTAAATTAAGCACTTCTAAGTAGTCATTGAAAGTTATCATTATAGACAGGTCGTACTGCTATCAACTTAAATAAAACTGTTAGTTTAATCGGAGTCATAGAATGTACAGCCATTAATTACCTGACTAATCATGTGATCCCCCATCAGGTTGTAGATATGTACCTGACTGTTGGTGACTATAAGTCTGCCCTGGAGTGGCAGGATGCAGTGAGACACCTCAAAACAAAAACAACAGATGGAGTAGCTAAGAGCTTGACCCTTCATGAAGACTTCAATGCTGTCAGGTGAGTTTTGAAATAGCCCCATCACTAAACAAGTACAAGACTGGTGGAGATTTATAGTAATTATGGGGTGTGATTTTAATTCATATGTGTGGTATTTGTTCTGTGCAGTATTGAAGATCATTTTATGGGAAAATGAGTTTCTGTGATAATTTTGACAGATTGAGATTGAATGGTGTTGTCCATTGGATGCCTGTCAGTTTGACATCTAATAGTAGCTTTTGCAATCAATGTTAATTGCTCTTTGTTCTGCTTCTACAGAGGTATGTATGTCTTTAATCAAGAATTATTATGATACCCGCAAATTTCACCCATTTCATTTATGAGCTTTGCTCTATTCCTTTTCAGAGCATTGAGTAGTTTCCAAGATTTAGACTTCAAAGCAGCCCAAGAACATTTGAACCTGATTCCTGAACTGACCACATTCCAGACCCCCATCGATGAGTGTGAGGTTGAAAAAGACAGTGTGTTCAATCTTCCTGCTTTGAGAAAGACCTCCTGGTTACTCATGGTGGAATCTTTGTGTCAAAACCATCTACTGGGGTGTGCTGCCAACCCATTGGCTGCCAAAAATGGAATCTCTTGCCCCCATCCTGAAATGTAAGTTGCATCTCTGTCATCTGTCTGTCTGATCATTATTCAACCTGCCGTCTGTCTGTATGCTTTTCTGTTCTATTTATATGCATCTGGTTATTGCATTGTTGCAAGGTTTATATTTTGTTTTCCAAAGTGTAGTTGATCCTATCTGTGATGTCATTTGCTAGTTTAGTAAAGCTTTGGGCTAGAGGAGAGATACACCATTGGGCGTGGCTTTCAGATTCCACTTAGAACCAATTTAATGTTTCTGTTTCATCAGGTCTAAAGTACTGGACATGTTTGAGAAAGCACAGAGACTGCAGAGTGGAGGATTGAAACTGAATCTCTTAGAATGGCCTAGCTTGACCTCTGACCTGGCCTCAGTGTCACAGTTGACCTCAATGATGATGAACACTGTACAGACAACATCTCCTGTGAGTAATTACCCAAACATTTACGACTGGTTGTATCAGTCAATTACACTTACCAGTTGACAAAGGTGTCTTAAAACTGGGATAAGATTTACTATGCAGTAGGTTTTGTGACTTAATTTACAAAGTTACCCAGGGGAAGCATTTACTCTTTTCTGCATTTATGATTGAGATTAAATGGAAAGAAGTAGCTGCTCCAACCTTATTATAAAACATCATCTAAATCTTTCAGACATCCTCTTTACTTCTCTCACATATATTCTTTATGATGTTTCAGTTCATAAATGTTGAGTACTAAAGGTCAAGCAAGAAGATATTCTGCACGAATGTAAAAATTTAGTTAAGAAAAAAGTGTTTTCATACAATTAGGACAACCTTTGCACTGACTAGAATACTTGGATAATAGTCAAGGTAGGGGCAGGAGGCCTTACCTCATCATTGATTGATATGATTCTTACACACTTGTATCATATTTCATCTTTAGTTGGAATTACCTGTGCTTGTAACCTTTTCAGAATTTTCTGCTACCTTTGGGAGCAGAGTTGGACCTGCACCCTAATGAACAGGACCTGAAATCTCTTTGTCAAGCAGTACTACTCACTACCTACCAGCTACACCTTCAGAGAACAAGAGGAAACTCAGGTTAGATAAACAGATGGTTCCATTCCACCTAGCTGTTTCAAAATACAATTCTGGTTTATGTTCAAGGCTATCGCACTTCCTTCTCTGTATATAGCAGGGGCAGCTTCTGGCAAAGTAAATTGTTTGGCATTTGGTATAGAAGTGAAGGGTAAGGCATTTGTAGTGCCAAACCTGTCTGCCCATGTTTTGTTATAGCCCTTTTTTTCCATATAGCAGTTACAAAGGATTATGGGATAGAGTTTTGGTGTGAATCATTGTTGGCCTCAGTAAAATGCCATTGACAAAAAGGACACACAAGAACTCCATCCCATGATCCTTTGTAATTGCTATTTGGAAAGGGCCTATTGTTGAGGATTTGTGTGTCTATTAATAAGATGTGTTGTATGAGTGTAACCTGCTGTCCTATCAGTTTTTAAATGTTACAAAATATCCCACACCATGACTGTGCTACATATAATGTTATTATGCCTGGACTTACATGTTTTAGTGAATTGTGACAAAAAAAACTCCCTAAAACAAAGTGTTTGGCAGCTTTGTGCCTTGTCTTCAAGGTTTCTTCTTGTCATCATGTGTATTTATTAAAATGTTTTAACTGTTTCACCCAGGATGTCTGCATCATCTACATGAATCTGGAATGAAAAATTTTCATATGCAGATTTAACAACCCTTTTAGTTTAAAATAAACTAAAATCAGCAAATTATATGGGAGGAAACAAAGTATTCAAATTGCATGGAAGCTAAACAAAAAAAGAAAAAAAAAAGCAAACATCATTTGGACATTATCTTGTTGAGGGAGACATCTCCATTTTGCTCTCTAGTATGAACACTGTGCTGCATGCTATGTGAACCCAGATTGCACAGAGTAGACCAGGACCTTGTTTCATAAAGAGTTATACTCAGTCTTCAAGTTTGATTTCAGTAGAACTATAGCATGATAAATCAATTTTAAGGTGGATCGTTACTCCATATGAAACGGGGCCCATGTAGGGCCCTGGTAGATGTTATTATAAGATGTTTTTGTAATTATGAATATGTACTGCCAATTATCAGTTTATATTTATTTGCTGATAGGATTATCATTTGTGTATTCTGGTTTGTTCATTCCAGGTCTAGAACTTGAAATAGCTGTACATCTGAGTGAACTCCACCTAGCTGTCGCTAGTTTAGCCAGGAAGCTAGGAAACCTCAAGCTTGCTGAAAAATATCTACTTAGTCAAGTCACATGGATGTCAAATGGGCTCTCACAGGTATGTGGACAACTTGATTCTGTTAATGTAAAACATATATTAGGAAGGAGGACAACTGACTGAGAAAACTAAACCCCATATTTCAAAAAGGAATTTAGGAAAATTTCTTTTGGCCACATCTGTTGTGCCAGTATTTGCATAATTATTTGGCAGAGTCAGTGGAGTTGGTATTAGTACTTGTTTTATTTTGTTATTTTCTTTTGTTATTGTTTTCACTTGGTTTTATTGGTTTCGATGATAAGAGAAACCTATGCAACTGTGCTGGCGTGTGTATGTATGTATGTATGTGTGTGTGTATGTGTGTGTGTATGTGCGTGTGTATGTGTGTATGTGTGTTTGTGACACTTGCTCGTTAACACAATATCGCAAGAAGGGAAACTCTGACACTTCTCAAACTTGGTACATAGGTGCCCCATATTGAGAGGAAGAACCCTATTATTTTTGGTGGGGGTCAAAGGTCATCTGGGGTCACCAGGGGTCAAACTCTGAAAACCTTGTTAACACAATATCTCAAGGTAGAAAACCTGGACAAATTTCATACTTAGTAGGTAGATGCGTTATGGGAAGAGGAAGAACCCTATTGTTTTTGGTGGAGGTCAAAGGTCATGTGGGGTCACCAGTGGTCAAACTCTGAAAACCTTGTTAACACGATATCTCCATGTAGGAAGCTTGGATAAATTTCATACTTAGTATGTAGATGTGTTATAGAAAGAGGAAGAACCCTATTGATTTTAGTTTAGGTCAAAGGTCATTTGGGGTCATCGGGGGTCAAACACTGAAAACCTTGTTAACACAATAGCTCAAGATAGAAAGCTTGGATGAATGTCATACTTAGTATGTAGATGTGTTATAGAAAGAGGAAGAACCCTATTGATTTTAGTTTAGGTCAAAGGTCATTTGGGGTCATCGGGGGTCAAACTGAAAAACTTGTTAACACAATAGCTCAAGATAGAAAGCTTGGATGAATGTCATACTTAGTATGTAGATGCATTATGGGAAGAGGAAGAACCCTATTGTTTTTGGTGGAGGTCATAGGTCATCTGGGGTCACTGGGGGTGGAACATTGAAAACCTTGTTAACACAATATCTCAAGGTAGAAAGCTTGGATGAATTTCACACTTAGTATGTAGATGTATTATGGGAAGAGGAAGAACCCTGTTGTTTTTGGTGGAGGTCAAAGGTCATTTGGGGTCACTGGGGTCAAACTGATGACCTTGTTAACATGCTATCTTTATGTAGGAAGCATGGATAAATTTTGTGCATAGTATGTAGATGAGTTATGGAAAGGCAAAGAATGCTATTGTTTTTGGTGGAGGTCAAAGGTCATCTGGAGTCACCGGGGGTCAAACCCTGAAAACCCTGGTAACATGATATCTTGACATAGGAAGTTGGATGAATTTCGTACTTTGTATGTAGATGCCTACTGGTGAGAGGAAGAACCCTGTCACTTTTGGTGGAGGTCAAAGGTCATTTGGGGTCAACAGGGGTCTGGCCTTAAAAAAGTTTGCAGTCACTTCATACTACTGTAATTCCATGATACTGTAGGTGTGTATGAATCATCGAAACCACAATGCATTTTTGCATTCTGGTTGATTTTGTTTATTGCATTTGGTGGATGTAGACTTTGTAGCATTTTTAAGTGATTTCTGCAACTTGAAACTTGACAATAATCAAAAAGTATTATTTGTTAAGAGGAATGCAAAAGGAGTAATGACCTTCGTGGGGACAACTGCTGAAGGAAGGTCAGAAAGTAAATTCCTTTGGCATATTGTTTTGTGGTTGAAGATTTGTTGTAAGAATAATTGCAATCTGTGTAGAGAACTCTGTCTTCCTGGGGTCTTTGTCTACTTGTTATATGGAGGTTGTTAACATGAAGTCAACATGTTTCTGGTTGCCATGCTGTCCATCACAGCTCATGTGCAGATGGTGCAATACTTGCTCACAGTATGACCTAAATGGAGTGAAAGCTTGACAGCCAAACCTCTCAGCAAATACAAAGATACTTGACTCAGTGATAATAGACCTTATGCATATGATGTCACAAAACAAAGTGCCCCCCACCACCACCACCCCACCACCACCACCACCACCACCACCACTGTGTAGGTAAGCACATATTATTTCAATTTACACCAGCAAATGCAGACAGCTGATTTTTATACCAATCGGATATGTGCTAAAGTCTGCTATGTGCCTGTGCGAAGTCTGTTGTATGTGCACTGTGCTTCTTTGTTTACCCTCCACAATATGTCCGTCGCGTGACATCAGTGCATAAGGTCTGTGGTAAAGAATGTCAACAGATACATTGTGGCATAATCTTATAAACTTTCAATAATTGGACAGTGTGTTCTGCTAATGAATAAGTTTTAACCTCATGTTATCCCCCCACCAGTATAAATTTGATGCATCATCCACCACATCACCTGGCAAGTCGCTGCTCAGTCTGGTGGAGGATGGAGCCACCAAAGACCTTTCCAATCTGGTTTCCTTTCGTCTTGAGAGGGAGTGTTGCAAACTTTTCCATAGTGGTAACCAGAAATTGATAGCTTGGGAACAGATGGCTGCTGTCATCTTAAAATATACAAGTCTTTCAAATCCCAGCTACTCAGCTGCTCCAGATTATTTGCAGATCTGTGAATTGAACTCTAGATCCCTCTGTGGACTTGTGAAATGGATAACAGCAGACTACCGCACTGCTGTGCCCCATCTGAAACAGGCAAGGGGGACAGAACTGGGGGAGATGAGCAATTTAGCCAAAAGTCTCTTTATGTTACTGGAGATGGAACAGAATGGATCAATGCAAGGTTTAGGCCTGGGAATGTACATTCAGCAGGTCCCTGGATCTAGTGGAGGTATGTGAGACACATTTGTTAATACTTAGACTTGGGAGATTCCAATAATATTTGGATTCCCATAGGTTACAGAAAACCTGGAAAGTCATGAAATTTTACTTTTGCATTTTTTCAGGCCTTGAAAGTCATGGACAAGTGTCAAATTACTTTATAAGTCATGGAAAGTCATTTAAATTGAAAAATACTGAAAAGTCATGACATGATCATTTTGAGCATAGTATAAGTTTTGTCCTTAAAAACCAGGAAGTAAGCACACGATATGTCAGGAAAAGTTTTGGAAAAGTCATTACATGCTTACTGTATAGGTGATGGAAAAGTCATGGAATTCTTTGCCAATCTTCTTTAAATGCAAAACCCTCTTAAGATCTAATCAGTTACTTTATGGTCATAGTGAAACACATATATAGGTTAAAACACATTTTTTAGCTTGACTTTTGCCCTTTGATGGCATTAATTATGCTTGTACAAGTTTACATGATCAGGTACCTACCAACCAAGTTTGAACTTGTTTGGTCTTACAGTTAAGGAGTTCATGAATACCTTATAAGAATAATACAGAGATCACATTTTGGTACAAGGTGCAGTGACTTGTTAAAGGAAAAGTAAAAAAGGACAAGAATAAAGCCAAAAAACCCAAAATAGAGAAATAAATAAAAAAAGTGCGATCCCAGTGGTACAAATGTGACATCGCAAACTGTTGTGCAATCTATCGTTAACCATGGAGTGAATATACTTTTAACATGTTGTATTTCAGACCAATGTGTCTCAGTTTTCAAGTGCATTGTAAGTTTAGAGGTTCTTTTGAAAAAATGTTCCTGTTCAATACCATACATGATTTTTGGTTCATAACAGTTGGGGCTAGTCCTGCCATCAGTGAGAATGATGCAGTGTGTGGTAGGTTGCTACACTTAGCCACCATGCAGTCACCATCTTTAGCCAAGGCCTGGGCATCCCTTGCAGCTTGGTGTTACAGATGGGGCCGTAAAGCTGTGGACATAGCCAGGTGAGTCAGTTTCCCCAGCCATCCAAGAAATTAGGAAAAAAACCTGGAAGGTGAGTGTCCATTTTCACACTCAGAAAAAAATCAAGGAATTTAAGAAACTCCACAAATCAGAGGAAAGAAAAGTGATTTAATTGACCACAGAGGGGAAGGGGGTAGTCTCTTACATTTTGTCTCATGTTCAAATGGGTTACCTAGTATATTTGGAAGTGCCAAACTGGAAATAGACCAAGAGGTTTTCCTGGGATTTTGAAAATTCACGTAGCAAAACTTTTTTTTCCTTGTGATTTGATGAGATGCTTGAAAATGCACAAGAATTGCAAATGTTTATTAAATTGTTTTGACATTTTTTCGAGCTTCTTATTTCAATATGAAAGAGAAAGCTGTAAATTTATTCTGTTTTAGAAGAGATTGCAGTACTGCACACTACTTCTCTTTCAATCCCCTTAGATAATACCTCACGTAAAATAAATAGGGAAAGTGTTCTTAAATGTTTTCTCTGTAATCTTCTTGAGAATCTTTCTGATGACATTTGAATTATTTGCTTGTTAGTTTTGTTATATCATTATAGTTAAAAGACTGATTGTTGATCTACCAAGCACTTTGTTGAAGCCATATACCTTAAAAGTCACTCCCTTTCCCTTGTCCTCATCGACTTTTTTTTAGGGACTTGAAAAGAATTATGTTCACACTCTTAATCGTTATTATTTCATGAAAAAAATCAAGATTTTGATGAAGTGCAAGCTTTGCACACTCTTATTAATCTTTTGTTAGTAGAACAATTGCCTCTGTAAATAAATCTCAAAAGCTGTGTCTTGGACAACCAGACTTACAGACATTGTGTGGCAGATATTTGATGGTATGGTGTTTCTCAATGTTTCTTTTTTCTTTGATGTTTTATAGTGAGGAGGATGCCCTCAACCTAACAACAGAAGAGAAGAGTCAGATAGTTCATCTCCTCCCAGCTACTACAGAAGCTGCCATACGCCATGAAGTAACTGAACTATTAAACCAAGCTAATGTAAAGTCAATGAATGTTGGAGAAGAGGACATTACAGAACAGCTACAAGTAAACTACCGTACATCTTATTCCCAAAATAGTTTTCAATATATTTGTCAACAAATTTAGTTAGATTAGTCTTGATTAGTCTTGAATCTCATTGTAGAATCCTGATAGTGATTTCTATACTACATTGTTTGAATTTCTATTTTTATGATGATCTGCCAGGTGATTGAGGTATAAAACAATTGAGATAGAAATATGGTTGTGATGGGCTTATTGTTTTGTATGGGCAAAAGACAATATTCAGCATGTATCTCTGATCATACTGAGTCACGTGTAAAAAACAGAAGATTTCACAGCAGATCATAACAAAGCAGGGAAGCTGCAGCTGCCTCAGCGATGCTGCAGCAAAGCTGCAGGGATTGCAGCTATGCATTGTTGCTATTAGAGTCCTGCTATTATATTGTAAACAGCAACAAAGCTTGGCTGCAGGCACTGCAGCTTTGTTAAAGCAGCTGCAGCCTGAACTTTGGGAATGGTGCGTTGATAAGTGGCAAACCTGTGGAATTGTTACCCACAAAACCTGTGAAATCACAGGTTTTATGCAAGTTGTCATGTTTGGAAGTTTATGCCACACTTTTTGTCATGCAATCCTGTGCCATACTCTTTCACATGTAAAACCTTCAGCTGACCCATTGTGCAGTATGGTGGTAACTTGCCAGCATTTGACAACATTTAAAGTGTAACACATTAGATGTGACAGAAACAGAAACAAGTGTGTTATAGGAAACATCTGTTGACATAGGTTTTCTGGTAGGGGAAGGGGGAGGGAGAGGAAGTTGAAGGGGATTAACATTGAATAATAAACCTGTCATATAATGATGATATTGAAAATTCCTAAGGCTTGTGATTCCATGGGACGTGGAGTGGACTTCTAGCCAGGAGTGGCGATTCTGTAGTATATTGGGGTAACCCAAGCCTTCACCTTTACTGCATAGAATTGAAACGTTTTTTTTTTTTTTTTGTTCTCAGTCAGTTCAAGACAATGGATACGAATCAATGCGCAAAAAACTGCTTACCACTTGTCCAGACTTGGAGCAAGCTGAAGGGGTCATCATTGAGAGCTTATTGGGAATCTGGAAACAGATGTGTTCCAGAGTGTACAGTCATTACAGACTAGCAGCATGGGCGTACTTTACATTCTTACAGCTTAATGGTGCAGTAAGTCATAGCATATCTCAATTTTTTTGCAATGTTTTCTCAAGTACTTTAGTGACTATCATTTGCATGTAAATGCTTTCTCTTGTATTATCTCTTCTTTAATTTCATGAGTTCTTTTGTTTGATTTAAAATGTTGAGAAGCAGTGAAAGCACACAGTATTGACTTTTACATAGAATAGAAAAACCACCATAACATGAGTTTCTTAATTTGTTCAATTGCTTTTGGAGTTGACAAAAGTATAAAGTGCCATAGTAAAGATATAAAAAGCATAAAAAGTTGGAAATTTTGATGCAGAAAAAGACATCACTAACAGATGTCAGCCAAAACTCTTCTAAAACCTGTTTCATGCCTTGGACTACCATGTTTAAGTTTAATGTACTGAGCTGTACAAAGGGAGAAAATGTGAAAAGTTGAAGGAAAGAACAGAACATTTTTACATCAAATATGTCAAATTATAAAGTTTTATGCAAAAATGATAGGAATTAAGTAAAGGAATTTTCCAACAGTGGGTGGGAAGCCTTGGCTCACTGTCAAGAAAAACATTGTGCAATGACTGCATTCTTTGCAGAATAATTATTGGCTAGTTGATAATGGAAAGTTTTACATAACACTGTGGAAACAAAAACAAAAGTTTTATTTTAAGCTGGTAATAATCATCATGTCTTTTAACAACCTGTTGGTCTTTCTCAGTGGTCATTTTATCCTTGCTTTTAAACTTTGTTTTAGGTGTTTTCCTGTAAGTCATTTATCTTCTTGCAGAAATTCAGCCATCAATGTTTTATTTGTATGGTTCTCTGTTATGGCATGTTACACTTCCTAGTTAAACATAGCTAAATATCACTGTGAACAATTAGCAGAAGTAACACACACATGGTCTCTGAACTTTTGATAAAGAAGTATTCTTGGAAGTGACTTTCAATAGTTTGACAATCTTTCGTCAACAGAATGAAAGTGTACATAAAGTCTTAATTTACAAGAAAAGATGTAACAGAGGTTAGAACATCCATTCCATTGGTCCAACTTCTATCTTAATAACTCTTTCTGTTAAAGATACAAAACATTGAAGTTTATTCACTTAAAGTAGTCGATTGTGCAATTTAGTTTGCAATGTTCTTGTTGTACAAACTCATAGTAACTACTTTTGTTCCTTTTGAAACAAATATGTTTCTATGATTGTGGAAAACTACTCTTTACCTGCATTGCATATTGTAAAGAGAGGGCTTTTATGGACAAATCGTTCTTTAGCAGTAAAACTTTGATAAAATCTTGGAACAAGGTGTAGTGGCTTTAAAAAAAAAAATATATGTAATTGGATTAGGATAAGAGTGACATTACAAATTATTGTGCAGATGACCTTTTTCCACTGAGTGAATAACCTTGAACATTTAATCTCTCAGCACAGGAAAATCCTTTGAAAATGGGAGTTTGACCAGTGAGATACATTTTGCACCCTTTGCTGCATATATATTTTTACAATATTTGACTTTGAGAACTCTTTAATCGATCAAAGAAATTTTTTTTGTTATATTCAGGAGAAACCTCCATCAGTATCGAATGGAAACAGCAGTAGTAACAATGCATGTAATGATGCCACTGATGGGGAGAAAGATGATCTGACACTATCCTCTCATCAGGAGGACCACAATGTTACAGCAACCCTCAGACTTCTTAGGTTACTTGTCAAACATGCATCACACCTCAAGAATGTCCTGGAAACTGGTCTTGCCACCACCCCCACTGGACCATGGAAGAGTGAGTGTCAAGCAGATTTGTAGCAAGTTACATTAATAAGGGGTCAAGTCTGCCACAACTGGTTTGGTGGTGCAGGTCAAGTCGTTGACTCAAATCTCTGGGTCATTTCAGTGGGGAAAACTTTACTAGAATAACCTGGGTTAGTTAAATAAGGAAGTAGAAACTTTAGTCATGACTTGTTACAGTGCTAGGCTAGTGTCAAGTTAATCAATTAAGTCAAAGCCTTTATTTCTCTCTTTTAAGGGGTAGGTGAATCATGTTCGAAACCTGTAGTTTTGTGAAAACTGCAGTTCCACAATTTTTACAAATAAGGCTAGTGATAGTCATTTAACTTTAAACTGAATGAAACTATCCACATAGTCAGAAGTGTTGTTCTTTGTATATATGTAACCCAGCCTTTGAAAATGAAAGCAAATTTGGACCAGAGTTTTTTCTTTCAAGGAATAGGAGGGGGCAGGAAAGATTGAAAGTTAGGTGTGATTCCTTTAAAGCAATAGGAGAAGAGGTGGGGGCAGGGTTGGAGAAATTGAAAAGTTGGTGTGGTGTTCCAAACCATTTTAGACACCCAGTATAAAACTTTCTGTGGGAAAGAAGTCAGAAAACTAAGGTAAGAATATGGCCTTTGCAAAAATAATTAGCTGGAGCCGCTAGATTCACACATTCAGCGGAATACTAGGGTAGCCACACACCAAGTAACTTTACTCAATGTGAACAGTAGTCTTACATCTAGTAATTTCCCTTAAAGCAAGTTTTATCAAACTGTATGAATGATGATATACAGGTATTTCATGTGACATCACGCGATTACGATTACCCAGCAGTGCGGAGCAAAGCACGCGCAGTAAGCGTATTTACAGCACATGGGCATGGCATGACCATAGATACTACTGTGACACAATTGACACTTTACAGGCAAAATGTCTAACAACCAAAGAGATTTGCAATGACATAACATCGATGAAACACCTCAATATCAATGATAAACATCCATCATCTTTATTTATCCAGGCATCATTCCGCAATTATTTTCCCGTCTCAATCATCCTGAGGCCTATGTTCGCCAAAGTATATCAGATCTTCTGTGTCGTGTAGCCCAAGACTCACCTCACCTCATCGTCTACCAGGCAGTGGTAGGATGCGCTGATTCAGATGATAAGAAAGATCAAAGTCAGGAGGGTAGGTTCACCTTAAAAAAGTTTTAATGCAGAAGTTTAGTTGAGATTACCACCTGAGAATGTTTGCAGAGTAAATTGTTCTGAGGCTGTATAGGAAATTATTTTATAATGTAGCTAAGAGACCATGAGTGTGCCCTGTACGATATTGATACAGCTTTTACATTTTGATTACTCACTATTGGCAGCTTGGAGGGTGTCTGGGAAGGAGAGATGTCAGTTTGGTAGGAGTCTAGAGATGTAAATTTCTTCCAAGGTTTTGATCATGTAGTTTTGTAGCTTAAATAGTTTGGAGCAGAGTGATTGGGGATGGTAGAACACAGCAGGATCAACGGACATCCCCCTAAACTTGGTTAAAAGTTTAAAATATGACATTTGTATCCCATTGTTTCCTGTGAGTAAACTGAAATCCCTTGGTCACACTCACGGTCGGTATATTTTGACAGTTAGTGATACTTAATCAGTATTTAAACCTTTCTCTTGCAGCTCAACAAGGAGTGATAACAAAGATTCTGTCGGCCCCCAGCAAGGGTAACATGCAGCTAACCCCAGGTGAAGACATTCTGGAGTCCTACCCCAGGGGTCTGAGTGAAGCTGCTGTGAGTATCACTGATGAGGAAGGGGTTGAAGAAGATGATGAACGTAACCAGTCTCTACACATGATGGAGAATTCCCTACAGACCATCCTCTCTGTACTCAGTCAGCACAACCCAAATATGGTCACAATGACCAGGCTCCTGGTCAAAGAACTACGAAGGATTACCCTGCTCTGGGAGGAACTCTGGTTGGGAACATTGAACCATGTACAGCATGATGTTACTAGGTGATTCATGGCTATTTAGTTTGATTGCTACATGTAACTTGTGTTTTTCAGTAAAATTTTCAATTGACAAAGTCTATTCTCATGAAGTATCAGGATAGCCAACTAGGAGTCATGGAAGAAGTCAGGGAATATTTAGAACTCCAAAATGTCATTGAAAGTTAGGAATTTTTTATAAAAGAGGCTAATGTTGGATGCTCGGGTTTGTATAAAACTTTAAAATGTCAGTGAAAGTCAGAAAATTTTGATAAGAGAGGATAGGGTTGAGGTAAAGGGTTTGTATACCTTACTTGCATATATTTATAACTGTATTTTCATGTATCATATCTGGGATGATCCCTTTTTGCATCATTTTCACAAGGGTACAATGATTTCTCCTTTGGATCCCCCACCACTCCTCCCCCACCCTGTCTCACTCTTCTCCTTCAGAGGATCCTTCATAAACGTATGTTTTTTATTCCCTCATAGTACATTCATTACAGTTGTGAAAATCATGAAAACATGGGTGACCCTGTAGATTCATGATTGTTGATGAAGACTGATAATTTGATCAAATAAGGAAAACTTGCTAGAATTTAGTCAGCATGTGAGTGAAAAATTTTATATTCAGGAAAACAATGTTACATTTCATGTGGCTTAGTGTAGTGTATGTACAGTTAACAGCTTTTGTAGAAACAGTTGGTTTTGGATATGGGTTGAGAACTAGTGTATATAAAGTGATGGAGTTAGTTAGATGAGATTTAACGACACACCAACATGGATGTGTTATATAGTGTCAACTAGATAAAAAGGTAAAGTTTAAATATGGTTCAAGTTCAAGTTTGGTTTTGAATACAGCTCAAATACCGTGCAAGTCCTTCCCTTTAGTCACCTCTTAAGACAGGCAGGAAATACCGTGGGCATATTCTTATTTATGTATTATGAGAAAATTGGTATTTTAGACAGAGAAAACTGTCATTTGATCCAATATCACAAGACACATGATCATGTGTCTCTCTTATGGCTAATAACAAGTATTTTGTATTAAAATGTGTGTCTTGGTTTGACAGTGACACGTTTTGGTGAATTATCACACTTTGCTACAGTTACCACACATTTTACATGAGGAAAAGTTTGACTTACAGAAACATTGTTGACACAAGAGCCTGTGACACACACTATAACATAAAACTGAAAACATGTCAAATCTGCGATTATATAGGTCCCTGAGTCTGAAAATGGAATTGTTTGCCATGTGTCCTCTCCGTTGACTACCTGTGAAAGTTTTCTTGTCCCTACGGTGATTCTGCACGATCTCAAGCACATGTTGTCACACATATTTGATAAAGAAAGATAACTTAGCATTAAATTCTGTATAATATGTTGATAGGAGTATTTGAATGTTTGGATGGTAAAACATGTTGAAAGTGACTTTGTTGATTTGTTTTTGTATACAGGCGTATTGCTCAGCTGGAGGAAGGAGTTCAAAGAATTCAGAAGAACGAGTCTCTTAGCAAACAAGAGAAAGAGGCCATCCTTCAGGAGAAACATAAAGCCATCCTTAAACCAGTATGGGCTTATTTTGTTTCAAATAAAATAAACAGAGAATATTATTTTATGACAAAATATCTTTGCATTCCATGTGGGAAGTAAATTCTTGTGTAGCAAGTAGGAGTCACACATACTCCCTACCTCCTTCAACATGGGGGATGGGGCTTCATTTTGGACAAAATGTTGGAATAGATAAAATCTCCATTGTTGTTTTCCTCAACATTCTTTAAAAGTTGAAAAAACTCTGACCCATTTTTTAGTGTAGAAGGTTACTTCTGCAATTTGAATCATTCCTTTTCCTTTTATTGTGCATGTGAAACTTTTCAACGAATAACATTAAATGTTTTGCCATTTGATTAAAATTTGCAGATTGTATTTGCTCTGGAACAAGTGGAGCTACTGACAAGTCGTCAAGCTGAGACACCAAGTGAAAAGTTATTCCAGCAGAATTTTTCTGGACAAATCAGTAAAGCCCTGACAGCTCTTAAACAGCCAGAGAATTTAGAAAAACCTAGCAGTTGCTGGAGTCTCTTCAAACAGGTGGGTCAGATATTTTATTGAAGTGTTGCCAAGGCCCTATATTCTCAAGACACAGTTCATTTCTGCCAGGGGTTGAATGTTCAAATTACCCCCAAAGAATTCTGGGGAACCCAGAATCTTTAATTATTGAAGGGGCACAGTTTCTGGCCACAGCAATCATGATAAAGTATTAATTCCATTAGAAGTGGTCCCTTGGCTCCAAGGCACTTGGGATCTCCTGACCTGTGGTATGTGATGGAGGGCCCAAGATCATTCAGCGTTCCCCTTCCTAGTTCACCAGGCTAATCACCTCAACCCACCCCATACTCTGCCCCAGAGAGCTTTTAGTACATGTTTGTAAAGGGTGTGTACCATTTGTAGTTTCATGGGTGGGGTTGCTACCCCCTCTTCTCCCCCAGAAAGTCACACTGGTGTTGGTGTGGTATACCCCCTCTTCTCCCCCAGTAAGTCACACTGGTGTTGGTGTGGTTGAGTGGGGCTGCTGAAGCTGTGTCCCCCTACCCCTACAGTCACCCCTTACCTCTCCCTAGTAAAATCATAATGATGTTACAGCTGTTTTTGCTCCTTTGATAAAGTAGAATCTTAGCTCAGAGGCTATTGGAGTCAGTGAACTCAAGCCATTTAAGGAGACGACCTCAATCAGTTGCATTAATTGGAAAGCTCTTTGCATGGTGTTGAGGCAATCAAGCTTCTCTGACTGAGAATGCATGTTATATTGCTAAAGGTTTTGGTTATTGTTTCTTCTATAGTTCCACAATCATCTGAATCAGAGAGCCAACAGAAGAACTCACAGTTTCCTGCATTTGCTGGATGTCAGTCCCAAATTGGCAGAGATAAGAGACAGCCCCATACCCCTTCCAGGCCTCAGTTGTAATACCAGACAGGTATGACTCACACCAAGATTTGAGAAATGTGGAGACCTTTGAATTATTATCTATTTGTTAAACGTTTGAACAGTATTTGTCCTGTGGAGCAGGTTATGCCTGTGCAACTATTTAGTTCAGTCTACAAACCAGCCTAAGATTGAACAAGTGAAAAAATACATATATATGTATGGACCACTTTTAAGAATGTTTTGGATTTTGTGAAAAAACTTACCCCTCTTCTTTCGAATAACTTGTCCACGACATGAACTGTTGGGATTTTCATGAGGTGTTCATTAAATGTTGTGGATGTGCTTTCTTACTTGAGAGGCAGAAAGTGCTGCTCATTGTTGATTTCCTGAAGAAGTTGTCTATAGAAGGAAAGGAAGGGTGGGGGTGAGTCATGTATCCCTGCTGAGTCACTCTTATGGTTTGACATTTGTCAGGTGGGTCTGAAAAGATAATGAAGTTTCTTGATTAAAGTTTGATTTTTTTCTGCAAATAATAAATACTTCCTTGATTGTAATTAATTGCAAAACACTAATAATGATTCAGTAGACTGCAGTGATGAGAGTTATTCTACAACACCATGATGCTTGGGGCAAGCGTGAAATGTAGCATCTACTTAATTTATTACACAAAGTTAAGTTTGAAATATGGTACTTTAAAGGCTAAACTCTCAGTTTGACAATTTTTAGTGCTATCTGTTTTAGGTTGTTACAATCAACAGTATGTCCAACTCCATTAATATACTGCCAACCAAGACAAAGCCCAAGAAACTCATCTTCAATGGCAGTGATGGCAAGAGACATACCTACCTCTTTAAAGGACTGGAGGACCTTCATCTTGATGAGAGAATTATGCAGTTTCTCACCATTGTCAACACAATGTTTGGAAGAAATAAAAAGTGAGTCCTTTTAGCAAGAGAGGGGGGGGGGGGGTAAGAATAGAAAAATAGAGCCTCTGTCAATGGGAAGCAGGGAACTTGGCCCTTTGATTTTTTTTAAAGCAGTATTTTAAAAAAAGCTTCATGTGGTCAGAATTGGTCCTCCCACCCCTCCCCTTACCCCTATTACCCTTTTAAAGATTTCAAATATGTATTGATGGCCATGAAAGATAGGAGTATAACATTGTTACTTGATCAGTTAATTAATATCAATGAGTTTCAAGAAAACTTTATTAATGTAGTGAGCATTGTGTAAGGTAAACACATTTTGTCCGATGCCATCTAAGAATGACAGTTAAGTTTCAAATTTGCCCACAGTTATAAGTTGCAAGTAAATACTGTTTCTGACTGCAACTCATAATTATTTACCTTGTTTTCAGGAGTGAGGCATCCCTGTACCATGCTTGTCATTACTCTGTAACACCCCTGGGCCCTAGATCAGGTTTGATTCAGTGGGTTGATGGGGCCTTTGCTCTTTATGGCCTCTACAAGAGATGGCAGCAGAGAGAGGCTGTGACTGCATCCATCAACAAGGTAAGTTGTGTCAACACTGTCAACAATGCTTGTAGAGATCTTTTAACACTGTTAGCAGTGTATGCTGTTGATTTCATCAAGAGTGTGAGTTTTTGTTCTGTAAAGAAGTGTAGCTTGTTGCAATACATTGCATCAGTATAACATTGTTTAATATTGTAAAAGAATAAACAGAATGATTGGAAAATGTGAGAAAAATAATTATTGTGGCAACCTGAAAATAGAAACTTGAATAAAAGTGTGGAATGAATTCTAGGTAAAAGTGAAGAAATGGTATGTGTTGTGTTATTAATTTGTGCAGCAATATCAAATTCATTTATCATTTGAGTTTGTTCTTATGGTAATCATGGATGTTTTTATCTTTAGGGAGGTGAAACAGTCACAGCCCAACAACCAATGAGGCCAAGTGAATTGTACTTCAACAAAATCACCACTGCCCTAAAGAAAGAGGTTTGTAAGACAGTCTGGTATTAAATTTGATTCTTATGTTCCATACCCACTTTAACACTGAAATTAGATCTCATTGTTTCAATATCCAGTGTTCAGTCTTCTGCAGCACTTGTTATAACTCCTGCCAGACATATAGCAAGCCTTCTTAGTTGGGGGGGGGGGAGGGGGCATTTACAGGTGTAGTCAAACAGTCGTTATGGGAAGTCAAATTTTTGTCCCCATTTCAAGATTCAGAAGATCTTTCTTGATAAAGTTTCATAAAGATGGTGATACCTACACTGGTGAGCCAGTTCTTTTCTGTCATCATTTTATCAGGGTTTCCACAGTCCTGGAAAACCTGGAAAAGTCATGAAAATTTGAAAAATCATTTCAAGGCCTGGAAAAGTTTTGAAATTCAGGGAAATTGTCTGAAGTCCTGGAAAAGTCATGGAAATTTTCACAAAATGGCATAGTTCCATTCTTACTCATTATATCAAAATGTTTTCTCACTTGTAATATCAAAATTTATTCTCTTCACCTCAAATTTAATACTGCCTGCTTGACGAAAATTGCCGAAAAAGGTCATGGAAATTCTTTATTTGGTCTTGGGAAAGTCATGGAAAAGTCATGAAAATTGATTCCCCAGAGAGTGCAGGAACCCTGTTTTATGCCTAAACATTTCTGTGTATGGGAGGAGGCACTATTCTCCCTCCCCCGTCTTCCCTCCTGTTCCTTCATACCCCTGAGTTTTGCTCTGCAAAGTTTTGTCATGATCAGTATGTCATTTTGGTAGGATGTTTCAAACAAGATATTTTGAATGTTTAAATACAGAGAAATGATGAGGCTTTTCATCCATTTGTAGCATTTCCAGCTTTCAATATATTTTAAGTTGATCAGAGGTTACCAATTCAAGATAGACTGTATTCACTGTTGTGTTTTATCTCTGCAGGGTTTATCAGTGACCACAGCTCGTAAGGACTGGCCTCTCAGCCTGCAGTGTGATGTTCTGCAAGATTTAATTGAAGAAACACCTGAGGACCTTCTAGCCAAGTGAGTTTTTTTTTTGGGGGGGGGGGACTTGTCACAGTTCTGTAGGGGGTGCAAGGGTAGTTAGGAACCCTAACATGAATTTGTAGTAGATATATATGGCTAAAGGGACCATTTTTTTTCTTCTTTTTTTGTTTAGCTGTTGAAGAAGTGGACTTTTTTCTGTAATTCAAGATGTTTGTTGAAATTTGGATTAAAGCACATGGTTTATTGTACTGCCTGTAGGTCAGAAGTGGTTTAATAAGTTAAGCTAGAAGGGCAAAGTCGAATGTATTTTATTAGGTGTGTGGATTGATATTGCCAAGTACTGAAACATTTTATTTGTGACAGGAAAGATGCAATGAAGGTGACAACATAGTAGTAACTAGAAGGGATGTGGTGTATAAAATTGTATTTATTGAGCTATTCGATTAAGACAAGTTTTATTGAGTTAAAGTATCATTGGTTTCAGTTAGGAAAAGGAAACAAGTTTATTTTTCCCTATTGGATCTGACGCATTTGTAAAATTCTAAGCAATTTAACCGTCAGGTTTCAGCAATTGTACATGAAGCGAAAAACATAGTTCAGCCTTGTCAAGTACAGTGTAGTGTACACTGTCAGTCATGTACTTGAAAGTTGTGCAAACTATGGGAAACTGTCACAAAGTCTAGTTGAGTTGGGTCATGGAAGATAGAATAGTTTTTGTCTGGTTTTATGCAAACAGACTCCTGTGTAATGTGTACTTTTGTTTGAAATAAGTCCAACACAGACAAGGTAACCAGAAGGTCTCAGTTTGTAAAGTTTGAAGCAGTTGCACTGTTATGCTCTACTTGTGTATTGGGGTGGTGCTTTACTGTGTGTATGGTTTGAAGAGAATCATTCTCAACATGGCTTGAAATTACGACCCATGTAAGAAGAAGCAAATTACACAAAAACAGATATCTCTGTTTTAATTAAACTATTTTGCATCAAAATACTGTGTATAAAAAATATTCACTGAATAATTTGATGTATAATGTCATCATCATCGTATCTTCATCTTTCCTGCCTCTTATTTCATCTTTTGTAGGGAATTGTGGTGCTCCACTGGTGGTGCCAATGAGTGGTGGTATCTCACTCAGTCATTCTCCCGCTCCACTGCTGTTATGTCCATCATTGGTTACATCATTGGTCTTGGTGACCGACATCTGGACAATGTCCTGGTGAACTTTATGACAGGAGAGGTAGGACCTCTGAATTTGATTTGATGCCTGTTTGAAATTTGTTAAAGCAATTTACTGTGCTGCAGTTTAGTGTTTACATTGCACAGTAGTTCAAAGGTGTAGAGAATTGAAGGACACCAAGTAGGCCTTAAAAGCTGCCAAAAAGCTCTATTTTAGATGATCAAATTTCAAAAATTTTTAAGATATTTTTTAAACTGTCAAAAAGATTTGTTTAAGTCGTGAATGTAATTATGTCGGTTTTTTTTTTGTCCTTTACACAAATATTTTAACGTTTCTAGGAATGTTAGGGGGGTGAGGGTTGTTGGGAGGAAGAGGTGAGTAGATATGTTTTTCTTTGATTTAGTCTTTCCACTCTGCATTATCTTGTAAAGGTTATTTTAACTGTGAAAGACCTCTGTCTCCCACCAAAATAGCAATTATATCTTAAAATAACGTCTTTCATTTTGATCGAAGATAAAAAAATGGTGAAATGTGAAATTTAGTAACTGTCTACTTGGAGGCCTAAAGTTGTACAATATCTGAATTGTCGAAGTTGATGTCAGTGATGTGTGGAGTGATCAGAATGGCATATTCTGGATTAATTTACCTGTTTGTGTTTCATTGGGGTAATTCCTGTAGATAGCCCGTATATTGTCATGACTTGAAGCTGGTAGATGCTATTACCAATAAAGTGTGTTGACTAAAATACGTAGGTATCATGCATAAAGGATTGTATCAGTAAATAGCAATACAAACTTACGGTCAAAGATATCGCTATTTTGGTCTTTAATGTTTTGGATAACTTTGGTAGACATTTAATGAGGCCGGTAGCAAAGGAGCTGGATTTTAGAGAGAATCCTTTTAAAAAATTTTATCCTTCCCCCCTCCCTCCCCAAGACAAGAGAAAAGCAAATTACATCTGTGATTTCAGCACAGGCATTCATGATGGATCCAAGCAAATGTGACGTAAAACATACTTTTTGTTCTCCTGAAACTGGGCAGCTGGCTGTGGGTTCCCAAACTTAGCTGCTGGCTGTGGGCTACAAAACTTAGCTGCTGGCTGTCAGTCCCAGAACTGGGTAGCTGGCTTTGGGTCCACATTCAAACTTTGTGTGGAATATAATCATGTTAGGTGCATTCTTGTAGATATTATATTCCAGTAGCATGCTTCCTAAACTTGGAGGAGAGGATGCAGTATCTGGTTCCAAGAATCTACATCTTTTGGTAATAATTTACATTTTTAGTCTCATAATCTTGGATTTTTTTTTCTTTTGTTGTCATTTACAGGTGGTCCATATTGATTACAATGTCTGTTTTGAAAAAGGCAAGAACCTCCGTATCCCAGAGAGGGTACCATTCAGACTGACCCAGAATATCCAGAATGCATTGGGACTGACAGGAATTGAGGTAATTTGGAATGTTTTAGAAGGATTTTGTAAGTTTCCACTTATTGCTTTCAGCCGTGAAATTCCTTCAAGGTGGTATTAAATGCATTCATATTGTAAGATCTTTAACCCTTTGTACCAATAAATGCTAGTTACAGTCATTCTTATTTGGAAGAGATGAGAAAGTGGGGGTCAAGTTCAGTTCAGGGGGAAAATATGGGACAGTGGTTTGCTTCAAAGCCACTGCAAACGATTTGGTGGGTTGAAAGGCTATCCATTGCTGTAAGTTCAAAATTTTACTACAAAAATATCTTCTTCGGAGGCAAGCCATGATAATTACACTTTACTCACATGAAATTGGTGGAGGGACTGATTTCCCACTTTTCCCCTGCTTTGTTCCTTGGAATCCTGGTTGGTGGCATAACATTGTAAAAAAATGGTTTGTTGGTGTAACTAATGTGTATTGAAAATCAGGACAAAAAATGATGATTTTACTTTAAGTTGAAATTTTACTTTAATTTTGATTTGAAGGGGACATTTCGCTATTCCTGTGAGGAGGTACTTAAAATTTTGAGAAAAGGAAGAGAAACTTTGCTGACCTTGTTGGAGGCATTTGTATATGACCCTCTAGTAGACTGGACCACAGGAAATGAAGGGGGCTTTGCAGGAGCATTCTATGGTGGGGGTCATCTAAACCCTGTAGTAGCTGACGGAGGGGAACGGAGAAGAGAGATGGAGAGGGAGGCTACTAAGTCACTCTTCTCCTCCAGGGTAGCTGAGATGAAAGGAGAGTGGTATGCTATCAGGTAAGACTTGGAGTTTTGGGGGGCAGAGGTGGGTCAGAGAAGGGGTTGACAGACGGTTAAGGAGGCAAGAGGTGGAGAGGGAGGCTCCTAGGTCTCTCTTCCTCCTGGGTAGCTGAGATGAAAGGATAGTGGTATGCTATTAGGTTAGGTACTTTAATTAAGGCAAAGGGAAGGGTGAGGGAAAAGAAACAGTTTAATAATGATAATAGTGGTGGTTGTGGTGGTCACCGTGATTGTAATGGTCACAGTGGTAGTGGTGTAGTGATAGGGATAGCAGACATTGTGATGTTATCTTTGATTCTTTGTAACCCCCTAGCATTTATTAGTTGTGTTAGAAAATAATACACTGTGTGGTTTAAGTGTAACTTGTGATGAAATGGGTTTAATCAATGGGTACTTCCTAAACCAAGGGGTGCATGAATAGTCAGATATACTTCTCTTAGGGTCAGCTGATGTTTTGTGATCTTTCTCCAGAGATGACCTCCACCAAGCTTTAGTGGGTCTAAAAGATGGTATCCTTGAGTACCTAGAAACCATCAGCAGGAAAGATGAAGTCAGCAAATCTAGTGACCATCTCAGTAAACAGTTAGACTTGCTACAAGTTGCTTTTAAGGACAAACAACAGAAACACTCACTCTACACATTACAGGAGAGGTATGGATATTTCTTGGTTTCATTTTCTTCATTTCTCAGTAAAGCTACCGAGTGTACTTATGAAAACACAGTGGTTTTGAAACAGATGGTTGAAAAAGTTTAGAGGGCAAATACAGTTACCAAATTTGAATTAATATACCCTGGTATCTTATTTCATGTATGACTCTCTTTGATCGTGTGACAGCAATTTGGTTACGGAGTTGTTTAATTCATGCAGAATAAAATATCGATGTACTTTTCATTTGCAATATTTATGTTTTGAAATGTGAAAGATATTGGTAAGGAAAATAAAAGAAGATTTGAAATGATTTAGCAAGTGTTTCAAAATAAAGTTGGTGTGACTGCTTATTCTAACTGCACCTCAGTCTAGAACCCTATTTTAGGGCTTAAAGGTACAAGCAGCTAGGTATCAAATAGTACTGGATTCACACTGGTTGCTTAATAGAACACGTATCCTTGAGGACCATAACCTTTAAGTACTGAATTTCCTTCACTAATGAATGAATAAGGTGTCAAAGGCCATTCAAATGGTTGATAGAGTCAAGAAGAATAAGTTTAATTTGATGACCATGCCCATATAAAATTCTTTGATGACTCCCAGACTTGGAAGTGTGAGTATAGTCTTGTGAGTACAAGAACATGATCACACTTGCAAGTATGTTTCCAGGCAAATTTGCCATAGTGCTAGTATACTTACATACTTGTTGATGAATCCCAGTTTTAAGTGTGAGTACAGTTTGTGAGTACAAGAGTGAGAAATTTATTGTCATCATGAGTACTCTCTCAAGCTTATTGTAATAAGTAAATGGAGAGCATTGTACACTAGCACTTAATGTAAGAAATATGTAAGTACAAGATCATACTCAGAGATAGGAGTACTTGCAAGTGTATCAAAGCGTGAGTATGTGTACATACATCTGTATGAATCCATGACTTGTGAAGCACTTGTGAGTATAGTGTTGTGAGTATAAAAAGATCCCACTTGCACTTGGTATGAGTTCAGTCAAATTTGCCATTGGCATAGGTTGAGTTTGAGTACATGCTTACTACAAGTCTGATGAACCATCTTTTAACTCGCCTTGTGTATTAAATTAAAGCAATGGCCACATTGGGGGACTATTTTTGATTGTTTGCTTTTGTTATATCAGGTGGCAGGAAGTGAAACAAATCGAAAGTACTTGGAACCAAATCAGAACTGAGATTGACAAACGGAATCGAGATTGTCAGAGATTCTACCTCCAGCATAAACTTGCTTTAGACACAGTGAGGGGGCAACAGTTAAACCCTGTCATAGCATATCTCTCAAAGCCTCTAGATCTAGGTAAGTGCTAGAGCATAATGTTCTGCAATTCAAATTGCCAGATCTAATGCAGATTTTATTTCATTTTTTTGTATTCATTTTAACTTGAAATGCTTTTTAGGTAATAGCCTGTATCACATCTCATATAGATGGCCCATTATTAGCTCAGCAAGTTGAGCTATTGTCATGGCAATACATTTGTCTGTCTGTCCATCTGTCTCTGTCTGTCTGTTGCTGTCTGTCTGTCTCTGTCTGTCTGTCTCTGTCTGTCTGCCTCTGTCTGTCTGCCTCTGTCTGTCTGTCGAGCACTATTAAGAGTCAAAGAGAGATTAAGCAGTGAAATCATGTGAAAGCTATCAACTCCTAGATGTCTGAATCTTATCAATTTGGTCATAGTGTTAATCAGATGATGGGTCACCATACTTGTCCTAGTGTGCATTGACTTTACCTGTGTGTTGGGGGTCACAAGAGATCAATGGTTAAATCCATTCCAAAGCTTTTCCTTAAAGAGAGTTTTAAAATTTTTGTGATTTAATGTTCGCCGTTGGAATAATTCGTTGATGGACCTGACAGATTGAGGTATAAATGGCACCTTCATTTAAGGTCAGTTGGGTTATCTAAAGTATTATGCCCACAGACAGACAAAAAATTGTTTCAAACTGGCCAATACAAAGTAACCAGGCAGCTGTGATCGGAAACAGCTGTGACCATTGACATCTATAGCGCTGGAGGTGTTTGATCATGACTGTCCACATAACATCATTATTCATCCCGTTCAACAAGTGTATATTTTGTCTCTTTTATCAAAATAAGTTCAGTTCTTAATGTTGGTGAGTTTTGAGTTCATGTATAAGCTGAACAAAGTCACACTTCAGTTTGAAAAGCTATGACAAGCAATCTATTGGCCGCCTCAGAGTCCATCCAGTGTAAATTTGGCCTCCATTACAATTTGTCTGTCACAAAGACGGTGAGACGCAACACTAGCCAATATCATCTGGAAGACACTTTGCTGAAAAGAGGTCACTCACCTAGGCTTTACTGTTTTGAAGATTGGATGTTGTGTTACATTTCAGCGAGCCTTCAGTCACTGATCATTGATTTGTATGCTGTAATTACAAGTCACATTTCTCTGATGGAGTGGCAGTGCATTCACAACAGCTTGGAACTAAAGCTTTTTATTGTTGTTTTGATTACCCATTTTTGGTTTCGATGATAAGAGAAACCTATGCATTCATGATGGCGTGTGTGTGTATGTATGTGTGTGTGTGTATTTGTGTGTGTTTGTGACACTTTGCTTGTTAACACGATATCTCAAGAAGGGAAACTCTGACAGTTCTCAAACTTGGTACATAGATGCCCCATATTGAGAGGAAGAACCCTATTGTTTTTGGTGGGGGTCAAAGGTCACCTGGGGTCACCGGGGGTCAAACTCTGAAAACCTTGTTAACACAATATCTTGAGGTACGAAGCTTGGATGAATTTCATACTTTGTATGTAGATGCGTTATGGTATGAGGAAGAACCCTATTATTTTTGGTGGAGGTGAAAGGTCATCTGGGGTCACTGGGGGTCAAACCCTGAAAACTTCGTTAACACGATATCTCAAGAAGGGAAACTCTGACAGTTCTCAAACTTGGTACATAGATGCCCCATATTGAGAGGAAGAACCCTATTGTTTTTGGTGGGGGTCAAAGGTCACCTGGGGTCACGGGGGGTCAAACTCTGAAAATGGTGTTAACACAATATCTTGAGGTAGGAAGCTTGGATGAATTTCATACTTTGTATGTAGATGCGTTATGGTATGAGGAAGAACCCTATCATTTTTGGTGGAGGTGAAAGGTCATCTGGTGTCACCGGGGGTCAAACCCTGAAAACTTTGTTAACACGATATCTCAAGAAGGGAAACTCTGACAGTTCTCAAACTTGGTACATAGATGCCCCACATTGAGAGGAAGAACCCTATTGTTTTTGGTGGGGGTTAAAGGTCACCTGGGGTCACCGGGGGTCAAAGTCTGAAAACAGTGTTAACACAGTATCTTGAAGCAGGAAGCTTGGATGAATTTCATACTTTGTATGTAGGTGCATTATGGTATGAGGAAGAACCCTATCATTTTTGGTGGAGGTGAAAGGTCATCTGGGGTCACCGGGGGTCAAACCCTGAAAACTTTGTTAACACGATATCTCAAGATGGGAAGCCCTGACAGTTCTCAAACTTGGTACATAGATGCTTCATATTGAGAGGAAGAACCCTATTATTTTTGGTGGGGGTCAAAGGTCACCTGGGGTCACTGGGGGTCAAACTTTTAAAATCTTGTTAACACAATATCTCGAGGTAGGAAGCCTGGATGAATTTCATACTTTGTATGTAGATGCATTATGGTAAGAGGAAGAACCCTATCATTTTTGGTTGAGGTGAAAGGTCATCTGGGGTCACCGGGGGTCAAACCCTGAAAATCTTGTTAACACAATAACTTCAGGTACAAAGCTTGGATGAATTTTGTACTTTGTATGTAAATGCATTATGGTAAGAGGAAGAACCCTATCTTTTTTGGTGGAGGTCAAAGGTCATTTGGGGTCACCAGGGGTCAGACCCTAAAAACCTTGTTAACCTGATATCTTCAGGTAGGAAGCTTGGATAAATTTCATACTTTGTATGTAGATGCCTTATAGGTAGAGAAGGAACCCTATTGTTTTTGGTGGGGTTCAAATGCCATCTGGGGTCACCGGGGGTGAAATCCTGAAAACCTGGTTAACACGATATCTCAAGGTAGGAAGCTTGAATAAGTTTCATACTTCATATGTAGATGCGTTATAGTAAGAGGAAGAAGCCTATCATTTTTTGTGGAGGTCAAAGCTCATTTGGGGTCAAGTGCTGGGGGTTAATCTCTGAAAATCTTGTTAACACGATATTTCCAGGTAGGAAGCTTGGATAGATTTCATACGTAGTATGTAGATGCGTTATAGTGAGAAGATGAATCCTATTATTTTTGGTGGAGGTCAAAGGTCATCTGGGGTCACCAGAGGTCAATGTCTGAAAACCTTGTCAAGAGAATATCTCCAGGTAGGAAGCTTGAATAGATTTCATACTTGGTAAATTGATGTGTTATAGTGAGAAGATGTACCCCATTGTTTTTGGTGGAGTTGAAAGGTCATCTAGGGTCACCAGGGGTCAAACACTGAAAACCTTGTTAACATAGTTTCTCAAGGGAGAAAGCTTGGATAGGTTTTTTGCTTAGTATATGGATGTGTTATGGTGAAAAGATGGACCGTATTGTTTTTGGTGGAGGTCAAAGGTCATCTGGGGTCACCAGAGGTCAAAATGCAAATTCCCAAGAATTCCCAAGACTAAATAGGAATACAAAACTGTATTTTTCCAACATGTTAAGATAGCATTTGACCATTGACTGAAAGAGATGGGACATCATGGCTTTATTTGGAATAGAATATATATCATCGAAACCTCAATGCATTTTTGCATTCTGGTTTTTTTTAACTTTAACTTTCAGGTAAGCAGACATATGTCACAGCAGCTGGTTTCTTACAGAAAGCTGGTCAGGGTCACTTGGTTGCACAGTATGAGAAGTTGGAACAGGAACTTAATCAGGCTGTGAACCAACGTAGAAAACAGCTACAACTCTGTATGGAAAAACTACAGCTTTACTGCTCTGTGGCAGTTAAGGTGAGTTGAACTTTCTCTGTATGGACAAAAACTACAGCTTTACCAGCTCAGTGGTAGTTAAGGTGAGTCAAATTACCTCTGTATGGAAAAAACTGCAGCTTTACTGCTCTGTGGCAGTTAAGGTGAGGTTGAACTACCTCTGTATGGAAAAAAACTACAGCTTTACTGCTCTGTGGCAGTTAAGGTGAGTCGATTTACCTCTGTGTGGAAAAAACTACAGCTTTACTGCTCTGTGGCAGTTAGGGTGAGTCGATTTACCTCTGTATGGAAAAAACTACAGCTTTACTGCTCTGTGGCAGTTAAGGTGAGTTGAACTTTCTCTGTATGGACAAAAACTACAGCTTTACTGCTCTGTGGCAGTTAGGGTGAGTCGATTTACCTCTGTGTGGAAAAAACCAAGCTTTACTGCTCTGTGGCAGTTAAGGTGAGTCAAACTACCTCTGTATGGAAGAAACCACAGCTTTACTGCTCTGTGGCAGTTAAAAGTTAGTGAAAGTTTGGGAAGGAGTGTGTATGATTCAGGAGGGAAAGGTGAATTTGGTTAATTGTACCACCTCTTGTAGGTTGTTGGAGGGCAAAACAGGGATGGGGCTGGGTGGGTTTATCAATTGATCAAGGGTGATTCTGTAGTTTTCATTAAATTTGGGGTAGGCAGACCTGCCAACCGTCCCGATTTTGGCGGGACAATCCCGATTTCCGATCTCAAAAACGTATGAAAAGCGGGACGTCCCGATTTTTCCAGTTTTCATGCTGACAGCATAATACTCCACAAGTAAAACAAAAATAGAGGCCAAGTGGGCGTAATATTCGAAAAAACTTCAAAAGGGAACACAAATATAGCTTGCGACAGTTTTCCCGACTTCCATTATAATGATAATTAGCCAATGCCGTTAAGTACTTTCGCAATGGCCTTACTTCGTACAAAACGGCAGGGCAGAAGTGAAGGCCCGCTTTCTGCACGTACGTTTAGCAGTACATGAAACGGCTGGGCTTTATCGCCGTGGTCACCGTGAAAAAGTTGCAACTCGCGAAAGTCGGGAGTGGTTGAGATTGGTCAATCTAAAACGTGCCCGGATGTATATGTTTTCAGTTCATTGCAATATTGCTGCAAAAATTACCCACCACGTGTGGCGATAGCCATCATGCATGCTACCGTACGGGGCTCTTACTTCACTCAGCAGAGATATTTTTCAACATGATGCAAGATCAGCTTCTTCGTTAGTCGTAAAAACTTTCATATTATCTCCGGCATGATTTTCCTAAGTCTACAAGACTTTCGTGAAGCCATATTCCGTTCGAGTATCACTGCTTGAAATCGTGTCAAAGAGTCATTCTACGGCTCTATATATCTACAGCTTGCATGCGTACATTTACATACTGTACAATGAAAACTTTCGGTGGCTAAGTGAAGCCGTTCAAATCTTGATCCAGACATCACTCATATCAATTAATGGCCGGCTTGATAATTTTTGTAGAAAGCCATGAAATACTAACAGGGAAATCTTTTGCAACCTGTGAATACATACGCAAGATATCGACTTCCGACGGGATGAGATTTTAGTCCCGAAATCTTGGTAAGCTAGCACAGGCAAGCTACTGGCTACAGCTCTCACCATAGGCTATAGTGTGTACTATACACATTGTTTCAATCAAACAAGATCATCGCCGAAAGTATCTAGAATGAACCAGCTATTGGCCAAAAAACCCGTAAACATGAAACTGGCATGTGCGAAAAGCCTTCAGACAACTATTCAAAACATATTCGCAAGCTTCACTTGAAATACTTTTTCTTACGAGGCAACTTCCTTTATGGAGGCTTGACACTTATGCCTTTGCCTAACGTGTAATGTATGTACACCAAGAACCTAACCTACACGTCTCTGCAGTTAATCTGCTACAGAAGTGAAGGCTTGATCTATAGCCACGGGGCTATAAACATTTTTCAATAGCCGTTGTTGCAAAGTGTTTAGAAGGTTTTATTAGTTCTCTAACATTGAGTTATGCATGAAAAGACATATTTATTGATAAGATGGTATCATTAATTACCTTATTTTCCTGCATTATTTTAAAAGTTTAGGATATGTTGCCCATATATAACACTGTTACGAGAAAGTGCTCAAAACTTCAGACAATCCCCATGAACACATGCTTGGGCAAATTCTGATGAAACTTACACACGTTGATGACTAGATCGTTGGTTATCAGTGATGGTCAGGGATTTGGAGTCAAAGGTCATCTAGGGGTCATCTGGGGTTTATTTTATGAAAAAGCAAAAGAGGTCTTATACCTCCTTATGATGTAGGGATATCTTTGGGTGTTTATTGATGTGATATAACTTTGGTAGTATCCTCAAAAAGGGTGTTCATAAAATTTGGGTCAATGGTCATCTAGTGGTCATATTATAGAAAAAGAAAAAAATGCACTGGCTTCTACAAATGTAGTAATAGTTTGTGGTATTTCTTGTGATATTTTTTTGGTAATAGCCCCATACAGGTTGTTCAAGAAAGTTTAGATCATTGGTCATCTATTGGGTCATGTTGGGGTCATTTCATGGAAAAACTAAAAAAAAAAATGCATTGTCTTCCACTGATGTTGGGAAAGTTTTGTGTGTTTATTGTTGTGATATAACTTTGGACCAGGGAAAGCCAATATAAAGGCCGGGTGTTCAGGAATTTCTCACATTTTGCAGTAATTCTTTTTGTTCTCATAATAAAACAAATGGGAGTGACATTTTCTTGGGGCTCTTGAAAAAAATTAAGGCCTGCAGTTCTTGGTCTCTTGAATTTCCAACCCTAATGAAAACCCTTGTGCTTGCTTCAAGAATACAAACTCAGTGTTATTGTAAGCATTAAAACTGATAAATTTAGCATTCAAAAAGTCTTCCTAACATATCTGAAACTACTAAAACCCAGGAGCTTCCAAGGGCTTCGCCCCCTGGACCCCCACCGGGGCGTTGCCCCTGGAGTCCACTTCTATTACATCGCGATAGTTTGTCCCACTTTTGGAAATTGAAAGGTTGGCAGGTATGGGTAGGTGGTTCAAGGGGAGGTATACCAGCTGGGATAGGGGTTGGCATTCTGTATCAGTGAATGTGATGAGCAGATCTTTATTAATCGAAGGTCAAGGAAGGCCTGCATGGAAGCTCTGCCGGTTAAATAAATAGCTTTTTATGTCGTATAGCATACTTTGAATTTTGCTTCCCATAGTTTGACCAAGAGAGAATATTTTTCTCCTCCTGGACATGTACACAAACATCTCACGGTTGTTCCTGGTGGGGTTCTTCTGTTTGAGATTGAGTATGATGCTCCAGTGTGTCACTATATTTATATAACAGTAGTTGGGAAGTAGATTTGTAATACATCCATGAAGAAGAAACAGGAATGCAACTGTTACACATATATGTGAGAGCTTTTTTGTTGGAGTTTGAATTAAAGCAATGTCTTATGGTTTCAAAGAGAGTGATTTAGTGCTCCCCTGGGACTATATTTTGTAAAATTAAGAAGAACAGTCACACCCGCTCTCTTTGTAAATGGAGTTATGGATCAGTGGATGATTGAAGTCTGTTTAATAGATCCCATGGGAGAAACTCTTCTCTCTTTATGAAAGTGAGTTTACAATTTAAAAGGGAGGGAGGAGCTACAAGGATAGAATGAGTAGGATGAGAGGGTTACCCACCAGTGTGCCCTTCCAAGTGTAGTATCAGTTTTTCAAGGGTTTTTTCACTCTCATGAAGAGAGATGAGAAATAGCAAATTGGTAATTATCAAACATATGCATACATCAACAAAGAATTGCAAATGTGTGAAAGTGAAAAAATACATGTCTGGCAGGTGCAGCATGTATCACAACTGTCAGGCTTGTTTATCTATTTCATTTTATCAAGGATGTTTGCTTTGAAAATTTATCCCTAGATGGGACAAATGACCCCCAGACTTCTGGTCAGTGCACAGTGCTTGTGAGAAGTGTTGTAGATGGATTGAGTACTGGCATAATCTTAAAGATGTCATTAAATTTTTCTCAATGCAAGAGTGACACCATCATCTCATGATTTCTTCATCTCCCATTTAGTTTCCTGAAAACTTTGCCGAGCAGAACAGAGTCTACACATGGCAGGGTTGGTTACAACAGTTACTGAAGGACATGAGCCCAGATATGTAAGTGTGGATACATTGTTTTGAAGTCGGTTTATAGTCGAAATGCAGTATACAACAAGTTTACCTAGTCTGAAAGGAGTGCAAGGAAATTTGAAAGAAATAAAGCCAAACTCATCCTTTGTAATTGACTGACATTCAACAAGAATTAAAAAAGGAAATTGAAGAATTGAAGTAAATGGCACAAATTCATAACTTTTTTTGTTTTTCTGATTTTCTTTTGCATAGTTGTAAGAGACTCCTTCAACAGTTTCAGAGAGACTATTCTGCACCATCAGCAAGACAGGTGAAGGACACTCTAGCCAAGGAGAGTATGCTGGCTAAAGCTGCCACCAGAGCAAAAGCTGTCCTGAAGGACCTCAATATGAAAGGGAAGGTGGAGCTACAGGCAATGGCATCAGGTGGTAGTACTAGGATTGAGAACCTCCACAAGCAACTTCAAAAACAACTACAAGGTAAGAAGTATGGTAAACATGATAAGGTGGTTAGTGTAGTTGTGGGTGGCTACAGGCAATGGCATCAGGTGGCAGCACTGGGATTGAGAACAACAAGCATCTTCAAAACAGCTACGAGGTAAGGAATATGGTAAACTAAATGAGGCGGTTAGTGTAGTTGTGGGTGGCTGAAGACAGTGGCATTAGGTGGCTGTACCAGGATTAAATACCACATACAACAACAAAACAAGTACAAGGTAGCAAGGATGATAAACTCGTTAGGATGGCTAGTGTAATTGTAGGTAAAATTCCTCTGTAAGTGGCTTCAGATTGAGTTATAATTAAAGGGGTATAGGTTACCAGACACTGCAGAATGGCAGTATGGTGTTTTAATCAGGTTACAGTGTCATGTTGAAGTGGTCAAAACTAAGCTGACCTATTGGATACATGTGGTATCAGCCTGAGAGGGTTTGGTCTGTATTTATTTACCACCATGCTTCTACATGTGTTACTTCTTGCCTCGGAACCTACTGCCATTGTGCTTGGTGCCCAGCATAAGCAATGGAGTAGGGAAAACAAGCCAGTGAGCCACAACTGGAAAAAAGGCCGTGGCTGGCCCGATTTAAACCAATTGATCAGAAACTGAGCTGTAAAACCTCATCAAACTCTTAACCCTTGCCTTGGTGTCATTTGATGACTGTATTGAATCATATTTTAAATATTAAATATTATGTTAGATTTTCAAAACTGACTGGACATATGGTCCAGTGAAGGCATTTAGCTTAGGTCCTGTAAAGATCTCTTCTTAGAAGCTTCCTGTGACATGGGTCACTGGTCATTTAATCTTTCACCTCACATATGCATTTCAGCTGACAAATTGGAGGGTCTGAGAGGTGGATGAAAGTAAAAGAGATCTGCAAAGTTAACAAGCTGTAAAAGATATAACGTACTGTATGTGTTTGTATTTCTCTCTTTATTGCACACCCTGCATTGTTTGTTTCTTGGTTCAAAAGGTCGTCATGAGTCCGTGTCCATCTCACCATCTGTCTTACCTCACATACTTACAGTGATGGAGACCACATACAAGTTGGACAGAGAAATGTCAGGTAAGCAGATGATACAGTTATACTTGACTGACCAGTGATGAAACTATGATGGTGAGTGGAATGTGGGGTTGAAGTAGCAGTGGACTAATTAAATGTTTTTACTGGGTAAACAAAGGTTGTCAGTCACCCTCAAAGATTGGTGTGAGATTCTATGTAACTGGCCAGTCAGAATCATAGTTTGATTAAAGCCATGCAACTGACTGGCTAATCTTAATCATGTTGTCAGGAGAGGAGCTGAGAAAATATGGTAAGATCTGTAAGTATTACTGTCGCGAAGAAGAAGAGTTCCCTTCTTGGTAGCGTGGACTTCATGGCCCCCTTGTTAGGCTGCTGATAAGGTCAGGTGGCTTTACTAGTTGTCCAGAGGTCAGAGTTCTAGCATTTTAATTAAAATAAGTGACCAATCAAATTCAGAGGTTGGGTTGACTATGTAGATTTTTTTCAATGGAATCATTAGATACAATGCCTGATCTCTTTGTGACTCCCTTAGATGAATTTGATGTTTTATTTGCATTAACTTTCATAATTGGAGGATTCTATAAATTTAGCAGAGTAATCTCCCTGGACATGTAATTGCAGTTGTAGATATGGGGCAAGCAAGTGCAGTTGAAGCTATGGGGAAAGATTAGCTCCATGATGGAAGTGAATTCCTTGTTCAGTTCCTGCTGAAATATGCAGTCAATGAATCAAAGTAGATACTGCATTGAAAGGCCTTATTCAAAGAAGAATTGTGACATTTTAAACTCCACCTACAAGCCTTGAGTCGTAAGAAACATTTGCTTTTTATTTATCAGATGCTGGAGCGGTTCTGTATAAGAATGTTTTACTGAAGACAGGACCCTTGATGAAACTGCAAAACTCCTTACATGCAGCAGAAAACATCCTTTCTTTACCGCCTCTCTTGGCAGAGGTAAGTCCTGAAGTTTTGACTGTGTGTAGAGGGGGGCATGGGTTCCGATCTATCTTTGAAAGTGGGGCGTATAGTCAGTGGCACTATCTGAGTGGAGCGTCACCGTCGGTTGGCGCAGAGTGAACTAAGCAAATTTTGGCCAAAAATACCCCCGAGATCACTGGAAATGGTCCTTTCCAGACTTTGCAATATGATACTATGACAACTGACAGAACTATGTCCCAAAAAAGGAAATAGGCTTATTTTTAAAAAGTCTGCTAGAACTTTTTACATTTCCGAATCTGCCAGGTTGATTTCAAGGGGGGAGGGGGGGCGGGAGATAGTGTACAGCAGGGGTGCCCAACCTTTTTGACCCAAGATCTACTTTTCAAGTAGCCAACCTCCCGGGATCTACCAGTCCAGTGTCAACATCATAAACCCACACACGTGGTCTCCATCCAAACATACACTGTCATACAGTTACACACAAATTCTTTATTTTTTCATTTTTCCTACACCCCTTGCGGTCGACTTCGTCCACGGTTTACCAGTAGACCGCGATCGACTGGTTGGGCACTCCTGGTGTACAGTATCCCCCCATCCAATTCCATGGAGGATATATCCCTATCTCTCCCCCCCCCCCTTCCCCGTAGGATCACCGCCCTTGGAGTGGTGGCTCGTAAGGCTGCAAGTACCTGAAATTTTCAGTTTCTAGAGCCTAATAGTGTATTATTTGTTGCATTGTGATAATGAAATTAGTTCATCACTGCTGTTAATGTGCCCACATATATTGTAAACAAATTGTGGCTCCCAAGTTCCAAACCATGTAATGAGTGGTAAGATTTGTCATCAGCTAGGTTTAGGTATTTTCTTGTTTTATTTCTTTTGTTTATTCTACAGATACAGCAGGAGAGTAAACCATTGGACAAGATTCTTCAATGTTTGCACTTCTTAAATTCATCTATTGACCAAATATTGGTAAGTATCAGAGAAAATTTCCAGTTTGTTTGTAAAAGAAAGGTAGCAAAAGATCAAAGGAAGGGGAAGATGGTTGGGGGGTAGGATATTGAGGAGAAGAGGAGGGATGGGAGATGCTCTATCTTCACCTCGACAAAAATGACTTTTTTTTTTCTGAAATTACATAAAATGGTATTGAAAATGAGTTTTATGTCTGACATTATACATTTTGTAAAGTTAGTGAAGGGATGTCCAGACTCTCAGTAGAAGAAATATCCCTCTTTTGCACCTTTTTTCCCATTGTAGTCCCCTGCCTCTCCCCTACCACTCCTCCATCCCTCTTGATCAGATATGAAAGGACTGTGCCTGGCATAGTTTATTCGTAATTCTCTCAAAACTGGTAGAAAATATTTAATTTAAAAAATTGTTACAGAATTTAAAACAACTGTTTGTGTATGTGCTGTTTTTGGAGCATTTTGTGAGTATTATTGATAGATTAAGGGGATGCCAATCCCCCTCCCCTCATCACAAAAAAGGGAAAACTTGATTTTAATTGGCTTTAGTATTTACCGTTCTGTTTAAGGTTTTTCATGTGACATATTTTCATCTCACATTTTGTTTGTTCCAATGTGCTGACTGTGACAGCTCTTGTGAAGTACATATTTTAATAGCATGGTTGCTTATAGAAGCCTACATATGGTTATCTGGTAATAGCCAGCATGAAGAACAAAGAGGACAGTTTGTCATGTCACATTTGCAACAAACCTCTGTGATTGTGGTACACATGTGTCATCATTGAGTTAAGTTATTTTTACAACTTTTATTACGTTTTTCATCAATACAGCTCTTGTACAGCCAGTTTGAACAGCTGTGGCTTCCAGAGGCAGTGGAGTTGTTAATGGAGGGGGATCGCCCCCTACTAGTAGCCATTGGCAGCTTGAATGACATGATTGGGGAATGTCCTATGACCCTAGAGGACATGATAGGAGAAATGGAACAGTGCATTGAAATGTCATCAGAAGCAGTAAGTTAATAAAAATTGTGATAATTGTATTGGGATTAGTAAAGTGCACATTTTCATTCTGTGGAATTCTCAAAGCACTTTACATAAATTGATCATAATCTGTCCATTGCAAAGATCCACCCCAAGCCCCCTGGGGCCATATAACCAGGCTACCATTTAGGCCCTCTCAGTTTGACAGTAGCAATGTATTTTTACCGTGTTTCGATCTCTTATTCTGAGCAGAAAGTGAGAAGGCTTTGAGGTGGATGCTCTAACCACCAGGCCAAACATTCTTCTAAATTAAAATTGGGTTTCATTTGTTATGATGGCAAGTATTGGACCTATTGTTGGTATGAGGTAATAATTGCAGGTGTGAGGGTTGAAAATGACCCTGGGGTACAGGTAGTTTGCCCCTTTAGCAGCCAAAATTCATCCTGCATTGAACTGATGAGTGCAAAAAAATATCAGCTGTTAGGAAGTTGCCCTTTCCCCTTCATTATTCTCCACAAAAACAGTGAAAATGCCTTAGTGGACCCTAAAGTAACCCCTGTTAAAAATTGGGGGGGGGGGGGGGGTAATGTTTTGTGGAAACATGAAAAAGAGCCTCTGAAAAAAAAAATTGAAACTTGTATATTTTTGTGGAAAGGGTAAAATTGACCTGAATAGTTTATATCATGAAAGGGGTATTGCTGCTTCACCTAAGAAAAGAAAAAGAAAAAGATTGTCATATGTTTGTGATGTGAGAAGTTATAGAATGCATATGTTTTATCTCAATAAACAAAGTAAAATCACCGTACAGAGATATTAAGGATGAAGCAACGATTTCAATAAGATGTTGGTATGTATATTACACAATAGCCTCAATAGTGTCAATACATCGTGCAACTCTACACCACCTTCAGAGTTCTCAGAACTTTAAAAAGTCATAGCGACAATGCAATAAGCTCATGTACATTGCAGTTACACTGCATGTCTTTACAAGTAAAATTAGATGGCTTTGTGAATAACATCGAAGAATGTTGTCATGTTTGACTATTAAGAAACTTGCACAATTAACAGTGAATCTGACCCCAGTTTCTTTTTTTCAAGGGTGACTATAGGTGCCTTTTATGAATGTTAATACCGTCTATGTTGGTCAATGGAACATTTCTACTTTCTTAAGGTGGACATTTTAAAGTGTATTAGAAGTTTTCCACCTTACTTTCCACAGCCTCAGATAACTCTGGTGGATGCATGTCAGATTCTTCAAACTAAGTACCAGCATGTTCTCAGCAGTTTTCTGACTGGTAGTAAATCTCACCTTGCCCCTACCCTGGGGGAAACCCTATTTCTAGACATGGAGGATCTTTTCAGACAGGTGAAGGACAATATTGAGAGGTTGGTGAAGAGTCAAGAGTTGGTAGAGGTACAGGATCAGTGGAAGGAGATTAAATGTGTGAAGGAAGCATCCTCTGTGAAGGTAAGGGAATGGTTCGTGGGGTGGGGTGGGGGTAATAGCAGAGGAAAACCCAGTTATTGAAAAGAAGGTTGAGTGTGGATAAAAGTAAGGAGTATCCCAATCATAGATGAGAAGAGAAGGAGGCTTAGGGGTAAGTAAAGAGTGAAGTAGAAAAAGAATAACTCTAGATTGAATGGAAAGATATTTGAGGTGACCTCTAGTATTGCAGACATTCCCAATCTAGGGTAAAGGGGAGAGGGATAGAGGGGGTAAAATGTTGGATCACTAAGCAGGGCTGAAATTTAGCACTCGTCCGATCGTCCGTGACAGGCAAAACTTGCATCGGACAACCACTTTCTCTCATTGAACTTGTCCGATGGACGAGTAGATTTTATTTGTAACTGAATAGTTCCCTACCTCAGCAGGAAAGTATGTCATAAAAATCCCCTTAAGAAGTGGCATTGAGACAATGGTATTGACTACCATTCATCATTGTACCATGCCAATAAATATGGAAAAATGCAGAATTTAAAGTAAATGTTTGTTTTCTATGGCAGAGACAGGAAATAGAATTGTTCATTTCTTGTTTGTCACTTTCATTCGGACAACCAAAAACTATTTCGGACAACCTAAATTTAGCTTCAGGTTGTCCAATGGGCAACCTGAAAATTTCCTTAAAAATCAGGCCTGCTAAGAGCAGGTTTATCTTTAACAATATTTTACTTTTTTTGAACTGTCTGTGATTGGGCAGTCCATAATGGATCAAAGATTTGTGCCATTTGGCAATTTCAGGATGCTGTACGAAAACAGAATAACTCCTTTAATCCCAATTATGGCATGAGTGTTATTGTTGAACCGTGCATGGAGTTGAAAGGCTTGGGTTAGACTGCAGTATCTTTCAATGAATTGATTATCATTGTGACATGAAATTAGTATTGTAGCCTCTTGTAGCATTATTTCTTCAACGTGAGATCAACTTCATAACTTTGTGTCAGCTTTTGCACCACTTGGGTTAGATAATGATAAGTATTAGTTCCTTTCAGCTAGGAAGGAGTCACACATGACAGGCTGAATCTCAAACATCTTAGGATCCCAAGGAATTAATCAGTTGATGGGCGTACATTTTATTATAATAGTAATTTCCATGAGTACTTGACAGTATTTGAATTCAGAAGCCTAACCTTTGCGGAGGCATATAAATGGATAAATCTTTGGTAGTTTGAACAGAATAATCAGGAAGTAATCATGTTTTTCTGTTATTTTTTTTTTCATGTTACCAGGCATTGATGATTTCATCTGACAACCTGGTACAGGTCCGGGATCTTCTCTTTCTTTACCAGCTTCTCTTTCTGCAACAGACCTTTGCATCAGCTCAACAGTTTGTTGCTAACAAACCAAAAGGTGACATTTTATTTTGTTTTGTTTTGTTTTGTTAATGAGGGAGTCAGGGTAGAACCTAGGAACAAACATCCCCCAACTGTTCTTTGGATATTTGAACGTCCAGCTTCTGTCTTACCACATTTGTCTCTGGGGTCCATCTGTGCTCGCATACAGTCAACACACCTCTTGGGCATGAGCAGTAACCCACTCACAGCAGTTAGAAGGGCACTGATGTTATGTGAAAGTCCTTCACTCCAAGGATTGTATTTTACTCACCAATTACAAAGAGTTTGTCCCGTGTGAACAAAATTGTAATCACATACACGAAGATGAAAAGTTTTTTGCTTGACCAAATTCATGGACTGGTTATTTCTGGACCAGAGAGTCTTAGCCATTCTTTGCAGACAGTGGATTTGGTTCAGGACTATGGATTTTCAAAGCATCCTACCACAAAGAGGACAGACTTCAATTTTGTTAGACTTTGTTGAGAAGCCATTACAGTCATATGTTTGTGTGTTAAAGCGTTGACTGGTGATATACTTGTACTTTCTTAGGGAATTGGACAGTGCAGTGGCAGATCTAGGGTTTCTTAAAAGGGGAGGGTGACAGTGGAGACATGACAGTGGGGATGTGACAGTGTGGACAAAAGGGAAACCTGTATGGGGAGTTGGAGGGTAGGGGGTCAGGTAATGACAGCCTATATGTTCTTCAGATCGAACCCTAACTGGAAACAAGCAAGTGAGCCACAACTGGAAAAAAGGCCGTGGCTGGCTTGACTTGAACCAGTTGGTTGGAAACTGGGCCATTAAACCTCATCTAACTAACCTAACTGGAAACTTATTCTACCCAAACAAAAGCAGGATTCACCCTACCCCCTTAAGTGTAGTACATAGCCAGCACTTGGACTTTTTACTTTGTTAGCCAGTAAGTGTTAAGAACTTCACTTTTTTACAGTTGGTGTGAAGCTTGTCAAAAACTGATAAACTTGAGCATGAGTTTGTAGTGGAGGTATGGTTCCACAAAATTCAGTTTTTCTTCCTTCTTCACAGAGAATGGTACATCATCAAAGCGCAAGCCACATAACTCCCAGGGAAAACAACACATGAACAACCAAGCCAGTTTGCTAGAACCTGTAAAGAAATGCTTTGGAAAGATTATACATAAGGTGGTAAGTTCAATTCTATCTCATCAATATGCATTGCATTCCAGGGATTACGTGAGAGTGTGCTGCTGTGTAGACCTCATTGTGCTGTTGGTTCTCCTCCGAGCTACATTGGAAAGCCTGATCGGCTTGAGTTGTGTTATCCTTTGTTACTTACCGTTCTTCACATGCAGCCTCTTTCATGCATGCATATGACTCAATAGAATCCCAATCAAACTTCACAACAGTTCGTTTAATTTTAGGATTGTACTTGTGGTTGGAAAAAAGTTGAAAGGTTACCATTTAATGTACTTGTGAAAGGTGAAGGGGCAGCTTTGCTCAAAGGAAGTCCCTTCACTGGTAGATGCACTCGGTGCATTGTGAAAGAGAATTTTGTGGTACAGTGCGTAAAGCAGCAGTTAAAAGAAACTGCTTCAAGTTGATGCAAGGAATGGTAATATCATTTTGGAGAAATGATGACAGTGAATCACTTGGCAGAGGTTTGGGGTTAGTGTCTGAAATGAAGGAATACTGTGCCTGATGATTTAAGCTTTAAAATTTACTTTGAACTGGATATTCTTTTATTTGTTGGAAGATCTTCTGTCATCCTACATCTGCCTACCTGCCTGTTTGTCCATCCAACCATCTGTTCTTTGGAGAACACCCGTGAAAAATATTTCCTACTCTAGGTACTCTACCTTCAGGCACCAGTTTTTTGGTACATAGTCCTTAAATACAACAATTCTTGAAGTGTTATGAGTTTTGGTTTCTTGCAGATACTTGGTGTGGGGACTGAACTACTTACCATAGCCAGCATTGTCAGTACCCTCCATGTTATCCCCGACATGAGAGAGATGTTACAGGCTATGACCAGTATCCAAGAATTTGCATCAATGAGTCAGGAATACCTGGATGTGACAGAGAGAAATAAATCCAAACTGAAAATAGAGCTGGAAGCAACTGTGAAGGAGTTAGTGGATGCTGTGCATGGACTCAACAGGGTCAGGTAAGGTTTAGTACAGCATGAATATTCAAAGACCCCATTGAATGTTGATAGTTATGTAGATATTCTTAGCTCTTCTTTTGTGTTGTAAGCCATAGATGTTGATAATGACTGCTACTCATGACAGTTGGAAAATTTACAGAGGGATAAACTTAAGATTGGAAAGTTACTATATATGTTGGAAAATTGTTGCTTTATCGTTGTCGAACAAAGCATTTTGGGTAACCCTTTGTAATTTTTGTCACTTACAAGTATGGTATAATATGCTGCCAAGTCATTCAACTTGCAGAAAAATGCAGAAAACCTGAAACCAATTTGAACTCATTCTCCCTGGCTAAAGAGAAGTTAATCCAAGAAACCAAACAGACTCATTTCAGTTTCAATTTAGTTCAAATCCAGTCAATCCCATACAAATATAAAACTATAAATAGGAGAAAAGAGTAAATTAAAAATAATTTTAAGTATTGAAACACTTATTATATTATAAAATACATTATTTTTGTAAAAAATCATGTTTTTCATTGCTTTTTTTTTCAGACACCTTGAGTTAGAGTTACAGATGTACCAGGAAGTAGTCAGCCGAGCTGAAGGGAGAGTGGTGATGATGCAATGGCTATACGAGGATGTACTGCTTACAGAAAGGAACTTTCATTTTCAATATCCAGGAAGGTAAGATGATGAATCTGGGATCCAGATTTATGAAAAAAAATTCAGAATACACAATTCTTGGTCACAATGTTGAGACTTCTGACCAATTTCACAAAATATTATTTGTGTGTGTGTGTGTGGGGAGGGGGAGGGGGGAAGGGGAGGGTGTGTGTGTATCTTGAATCAGAAACAAGTTCAAGCTTATGTGTTAAGAATAGGTTATCCACATTACACTCACAGCTTAAGAGATCTGTAATATAGACTTCGGACTGTTGTGAAGAAGTGTTGAAGCTGGTTCATACTTCAGTATACAGTAGCGTTATAAAGCTATGAAATTTGTACACTGTTCAACTCTGTGCTATGTCTGTGTATGGTTCTTATAACTGTTTATATAACACCTTATTTATTTCTCTACATTTGATTGGAGGATTGGTGGTCACATGCCATTGGTGATTCGGCACTATCATCACGGTCGTGTGTTATCCATCGTGCAATAGTCTAGTATAACACACGGTCGTGCAATAGTCTAGTATAACACACGGCTGTGACGTCACAATCACTGCGCGTACGTACGAACTATGACGCAACTCAATAAATCAACGCAGCTTTGGGGATCGCACATTGCATACCGTACGTAGTAGACGCGTAGATAGCAAACGACAAACCATGGAGCTGCCGTACGGACAAATGCCACTTTGAAACAACTTTAACCAACGACTAGGTAGGCCTAAGAGTAACGTTAGATAGTTATAAGGTGTTATATAAAACAAATAATGAATGTTTTTCATTCGTGCGATAGTATGAATAATTTCATTCGTTGAAAGATTTAACGTTCGCCTCGTTGAATAGAACGTTCAATCTTTCAACTCATGAAATAATTCATACTATCGCACTCATAAACATTCATTATTTGTATAATAGCACATGAAAATATGAAAGTATAAACTGGCCTTTAGGAATGAGTCATTCTTGGGATTGCCATGCTGTCATCTGCAAGTACCACCATTTAAACGTTTTAGCATATTGTTATCTCATTCTGCTTTTAATAAACAATGAATTTGAATATTAACCCCCCCCCCTCCGCTTGCGGATTCCTTACCTGAGTTCGTTTTTCCAATCAGAACTGTTGTAATGACTGGCATACACCGTGAGTACCAACAGTTGGTGGCCATGGACCGTAACATCTCCTCCCTCCTTGAGAAGATTGTCAGCATGCAGGGAGACATATCCCAGCGGTTGAAGTGGGCAGCTGGTGCCAATCCTCAGGTCAGCGAAGTATTGAAAACTGTGGAGAGTAGCTTGGAACATAAGAGTGCTGTGTATCAGGTGAGTGTGAAATAATCAGTTTTATGTTATATATAAACAGGAAATTTGTTGTTCAGTGTGATTTATAACTACTTGGGCACTCTGTATCATGCCCTTTAAATACCAAGCACTGTGTATGATGTTACTGCAATATCATTACAAAACACATGTCAGTTGCTCACAAAAGATGGTTTTGAGAAAAAGCACCCCCCACATTATGTGACACCCCTGACTGCCACATGACTATTTTGTTCCCCATGGAGTTGTCAGTTGTCAGATTCAAATTTAGGCAACTAAACATATTTGATAGCCCAGAAACAGAGTTGTGCAATGGTTTGCAACAAGTTGCAATGTTGTCCACTATTAATGAAGCCACCAGTTGTTGTGTTGCAGTGAGTTGTGTCACATCTTATTGCAGTCTGTGAGACTGGTAAGCAAATTCTCCCAGAGCACAGTTTCAAAGATCTCAGGTAAAACAAACTTAGAGGGGTCACTAAATATTATTCTGGAAGTTATTTCAAATATTTGTGATCTCATCTGAATTAGAACTGAATTCCAGTGTACCACTATATGTAATCTTAAGCCTGTCTCAAGCTCACTAGGTCTCTTTTTGCTTGTGGCCACATGCTTTTTATTTATTTATATCATAAATCAATCACTAGCGTTACACATGAGCAGTTCTTTTAGTCTACATCTATTATTTCAACATTTCCTCCTACAGCTGGAAGCTAAATACTCATCTCAGCTGACAGCACTCTGCAATGCCATTCTACACTTTGAGGCTCATCGTACCAGGACATCAGAATCCATCAAAGCTGATGCAGCTATGCAGGACCTTCTTAAAAGGTTTGCATATATTTCTTTGCCTCTTCTTTGATTTTTTTGTTGTCAAGTACTGTCCGTGTTTTAACCCACAATGCATTTGGTTATCACTTGTCTGAGAGGTGCTAGACCAGCGGCTGAGCCATTGTGCCCTTGGGCAAGATGTTTTATCTCTGTTGCCTCCCTCCACCCAGGGGTTCAGTGGGTACCTGTGAGGTAACTTGTTATGATAAGCAGTGTATACCATCTTCAAACTGGAGGGACTTTTCTCTGGGACAGGCTATTGTTGAGCAGGGGTAATGTTTGAAAAGTGCTTTGAGGCCTATCGTTGGTGCTAAATGGTCTACAGAGGTATTTATACTTGCAGAGGTATTATTATGAGATGTCACGTGATTGGGATTGCCCAGCATTGCTGGGCACAGCACATGTGCAGTAAGCGTATTTACGGCATAACCATAGATACTACTGTGACACAATGAAAGCTTGCCCGGCAAGGTGTCTAACAACCATAGAGACACGTGATTATGTGATGTTGGTGAAACACCTCAATAGAAGCAAATTATTATGATATTGTCATTGTTGTCTCACCATTACTTTTACAATGTATTCCTTCTGGTTGTCATATTTTAATCTCATTTTTACCAGTTACGGCTCTCACAGCCTGGAAAAGTTATGAAAAGGCGTGAGATTTTATTTTACTTGGCAGTCCTGAAAAGTCATGGAATTTTAAAAGACTTTAAATTTTTTAAAATATATGCTTTTTGTCTTCTCTTACACACTTACTTTTATCCAGGATATATGTGCTTTGATGAGATAAATCACAGACGTTTAATAATGTTGTTAAATAAACATCATGGAAAAGTTATCTAATTTCATTCATGTAAGGCACAGTATGCATGCCAAAAGTGGCAATGTTTTCATGGTTGAATTTGTTTTATGCTTTGGTCGCTAGGTGCGATGAGGTAGCAAAGCGTCGAAGTGAGAGCACAGCTGGCGTATCTGATCTTGAGGTTAGTCTAGTCACGATGCGTCCACCAACTCCGGACAAACCCATCAACGGCAAGTGGATCCGTGGAATGATAGATGCAGTGAAGAAAAAGATGTCTGATGGGGAGAAGCTCATGTCAAATGCTGAGGTAGAGGTGACAAAGGGAAAGGTCAGTTGATATTATTGTGTGTGCTGAAAAATAAACTGAGACCAACTTTTCATCCCCTTTTAGAAAATTTGTAGAGTGAATTTTTCCATTTGGGACGTTTTATGAATTTTGGGGTTTGTTATTATGCAATTTACTGGCTTATGTTTTTGGAAAGGTGCAAAATCTTACTGCTAGCACTCTTATCATTTCCAAAGGGGGACACTTTCAATGTTACAGGATCCCTCATTCAAACATCCTTTTGCCAACATACAACAGTTAAGTAAAGTCTTCATAGATGCTTCAAACCTACATTCTATGTAGTCTCCTGTCTCTTTAATACTTCTAGGTTTGTAAGCTATTCTTCCTGTAAGCCATATTCCCAATCCCATCTCCTGCTCTCACTCCAATAAGTTGTATGTGAAATGGTGAGAGAAGACTGCCTCACTTACCATATCCCTCCCATCTGCTACCTCTGCCCTTAGAGACCATTGCCCTGCACTTACACAAAGTATCCAAGTTCCCCTGCCCTTGTACCAAGTATCTTTGGGGAGATGGTGACAGAAAAAAAAGAAATCCTGTTGGGTTACATACAACTGTTGGACCAATTTGTCAGTGGAAGATATTTGTGGAAAAGAGAGAGTATTCCCACCTGTCTCAGGATACTGTGCCAAAAGTTTTTGGCAGAGTTATTCATAGTGACTTTGTTTTATCTCCCAAGGAGTGTCTTGTTTCCAAGCTGGATCCTGTCTATAGTAAGATGACTGAATTACATAACCTCATGTCTGACATCAAACCACTTTTGAGGAATCTTGCACAAGAAGAGGAGGAAGGGGCAAGAGAAAATGGAGGGGAGGGGGCAGAGCCTGAGACAGGGGAGTCGGCCAAAAAGTTTCTCCTAGAGTACAGAGATTTTTCAGACGATCTTGCTAGCATTGTGAAGCAGGTCATGCGAGAGAAAGGTTAGTACTTAGAATTGGACCTGTTATTGGTATACAGTATTGCTTTGGGCCGATATTCCTTGTATTAGTACTAGTAAAGTTTACTTAAAGTGCTGATACTACACAGTTGATAGTACTAGGCAGGGTAGGAATTAAGCGAGGGCTCAGGGCGATTAGCCCCTGAAACATGTTAAAATACCCCCCAAAATGTAGTCACAGGGGCAAAATAGCCCATATTTTTAGTGGAGGGCAGGGCATTTTGAAGGCAAATATTGGCTAATCAGTCAAAAAAGAGCCCCCATGAGTTAAAAACTAATTCCTACCCTGGTACTAGGCCTGTACTCTATACAAAGGTTAAGTTGTCTTCTTATGTGTGGCCAAATGCACCAGTGTGTTACCATGTATGAATTTAAGTATAGTGTGTGATAGTGCACATTTTACAGCATAGCATAGCATGTGCGTTTCTGTACAGTAAGCTCATTTCTAAAAAAAGAAAGAAAAAAGGTATGAGATTGGTATCTGCTGATATTGAGAAAAGTATTAGTGATTGGTAATATTGGTTCTAAGTGATATCAGTAAAGCTTAAGTATAAATTAAATTTAATAGAAGTCAGTATTGCTGGGCTGGAAAGCATTATTGAAAAGAGCCCGCAGAATATGTAAAAAAATCTTGAACACCATCAGTGGGTCATTTTCAAGACCCTTAAAAGTGCTTGAATTTTGTTCCTACATTCATCCTACTTTTGCACGCTTCAGAGCCCATAACTTTCAAAACCTGGGAGTATTAGTGCAAGTATAAATCTATTCTCATCAGTCCAAGTACAGGCAAGTATGTCAAAACATGAGTACAAGTATATACTCACCACAAGACTGTCCTCATGACCTGAATTAAGTTATTATGTAACTTTGCATAGTAATATCATTTCTTGTTAATCAGGTGGTGATGAAAACACCGGAAACATTCAAGTCCTTACTGATCTTCAGTCAAAGATGGTAGCCTTTGCTCAAGGAATGACACGGTTAGTCCCTTTCTCCAATTGCTTAAGTTACTAGCCAGAATTTCTTTCAGCTAGATTTTAATCTTAATTTTTAGATTTTAATCTTACTCCTGATGGGAGGTTTTGTGTAACTATAAAGTTTCCAAAGAAGAACACATTTTAATGAATGGAAAGGGCACATCCTTTTGGGGGTAGTTTAATAAAGTGTGTCTGGATGGCGTTGTGATACATGTATGAGTATGGTGGCGGAACCTAACTAGGGCACCCCAAGAAAGTTTTGATTTTTCTTAAAGTGGACCTAAAGTCTAGAATTACAAGAATATATATTTTAGAGGTTGGAAAATGAATTCCATTCATCCAACTCCCATTTTCATAGCTTACTCCGTTGCTGAGATATAAAATGTTGAAATTTATTTACTTAATTTGAAATATTCGATTGTGCAATAATTTGTGATGCCCTTCTTGTACAACTCACATTACCTGCTTTTGTTTTCTTCTAAAAGTAAGATGTTTATATAACCTTGGAACATTAACCATTCCCTTACATAGCATGTTGTAGGGATAGGGCTTATATAGCCAGTCACCCTATCACAGTAAGACAGTGATCACATTTTGGCACAAGGTGCAGTGGCTTTTGAAAAAACAAAGAAAAACAAGGACTGTAATTTGAGTAGTACAAGAATGACATCACAAATTATTGCACAATCTACCATTTAAAATTGAGTGAATAAGCTTCAACATTTTATATCTCGGCTTAGGAATGCCCTATGAAGATAAAGAGCTGGACTATCTGGATGCTTTTTTCAAGCTTTGTAACATATATTTTTGAAATTTAAGACTTTAGGTACACTTTAAACAAGTGAAAAGAATAGGAATCTGTTTATATGTGCGAAACATTCAGTGGACTTCATCTTATTTGGGAGCTACAAATCTTTACCGCAGAATTTTCATACCATTTACACATCTTCCTTTTGTAATTTAACATATTTCTTACAGTTTTACGAACCTGGTATTTGAGAGATAAAAAATCAATATCTGTCTCACTCAAAAAAAGTGTTTTCTTTTCTCTTGCTAGAATCTTTGATAGTTTGGTAAATTTGGCCAAGCCATTGACTACTGCTGGTGAGGACCTTACCCCTACCCCAGGTGGAAGTGAATTAGGTCTGGTGGCTGCACAAGGTAAGCATTTATTTTGAACGGGGAAAGGAGGTGAGGGATATTTTTTCCCTTTCCTTTGATTAAAGTGAAGTATATTGGTAATTGTTACACACAATGTGTAAGTGACCTTGGTAGGTTCCCTGCTTGAAGTCAGGGCAGGCTGGAATTTAGAGTGTGTTGCAATATATAATATGGGAAATATCGAGTAACAAAAAAGTATACCTTGCAGCGAAGATATGCCACCTGGGAAGGCCTCCAAAAAATTGGTTTGTTTTTGCTAGGACAAGTTATTGAAAGCTCTTTCTTCTTTGAGTGGCCTTGTTAGGTCATGCCTCTGTAAACTTGGGTTGCCACACAACTTTTGATGCTTATCTGATCTATTTACCATCAGGTGGAGGTAAAGTGGACATTCCCCAGGTTGATGTGTTGCTTTCCATCAACAAGAAAGTGGGAGGGGGTGAAGGAGAGCTCAAACAACAGGCCCCATGTACCCTCACCCCTACAAATGTAGCCACTCCTCCTGCAAGTGTAAAAGCAGTGGGTGCTTCCTCACCATCTGCCAGCCTCAGACCAACAGGTAGGTTTCAAGATTCAATGTTGATGTAAAATGAGAAATGAAAGGACGTTTTGTTTTATGTTTGATAGTTGATAGAGGTTTCTAAACTTCATCTGCCCTGCAGATGCATTTCATGTAGGTCACGTTTCTGATAGCATCCTCAGAAAGCCACCATGTTGGGCGAATAAGCCAGGTGCAGACATATATGCGTACTCAAAGTTACCAGCCATGCATTCTTAAGCATTTTGCCATGAAGCACAGCAGTTGAATGAAGTAGTTTTCACAGTCCTCTTTCTTGATTGTGTATCTTTGTCAACCAAGCAGTTCAAGTATTAAATATTAGTTTGTGGAGACTTTACTTGTGCTACATCAGAAAAGCTGGACAGCTTCCTTTAATTTTCCAGAAGATGAAGTCATTCCAGCTTGTTGATCAGTTTTGTAGTACTACCCTAGCATCACTCCAATCATATGTAGGAACCCAAGGATGTATCTACCTTCACAAATTGTAGTTTCACCTCAATTAAAATAAATTCAAACAGTTGGTTCAAATAAAAACCACCCTAATTTGTCTGTAGACCTTATACATTGAAGTCAAGCGATGTCAGTTTGGAGGAAAACAGTGAAGCACCCTTGCATGCACGGCATAGATTTTGCACGTGTGTTTAGTAGACTTATACGCGTATACAGTTGGTTGACAAATCAGCTGTCTGCATTTGTTGGTGTCACTTGCAGTGATACAGACTTTTCCTCCAAACGAGGGAGCACTTTTTTTACTCTGTGATATCATATATATAATGTCTATAATGAAGTTTGCAGAACAGTGAAATCTGAAGTGTAGCCCATTGGATAGTGTACTCAGCAGATACAGGCTATGCTTTGTGTGGGGAAAATAGTAGACATATTTTTTTAAGTAGAGGAGGGGCTTGAAGTAAACATAGTCCAGAGAATGCTTAATTGCCTAGGGCAAGTGAATTGGTCCTATAAGTGGATGTCCTTTGGAATATATGTCACTTAATATATGGGATTCCAGGTGACTCCTACTTATACTTTTCCCAACTTTTTGAATTTCCCTCCTACTTCTACTGTTTTCTTGAAAATCTTACTTTGCCCTACCTTTTACTTCTTTAATCTGCTTCTTAGAAATGCATAAAATGACATTTTAAAATTACTGAAACAGGTCATTATGATGTCAACATTATTTAGTGTGGATGACTGAAAGTGTGCAAAATGTCTACTGTCTTTCTTTTGGTCTACAAAATTTTTCTTTTCTCCTGTTTTATTGAGGATTTTGATCCTTCTTTTATCCTACTTTGTCACCTGGATCCATGTGAAAGTCAGCTTACATGCTGTTAGCTGAGGTTTAGATGGGCATCTATATACAAGCATAATTTTCATAGTTATGCAGTCATCTTCACCTCATAATTATTACCCCTGTTGGTTTTGTAGCTCCAGCTGTAACTAAGACCTCACCCGCCATCATGTGTGATCCTCGAACAGGAAAGCTGATCCAGGTTCGTAATGCTCATGCCATCAACGTTTGGCGAAGAGTCAAGGGGAAACTGGACGGACGTGATCCTGAACCAAGCCACAGACTGACGGTGCCAGAACAGGTATCCTGCATCCCCAACTTTCTGGCATCTCCTACTTTTGTTGGGTGTACATGTATAGCATTTAACCTTATCTACTTCATACTGCTGTTAGTGCCCAAACGTTGTCGAACTGACCCTTTTTTGCCACAGGTCTAAAGCCTGCTGCAGACTGCTCAGCTAGACGGATTTTTTTATCATGAGGCATTGTGCATATGTTCACTATGGAGACCAAGCATGTTTTTGTCAGTTTTTAGTCTGACCAAAATATCATGTAAGATTTGCCCTGTTGAAGCAGGCATGACTGAATACTGGCCAAAACTTGATGGTCCCATTAGTAGCATGTGTTTGGTTAGGTTGCCCTACAAACAATCTGGCAGTGTGCAGAGGACCTTAGACAAAGAGAAAATTTTGTCAAATTCTTGAGTAATTTTGGGGTTTGCATAAGCAGAGGATTACACAAAAAAAGCATGTTATGGTAGGGTGAGTCTCTCTTCCACCGTTACAGATTTGTATGTTTGTGTATGATATGTGTTAAAGCAAATGGTGACATAAATTGGTGAAGTATTGGCAGGGAATGTGGCTATTTTCCACATCTTCAGTGCTCTTTGCAGCAAATGGCAAACTGATTATTTCATGTTTCTAGGGCTGTTAACGTGTAGCAAAATAATTAAACGTTTAACTGCAAAAATTTGCAATCGTTAGCGATTAATCGTGATTACCTTGTCACAACAGAAAGACTCGGTGTGTGTTGATTGACGTGATAAACAGACCTATTCAAAACGAATTGGTAATACCCGTGAACCCCAAACACGATTCCTGTAAAGGCTTGTGCGTAGTCAAAACAGTAATCATAACATGATGACATACTGCAACCTACATACAGGCCAATATTATGCATTCTGCATTAACAGAGCATTCATATGGATAGAAAACGAACGAAAAACAGGTTTTGCGATCAATCGCGTAGTAGCTTGTACTAAACATTTATTCCACATGCGATCGTTAAGCAATTAATTGCCACACGGTCACAGCCCTACATGTTGCAAGGGATGCAATAGTTTGAGAGTTTAAAAGCAATAGTTAGTACTCAGTATTTGAATTAGCAGGTACTTCTTCTTGATTTGCACTTATTAACATTAGTTGAATTAAATTTACACTTATAGGCAGAATATGATAAACTATTGAACTCACAACTTTTGCAAAGCTGAATTAAAATAAATTCATAACCAGGGTTTTTGTTGGTTCCAAATTGCAATGCAAGACTGACCAGTTTGTCCCATGTGTTACCAGGCCTTTTAATTTATTCTGTGTATTTCTCTGCAGGTGGACTTTGTCATCAAGGAAGCCACCAACTACGACAATCTGGCAACGCTGTATGAAGGCTGGACAGCCTGGGTCTGAAAGAATGGTCCAACCCACGGGAAACGTGGGTCAGCTTACGATATTACAAAGCAACCACCAGGGTCCTCTGGTGACACTCCAGCAGGATAGCCCTTGGTGCAAGATAGACTGTGGCCCCACCCCCGTAGACTGGTGCAAGTGGAGTGTAGGGTTCAGTAAGGTTTGCACTGAAAGTGACCTTCTGTTGGGAACTTTTTGTGAGGTCTTACTTCTGTCAGAGCAAAAACTAGTCTTAGGATTGCTAGAGTCATTTGAGAGCACAGGGGGACTTGAATAGCTAGATAGTCTAATAATTCTGCTTTTGAAAATTGATCATACTGGTCCCATTCTTAGCTGTGTGTGCTCTATTAGTCAGTCTTTGGGCAAATTTTCTGTGGTGAAAATTCACTTTTGTTAGCAACATGGCACAAAAAGTATCTGACCAGTTTCTTAGCTATTGTTCAATTCCTCTAAAACACCTGGGGTTGGATTTGTAATGCCTTCTTCACACCACAACTTTGATAAATTGGGTTCTATTTGTGAGAAAAGTCCTACTGTTAAGTAGTCCATAATAACACGTAACAATGCATTATTGGAACTGTTGTTTGAATTAATGGAATGAGAGAAAATCTTTCCACTTAAAATGGTTTCAAAAGCTTTATGAATACCCATGCCAATGTAATACTTTTGCATTTTTGTGCAGACTTATTTATGAATCCTACCCCTGTGCTCTCTCACATCAGTTGATGAAGCTCTGATAAAATCATATATGACCTTAAACAGTGTCTAGGGGTCAAAAAGACATGACAACCTATATGGTCATCATGTTATGCCGGTATCCAGTGAGGTAAGGCTACTGTAGAAACACGGACATTAAGTGACCACTGGCAGTTGAATGGCTCTAAATGGAAAAAGCTTGGAAATGTATACAGAAGTCGTTTGCCCAAAATGAATTACGCAGGGTGATAATTATTTCAGATACTTTTCTGTGAAAGGATAATAGATAACAATATTAAAATGAAGTTAGTTATCCAGTCCTTAAAAATGTTAAGAATATATTATGGCAGCCCTTCTTACCCTTTTGGCCCAGGGGACCCCTTGCTACCCAATGGGAAATTATGTGGACTAACCTACATTAGGCCTGCAGCCTGCAGGGTGTGGTAAACCCTCCTTATTTTGTAGAAGACCATGGGTTTTGAAATACTGTGTAATGGGACGATACTTCACACATTTTGGAGAAGTGTCAAAGATACTGTAATTTAGTGAAATGTTGACCACTAAAAAAAAATTGTAGGAAGTCTATAGGTATTCTCAGCACCCTTTTTTTGTTTGGTCAGCAACTTGACAAAATGGAAATTGGCCTTCTTCTATCTGTAACATGTACAGTCACCATTCATCAACAACAGCCAGAAACCTGCAGTCAGGAGAGGATAGATTACACAGTAAATCAAAACTGTAACAACAAAAGGATCAGACATTTGTAAATAAAGCAGTTTTGCAAACTGAATTTTTAATTTGAACTTGCCTTCCTGATTGACCCTCCTTTTGAAAGTCTGCATCAATGTTTTTAAGGGCAAAAATTATCCATCCAGGAACCAATATGTAACTGTGGTTTTCCAGACATTATTGAATTAAGTTAACCAGAACATAGGATTGTATTGCTTTCAATCTTGCCTCATCAGCTGATGTTAAATAATCTGATACTTGTGTGTTTGCCATCATGGTTGTTAAAATCTCAAGTATCCTAAACCCTAAAAGCAAATACCTATTTCCCTGTCTGTTAATATAGCTCCTCCTATTAATAACAATATAGCCCACTGACTGACCAGAAATGGTGGTCAGTCCAGTGTGTAATAGATAAGGAGTGATTGCTGCCTGCACTCATAGGTTAAAAATCTCCCTGTCAGTGATCACAATACAATATTTTCTGGGGTAAAGTATAATTAACTTGGTGGGTACTTTTAACCTAGACCTAGTTCTGATATCCTGATCTTTTGAGGAGACAACATAACCACTCATGGGACATTTATCCTGGCACATTTACAGAGCTCCCAACCCTCCCGCTTTGGGCGGAAAATTCCCTAAAATCCTCCCTAGTTCCCGCCTTTCTGCTTTGTCCAGTTATTTTCCCTCACAAACAAAAATATCAGCTGATGTGCTCCAGCTTTCATTAGCCATTACATAGGCATCTTTAATGTGCAAAGCACGACTTTTAGCCTGTTAACTTTTTGGCCCTAAAGCCTGCCGTATTTAATTTCCAGTCTACTTTGTGCTAACAGTATTTCCCATTCATACATCACAGACACTGAAAGCAAATGGGCCTTCTGAAGCTTCTTAAACACTTAGAAGTCTGGAGCTTCTGAGTGCTCCACCCAATGGACCTCCACTGGGATTTTTCCCCTGGACTCAACCAGGGGCCCTATGACAAGCCCCTGGACCCCACCCAATAAGGGCTTTCCACTTACCATATCCATTATCCCTATTTGAATTCTGAAATGTTGGGAGCTCTGCATTTACCCTTGTCTCATGCACTGATCCTTCCATAGTTTACTGTATGTGGTAGCTCACCAGCTGTAAAACTTCTTCCATTGCTAGGTCGGTACTTTCAGACAAAGGTGCCATTATTCTCAGGTTTCTGTTGATTCTGGGGCATTGTCACTACAAACTTGACCATCTGCTCAAATTCAGATCTTCCCACCTTACAAGACCATCAGAAGTGAAGTATGATGTGTTTCCTCTTGTCTTCATCAGTCATATCCAGAGCAGTTGTGTAAAAAAGGCAAGAGAGAGAGAGCAGGGGATGGGGAAGCAGGGTGGGGGCAGGGGAGGACCCAGTGATATTTTTTTTTATCTGTCTACAGTTTCATGTACAATGTGAAAATTCTCAGGAAGTACTGCAGTAGCAATTCCATTCTGAAATTAGAATGTAGACCTTAGCCAGTACCATTCAATCTGCAGCCAAGTTTGTGTCTTGTTGATGAACGTGATCAAGTTAGGTTTAACTTTCAGGAAACCAAAAGGAATTAGATATGGATCTGATCTGCAATTACATTACAGCTTCAATCTTAAGCATGGGGTCTGATCCTGAGCATGTGATTAAGTCAGGGTCTAGCTTAAAATCACCATCAGAGAGCTTTTACCATTTGATACATCAACTGCCATTGGACTTACTTCTCATTGTCTGTTATTTCTATGACCTGGGTTGAAACTGTCTTGTACTCCTAATGATTGGTTTGAAAGCACCAGAGGTCAAAGACCTTTCTTCTATGTCTGGGGGTGGGGCATGTTTTCAGGGGACCTGAAAGATGGTCAGTTAAACCAGTCTTTAGTGAGGAATGATTGAGTCCTTATATAAAAGGATTTTATTCCTCCTCTTTGCATAGGGAGTGTGGAGTTTTTGGAAGACGTTTGGAGATGAGGAAGAGTTTTGTTTTGACAAAGGGTTTGACTACCCTGTCAATCAAGTTGATGTTTAACCAGCATTCATCTAGTCAGTATGTGTTGACTAGCTTTAAAATAGGAGCCTCCTAGAGTAGATCAGCAAAGCCATGTGTCTTTTCGAAAGTGGTCAAATTTTGCTTGAAGAATGTTTAGGTAGAGGCTTGCCAAATGAAGGGACTAGCCCAGTTGTAGGCATCCCTTGTAGTTTGTTCCTACCATTAAATTTTGCATATTGAAATGATTTGGTGGTGATTTCCAAGTGTTTTCATGAAATAAAAAAAAAAAAGGAAAAAAATAGAAAAGGACAATGGAATAGCTGTTGTCAGTGTTTGTGAACATTGCAAGCAAGGGTTTGGCTGATCAGAATTTGGTAATCAGCGTTTAATCTTCACGGTGTGGATATTACTGGGGGCAGAGCTGTCGAGAGGTTCTGGTAGGCACAGGGATGATTTTAAAAGGGCCCTTATGTGGTCTGTGCAAAAATTAAAACATTTTCATCGCTAACAGGGCCCTTTGATGATGGGGCAGATACCCCTGCACCGCCAGCCCTCTCGATAGCCCTGCTTAGGGGTTATCTACAAAACAAAATAAGATATACTTGAGTTGAGCTTAATATTGTTAAGGAAAGAAAACAAATATTTAGTTTTTTGTCTTTTGTGGTGAATGACTTTGCATTATGACAGCCATTACATTGTACTACTTCATCTGTAAGCTACAGTTGGCCTGTGTTCATCGTTATCTGTTGGTTTACAAAGTTAATGTTTTCAGTTCTGGTGTTCTATTGAATTGTAATATTTAAGAGATTTTTGTAATATCTCACTGATCATAATCACTTGCTGCTTATTCACAGATATGTAAGCATTGTTAACCAGAGCACAGCTAGAGCTTGACATAATCCTGTGACATTTTAAAACACAGGACAGAAGAGACCGGTGTATTTTAGAGTAAAGGGGGTATTAGTCAGATTAGTGTTTGGCTTTCACAAGTTACTCTCTCTCAAAAAAGAAGAAAGCAAAATGTTGACGCAAAGACCAAGTTACCAGCAAAAGTTCAGAAGAATGAGGTAGTTTGTGGCATATACTGTTAAGGCAATTTTCCTTGCCCGTACCTCCTTCACCCTCACCCCCTTCCCTCTTTTGCAAATGTGGCGATAGCATAAGAAACTACGTAGCCTAAGATATTGACTTCTGCCTTGTAAAGACATCCATTTACAGAGTGGGTGGGGTTGGGTAAGTAGGATATGTCTACAGGTGTAGTGGTGAGAAAAGGAGTCAAGACATGAAAATGTTTACCCGTTGTTGAAAAGGTTTAATCTGCTCCAGTTTTTAGTACTTAATGTGAAATGGATGTTAGTAATCAGTTTTTAATATATAGCTGATTTGATTCCCATTCAACAGCCTTTGCAGATGGATATTTTAAACTGGTAGAGGTTGTTCAGAAATTGGGGTTTTTCTATGGTTACCATCAGTCTTCAGCAAATGAGTCTGGAGGCAGGGGAAAGAGGGAGGGGGAAGTAATGGAAATGGGAGGGGGAGTAAGGGTTGGGAAGGGGGTGAATAAAGATCAAGAAGGGAGAGGGGGAGGGGAAGGTCATGGTGGAAGAATGCCATGTCTTTGACTGAAAATATCAGTGAATCTTTTTAAGGATAGGTTGGAGGGGCATTCGTAGGCTGACGAGCTGGAAATAAGATGCTGGTTACCCATAGGGAAGGGTATGCTTCCTCCTCAAGGTTAACCTGTTATGGTCTGTTCTCACTAACACCGTATTCCCCTCAGCATCAGCACTGGGATCTTTTCATAGCAAAGGGGTTCTGTACTGTTCAACAGTCCCCAAGTTGGGGACATTTCTTACATGAACTGCTGTTGGAAGTGATGTAAAAGGCAATGTTAACTCTGTTATTTGACAAAGTTTACAGACCTGTTGAAGAAAGGGCTTCCTAGACCTGTTGGGAAAAACGGGTTCTTAAACCTGGTGGGGAATGGGCTTGTTAGACCTGTTGGGGGAAAGGGGTTCTTTAACCTGGTAGGGAAAGGGCTTCTTAGACCTGTTGGGAAAAAGAGGTTCTTAAACCTGGTGGGGAAAGGGCTTCTTAGACCTTCTGGGAAAAGGGGGTTCTTAAACCTAGTGGGGAATGGGCTTCTTAGACCTATTTGGGAAAGGGGTTCTTTAACCTGGTAGGGAAGGGGCTTCTTAGACCTGTTGGGAAAAAGAGGTTCTTAAACCTGGTGGGGAAAGGGGTTCTTAAACCTGGTGGGGAAAGGGGTTCTTAAACCTGTTGGGAAAAAGGGGGTTCTTAAACCTGGTGGGGAAAGGGCTTCTTAGACCTGTTGGGACAAAGGGGTCTTTAAACCTGGTGGGGAAAGAGCTTCTTAGACCTGTTGGGAAAAAGGGGCTCTTAAACCTGGTGGGTAAAGGGCTTCTTAGACCTGTTGGGAAAAAGGGGTTCTTAAACCTAGTGGGGAATGGGCTTCTTAGACCTGTTGGGAAAAGAGCTTCTTAAACTTGGTGGGGAAAGGGCTTCTTAGACCTGTTGAAGAAAGGGGTTAGCCCATCAGTTGTTTAGTCTATGTGTAGATGTTTAGATGTAAATCCATGTTAGAGGGATTGTGGGAGGTTTGTATAGACAGAAACAGATTTTGTGATGTTTACTCGCAAAGGTAGGTAGGGAGATTGTATAGTTCAATGAAGAAAACTACCAAGATGTGAGGTATATTAAGCTTTGAATTACCAGGATGTGGGATGTATTAAGCTGTGGACTACCAGGATGTGGGGTGTATTAAGCTTTGAACTACCAGGATGTGGAGTGTATCAAGCTGTGAGTCACCAAGATGTGGGATATTTTATTTATCTGTGAAGCACTACACATGCATGGTATATCTAGCTGTGAACTTTGTGATGTTTAGAGTTATCTATGAAGTAACATTGTATAAAACTTGCATGTGGACACAAATACTGTAGGCATTATACTCTATATATGAAAACATTGTATACATACTATTCTTGATGTAGCTGTGTAATTTTAACACAACCCTCCAGTTGCCTCCATCTCCTGCACGGAATAGTAGAGCACTTTATGGTATTGTCATATCTATTCATGTAGCCTATCCGTGTAGCTTACAGTAGTCTTACTCATCAACCCCAGCCTGTTGCCAGTTATTCAGTTTGGGAGCAAAATTGTTGTTTGGAGTGTTACTTTCATACTTTGGCAATGTTCTCATATTTATCTATGTTGCTTACTCAAGTCAGTATCCATCAGACTAAGCTGGCCTCCAGATGCTGAGATTTTGAGGGATAAAGTTGACATTGTGAGGGGTAATTGCATAGGTTAACTATCCCTGAACTTGTATTTGTTAAAAATGGCCAAGGGGGAGGGGAGATCATGAACTCAGAATGACGTCCCCTTTCAAAGCAAAACTTTTTGTGGAACATAAAATTTGTAGATGATGTGTGGTTGTATGGTCTAACACATTAGGCACTCATCTGCTTTGCATGTAATTTGCATATTATGTGAGTAGCTTAACTGTAGAGGTTCTAAAGTTGTGTAATCATTTTTGTCACATAGGCGTGTTGGACATCTCTATGGCAACACCAGCGCTGAACGTTACAACGTTGTTACATAATATACATGGTATTGCTTTTTTGGGTACAAAAGTTTAGGGAACATGTGCCCAGTGTTAGACAGTATTGGGTATACAAATATCCAGTATGGGGTCCAGCTGTCTGTGATGTCATGTGCACATTTTCTGTAGCATAACAGTTCGCATTCATGTTTTGTAGTTTTGTGGCAATATATTTGCGGGCTGTTAGCCAGCTTGTCAATCTTGGAAGGGCAGTCATTTTGGGCAGCACAATTTTTGAGATGAGCATTTGCATCGATCCACCTTGGTAGCCTATTATTCAAACCATAGGATCTGATAAAAACATGGGCGGAGGGCATAACCAAAATTGGAAAGGCTAGGGACCCAAAGGCACCCACCTCCTCCCTTATGGCTATGGGCCCACATAACAATTTAAAATTTTGTACTTGCTTTTATTCTATTATCAGTGTTCGTCCTTCTCTTTTGTTTCATTAGATGCATCTTCTTCCAAAAATACTTCACTAGGTGAACAAAAACATTGTTATTCTTGTTTGTAGACTAGTAGTAGCTCGCCACCGGCTGTCATAAACTTTTTATTTCTAGTTATTACCAGTTATTCAGGAAAGTTGCCATTTGTAAATCTTCGCTGTTAATGTTGAAGGCTATTCATATCAATTTATTACCAGAAAAATCGCTACTCCTGTTCCAAGTTGATTTTTTTTCCCACACAGTGAGATCCATATAAGTAGCAGTTATCTTTTTCTCATATATAACTTCATATAACCTAGCTGACTTTTTATATCGTTGGATTCATTCCCATGCTCTCACAATATTGTATTTTTCAGTTTTCTTTTCTTATAGTGGGGTGTCTGTAGTTATTGCTTTTTACCCAGGGGATCAAGATTAGTAATGCAAACTCAAGAATTCTAGTACATTTTCTTACTTCATTAAGGGAGGTGTAACAGGGGACAGGACCTCTGAGAGAGGGGAAATCCCCCTGCCCCCACCCAGTTTTGCCCTCTGCAAACATGGTCTTACGTTCTAGTAAGTCTGTTCTTCACAGCTCTTTAACTCTGTAACGTTAAGTTTGTCAGTGAAGAATTTCTGTTAAAATTAGATATAAGTCCCCCGTTTTTAAAGGTCTGTATTAACCTTAGAGGTTTCACCTTCTTTAACTTGCATTTGTCCTGTTTAAAGTAGTATCATCTTCCGTAGCGATTTATCTTTCTGAAGAGAATTTTTCCAACGTATATAAAAAATCATTAAATTATATATCTGCATTAGAGTTGACCTTCTTAAGGTACACACACTTTTTAGTACGTCAGTAATCGTTTGCACTTCTGGTGGATGTGCGACTGTACATCATTTCGTTCAGCTTACTTAAGGTAGATAAATTCAAAGTGGTGAATAGTCATATTGTGGAATTAAACTGTTAAAAGTAATTATCAATCTGTTAATTTGGACTGGGAACTTTACATGGTATTGAGTTGCTGAACAGCACGAGGGTGAGTATTTTTCTTCCATTGTTGTAATGATGGTGACGTTAAGGTTTCATCAAAGGTTTTCAAGTCGGTGATTGTTTTTCGTGCTCTTCTAGCCTAATGAATAATACCCTCTGTTCTCCCTGATATTTAAATAAACGAATCGCTTACCGTTAATACCTGATGTGTTTTGTAATTATTTAGCATGACGTACCCCTCTGCCCAGGGGTTCATTAAGACTGTTAGGCCTTAGCTGTAGGCACTTATTTTTCGAAGACTTTCAACTGATGGGGTCTAACCCGCTGCTAATACAAATTCAGCATAATTTCTATTCGTTCGCTGGCTCCCTCGCTCACTCAATTCCAAGAAAATCTGAATCTTACCAAATTTGGCCGATAGTGTTAAGTGATGACGGTCATCATAGTTAAGTAGATGACGGTCATCATAGTTGTACTTTATAAGTAGGTCAAAGGTCATGTGTGGTCACTGGTCATTAGGAGGTCAAACAGTGAAATCACGCAAAAATCTTTAACTCATACGTTTGTGTCTGAATCTTACCAAATTCAGCCATACTGTTCAGTAGATGACGGGAGTACTTTGGAAATAGACCAAATGTCATTCCATGTCATAAAGAGAGAGAGCACAGCATTGCAACGGATCGAAAGGGGAATTCTAATTAGCCTTCATCTTCTTGTGGGGAGACATGTTTCATCAAAACTGCCGAAAGCCTTAACGAATGACCAAGCAGCAGGCTCACCTTGTAGCTGGCAAAAACATTTTTAAGGGAACTAAAAATGTGTCGGTGCAGTCTGTAAAAACTGGCCATGGAAATGATTTCTAAAGCAAAATGGCGGCGCTTGGCGCATTTTTTCACGGTTCGCGCTCCATATCTTATGGCCAGTACTATAGGGAAATATTCACGGAGTATTCAGGCCAAATCATCTTTCCGAAAATTACAGGTGCATATCTCCACCATCTGCATACACCGTGCATCGAGAGGGTATCAAAGAGCAATCTTACACTCTAAAAATGTCCTAGTCAAATTTGAATAGAATCTAATCTATAGGGGCACGAACCGGAATCTTGTCAAATCTTTGACTAGATTCGGCTCATAAATGAAACGAGTAGTTTCATTTTTGAACCATTTCTAGTCAATTTTGAAACAAATCTTGTCAAATATTTGACAAGATTCCGGTTCGTGCCCCAATTGACTAGATCAGATGTTTTTAGAGTGTACATCTTCAGTGCCTGCGGTAACATTTGCAGTACCAGTATGATGTGAAAGATTGGAAGTATGTATGTGAGCTCTCCTCGCCGAGCCACAAATGACAACAAGAGGTCTTATGGACAATGACTGTTTAAAACACTTGATGAAGTTGTAACACACCAGACTCATTTGACCCTGCTGTTGTTATGTGGCTCTCACGGAGAAGGGGTGGGGGGATATCTCATCAAAGGTTATTCCTAGCCAGTGATGTAAAGTTCATCGAATATAAACAATTACGTCGCCAGACTTTTCGAAGTGGGGGCACAGCCTTCTGCCGGATGGGCACATCAACGTAAAGGACAGAGCGGTCCCTGCTGGGGTCCAGGGACAACGCTCCCGCGGGGGTCCAGGGGGCGAAGGCCCCTGAAGCTCTGGAGTATTCACAAAATTGTGACCATTAGACTGAAGCATTTAGCTATCTCCCTGTGTCTTACGGATGCACACTTAGCAGACCACAGAAATAAAAATCACAATTTGACAATTTTTTGTTAGCCTTATTCGCACTAACAATGTAACGATTCGGGAGGAAGAGTGGTTGTGAGTGGGGACGATGGATTGTGCTTAGGTTTGCATTGCTCTGTAGAACGAAAAATCCACCCATGTTGCCCAATAGGAATTAATGTTGAGACGACTACCAGATATGCGACTGAGGGCAGCATTCACATTAGAACATCAAAGGTGCAGCTACGGCGGCAGGTTCGGGAACCCTCCGAAAATTTGAAAAAAGAGAAGCCCTTGAATGTGATTTTGTAGGGTTTGGGTGCCTTAAGATTATTATTTCGACAAATATATTTCTTGCATTTTCTTCAGCAATAAATGGGAAAAGGGGTGGCTAGTACAACATTGATGCACGCGTGACGCATGCAGCCTAATTCTGGTATTAGGTATTAATGAAAATTTCATGCACAAAGTACTTATACTCCCCATTCAGGGGCGGATCCAGACATTTCGAAAAGGGGGGGGGCTCTCAGCCCCCTTGAATATGCTAGTAGATAAACATTATGCTAATTTTCGCGCATTTTTTTTTATTGTTAATGTGGCGAAAGGGGGGAGCTGAGGCCGGGAAAGCCCCCTTGGATCCGCGCCTGCCATTTTATCAACCCTAGTGTAGTGATTGGCACTATCTCGGCGACGATTCAGGAGAGCAAACTTTTCCTTGCAAAGTTTAAGGCACTGGTATTTAAAATAAACGGACATTAGCCAATGAGATGGAGCTATTATGGTATTGGATGTTCGTTAAAAATGGTAAAAAAGCTGCAGTCGTAACAGTTTCAACATAAAATTGAACTTAAAGATACTCGATATGGAAACCGTATTACATGGAGAGGCCGCACTGGTCCCATACCTGCTAAAAATAGATGTTGAAACGATAACCCCGGAATATATTTCCCAGTTTGGCAGTTCTTTGCAAAGTTTACAAAAATAGAAGCGCGCAAAGAGCGCCCCACAATGTAGTTTGCGATCATTTTGTGCAATTTTATCCCAATTTTAATCCACTTGACAGTGGATCCTTGTGTCCACATCCATACATAAACGGTGTGTTTGTGCATAATTTTCTAATACCCAATGCCTCATGGGAGCACGTTCAACGTTGGAGGAGGAGGAACGTGCCCCTTTCCCTTTGGCAACGCCACTGATAAAACTGAAGTAAGAGATCACTTTTCGGTTTTCGTCATTTGCATTCATCACAGTCAATCATCATTTGCCGACCGTTAGACTTATGTACAGTTCATGGATCATTATCATCATGCATGACTGTGTGACATAACCTCGTAGACTTTCCTGATTTAGGTTATTAGGCAGACTCGAACTGGAGAAGTGTAGACAATCAAGCTGGCAAGTAGATTTAGAGAACTGCTAGTCTGACGGACAAGTCAAAGAAAAAAGAATTTGTCGAAGCCTGCTTGTGAGGTCTTACTTTCATGTTCTCTATTTACATACTGCATTTCGATTTATTGTTCATCATTCAGTGTTAACCAACCCGTTGGAATCTTTCAAGAAAATGAAAAACATATCTCTTTATGAAAAGCTTGCCACCAACTCGCCAGTTCCAGTACAAATACAAAACTACAATAACAAATGTCAAATTTGACCTCTTCTTTCAAAGCTCAAAGCTTAAAAATCGAAGTCTCAGGATGTGGCTCTTACATTCAGTCAGATGTTTCAGGTTACTTCGTTTAATCCAAGAGACTGAATTTGCAGAAAAATGCTCTAGAATTCTGGCAACTTTCGTCATCCCATGTACCTCGGTCACCTAAAGAACTCTCTGGTAACTTCCTCATTACAGCACAATCTTGTCCCAGTCCATGATCATCCGGTTGCCCGTTCTCCCAGGCTGTGTAACTGGTACGAGCACCGTCACTCCACTTCCACGTGCCCTCTTTGGCATTATCGGTGTACCCCACACGAACGTGCTATAGGAGAAAGTACAAATCTCAGGAACTAGGGCACAATTTGTGATATAGATGACGTAGAAATTGAGTTAAAGTACTGTTAATGCTGACCAAACACAGAATTTTAAGGCACTCTTTGCATTACATCCTTCCGCTGTGCACGGATTGAAGCTTCAAAGAGGAACCCCTACACAGGACTGTATAGCCAGACCAGAGTGTTGAAGGGGCGAAAAGGCTTCCCGGGGTTCTATATTTTCAGGGTTGGGTGATGTTAAATGTAATTAAGGTAATCTTAATATTTTATCTTAAAATTTTTGCAGGGGATAATTCTTGGCTGCACCGCCCTCCTACCCCCTTGCCTACGGGCCTGGCCCTACCCTTTAGAGAAGCTCTAATTTAAATGACCATGGTGCACAAAAGTTGAAAATACTGTAAAAAGCCTATTTGTACGGTAAGATTCATGCGAGGGATAAATTATAGGCCTATGTACCGGATATTAATCACGTAAAACCGAAAATAGCCCATATACAGTTTTAGGGCGATTTTCTTCTGAACCATTTGAAGAGCGCCCTTAAAATGAAATCTGAGCCTTGTCGCCAAACTAAGTGTATATCAATTGATCCACCGTTTGGTCAATATTTGATAAAACCACAAATCAACCGACAGATCGAACAGTGGATCAATTAATCAACCAGATGCTCGATCGATTAAACAGCCAAGAAGTACATCAAGTTATTTACCGATCAATTGATCAATCGATTGATTTGTCACGGGATGGACAGGAGATGAATCAAATACACAAATGAATTAGTAAATTTTCCTAGCGGCACCGCCCTCCTACCCCTCCCCTTAGCTACGGGCCTGTCCCCAGGCGCGGATCCAGAAATTTTGAGGGGGGGGGGCCAAGATGGAACATCCCATGTGCACCGAAGGTGCACCACGATCGCGAAGCGCGAGTCCCTACGCGTGGGGTCCAGGGGCCCGCGTTAGGGCCCCTGGCGGGGTCCCCCCGGAAGCTCTCGCAATATTGCATTTTTAAGAGCACAGAAATCGGCTCCAGTTCTTATGTCAGGGAGATTTTATACCTTTTCATGTTGCATGGAATTTGATGTGTATGGCTCAGTATAAGTTACTATATGTACCTGCAGAAGTTCCGGAGAATCTAAGTTATCTTAAAACTTGAAGTTGAAATGATTGTTTTATTTTCGTTATACGGTATTCGGGTATAGGAAGTCAGATGAAACAATTGCGCGCGAAGCGCGCCGAAAATTTGAATTTACATTTAAAACCATTGCTATAGCTAAAGGTGTCAATTCCCTTTTGTGATCAATTAGAAGGTGGGTTCGATACTAAGTTTTCAGTTCTTATAAGTTCTTATAAGAAGAGGAGGTGAAAAAATGAATATCAGTTGCTTCACATCCTTACAATACTGGCTCCTCTGAAATCACGTTTGTGCACACGAATAATTGGCTTATGGTAGAACCCCACCGATGAGTAATGCGAATACGTTTGGGACCTTATTGATAGTAAAAGAAGCAATTCAAGGCTAAAAGTGCGCAGATCAAGCGAAAATCAAGAAATATTGAGAAGACTTTGCAAAAATCGTGAAAGATTCCAAATGACTTTTGGTAAAAAGTAAGGAAAATAAATCCATCACTCAATATAAACATACCTTTCTCCGTAAGCGTAAACAATTGCGCGCGAAGCGCGCCGAAAATTTTCGGTATAGGGCCTCCCGAGAGCTCTGCATTAATTGTACACTGAAAAGGGGGGCCAACAGGACTCTCACAACCTAACATCCATATGGGAGGAGAGATGATATATTACCTTTTTATGAATTACTGAAGGGTAGACCCTTCAGAAATCTATGACCGATGGTGCCGGCGGGAGTGGGTGATTGGGGGAACCGCAGATAACTGCTAAACCGTGCCTTTTTAGGCAGTGGGATTTTGTATACGCTATAGACAAGAGTGGGAGAGCCTTTTCTTGTTAGTACATGAGAGTGCAATCCCAGGAAGGGGTTTAACCTCCCCTTTGAAAAATTTTTGTTAATTTTAGGGGGCCTATATGCAAAATGGTAGTACCTTTGGGTCATTCTAAAGTGATTGTTTTTTTTAAAAATGTCCACAGTTTAGTGGATTCTAACTTTTGTTCGGGTGAAAAAGGGAAGTAAGAGACGGTCAATATATTGTCTTCAAACCTTAAGTCCCAGGAAAAATCATGGGCGTGGATCCATATCCAAAAGTGGGGGGGGGGGGACTTTTTCACATTTGTGAATCGCCGTCCTGGTGGAAGAAGCAGTGGTGGTAGCCAGAATTTGCGTCACGGGGAGGCAATACGTTTTGTGATCGTCGGCATGGGGGAGGGTCTAAGGAAAATTTTTCTAGAACTGAATGCCCTCAGATGCGATTTGGTGCAACAAAAGTGTAGGATTTTTAGGTTATTTTCGTTCTAAAAAATTCGTTTTCCTAGGTATAATTGCAGTCTCTTCCATCATTTTTGAAAAAGTGAGGGGAACTTTTTGACGATGTCCCTTCTTCCAAAAAAGTGAGGGGGACGCGTCCCCCGTCCCCCCATGAACCACGCCCATGGGAAAATTGTGCACGCAATTATACCTGCGTGGAGTCCACGGAAACATTCTTGGAGTATAATAAAATATTTCCTTTACACTTTAAAAGGATATCCAAGGTTGACAGAGAACAGTATAGAGCCTTACGGGAGCTCTGAATTAGTTACAGTATACAAAAGAGGAACCAAGGGGATTCTCACTGTCTACCCGAAATCCATATGGGAGGAGATATGATGTATCATCTTCTTTTTAGGTATAGCAAGAGGGATGGTGGACAGGCAAAATTCGTTTCAGAAAAGATTTTCGTCGTTATTGAACGTCGCGGTAAAATGTTTGGAAAATAAGCAACGGCAATTACGTACTTTCAATCTTTCAAATCATGTATTAGACTAGATTAGTCAAAGATCCCATAATGATGAGAGCCCTGCAGAGAAGGAGATGTACGTTTTAGATAAAAATGTTTGCACTTGAATAACTTCTTGCGTCATAGCTTTGTCAATGGTATATGAAATCGGGTGTAAACCCTTTCGTATGCGCGCGAAGGGCGCCGAAATTTTGAATAAAATATTAGTCTATGACAAAACCTGCTATTCAGAAACGAATCTTCTGACTGAGAATTCTTAAAAGGCACTTTTGCTCCTTTGTTCCCCCGTGAGTAGTTACCGAAAGCTATTGATAATAAGGACAACTCTGACACAAGGCTTGACGCTAGCGGGGCGTGCGAAAATTTGGAATTTGTCAAGAATTTCCAAAGCTTATGATAGTTTGAGAACAGTATGTGAAAGAAAATGGTTAGAACAAATAAACCAATTATCAAAAATGCATCTCACCCTACACCCCCACAGAAATCTGTAGCTTAAACGACTTTTGGGACCATTTAAAAAAATCAAGAATCGATGGGGGAGGGGGACACACGTCACCCATTGCCCACTGTGCCGACGCAACTGTCTGTAGCGTAGAAGCCTTTTGAGTTCATTTTTAAACTTTTCAGAGTTTCGAAATCGAATAGGGTATGCACGCCGCTACTTTGCCTGCAACAGCTGGTGCCACTGTGCACAGCACGTCACCTGACAGCTTGTCTTCTGTATTCATTCTGCAAGGTCTGTATGGAGAAAACTTTGCCTCTCAATCCCTCTAGATTACAAAAAATTCACTCTTTAACACAAAAATTGTTACTAAATTTCAGTGCAGCTAGCCGGGCCCATACTGCATATGTCACGATGTTTACTTATTTAGATCTTAATTCAAGGATCATTGCTCAGCTATTCACCTGTTTTCGAACATTGTAGTTCTCCTTTCGTCGCCAACCACTTTGAAAGATATCTAAAGAGATAATCCAGCTATAGCTCCACCCAACCCCTACAGAAATATATACTTTGAATACGTTCTTAGACTCTTTTATTCATTTTTTGCTCTTAATTTTCTTTCTCCTTTTCTTTTTTTCTTTTTCTTCCTTTTTTCCTCCTTTCGTTTTTTTTTCGTGGTGAGGGGGGGGGGGCCCGGGCCCCCCAGGTTCCCCCTGGATCCTCGCCTGCCTGTCCCTACCCTCTAAAGGCTCAGATTTCATTTTAGACGCTTTCTCCAAATGGTTCAGAAAAAATCGCCCTAAAAATTTAAAGGGCTATTTTGGGTTCTATATGTGATTAAAATCCGATAGGCATAATTTGCCTTGCAAGTGCCTAGAACTCCAAGGCTTCTGTGAAACTTAAACATCCTCAAGTTTGTTCTATGATAAACACTCTGTGGCGAAGCAATGGAGGGGAAGGTGGGGGCCAGGGGTATGTACCTCTCGCTAAACAGTTGTGCCTCCTCTCCCCCTCTCCCTCCTTACAACAATGGATTTAAGAATATTGAAATGCAGAAGGGATATACTAAAATTCATTAAGGCAATGGTAATCTTTGATTTTTGGGGGGTGTTTCTGGGGGTTTTCCCCCTTGGTTACGGGCTTACATCTGTGATCCATAGGCTATTTTAAATTAACGTGTTAATTAAGAAGTTCGGTGTTTGACTATTGACCCTAACAAAAAGAGGGCCTTTCTTCTCAATACAATGCATCTAATTGCCAAGTATGAATTGTTCATGCATCCCATCAAGTACTAGAGATATCATGTTTACCAGGTTAAAATTGTTTGCCTCTGGTGACGTCACATGACCTTTGACCTAATCTAATTGTATTGTATATCTAATTGTAGATATATTTTACTCAATATAATTCATCTACATGTCAAATGTGAGAGTATTTATGCTTCCTATATATACCTATATGTGTGTTAACCCAGATGAGCTTTGATCCCCCCCCCCCCCCACTTTAGACTAATTTAATCTATGTAACACATCTACCTGTGAAGAAAAAAGAAGTATATGTGATTCCCACTTTGAGAATCGTGTACCCTAGGATTTCAGAATTTCACTACTGGTGACCCCTGGTAATCCTCCACTAAAACCTTGGGTACATCTGCTCAATATGTGACATATCCACATACCAAGTGTGAAGAGTACCCATGCTTTCCAGTAAGAGATACAGTGTTCACAAGGTTTTGAGAGATTGACCTCTATTGACCGATGATGAATATTGACCCTCATTAAAAACAAAAGATTCCATCTATTTACTGTGGCACATCCATGTACAAAGCAGTTGGAAGGATTGAAACTTTCCAGCTGATGGATACGACACGATGCATTTCATCGTAAACACCAACCTCACAGTTGACCTACTTTGCCGTGAGCATGGACCCTACTTCCGGTCCCTTAAAATTTTGGCGCCCTTCGGCTTTGTGTTTTGCAACTCTACAATTAGCCCTACGTCAGATTTTCCTGAGAAACCCTTAATAGGCACTTAGCTCTTCTGTTAATCAAAATGTTATATTGTGCCAATTACCAAATTCGGCTCTGACGAGGAATTGAAACCTATTGTTTTAACGGTTTCTTCCCGCCCCAAAATTTCTTTTCAGTCACCCTACCCCCATCCCCATCGTCGTAATTTTAGAGGGATGGTATCAGAAACATTGTGCCCTCCGCCTTCTCCTCCGGGTGAAATGAGTTCGGTAACTCTCTAACTCAATTAAAAAGATTCTTATATGTTAATTGAGTCATTGTTAACTACTAAAAACATACACACCGAGACATACTGTAACATTACAAATGAGGACAATACACTTTACAGAAAATTTGTACAGGTAATCAAGAGTAGTCTCATTTATTGTGTAGGCTTACCTGCTTGGCAGTTGTGGGTTCTCTTATTGACTTCCACCATTCGTGCAGGAAGTTATTCTCGTCCTCAGATCCAACGGAAGCCAAATGTGGTGTATGACAGGGGCATGCAATGTCCAAAGGGCCGAACGAGGCGCAGAAGTCTTCGGAATCGTCAAAGTTTAGGCGGGGTTGATTGTAAAACCTGTTTCAGAGAAAATTTACGAACAGATCTGAGCAATTTTGTTATGTCTCATCTTCCAGTATGTACTTTGGTAGCTTTTAAGGTTTCATGCAGTAAGATCAGATCTCAAGATCTTAATACTGTTACAGTGAGATATTGCTTTTTACCCGGGGGATCAAGACCCGGGGGACCTGGTCCCCTTGGCACCGCTTCCCTAACCCTGTCATTAAATTTAAAGACAGGCAGTCATCACCCCAAAGTATATTTTTAGTGTGGGGGTATGAAAATTCGCAGTTGGTGACTGCTCTTTGATTGACATCAAAGTTTGAAAATTTGAAAGATGCAGAGTAGCTCACATTCCACACAAGGCAGAGAGAGTGCTTTTATTACATTTTATAGCCTTGTATGCTCACCAGGACATGGCCTTAAGCAATAAAACATGTTTATTTCTGCTCAAGGAGTAGCTTCATACAGTTATGGGAGGAGCTAGAAGTTGCATAGTTGGGAGAATTGGAACTGTCTGGGATGATGAAAATTCCCCTTTAATTTCTATATATTTTGCCTTAAAATATTGAGATATCATGATGATGGATGCCACTGTTTTAATTTCTTCCTGTCAATAGACCCTATAGGCTATAGCTAGTCCTTGGGTGCAAAACATGAAAGGGAGTTTATAGTAAATTGAACCAAAATGCAATACACTTGCGAATCCACCAGCTGGAGTGCAAAACTAATGAAAAGAAGCCACAGAGAAATGTATGGGTATAGTTTAAAAAAATTGCTTGGTAGATTTTTCAAAGTTGTCGGAACTGAACGGCTGGATATTCAGTATAGAGTACATTCTGTTGTCAAGTGCGGTAGGCCTACTTTTCGCATACACAAATTCCACTTGAGACCGAACACGTATGTGCTATCAACAGGTCCACCTCCATATGAATTATGGTATGAAGATAAAACAAGAGAAAGAAGACAAAAAAGATTGATACAAACTTAGTGGAAAGAACTTTATACTGGAAGTGCACTGAGGGGGGACCGAACTAACTAGACGACTTACTTTCCTATCGACTATGAGTCGAGCGATTTACACACCTTTGAGCAGGGGCGGATCTAGGGTCTTTTCTGAGGGGGGGGGGTCCAACATAAAAAGGGCACATTCATTTTTTTTTTAAACTTTGGTTCCCATAAACGACAGCGATTATACAATTTACCGCATATTGACAAAGAAATGATAAACCAAGAGACATGCAAAACCTGGAATCAAAATCTGGAATATAAACGGTGAAATTGCAAAGGGCGCGAAGCGCTCGAAATTTTTTTGCGTAAGCCTACACTTATCAGAATTACAATTGTTCAGACAGTTGGGCCCTATCGGGCATAACTTAATTGTACTTTCCTCCTCGAGTCACTAGCCGTACCGTAGCACAGACACAAGTGAACGTTAACCAGGTTTAGCGAAATGCGATTCAATTCCCGACATTTACATAAATCCATGTATTTTAATTATTAACTTGAAAAGGTGGAAAGGGTTTGTACTATATTTAGCTATAAGTATAACGGAATGAGGAAGAGTGGATAAAGTGTACCGAAAATTTGGGGTTTTATCCCAGAAATTACCCTTATGAGAGCCAACTAAGAAAGCCGACCATGCGTGGCGGAAGAATTTTCCCAACAGGGGCGGGCCCATGTCAGCTACCCCGAGTTCCGACATTCCCTACTTCGAGGGGATGATGAGAAGGGCAAATGCAGGAGCTTCATTATACCATGCCATTGCAGGCATATTTTGCATTATATCACTTAATACTTCAAGATCCGAGTTGCGCACTGATAGTGTTTTTTGAATCTGGATCGTGAAATTGAAAAGTGCGCGAAGTGGGCGAAAATTTTAGATAGGCTTACACATAAAACATATGACGAAAGGGGAAAAAAAGAACTGCACGGTTTGTGGACTGTATCGGGTCTAACATACATTGTATCGAAACCACCTGGACTACACGATGAAATAGCCAAACTTTACTCCGTAAGTCGCTCACCAACTGACTGTACCGCATGACACACACAAGAGAACACCAACTAGGCTTTGCGACATGGGATGAAAGTTACGACCTTTACATAAACTTTGTACTCTGCCTATATGTTACTTGGTAAGGTGGACAGGACTTGTGCTATCCTGCTATGTAGAATGGAACTATTGAAGAAAGTAGAGTGACTCTACAGCGCGCGTAGCGCGCCGAAAATTTTGGGTTTTATTAGAGAAATTATCCTCTTGAGAGCAAAAAATAGATAAACCGTCGGGGCGACTAGTTGTGGTCGGGGACTGAATACTTTGAACTAAGGCGCGGGTCACACTACAGCGATTTCGGATCGGATTACGGTCCGATTTTTTGAGTTTTAGTTAGAATCTTCTCCATCTCTATTCGGAGGGAACCAGAACTTTGCCAGAGGATTACGTAAATGAAATATAACCTTATTATTTCGTGACGTCACATCGACAGACAGCTTTTATCGGACTACGCGTGTCCGATGAAAGCTGTCTGTTGATATGACGTCACGAAATAATTAGTATACATTTCTTTTTCATAGTCGTGTGATACAAATCAAATATTTACACAGGTTGGCCAATTTTTGGTTCTCTCCGAATAGAGATGGAGAAGATTCTAACTAAAACTAAAAAAATCGGACCGTAATTCGATCCGAAATCGATGTAGTGTGGCCCGCCCTTAAGACTCCCCGACGAAACTCCAAAACTTCCCCGATAGGGGGCCAGCCAAACACCGATTCGTCTATTGTGACTTCTTGTCAACACTTGGCTATGGACTTTAACCTAAGATAGGCTTTTTATTCCCATCACTAGGGCAACACTATAAAAGAAGAGAGTAATTCCGGACCATGTAAAGTTTCTGCGATACATGGCTAGACTTCTACGGATGGATTGATCGATGCTGAATCTCCTCGGAAATCTCCTCGGAATTGGACAACTGTCATTACCTGTGAAACTGTCTCGTTATTCTTTTTTTTTTTCCTTTTTCTTTTAGGCTAGTGTGAAAAAAAACAATTTTGAAAAAGGGCAAATTGGGAAATTTGAGGGGGGGGGGTCCGGACGTCGGCGACCCCCCCCCCCGATCCGCCACTGTTTGAGAGAGTTTAAAAATATACAAACTCACTGCAGCCCTCACAAGCTTGCCTATTTTTAGGTGAATTAAGTATGCACAGGAGGCATGCTTGTGAACAGATCAATTTTGTTGTCTTTAATTTGGAATCGCACAACAGTTCAGCAATCATTTTTGGTGGTCACGAAAGGACATAAAGGATGGCCTGCACAATGGTATGAATTGAACCATGGGAGTACTATATCCCCGAAGTAGTACTCCGTGCTTACACTGGCTGATGCACTGCTCTAGGCGTATTTTTTTCTAAAAACTACCCCAGGGATAGCACCAAAGCGGGATACTCGACCTGATCTGTGCGGTAGCATCACAGTCATATACGTATGCTGTTTGAAGCACTCAGCTGAGCTTTCGTGCTGTTCGTTGCTTACTAGACCCTTAATGCAGGCGCGGTTCCAAGGGGGGGGGGGCTTTCCCAGCCTCAGCCCCCTTTTTCGCCACATAAACAATAACAAATACGCGAAAATTAGCATAATGTTAATCTAGGAGAATATTTATCAGCGCCTGTAATGTGCATCACGGGTGCCAGCGGCTTTTTCAAAATTCCCATGACCATGCGCCAAAATTTCCAAGAAATCCCAAGGTTGGTAACTACCAAACTGTGCGTTTTGGGACAATGTAAGATACTTAACCAAGAGAAAGAGGCAAAGATGATTAATTACAACCGTATGTAGAGCCCTCGATTAATGTTTTTTTTTTTTCATTTTAATAATAAAACTAAATAAAAAGTAAAAATGTTATTCAAACTTAAAGGGTGTTACTTACCTCGTCTATACATGCCAAGTACCTGTACACTCATAATTTGACAGTAACAAAGTTGTCTAGCGAGTTCTAACAAGGACCCAGGCAATTATAAATTATAGTCGATAGCTGTTTCTAGAGTCTAATTATTACAAAAGTGTATATTTTCGTACTTTGCAAAACAAATTGTCTGAAAATTGTCCATATTCCCAAAATATTTCATCTATATTTCACGGCATTCCCTTAAGTGCTAAAATATTTGATCCAATTCCCAGGTTAACAAACGGTAGTAAATTCCCAAGATCTTGGGAAAATTCCCAAGTACCGTCACTGTCTGATATGCATTTGAAATTGCTGTTACTGATACATCGCTTGCAAAGTAGGAAGCCTTAGTTTTGCACGTAAAACTCCTGACCAAAATGCTTTTTTTTGCGATTGGTATCATTCCATTTTAACAATAAATCTTCTCATGTTTGCAGCGAATCCTTTGAAACTAGTTACTCTCATCAATGTTTAGTATCAATCTATTACTGATAGGGGGAAAGTGCGGTATATGCCGGAAGAGTATTCTACAAAAACGGCGACAGGCGGATGGACACTACAATTTAGATTTTGGGTAGTGGCTTATGAGCAAGCTACGCATATTTCTTTCTTCAAATTGTCACCAAGTCACCAATCCCCTATTTTGTCATTTAATTCGAATGGAATATACTATTAAAAATTACAGTATCGTATAAATAGGATAGAACAAGACAAGAGAAATGTCAACATATGACTTAACGGACTGTGGCAAGTCTAAAATCATAATGAAATCAGGTCTTCTGATCTACATGAGCAGGCTTACCTGTAACAATTATTTCCCCACACGGTCCATCCAGGAGGGCATGTCTTACATGTGCTGGACTTACTGCAAAACCCTGGAGACACCGAAGCCAAAATGACAAGTACAAGCACGACTTGAGCACACATTGTCGTTGGAAATTAATTTTTGGTTTGAAGAAAACGTCGCTCGGAGCTGCAAATGACAGCTGCTTAAATTTGCCGGTGTTATATTTCAGTATGAATTGACGGCCCATAGCAAAACGTATCTTAAGGATATTTCATCTCGGTGTCGTTGATTGGTTAAAAAAGCTCCGTATTGATTTCCATTACTCTCATTGGATGAAGTACTCTCTGGACAAAGTAATATCTTTGATTATCCTGATGACGTTGGAAATGGCATTATTGCGTCACAGACGGTGACAGAACTGGTAAGTAGCAATGTGTTTTCTGCAAACCGGTGTTTAAGTTTGGAATTTCATGGACACCAGAATGTTTCCAATGTTTGGTATTATGTCGCTTGCACAAGTAACAATTTTAATTCTTTTTCTTTCAAAAAGGCAGAGTGTTACCTTTCCCAAACTCCCCATTATGATATTTCTAAAATGTGTCATCATCATGTTCACATAAAAGATAAAAACCTTTAAATATATATCTCTGAATGAAGATAAGACACTGTCGGTGGTCAATGATATTTCTTCATCCGTTGATAACATACCTGTGCAAATTGATAAACTCTGGAATGTCGGCAAAATAACGATTTAAAAATAATTTGGAGAAGGCCCTTAGCCAGGCATGGTACTGAAAGGGACAAGAAGCTGAAGGTAGCTTCCAGGGGGCAAAATATTTTAGGGGACGAGATTTACTTAAGTTGCATGGAGGAAAGGGTACTTTTTTATTGTGCGTTTGATCAGTCAAAAAAGTCCAAAGTTTGCAAGTATGTGTATATCACCTTCATGGCATAAGTACGATACAATCTGTATATTGGCTACATACCTAGGTTGCATTATGATTTCTGAGAGAGCGCCACCTCTCAGAAGGCTACCACAGCGTCTGCTTCGCAGGCTTCAGGCTTAAGGCAGCGCTTCTCAACCTTTTTTAACTCAAGGACCACTTTCACTCTCAGAATTTTTCTGAGGCCCACCTTACAAAACGTTTATTCTTTTTTCTTAATATTTTTATTTTTTATGGCGGATCTTGCGGCCCACCTGTGAGAGCTTCGCGGCCCACCGGTTGAGAAGCGCTGGGTTAAGGTACCTTAAGGTACCTTCATTTTAGGCTTCAAGTTAATTGCAAAACACAAAAGTAGCGGGGTTCACGCTTCCCGTCCTAATTCGACGACCACTCGTTTTAGGAAAGTTTCATTAAGATGGCAAAAATTCCCAAATTCCCAAAAATTCCCAGTTTGCAAGCTTTATGGAGGGGCTGATGCCTCTTGCCCTCTAGCTTAAGCCCTTTTTGAGCACAATGTGAAAATGACGAAAGTCGACCTCCGGGAGATTAAATTAATAAGGGCGTTTCCGAGAATTGTTTAGTGGGGCTAGGCTTCCTAGCTCCTTTGCTCATATCTATTGTGTGATGGACACTTGTAAAACATGAAACCAGCCAAAACCACCCAAAACCACCCAAAACCAGCCCAAACCACCCAAACTGAACCATCCCAGACCACCCAAAGCCAGCCAAAAACGTCCAAAACCAGCCAAAACCACCCAAACCAGCCAAAATTGCGCACTCGCATACGGCATGTATTTCACAATAGAAACTGATGCATATATACCCACAACACATTCCCAAACGCATTCCCAAACGCATGGTACATGTATATACACATGCATAAACTAGGAATATTCAAATACATACATACCTATACGTACAACGTATGTATGCATGAATACTATACATGGCTATACACATGCACAGGATAGGTATACGCTCAAACTCGTACGCATAGCCTACGTAAGACAGTTGGTTACAAATGCATTATTACGCAAATATAGTATAAAAATGACTAGTCCTACTGTTTGGAAGAGCAGATTTATCAAAAAGGCTTACACTGAAAGACGCGGAGGCAAAAATTTTGGAAAAAGCAGTGTTGTAACAAGTCAAGTCACTGACTCGGACTCGAGTCGCATATTTGACTTGACTTGACTTGGTCATCAGCCAAAAATGATATGACTTGACTCGACGCACCACCTAAAATGACTTGACTCGAGTCACCACCTAAAATGACTTGCCTTGACTCGGACTCGAGCATAGCATGACTCGAGTCCAATTGAAGACTCGAGTCAGGGAAAATGACTCGAGTCTCCTTCTGCGACTCGAGTCCTTTGATGCGACTCTGTTGTTTGTAAATGTACCCAATTTTGGGCTGTGCTACGTAATTCGGAAATGCTCGACAACGAGTTGGTTAGGTACTCCTCTTTCGACGTAGGCTACATACTCTTTTCCAAAACTTTTGCCTCCGCGTATTTCGATGCAAGCATGTGCCTTTTTGATAAATCTGCCGCTCTTCAATCATTTCAATAGTACACTATATTGCGTAATAACGCATTTGAAACCAACTGCCTTTTGTGCGTATACCTGTCCGTGTGCATGTGTATTGTCACCTGCAGTATTCATGCATACGTACGTATATATATATATGTATGTGTGTGTGTGTGTGTGTGTGTGTGTGTGTACAGTATTTAAATATTCGTAGCTTGTGTTATGTGTACATGCATGTACCATGCGTTTGGGAATGTGTTGTGGGTATGTATGTAAGCATCAGTTTCTATTGTGGAATATGTGCCGTACGCCAGTGCGCAGTTTTGACTGGTTTTGGATGGTTTTGGCCGGTTTTGGCTGGTTTGGGTGATTTTGGCTGGTTTGGGGTGGTTTTGGGTGGTTTGGGAGGTTTTGGATGGTTTTGGGTAGTTTTGGCTGGTTCCATGTTTTACAAGTGCCCGTGTGTGGTCAGGAAGCTGCCATGTCAATGGCAGCTCCCTGGTTCGAATCGAATCATCACTAAACAGTGTGGTATACTTATTGTATACAGGTATATGTATCTGAAGGGGCCGGAAAAGTTTCCTGACTTCATTCTAGTCTCTCCCTTTTAACCACCATAATTTTGTTATTCCTTATTTTATTAAGCCATATTCTCTATAACACCAACATTGCTGTGCATATTTTGTTGTGACCAGGAAAGAATAAAATGGAGCTGAAATATGCCCCGAACGGTTTCACATGTAATAAAACAATAACTCGTTAACCACTCCGTAAATTTACATTGGACTTTACCAGCTGAAAAGGACATTTTGTAAAGTAAATTTGAGAAAATGTTAAGTCTCATATGCAACCAATTGAGTGATTATAAAACTATCTCGTAAATTAAAAACTCCTGTCTCTTTTGTGTTAAAATGGATCTACATATCTCCCGAGGAAAGTATTACGTTTATGATCGTCCTGTAACAGGTGGCAGATCTCGTACTGTTACTACAAACAATTGCAGACTCGCCCAAGATATTGCTGGCAAATTTCCCTCGTATCAGACTGTTTTTAACCACTATCGTCTGATAGTTTATGATGATAACTGCCTCAGCCTCCTCGCAATCTGTTGTTATCAAATTCACTAATAGTCAGTTACGATTATTATCTTTTTCCCAAGCTTTGTCTGGTAGCAAGGTAAGTTCAAGGCCTTGATGTAAGAAAACATTATCATGCATGCAGTTTATAGTATTCTCAGAATTTCAGGCGCAGGGAATGTGATAGGGTGGAAAATGCGTCAAAATTACACAAAACACATGAAACTTAGTAAAATGAGTGTCGGATAGTATTTAGTACGTATTACATATTTCTAAAGCAGGTCATCAATTCATTGAGCAGGTCATTCAACTGCCATTACGTCATGCACCACCGGCGGACTGGCAATGAACTGGGCCCCCGGGGAAAGTGGGTATGGAGCCCTCCTCCTTCCCAACCTGAGTCAACTTTCCCTCACCTCACCATGAAAGTGTGGGCCCCTTATCTGTGTGGGCCCTCGGGCAGTGCCCGGTTGCCCGACTGCTCAGTCCGCCCCTGTATGCAGTCTTGTTTATCTCAAATTAATTGTTACGAGTCTTGCGCCTGCTTATCTTTCCGGTTTCCTGTCACGTGTTTGGTGTACGTGAGGACGACCACATCACAGCTTCCACGTCTTGCCCCATCCCATCTTGACTTTGCGGGCGCGGTCAATTTCACTTTTTAAAGCCTCCTCATTGGCCAAACATTATCATCTTATTAATTAATGTTTATATTCTTTCTTGTGTGGAATTATTAACTAATCAGGGGACTGCATTAGTTCTGTAAGACTTTAGTAGAGCCACGAGGCTTGGAGGCCCAAGCAGCGCAACCTGGTCACTCGTGAAACAGACTTGTCAGAAGAGACATGTCACATTAGTCATTAGTTGTTGTATGTAGTCACTGTAAATACTTAATCATTTTTGGCCGGCCTTTCGAGTAATCAGTTTATCATCGTCTCTTTGGAATGGAAATTATAATCAACTAAAATCAACTTGAAGTCTCTTCGTCTTTTTTGTCTTGATTGAGCTACAAGATCCCCGACCTAAGCCTTCGCAGGAGCCATTGGCCCACAACACAACACGAGTGAAGGCTTTGTACCCTTGATGAATTGTTCAAAAGTTATGACTGAAATTAAAAAAAAAATTCTACAATTTACCTCTGGCCATTCTCCCTTTTTGCAGTCTGTCCCTCGCTGAATCCAAAAGGTCTAAGGCTCAACAAATATCTAAGCCCGTTAGCCCGGGATCGTTCAAATAACACTTGGGGTAGCGTTAGTTGACTATAAAAAGCCCCGTCGGCTAGTACAGAGCGCCGTATGTAGCAGTGTGGTTTTACAGCCGTAGGCCTACTTTGTTTGGAGCTTGATTGTCCTTCGGATACTGGAACAAGTTTTCAGATGTCCCATGGGCTACAGTGGCGTAGCCAGGTTTTTTGTCAGGGGGGGGGGGGGCAAGAGCACCAAGATTTCCCCTAGTAAGTGATCTGCTTCCTAATAATCAGTGTTCTCCACAGGTCCATATTTTGTCCGGGTGATTTCTTCTGACCTGGCTGATGTGACTGATCGCCGTCCTGGGGGAGGGGTCTAAGGGGAGGGGAAAACCCCTCATGTAAGGTGGACTAGATGCAAAATGGTGCCACATTTGGTGCTAAATGAAAATTGAATTCCCACCAAGAATTCTTATTTTTTAGGAAGCTTTTTTTTATCTTACTTGTCTTGGTGAATTTTTCTTGAGTCCTACTGGTACTTCAGAATCACAATGGGTGAATTACAGTAATTTAGTGAACCCTGGTACACCTTTCCCTTCATCAGTTCACCACATTCACCACAATCAGTGAATTTAACGAGGACCAGGGTACACAGGTTATGTAAATTTCATCCCATATCGCAAAGCCTAGTTGCCGTTCTCTAGTCTGTGTCATGCGGTATACGGTCAGTTGGTGAGCGACTCACGGAGTAAAGTTTGGCTAGTTCAGGTGGTTTCGACACAATGTTTGTTGTCCCTGATACAGCCTACAACCCTTACAGTTTTTATGTTTTTACTGTTTTTCTTTGTTCTTAATGATAACATGTTTTTGTGTCAGCCTATCAAAAATTTTCGCGCCCTTTGCAATTTCACGATTCAGACTCAAAAGAACAGTATCAGTGCGCAACTCGGCTCTTGACATATTAAGTGATATTATGCTAAAAATACGGTACTCTGCAATGCCATGGGATAGTTAGGCTCCTTCATATCCCTTTCTCACTCCCTCGAAAAGCTTAGCTGTCGGAACTTGGGGTCGCTGGCATGGCCCTACCTCATGCCGGGAAACTTCTGTCGCCACACATGGTCGGTTTACTTATTTTAGCTTTCAAAAGGGTCATTTCTGCAATAAAACCCCAAATGTTTAGTATGCTTTGCCCGCTCTTCCTCAGTTTCGTTACTAATAGCTAAATATAGAAAAACCCTTTCCATCTTTTCAAGTACCTTAAGTAGAATTTATCGTTTTATGTAAATGCCGGGAATCTCATCTCATTCGCTTAACTAAGTTACTAGCAATGTTCTCTTGAGTCTGTTTTTCGGTACGGCTAGTGACTCGAAGAGGGAAGTACAATGTAAGTTGTGCCCGATTGGGCCCAACTGCCTGGACAGTTGACCTCAGTGGCGTATACAGAGGGGAGGCCATTGGGCCATAGCCCCCCTCAAGGATGCTAATTTTTTCTGGTCCCTAAAAAACGTAAATGTTTTAACACAAATTTTACTTCCAAAGGTGGCATATGTGGTACCAGATTGCATGTAAGGACACCTAATTTTTCAAAAATTTTCAGAGGGGAGGGAGACACTCCCTCCCCTTACACCCAGGCCGGCGATCACACAACATATTACATCCTCCCCCCTTGAGAGAAATTCTGGGTACGCTACTGGTTGACCTATATAAGCTTTAAATAAGTAGAGATTCTTTTTAGTGTAAGCTTACCCAAAAGTTTCGCGCGCTTTGCAATGTCACAGTTTAGATTTCGGGAAAAACCTTAAATCGGGAGGAACTATTTTCCTCTAATATATACAAAATTTTATGCAATAATATGCCCCGCAATGACATGGTATAGTACTTAGGTTTTCTTCAGAAATCTCCCCTCACCAACTCCTCGACGGCATTGGGGCTGTCGAGGCTCCGGGTCGTTGTCCCCCCCCCCTTTGGCAAATCCTGGCGCCACCCTGCTGGACCACTACCGGTTGGACGAACGGTTCTCAGCTCTAACTGCATCTCTTATCAACACTTTCAGTCGGCATTTCTTTCTTCTTAGTCGGCAAATACGGCACCACACCCCCCATGATAAATGCTCTGGCGATGCCCTGGGTCCAGAGATCCCATGCTGTATAAAACAGAGAGTAAAACATAACTAGTACAACTATAGGCATGGTGTCATCATTCCATCTCTGAAAACCTTAATGCGGACTGGTTGTGCCAGTGTGGCATATACTTTAAAATAAGTAAAGTGTACTGGTTGAGAAATTTAAAATTTTACCAGGTCATGCGCAAAATTTCACCATATATTCAATTTGAAAATTTCCCCCAAGATTTTCCAGAGGGGGCAACTTGCCCCCTGTCCCCGCCTGGCTACGCCACTGATGGGCTAGTAATAACCGTACAGAATGTTCGAGTCATGTATAATAAGGCAAATTAGATGCTAATACAATCAATTAAACCAATCAGATTATGATCCCGTCTTGAGGCACGTAGGTGCTTCAAAAAGGGGCTTATTGAGTTGGTTCACTAAATTCATGATTTCTTTCAAACCTGTTGAAATCTAATCACATCTTGATAGTAAATGGTCAAACTAAGAGATTCCACACATCTGATACACAACTGAGATGGTAATGATAGGGTAATAAATGATTAAAATCATTTATTGAAAATTCGTGACCAGACACGTTTTACCATTAGGTATTAATCATATGCGACCCCTATCCACAAAAACTACGATTTCTCACATTTTCGGTAACTATAATATCGGAAGTGATTTAATGAGGCTAATTAGAAGCATTGTCAGGCAATAATTTCCTTCAAACTCGTCACAAAATAATCGATATCAACTCAATAAGCCCCTTTAAACACTATGAATCAGTATCAATGTGAAGCATGAATTTTGAAATGCTGCCACAAACAGGAGGATTGTACTTATTTATGCTGTATATGTAGGCTAAAATCGTTAGTTGCCTCGGTTTTTTTTTACTTCTCCTTTTTTTTCAATGAAAATTATTTAACAGTACAGTAGCTAATATGATATTATTAAACAACCCTTTAAATGATAAAATTTTGTTTTCTTTCATATTCTAGCCTAGGGTTAGTCTTAGTCTTAGCGAGCTCTTTGATGGTGTAGTGGAATAGTCTGTGCTCAGTTACTCCCACAGACGGCCCGGGCTCGAGCGCCTCCTGTAACGCTGCCTTTTTAGAGGGTGTTTGCATACTAGAGGTCCCCGGATCAAATACCGTTGGAACCACTTGGGAATTTTCTAGGGACTAAAATTTACTTGTTCAGCATATCTGTTCACAGTGATCTGAGGGGTTTAAATTGGTGAGTTTTAATTGGGTATCTGAGTGTCCGTTTTAGGAAGTTGTTCGACTCAGGATGTTGTCAGATTCAGGTAGTTGTCCACTTTGCTCAGTTCAGCTGTCGAACAGTGGTGCAGAGAAAGGAACCCCAACCCCTCCAAGCCTTTTGGAAAGTAGCTAAAGACTGGGGATACACTTACGTCCGTCGGATAGGGACGTTAAATGGTGGTCTCGGGATCAGGATTGGGAGCGATAAGCGCACGCCTGCCTCGTTTACCTCTGAGCACTAGCCGAAGAGAGAAGGCGAATCTCAGGGTGTTCATTCACGCTCACTCTGGTATAGGGTCCTCGATGAGCCAATTGGCTTCCTGGTTCTCAATCGATAAACTGTGCCTTTTTTATTAGGTAATCGTACTCACACTAGCAAGAATGTTGCCAGGATGTGCCTGGCGCAGGGGCACTAGCTTTTCCGACCGACTGGGGGTGGGGATTTCCACTACAACAGTGGAGAACTGGTACCATGTATTGTCATGGCATCAAGTGACCAATTAAGCAGTTAAGAGCATACATCCATATGTTGCGGGGGTGTGTTTCAGTGGTTGTGTGTGTCCAATTTTGTTTTGTTAATATCTCCTACACTATTTAGTCAATTCTCTTCAAACTTGATGGGAAGGTACACTAGAAGAAACTCTCGTTCCAAGCTTACAATCGGAAGTAAAGGTCAAAGGTCAAATTTTTGTGAAAGCAATCTTTAGTGTATTTCCAAGAGAAAACATCCCAATGATATGATATTTGCACTAGTGTGCGTAACTACTCAAAGGCGTTTGATGGTGCAGACGCAGTTGTGCATGTGGCATAATAATGCGAGGCTTTGTGAGCCTTAGACAAAAGTAAAGTTAGGAATAGCTTGAAAATCTCAGGCTTAGCTCTTACAAACACTTGTTCCTTGAAGTAAGGCTGAGCCAAATACTACCTTTTTTTAGCCTGACAGCACCGTGGCTGTACCGGGTCAGAACGCGAAGGGGGAAATGTTGCAGTGATTGTTGGAGTAAAGACGTATGCGAGTGTATGAACCTAATCATAGTATTTGACTACGTCATTCAACAACACTGCATTCTTTTTAGCATACAGAAGTGCGCGCGAACGTATTTAGCAGCTTGGTTAAATGTTGAAAACTGACAGTATTGCTTTTAGAAATCATAACGTTCGGGTCGAGTATAGTGAAATAGGCCTAACCTAATATACCCCGCGGAGCGGACTCTGTTTACTCAGCTCCCCAGCTTCCCAAACCAGCTGGGGATATGACTGAACAAGGAATACGCCGTTCAGCCTGCTTCGTAGGCAAAACCTAATGGGGCCACGTTCAAATATCGTGTGTCTCAAACACACGGTGTTAGGCTAGTATACAACAACACTGGTTGTTTACGGACAGGAATCATATGTATGGGACAGTACACACAAGGCCATATGCTTATGAGCAATGGGTAGCCTAAATGGCCTTGTTGGGTTCCCTGCTTGAAGTCAGCTCAGTGCATTGGCGTAGCTAGAGGGGGGGCAGGGGGCGATGCCCCCCCCCCCCCAAAGCCTCCGAAGGCCTCTGTCAGAAATAAATAGAAACAATTCATCTGAAACACTTGCAACACTTCTTATTTTTTTAAGCAGAATTAGGCCTACACATCGAAATGGTTACTGACAAGGCCTGGAAGTGTCATTTAATTAAAGGGAGAATGCAGTCACCCCAATAAAGAATTGTATAGTAGACTATCCTATTTCCTGAATGGCTTTTGAGAATCATGTGACAGTATTTTTCTCACTCAATTGTAAAATTTACAAGGAGCAACTGCTTGGTTTACCTTGCATATGAAATATTTATATCCTAAAATATTATGAAAGATACTTGGAAGAGAAAGCAGAGGAAATTTGTGACATTAAGCTAAAGTTTCAAAATAAGTTTGGGGCGACTGCTTTTGACCTTTAAGTCAATCTCGGAGATATTTTAATCTATTTTTTCCGCTCGCTACACGCCACTGATGGTGACACTACGCTTAGATAGTACATCATTACCTCAAGATAATGATCTGTCGGAAATTTTTTGCTTTTGCCCCCCACAAAAAAAATCTAGTTACGCCACTGGCTCAGTGCCTGAATCTGGAGAAAATCTCAATATCTGACGTGAGAATTTCAAGTAACAAAAAGTATAGCATGCAGCAAATATTTGTCACCAAAAACGATGTACCTACATACGTTTTTCTTTGTTTTTGCAGAAAGGAAGTATTTAACGTCCTTTCTTCTTAAAGTGACCTTATTAGGTTCCGCCTTCATACCCGAAAATACAGATATCTTTAACATGCCGCCTTATGGATCAATGCTTGAGAAGCAGGGAGGACTTTACTCAGTCCCGTGGATTGCCTTCTTTTAAAGTTGTCACGTGTATTTGTGACGTCAGTGAATAATCTCTATACATACAAACGCCCGCAAGTGATGACATTATTTCAACAATTTTTTTTTTCTTTTTTACTTTATTGCTGTTTCGATTTATTTTCGTTACACATTCAGTGTTTACCAGTGCTGTCAAAGCTTACCAGAAAGTAAATAGTATCTTTTATGAAGAACCCCACACCAACTCACCATCATATCTCAAATTTGACCAGAGCATCCGACTTGCAGTCGGAAGGTCTAGGGTTCAAATCCTGTCCGGGTCATACCAAAGACTTTAAAAATGGAACCTACTGCCTTTGTGCTTGGTGCTCAGCATGAACAATGGAGTAGGGAAAATAAGCCAGTGAGCCATGACTGGAAAAAAGGCCGTGGTCGTCTCGACTTGAACCAATTGGTTGGAAACTGGGACGTTAAACCTCATCTAACCTACAACCTCAAATTTGACCATTTATTTTAAAGTTCAAAAGCTGAAAAATCGAAATCTCTCCAACTGGTCTTCCATTCCGTCCGATAGACTATTCCAAGTGGATCGGGTTAATCCAAGAGTCTGAATTTGCAGAAAAATGCTCTAAGAGTCCTGCAACCTTCGTCATCCCATTTTCCTATGTCACCTGAAGAACTCCCTTCTAACTTCCACATTACAGCGCAATCTTGACTGCTTCCTACATTATCCGGTTGTCCACCGTCCCAGGCTGTGTAGGTGGAACTAGAACCGTCACTCCACTTCCACGTGCCCTCACTGGCACTATCGGTGTATCCGACACGAACGTGCTGGGGGTGGGGTAGAAAAGCAGAGACCAGTGCATAATTTGTGATATTGAGATTGAGTATGCTAGCCAGAAACACAACTAGTGGGAAAGTTTTGCCTTATGTCCTTCCTCTTTGCACAGAGTTAAACGTCAATATGGGAACCCCTTGCCCGCCAGGCAGATGTGTTGTACTCTTGCACCTATCTTGGCATCACTCGTAATACTAACAGAAGTACATGTTCGACACCTGTTGCGAAGACTATAGGTAACCCCCTCGGTATTAATTCTAAATTTCAATGGTCATGGTACACAAAATTAGAAAATATTGTAAAAAGTCTACTTTTAAGCATTTATATGAGGGCTAGATTGTAAATATAGGATAGAAATTAGCACTACAACACATAGTCGGTTAATTTTAGGGGAGATTTTTCCTATACATTTTCAAGAGATTCCCCGAAAGAACTGAAACTAAAATTTAAAGTTGGCACCAAACAAGAGCCTATCAGTAGATTGATCCACCAATTGGTCAATATTTGACTATCAATCGATCACCAGATGTTTTTCGATCAATTAACCAATCAATTGATTTGCCAACGGATCGACCAGCAGAGCACATGAAAGAAAAACTTTTAAAAGCCCCTTCACTTCCAAGTTCCAAGCACATATTGGTCACAAGTTTCAACCGTCTATGAAATATTAGTATCTCAAACTTGATCCATTGATTAACGCTCAGTGGCAATGCTATGGGCTACGGGAGAGGGTCACACCCTTACAGCGACAAATTCTCCAATATATATATATATATATATATATATATATATATATATATATATATATATATATATATATATATATATATATATATATATATATATATATATATATATATATATATATATATATATATATATTGGTCGAAGAGTTAGTAACTGATTCGATCATGTCGATCTTACCACGTTCTACCTACATATACACACACACATATATATGTATATTATATATATATATATATATATATATATATATATATATATATATAATATCACGTAAAAGCTGCATGAGACGATGGGGGAGGGGAGAGGTATGCAATTTTCCGGCTAACCAATTATGTTAGGAAACTAGGAAACGTGCTTACTCTTTCGAACAAAAGTGCTCAGCCCACAATTGAAATTGGTCCCGTTCACTTTTGTCTTATGCGACTGAAGTACGCTGCACAATGTTCGAGATCATTTTTGAGACAATACTCAATAATTTCGACGCGCTCTCGCGCACGATGCGAAAAACCTTTCATAGTTTAGTTTGTCAAGTGACATTAAAACATGCGTGGCCTACACAGTTTTCCGCAAATGTAGGCAGTAACATCCTTTTTTCTGCAGAGTTGTTAGTGGTTAGCTGGACTTTTCGCACGTTAAGGTAAATGTCTCGGGAGGATTAAACATTTCGTCGTGCAGATGGACGGATACGTTACAATGCATTTTATGACACCCCCCCCCCACCCAGTAGCTGATATAAGACCTTTTCCAAATATGCCTGGATTAGAAGTTGTATAGCCTACTGCAATGACGCTTTCATCCCGTCCCTAACTCCACAGTCGTCTCAGTGTTGGAAGGATGACATCCACCCGCGTATGCAGGATTTTCTCACCCGGGGGGCACGATAACAAACCCCGAGTGTAGCGACTTATGAGAAGTGTAGCTTTTTCTCAACCAGGGGAGGGCGCTTCGGTGCTCCCTTGGATACCCGTCTGACGTAAGAAAATTTTACCCTCTGACAGTGGTGCCGCTAAGATCTCAAAAGTGTGGGTGGGGGTGGGGGGGGGGGGTGGAGAGTAAGCAGCAATGTTAGGAGCACCAAGTTGTGAGTGCGCATTGCTCCTGTAAACTGTACCTTCGTACAGGAGCGGACAACAGCATACCGGGAGAAAGTGGGAGTGAGGGCAAATGCTGCGACTGGGTTAATTGCCACTCTTTTGGCTGAGCCCCTGCCCAATAGTCCACTTCCCCAGTGAAAAACCATCTAAAGCGTCAACACCTTCTCACAATGAATGACGAGTTTTTACATGTCAATAATTTATTGAAATGTTACTTAGAGACAAAATATAGACCTTAAGCCAGCCGTACACTACACGACTTTGCACACCGCAACCCAACTCGATCGTCGGATCTCCAACAGTCGTATAGTGTGCATGGGTTTACGACTGCGACTGGAAGTTTTAGGACCAGTTTTAAGTCGCGCCGACCGCAGTCGGGAAGAACGAACATGTTGGTTCTTCCCGACTGAAGTCGGCGCGACTTAAAACTGATCTTAAAACTGCTAATCGCAGTCTTAAACTCTTGCACGCCTCACGACTGTTGGCGACCCGACGATCGAGTTGGGTTGCGGTGTGCTAAGTCGTGTAGTGTACGGCTGGCTTTACGTAACACCAGGCCTGAAGCCAAAAATGCTGATATAGGGGGACCGGCGCCTTATAGGGGGAACTCAAGATTATGTTTGTATACTTTAGTGCCACCATATGATAACAGTTTGCGAGAACCACAGGGATGATATATCAAGCTTACCACAAATAGCTTAAAGCTATCGGCTTAACGTGTGCACATAAGCGCGAAAAGCGCAAAAATTCGCTCTTCTGATGTGAATTTTCCCCTCCTTTTACCACACAGAGACGTGGAAAGTCTCCATAAGTGACGGGAACAAGACTATGATCACGATGAAACTTCTTCAGCTCCACAAGCTCAGGTGAAGAGTTGAGTACTTACTAGGCGAACGGTGAGGGGACCAGGGACTGCCATTGGATAAGCTTGGTGTGGTCCAGTATAATTTTGGTACGATCCAGAGGGAAATTGCCCGAATGTCCAAGGAATTAACAAAATGGGAACACTAGCATGGAGCTAGCTATGAGCAGGACTTTGAATTACAGTGAGAGCACACCAAGCTCTTCACAGTTCACAATTCAGATGGTAATTATTGTATTTCTACTTTGAACGAAATTTTGCATGAACAGAAAAAATCATTTTTGAATAAACTTGTGGAACAAGTAAATGTAGCTTCAAATCATATTGTAATCACGTTACGAATTAGATCATAAACAGAAAAATCACTTCATGCCCGGCACGTAACTTTGAGCCTTTACCAAGCTTTGGGTAAAATAGTTCACTGGAATTTTTGTGCTAATAATGTTCACAGGTGAGACAACGCCGATCATGAGAATTACGCGCGACGTGCACGGAAATTTTGCAGGAGGATTATTTATTATGATAAAACCCTCATGCAGACTCAGGGGCGGTGAAAGGCTAAGCCCGACGAAGGAACTGAGCACACCTAAGGTGTCCAGTAACTCGAAACCCCCTTGCCAAAAGTATGCCAAACGCGAAATTTTGGGCGCCCGGCGCGCCAAAATTTTAGGAGTTCTGTTGAAGAAAAATTGAAAATATTTAGTTCTTATTGTAAAGGGAAGGTTAGAAAATTTGGGTTTCTAGGGAAGAATTCGTTCCCCTCCCCCCATTCAGAACATACTCTGTGCATGCTATGCATTCTCTGTGAGCTACCGGTACTACATCTTTTGACTTTGATGTCAGTCAAAGAGCATTCACCAACTGAGAATTTTGCTTTCTCCCAACCAAAAATGTATTTGGGGTGATGAATGTCTGTCTTTAAGAGCAAAACTGAGACGCCGGGCCATTGGTGGCAGGAAATGCCCCCTTCCACCCCCTGTGCTCAGCATTGAGACACTTTACGTTTCTTACAAAATATGTTTACCATGATGCTGAGTCTGAATCAAGAATCTTCCAAATGGTAAGAGAAAGATGACAGAAGTTCTTATGGATTCAATTTTGTGTTTTTCCAGAATCATGCCTAGACGGAAGAACAATAGCGTAATTGTGGAACCTTTACCTTTATAAAGCCAACATATCTGAAACAGCTGTAAAAGTTATATGTAACTGAAGATGAAAGCGCGCCTAGCCCATTTTTTTTCTTTGTAATTCTAGAAAAGGAAATGTTACAGAAAGCAAAATATGTCATTATTAAATCCCTTTGGGGATCATTTTTGGTCAAAAATCGCCTGCAGTGTAATGCCGAAGCTACCGTTTTACAGGTGTTAAAAATTTACTATCGATTTTCCCTATGGGGGACACAATGGTCAGCAAGGGGGGGGGGCACGAGCGCCGTGTCCCTGCCTGACTACGGGCCTGCGCAACACGCCACGCCGACGTCATATTAGAGGACAAACAATGTATTAAGTACATGACTGCACACACTCTACGCACGACGTAGCTTAGAACATAGGCCCGTATCTGACCGGTACAAAAATTAGCTGTCTGCACTTTTGTTGTAGTAGGTCAATGATTTACATGCTAACGCGCCTCAGAGCCTTCAGCGCTAACGCGCACTAGCATGTACGTCATTAGTAATTTGTGCTACGTGCTTTACCTCACCGACGGCGCACTTTCTGTTCTGTGACGTCATATGCATCTAAGGTCTATTCACAGTTACATGACATTTCAAATGAGGTACACGCACTTTATTTTTGTTTAATTGCAAAGGTAAAACCAAGGCAGGTCTATTTTCATTCCGGTCACAAAATGTGTTGGCATACCTGCCTTTCAGGTATAGGTTCTCTAAAAGACTTCCACCAGTCCAAGAGAAAGTTGTTTTCATCCTCAGATTCAACGGAAGCGAGATGTGCTGTAAGACAAGGACACACACTTTCCAACGGGACGAACGAGGTGCAAAAGTCTTCAGAGTCGTCAAAGTTGAGCCGAGGTTGATTGTAAAACCTGTTTAGGAAATAATTCATGAACAAACCTGAGCGAATTTTTCTAATCTCCCAATCTGTACAGAAAGATGGGATGTGTTGTGCTTAACCTTTCATCAGAAATGTGAATGTGTGAACGTGTGTGTGTGTGGGTGTGTATGTGTGTAGGTGGGTTTCGATGTCTGTGAACCAAACACTTGTGTGTGTCGCAAACTCCTTTTAAAGCGTGTTTTCCATCAAGTTCAAATTAGTCAGTAGGCTGACAATGTAATCTTTTTTATGTGTGAGTGTGGCGTCATATGTCAAAGGTAGAAGATCACACATTCTAGAAATTAATTTTTGTCATTATTTGCCAATAAGCATGTCAGAAAAGTTACTAAAACACAATTTATATAGATGAATTCTGAAACAAACTTTAAAATAGTACATTTGTGTTGCCATGAGTAGCGGTCAAAAGTCAGCATATTTCATCGTTCAAAAATGTGATGAGTTTATTAATTAACCTTTATCGTACTTTTTCTAAAGCCCCTTCATCTGGATGCCACAAGGGCGAAACTCAAACGTTACCTCAGAGAGAGAGAGAGAGAGAGAGAGAGAGAGAGAGAGGGAGAGAGAGAGACACGGGGGTATGAGAAACATATGAATGAATGAAACAATGTTGTAGCCTATTAAATAGTAGCAGACCTTAGGCCATTTTACCTCTAACATAGGTACTTGCCTTATATTGAAAGAGGATATAAATATGAATGGAAAACTTAGCTTCAAGAGGTTTCGAACCATCGACCTCCCGTGTACCAAGCGGATGCTCTGACCACTTAGGCATTGGGCCACATAGGCTCAGTGGTCAGAGCATCCGCTAGGTACGCGTTAGGTCGCTCGTATATATACACGTATGTAATAATATCCTCTTTCAGTATGTAAAGCAATTCCTTCGTCTGCCCTTAAACAAAAGGCACACAACACACTTTAAGTAATGAAGCAAAATTCATTGTAAAGAAATAAGAGTTAAGGAAAATTATCTCCGACCACCCTTTTATAATGTTGCATTAGGTTATAGAACTGTTAAGTTACAGACATTTTTACAATATTTTGTGCTGTCCAGTTAGCTGTCAAACAGTTTGGTCCTGGTTCAACATCATCACTCTTATCATTTTCTTTTAACCTGTGAAAAACATTAGTTCTGTTATGTAAATTTCTACATGTTAATTACTAAAAACAGGATCTTTGCAAAATAAATTAACAATCAATCAATCAATTAACAAAGCAAGTAACGGGGATTCACATTTGCGGGCAAAATTACTAAAGGGTTAATTAAATGTTAACAGTTCAGTATGTTTTAAAGATTGAAAATGCTTGTTATGTTGAAAAAATACCGAATCTTCATGTTAAAGGCAACTACTAGTCATTTTGAAGGACAACAGTTTCAAAAGAATAATTCCAGTTATCTCCACTTTTTTGAAATACTTACCTTGTTTAACTTGGTGTAATGAGCACTGCTGGTCGTTTTTAACGTTAGCAGTTTTAGAGAAAATGAAGAGAATTATCTCCACTTTTATTTAAATATTGACCATATACAGTACATCAAGCTATGTCTCAGACCGCAGTACAAAATTAATTTCAACAATTTTCTCCGTATGATATCCTTGCACAGTGGGGTTGACTTTTTTAATGATGTTGAGTTTTTGATTTCTTGCTGAAGGCAAAAGGGATCTATGCAATCACGCCTGCGATTGTGTGTATGTATGTGTATGTATGTGTGGTTTATGACGCTTGGCTTGTAAACACGATATATCTCAAGATAGCAATGATGGATAATTTTCATACTTGGGATATAGAATAATTACATTGAGAGAAAGATCCCTTTTGTTTTTGGTGGAGGCCAAAGGTCATGTGAGGTCACCAGAGGTCAAAAATCGAAAAACTTGTAAACACGTTACCTCTAGGTAGGAAGTATGGATGCTTTTAATACTTAGCATGTTAATGCGTTATAGTCAAAAGATAAACTCAATTGAATCTGGTAAAGGTCAAAGGTTATCTGATGTCACCGGAGGTGAAAATACGAAATTCTTAAAACCTGCTTGTAAACACGATATCTCAAGATAGCAATGATGGACAATCTTTATTCTTGGTATATATAATATAACGTTATCATATTGAAAGGAAGAAACCTATTGTTTTCAGTGGAAGTCAGAGGCCTTTTCAGGTCATCAGTGGTAAAAAACCGAAAACCTTGAAAAAACACTAAATTCCAAGACAGGGATGATGGATCCTTTCATACCTGGTATATAGATGTGTTGCTCTAAGAGAGAGGGAATCCTATGAGTTTACTAAAGGTCGAAGGTCACATGAGGTCATCAGAGGCGCAACTACGGGAAACTCCATAAACTAAATAGACAGTGGGCGGTACCTACAAATTGTGTCCAGCGTTTCGTGACTAACGAAAAGTTAGGGCTGAAGTTTTATATCGTTCCAAAGATGAAGTTATAGAGAAAAACATTTTTTTTCACAGGTATAACTGTTACAGTAATAATACTAATTTAAATTACCTAATTATGAACACGTGAAAAGGATGCTGTGACTATAGCATCATTAGAAATACTATATGCTGAACGAGTTCTTTGATGGCATAGTGGATTGGAGCTCGATTTCTCACGCAGACGGTCCGGGTATGGATCTCTCCTAAGGCACGTTTTTTTTTCAGTTTTTGTAACTCACTTTTGGGTGGGGTTCAAAGGTCATATGAGGTCAGCAGAGGTCACTTTGTGAGAAACATTGTAAAAAGTTATAGCCAAGAAGTATAAATTTGAGGGATGAACCTCAGTGTAATAAATCACCCCCTTTCAACAAGGAATCACTAAACCTTTGGGCCTTCTGGTTATAAAAGCCTCCATCCCACAAAATGACCAGAAGGCTTGACTTTTTTTTTAAATTACTGTCTTTAATATTTTGTTTACAGGGGGTAGTTAGGGCCTAATGATTGGGAGGAGGTGAAATTCCATCTTGGTTGGGTATGAGGTTTGCAAATTGACTTAAGGGCAATACCATCAAATTTATATTATGCGTCCTTATTTCTTGAAATCTGTGGTTTTAATTACGGAACCCTATGGCGTGCCCCAGGTCAGCCCCTAGAATAATGACAAGCATTGCGGACCCGTCTACACAAAGTTGACCAGAAACAGTCATTTGATGACACCCCACCTCTATCGACCCCTGCATTTTTGCGAAGAAACCTTTTGTCGGCACACATTTTGGTTTGAACTGTTAAGTTACAGACATTTTTACAATATTTTGTGCTGTCCAGTTAGCTGTCAAACAGTTTGGTCCTGGTTCAACATCATCACTCTTATCATTTTCTTTTAACCTGTGAAAAACATTAGTTCTGTTATGTAAATTTCTACATGTTAATTACTAAAAACAGGATCTTTGCAAAATAAATGTCAATTAACAAGGCAAGTAACGGGGATTCACATTTGCGGGCAAAATTACTAAAGGGTTAATTAAATGTTAACAGTTCAGTATGTTTTAAAGATTGAAAATGCTTGTTATGTTGAAAAAATGCCGAATCTTCATGTTAAAGGCAACTACTAGTCATTTTGAAGGACAACAGTTTCAAAAGAATAATTCCAGTTATCTCCACTTTTTTGAAATACTTACCTTGTTTAACTTGGTGTAATGAGCACTGCTGGTCGTTTTTAACGTTAGCAGTTTTAGAGAAAATGAAGAGAATTATCTCCACTTTTATTTAAATATTGACCATATACAGTACATCAAGCTATGTCTCAGACCGCAGTACAAAATTAATTTCAACAATTTTCTCCGTATGATATCCTTGCACAGTGGGGTTGACTTTTTTTAATGATGTTGAGTTTTTGATTTCTTGCTGAAGGCAAAAGGGATCTATGCAATCACGCTTGCGATTGTGTGTATATATGTGTATGTATGTGTGGTTTATGACGCTTGGCTTGTAAACACGATATATCTCAAGATAGCAATGATGGATAATTTTCATACTTGGGATATAGAATAATTACATTGAGAGAAAGATCCCTTTTGTTTTTGGTGGAGGCCAAAGGTCATGTGAGGTCACCAAAGGTCAAAAATCGAAAAATTTGTAAACACGTTACCTCTAGGTAGGAAGTATGGATGCTTTTAATACTTAGCATGTTAATGCGTTATAGTCAAAAGATAAACTCAATTGAATGTGGTAAAGGTCAAAGGTTATCTGATGTCACCGGAGGTGAAAATACGAAATTCTTAAAACTTGCTTGTAAACACGATATCTCAAGATAGCAATGATGGACAATCTTTATTCTTGGTATATATAATATAACGTTATCATATTGAAAGGAAGAAACCTATTGTTTTCAGTGGAAGTCAGAGGCCTTTTCAGGTCATCAGTGGTAAAAAACCGAAAACCTTGAAAAAACACTATATTCCAAGACAGGGATGATGGATCCTTTCATACCTGGTACATAGATGTGTTGCTCTAAGAGAGAGGGAATCCTATGAGTTTACTAAAGGTCGAAGGTCATATGAGGTCATCAGAGGCGCAACTACGGGAAACTCCATAAACTAAATAGACAGTGGGCGGTACCTACAAATTGTGTCCAGCGTTTCGTGACTAACGAAAAGTTAGGGCTGAAGTTTTATATCATTCCAAAGATAAAGTTATAGAGAAAAACATTTTTTTCACAGGTATAACTGTTACAGTAATAATACTAATTTAAATTACCTAATTATGAACACGTGAAAAGGATGCTGTGACTATAGCATGATTAGAAATACTATACACTGAACGAGTTCTTTGATGGCATAGTGTATTAAAGCTCGATTTCTCACGCAGACGGTCCGGGTATGGATCTCTCCTAAGACACGTTTTTTTTTTCAGTTTTTGTAACTCACTTTTGGGTGGGGTTCAAAGGTCATATGAGGTCAGCAGAGGTCACTTTGTGAGAAACATTGTAAAAAGTTATAGCCAAGAAGTATAAATTTGAGGGATGAACCTCAGTGTAATAAATCACCCCCTTTCAACAAGGAATCACTAAACCTTTGGGCCTTCTGGTTATAAAAGCCTCCGTCCCACAAAATGAGACTTTTTGGCGTACAGACGAATCGGCAAAACCTGATTTTGATGAATCTATGTATGTTTTCATTTCACATAGTGACAAATGTTCTCTCGGTTGGACGTTCTTTGCTTAATTAATCGTTTATTTGATTTAAATTGTAGAAAATGTCATTCCCATTTTGAATGCTACGATTTGGGCGAAAATTGCATTTCTCACTATCCCAAAATGACCAAATGAACATATTCTTTACTATGCCAACTTGCCTATTCGCAGGTGCGCCAAAAAGGGGACGAATTAACTGTTTTTTTTTTCCCTTACGTTGAAAGAATGAAGTGGGCTACGGGGTAAACATTTACCAACAAACCAAAATGTGTGCCGACAAAAGGTTTCTTCGCAAAAATGCAGGGGTCGATAGAGGTGGGGTGTCATCAAATGGCTGTATCTGGTCAACTTTGTGTAGACGGGTCCGCAATGCTTGTCATTATTCTAGGGGCTGACCTGGGGCACGCCATAGGGTTCCGTAATTAAAACCACAGATTTCAAGAAATAAGGACGCATAATATAAATTTGATGGTATTGCCTTTAAGTCAATTTGCAGACCTCATATCCAACCAAGATGGAATTTCACCTCCTCCCAATCATTAGGCCCTAACTACCCCCTGTATTAAAGACAGTAATTTAAAAAAAAAGTCAAGCCTTCTGGTCTAGACGAGCAACGTACCTGTAGCAATTTTTTCCCCACTTGGTCCAACCTTCAGGACATGTCTTACAGGTCTCGTGACTATAACAGTGCCCTGAAGATAAGCCAGCCAAGCTGACAATTACAAGAAAGGCACGAAACTTCATTTTCTTCTGGAGTTGTCTGGCTGCTTTAAGTAAAGCCTTCTTCAGTTCTTCTAATGTCGGCTGCCCAGTTGGTGCTATATTTTAGTACTAACTCAACGATCGTAACAAAGACTTCCTTCCTAAAGGAACTTTCACCTTATCGTTGATTGGTTAAGGAAAGGTATCGTATTGATTTCCCTTGTTGTCATCTGATGAAATAAGGATATTCCAACTTTTTAATATCTTTGTTAATGCTGATAAGGTGGAAATGAAATCCTTACTCGCAAAGCTGGAAAGGATCATAAGGATGTACAGAATATCGATACCGGTTTTTACGTTTTAAATATCATCGGCATGAGAGTTTATCTATATGTAAAGGAGTATGGTCTTGGTTTACTTATCTTGAAATGGTTTTTGATTGTCCAGATTAGGGTGAAAAGATATTGATACTGACCGTTTTGCCTCGACCTACTGACCTACATTAGCTGTTTTGTAAGTCCAAAGCTTAACGGGAAAATGCAGCGCCCCAAATTTGAATTAGTGTATCCAGGTATCCTTTATCATGAATTGCTCTTTTTAATCATATGCCAACTTTTTGTTATCAAACTGTTGAATCCATGCCGAATAACTCCATATTTTACCTTACATATTCAATGTCCACATTTTTTAAAAAAAAATCATTAAAGATACTACTTGAAAGTAAAACAGGAGGAGAAATAAAAGATTTAGCTGATATTTCAAATAAACTTGGGGTGACTGCTCATTCCCTTTAAGAATAGGCCTGCGATGACCTGAAAGAAAAGAATCCTGGACAATATCGCAGTTCACTATATAGGAACCTTATCTAAGCTTATTGACAAGCGCCACCATTTGTTAGTATACCCCCATTTTATTTGTAGGCTAAGTCTGCTATTGCTATCGGGTATAGTTTGTCCCTATAGTCAGATAGTTACTGAGGCCATTAGAAATGGGCAGCAGAAATCAACAGGATTCTCAAGAACATGCAACAGAACTTTCTATAATGGCTTTGCCACTCTTTCGATTAAGTGGTATACCGATACTGGCCCATATGATGTACGGTACCCTACTGGGGTAAACCCAAATAGGCTAAAAGGGGCTTCTGAATGAAACCTGATGAATGATGCTTGATGAAAATCAGGGTCATACAGTTCATAAAGATATCCAACCTGTCACTAGGAGAGCCTTTCAAGGGACCAATAACATCGTCTGAGGCGGGCTAAGTACACTTTCAGCCCATCCTCCAGTTTAATAAAGTGTCTAGCTACTACATCTCCCATACAAAGCTTCAGTAGCCTGAACCGAGTTTAAAAAGGCCCAGGGCCATAAACTTTTGAGAAGACTACTATATGGGGACCTGTGTAATCTGACCTGCTATGCACTACGTTTCACAAGGCCTCCAATATATTTCACTGATCTGTAAAGGCCAACATTGTCCAATCAGATTAGCTTCCAATATTTGAATCTATTATTTGAATTTATGTCAATCAAATTGCAGTCATCAGATGTAAAGAGAGACCCCGGGGGTTGGCTAAGTATGCTTGGGGTGACGCAATAGCCCCATCCAAGGGCGCCTCCAGTGTAACTCTTATAACGGCGAAGCTCGTTTTGCATGATTCCTTTGCCCAGTATACCGCTCCCATCATAGGCGTTGGAAGCTGGGGCATAGCATGCTTCCGCCCATGTTCAATCGGTAAAGTCTATCGAACCTTTTCAAACAAAAACCACCAAACTTTCTGAATAAGTATTCCTCAAAAATTGCATCTAAGGACACTCATATATTCAAAAATATTCCAAAGGTATGGGGACGCCCTCCCCCAGGACGAGAGTCAAACATGTTCACACACACACACACGCGCACACACACAGCTGACAACAGCTTCCTACGGCTGTCTTCCATCGTTCAACTCAATAGATGGTGAAATGTTCCGTTTATAATCTGCTTCAAGTAATAGGCCAACGCATATAAATGTATTTCGTTTCATTATAATTATGTCTACCTCATGACTATTGACCTGTCTACCAGTAAGAACACTCAATTTTCATCCTCGTATTACAATTGAACATTTTTTATTACCCTTCCTATTAGGAAGGTAATTCATGCTTAGTGGCAAAATCCCATTTGAGAAAATACGGTAGTTGGGAGGGGAAATATTACACGGAGCCGTGATGTCTTAAAGGTGATCAGTCGTCTTGAAATATTCTTTGTGACGTCAGCCTTTTCTTGACATGTTTCTGCAGTCGTCACTGTTCAAGGATACACCGTACAAGTAGCTATGATGACATCGGTATAGCTAGTAGGTATACAGCTACAAGCCGTCTCTTCTTGCTTACCGATTAGCTATACCATGCTTGTACGGTGTATCCTTGAACAGTGACGACTGCAGAAACATGTCAAGAAAAGGCTGACGTCACAAAGAATATTTCAAGACGACTGATCACCTTTAAGTCCAGGCGGTTTCTTATGTTTGCTTGGGCCTATTACCTAATATTTTGATTTTTTTCGAAAATCGAGGGCACATGCACTAGTATTTTTCGATTCCTTATGAGTGTAATGTAGATCGCCCAGGCAACCAGAGATCACATATTACATGCGTGTTCGTCAAAAATCAAACAATGCAGTCATAGTAAAGAAAATTTTCGTATCTTTAATAATACCAAGGTTTACAGATACAACATGACAGACAGGTCGGGCTATAGTACCTGGGTAATTTGATCTCTAACAGGCACGTAGCCACGGGGGCACAGGGGGCACGTTCCCCTCAAAACTTTTTCAATAAAAGGTCTTGCACTGAAGGAGGAAAAATTTATTACGAGACGAGACTTTTTGGAATACAAATATAAGAAGAAAAAATGGAAAATCTCGCACCATTTTGCATTTAGAGTCC